>BSBN01000053.1:7322500-8524175 GCA_027924645.1 Cunninghamia lanceolata | reverse complement strand
CACGATTGCACTTCAAATCCTTTAAATCTTAGCTCAGGTGCTCTTTTGCTCATTCTCTTTGAATGCAAAGTGATCCAAATGATTGAATGAATGACTTTTATCCTCCACAAAACCTAATTTGTCATTGTAATAAATGCTCTGCCCTAATACATCCGGTTACACTGTTTCTGCATGCAGTCAATCTTCGATTGCTTCGCAATCAATCACACTAGCTTCTTTTCTTCCAAAATTTTCTCTAACAGGTCTATAGTAGGCTTCTTTATCTTCATTCATCATGCCAGATTCAAGCACCCATTTACTAGTACAAGGAATCAGATTTTCAATGCAGCTCCCCCTAAGCCAGAGCTCCTAATTCAATTCCCAGAGGAATTATCAGCACCGGATTCCAGTGCGGACCCATTGTCAACATTCATTTCACCTTTCTTTACCCATGTTTTGTTCATTTCATTCTAGACCTCATTCACATCAACTTTTTCCTTGCCTTTGTCTTGTCTCTGCTAATCTAGTTTTCTATTTACCAAACCTTTTCTGTCATCATTCCTATTTCTGCAAAATCTTGCAACATGACCGGATCGGTTACAATTGAAGCACACAACATTTATTTGCCCATTTGATTGATTCCTCTTGATCTGTACTGATTAGCCATATGTCCAAATCTATTGCAAACAAAATAGTAGCCATTGAAAGAATTGACATTTCTTTTTTTGTTAGAGTAGTTCATCATACTTTTGCATTCATTGGATCTATGACTGTACCTTTTACAATTGAAGCATTGACCGAAGAAAGATGGACCATTTTGATTCACTCTACTTCTGCACTAAGTAGCTTTATGATAAAATTTATTGCAATTGAAACAATTTCCATTGAAAGATAGATACCTTTGAGCATTAGGTTGTCTTACCAGAGGTCTTCTAGGTCTATTTCTTTGATTCCTTGGTTTAGGATTTCTTTGACTTGATCCAAAGCTTTCACCTTTCTCATATCCCAAACCATGCTTATCATCTGCCTTCTTCTGACTCTCAAGTAGTACTTCAAGTTTAGCTGAGGTTATATTGAACTTCTCATTGTATTCATTTGTAATTTCTAGGTCATGTCTGAGAATGACAATTTGCCTTTCAAGTTCATTGTCATTATATATGCATTCTTGTAAATCAGATTTTAGGTGGCCAATTGTTCTATCCATTCTGCAGCATTCTTTTGTTCTTTCCTTCAGAGTTTGATTCAGGTCTTCTTCCTTTCCTCAATTTCTTTGGTTAGCCTCATCACCCCAAATTCCATCTCATGTTTTAGAATAGAAACTTCTTTTGTCATCTTTTCACATTCCTTTGTCTTTTCTTCCAGAGCCTCATTCATGTCATTTTCTTCAGTAGAATTAGCTAGCTGTTGAAGTAGCTCCTTCCTCCTTTCCATACATTTTTTAGTTTTTCTTTTAACATCTCAATGCAATCATCATCTTCTTTAATGTTTGCTTTCAGTTCATTTACTTCTGCTTTGGACTGATCAAGATCTTCTAAAGCCAACTGAAGTTGTTCTATGAGTGAACCCATTAAAACTCCTTCCCAGATCTTCCTTAAGTTGTTAGGCTTCTTCCAAGGAACCTTGCTCTGATACCAATTGTTGAAATAATGGCAGACAATTTAGAGGGGGGGTGAATCAGTTGTCACAAAAACTTTTATCAGTTGCAGCAATTTACCTTCTTTATCACTTATTAACAAATTAATGATATAACCATGAAAGAATAAATCAACAACACATAAGTAGAAACATAATCAGCACACATAACACTAGGATTTTTACATGGAAACCTGATTAAGGGAAAAACCATGGTGGGGGTTAACCCACAAGAAATTATACTCTGTTAAAAGTATTACAAATGGGGAAGGCACATGCCTTCAGGGTGCACTGCCCAAAGCTCACTACCTACAAAAATGATTACAAGAAGATTACAGATTGTTTGAACTGATGAATAGCATCTACCAATGCAGAAGTTCAATTCTAGTTAAGTACAAAATACTGATCTTACACACTTCATCCTTATTCTACCCTGTTTCACTCTTAAACCATAATCCAATCTTAGATATTTATTTTCACACTTCTTTCTACCTTTTTTACACTTACTCCATCACCACACCACACACCCTCCCAAAACACTCGAATCGATCAGCTATATATCCGCATCAAGGAATTCAATCAACTGTAGTCAACTTCAAGAAAACTTAGAACATTTATTAAGAACTCTGCTCTATCGGTTGAATCCATCCACAAACAATAACATGAACCAAAAACTTGTGTTCTCAAATCATCAACCATGTCAGCCAATACCATTGATTATCACAAATTGGTTAACCAACAAATTTTATTCATTTAGACCAAGATCAAATACTAGGTTGGCCTATTCTTCTTCTGACTGTATTGACTAACTGAAACCCAATACTCAGATGCTTATAACTTTTGAATCCTTCATCACCGGACGCTAAATTCCTAGATTAGGTAGTCCTGACAATCCTTATTACTCTCTTAGATCCGTAGCACACTGTGATTTACCACTGGAAAGATCCGGACCAAGATATTGGACCCTGTCACATCCTCTGTTTCTAACTACCTAGACTTAGACAAATCTTCACTTGACTTCCAGTATGAACAAATTATGTAATGCGGATGTGTAAGATAGACTTAGTTTCCATCAATGACAACACCTATCATGCATAGCAGTGTATCTTGCCAACAGGGGAGAGGGGAGATAGAGAGAGGGAGAAAAAGGGAGAGATGGGGGAGAGGGGAGATAGAGAGATAGGGATAAAGAGAGAGAGATAGAGAGGGGGAAAGAGACAAGGAGAGAGGAGAGATACAGGGAGAGATAGAGAGACATGGGGAGAGACAAGGAGAGAGAGAGAGACAAGGGAGAGAGACAAAGAGAGACATGCAAAAAAAATTCAAAAGATACAAAGTGTGAGTGTGTTATAGCGTGCTTGTGTTATAATGAAAGTGCATTATAGTGCGCTCATGTTATAGTGCGCTCATGTTATAACATGAGCACATTATAGTGTGCTCATGTTATAACACGAGCGTGCTTTTGACTGCTTTTGGAAATTCCAACCCTAAGGGTTGGATTTTCCTTGGGCATCCAACCCAAAGTGTTAGACGTACCTTTTGGATGCCAAGGACATGTTTTCGACAAAACTTAGAAAATCAACCAAATCCTAAGTGTGCTCTCCATAAGGTTTACATGCTTTTCAATGTCAATACGAAAAAAATGCTAGGATGACTTCAAGTTTTTTATTATCTTTCTAACCATGTATTTTTTTAAAAGTCTAATAACATTAAGGTTTCCATCTTGAATTTATTTTTGCTAATGTGTTATTTTTTTGTAAAAAAACCCATGTCTAGTATTTCTGGTGTCATTTTTTACGCATTTATAAAGTTTGGAACAAATTGCATTTTTAGATTCCAAACTTAATTCTATACACATTGAAAAAAAAATTGATTTTTGATTAGTTTTCAAAAACATTAGGAGGGAGCATGCTCAAATTTTTATTTTTCAAGATGTGTCCACTTTGAAAATTCATAAAAATTTATATATTCATTAAAAAATTAATAGAAAAATCAGGCATAAACTACATGATGTTAGCTAATTTTTCACTGAAGTGATTTATGAAATACTTAAAAAAAAGTCAACATTTTAGGGGGAGCACACTAGACACTATGTTATATTTTCTGACAAAAATTGGAGCACTTTGTGTGCTCCCCCTATTTGAACCTCTTAATCTCCATTATTTTAAAAAAAAATAGTAGTTTAGAAACTAGATTCTAAGCACTACAAATCTTGTTCTTATCACATCTTCTAATTTTGAGCATATCTATCTTCAATTTCTCATCCAAGATTAGTTTTTACTAATTTCAAAAAAAAAGTGGCCACTTCTGACCCCCTTCTGGTCCCCCATTTCCATACACATACCCAAAAAACATCTACATGAAGTGTCCAACAAGCATGGGTCATCTGAGGGAGATGGGTGTGTCATGTGAGTTCTTTGAGATTCAATATGGGGATTCCAAGCAGAGACATACTTATCAAAGAAATGTCTAGCTCTCTCGACCTGATTCTCATTGTCCCAATCAACTATTGCCATATTTGGTGCATTTTCTAACCACAAGAAGCCATGTACATGAGCAAAACCTCAATGTTGTCACTCATATCTATACCAATAATTTTGTATATTTAACAATTTCTCTATCACCTCTTCATAGAATATCAAAAACCATTGGTGCACATATAAGGATGTTGTGTGTGGGTTTTGAATCATGTTTTCTGTAAATCACCTTCTATCGTATTACAATAGTGGGAGGGTATTATGTGTAAACATCTATGAATATGAGGTCATTTCATATCAATTGCACTCAATGTGAAGAACAATTTTGGAGATCCCAATTGGTTGATCATGTTGGTTAGCTCAGATCGACACTTGTTCTAGTAAGAGCAAACTATTATATCAAAAAAAAATTTTGGAAGATTCATGGAAAATCGATCATTTAGAGATCAATAACCATATCTCACCATGATTTGAGGAAAAAGAATCTTTAAAAGGTTTCATATCTTACCCTCTTACCCAAATGCTCCCTACATTATACTATAACCTATTATAAAGTTATATATTAACTACCCTTAAAACAATGTTTTATATATATCAACTACACTTATATATAATGTTTTATATAAAATTGATAAATTTGAATGGAGATGTTCCTCTATATATAATAAAAATTGTAAAAAACTCAAACCCTATATTTTCAAGTTTCATTATACACACAATGAAACTTGGAATATAAATGGTTTCATTATATATCACGGTGTATATAGAAGTATGTAAATTCCCATCATAACATTAGCATGTAATAAAATATAAGCATGTAAATTCCCATCATAAAAGAATCTGTAAGAAAATATATCTGAACTCCCATGCCATAACTGTCTATGTATATAAGCATGTAACTGTAATTTTTTTTTATACCTTATTATTTTTCACATTACAAATTAACAAAAGTTAACACGTTGATAAAATTTACAATGTTGTACACAAATTACCTATGTATGAGAGTATAGAAATATGATAAATATGCATTTGATGATGTTGAAATATAAACTATCTACCTCATGAGTTTTGGAAAAGTCGGGAACTTGCAGAGGATATTTGGTGAAGCTCAAGAAGTTGCAGAGGATATTTGTTGTGCACCTAGAGGAATTTGATAGTTTACTACCTTGAGAATATCACATCTACATAATTTCTCTCTTATAATTGATTCAATTTTGAAAAAGGAATGCATTCAATTTGGTTGTTGAGTTTGAATTTGAATTAATAAAACTTGTTGTTTGTGCATGTACCTATAGTAACTAGAAGATCTCATATGGATGTGAGAGAAAGTATGGGAGAATGTGCCTTTGACAGCCCATCTAGTTGAGAGGGGCTTGAATTTATGTTAACTAAGACACCAATGAGTGAGCACTAAGATGTGTAAATATAACCTATTTGACTTTTGAACCCTCTCCAAAAGGGTGTTTATTGTAAACATTAAATTTTGTAACTAATTAAAAAAGTGTATATTTTAATTTGAAGGACTCCCCATTAGGACCAACTTGTCTTATATTGCAAGTGCACTGGCATGTATTTTGTCCACCCTCAATGGTAAACCTACACATGCACAAGTAAACATGTACTAGTGCATTTGGAATACTTTACTAGGCTTTTAATTTTCATGTATTGGTTAAATTGTAATATATTTAATTGGGGGTTATGTGGGCTGCACCATGATCACTATTGGGACATGGATGAGTACTAGGCCCTCTCCCCTAGTTGATAAGAATAATATATTTTCATCATTTTTCAAATGATATTACGAGGTTGAAATAAGAAAGCTCATGGAAGATATTCAAATGAGTTTCAACTTCCCTGTAATTTAAGGCATTCCAAAATTTCCTGACAAGTTTTTTTATGGCATGAGAAAAATTTATGGCCTACACATACAGCCTATTGGCTAAAAATGAACTAGGGGCTAATAAAAACTAGCACTTTCACTAGAAGGAGGTGTAATGGTTATGCTGATAGAAATTTATATGTAAGCTAATATGTTGGAGAGTACAATTTCATTAGTGCATTAGAAGATACATTATTTTTATTTAGGGGAAGGATGGCGATGAGGGTTTATAGGGTTTGGACGGCTTGACACCACCATTCCCCTTGTTTTCTAAGGTTGTGGGCCACCTTGGCTGGGGCTCACGACCTCTTTTCCCCTATTTGCTAGACGTTGTTCTTCTGTGTGGGGAGGAGCTTGTGTGTGGTATCTTCCGACATCTTTTGTGGTGTTTTTTTTAGTTTTGTGATATTCAGAGGAGATTTGAATTTTTTGTATTTTACTCTATGGATTGGTGGTGCTTCTTGCATGGTAGCCTCTGGGGGTCTAAGGGACCCCACACCTCTTTATTTTAAAGATGTGATGATTAGAGGTGAAGCTTCATCATCTAGTCATGCAGATGTGGTTAATTTCCTCTTGCATGCTACTAAGGAGACCAAAAATACTCAAAATCAGGGGTTTCGCTCAACACCCAATGGTTGTTGGGAAGAAGTGAGGATTGCCCAGTGGTTGTGATCAATTTGGATGTTGTTGTTGATGATATTCTATATCTCTCAGAGCATTCATTAATTTGTAAATTAATGGGTGTGGCCCAAAATAACTGGAATCTAGAAGGGGATATGGAAATTATCTTGGGGGCTAAAGGCTTTTTATTTGTGGTTTTCTCATGGTTAGCAAATTAGAATTTAATCTTCGAGGGTGGCCCCTATTTTCATAATCAAGTGAGCCTTTTTATCAAGCCATAGCATCTAGGGTTTGATCCTATAGAAGAGATTCCATCTAAGATTCTTGTCTGGATTCGGCTTTCGATGGAATACTGGTGGTAGGATATTTTGCACTCTATTGTGGTGATTTTGGGGAAACCTTTTGGTCTATCCTGTCAAACCCTCGATAACAAGGTACAACCTTTTTTGCTCGTCTTTATGTGGAAATTAATTTAAATAATTTGTTGCCTAAATCTCTAGAAATTAGATTGGGTACTGTGAGTTGGATCCAATAGGTTGATTACGAAGCTTGCCATTTTGTTGTTGTTCTTTCCATGGGTATGGACATTTGCAAAGAAATTGTCCTAAGTTGGGAGCTAAAGTCCAGCAGCCTCCTCTTGGGATGAATGCAATCAATCCTAAAGAAAAGGGTAAAGCCCCAACATAGAATGATGGACCAAATTCCAATGGGTTCATCCCTGTGAAAACTTGGTCAAAAGAAAGAGTGCCAACTTGTTAAAATAAAGCCAATCCTAGGGGAGATTTTGGTAACATATATGATGTTCTTGAAAGCTTTGAGGACTTGGACACAATGGAGCATGATCGCATTTATGTGGGTCAAGATATACAAGGCTTGGACTCAGATAGTCATATTCTGCCAATTCCTAAGTCACTAGTGGAAACACAAGAGGCTTCAAAGGAAGGTGTAGATCCTTCATCTATTCTAGCTAAGACTAATGATTAGGAAGTGGCAAGGGTACCAAAGGTAGTTATGGATTCTAACCCTTTATGTGAGCTTAAATTGGAGTTAACTGAGGCCTAGGTGATGAATGATCTTGTGTTTGATTCTGGGACTAAGGAAGACAATAAGAGGAAAGGTCCACCTCTACTTGGAATTCACCAAAAGAGATTAAAGAAAGGGTCTATTGGTAAAATGTCCAAGGTGGGGAGGAAAAAGAATTAAGAAAAGATGAAGATAATGGGAGAGTTATTAGTGGAATCAAGGGTGGTGAGGACACTGGGTACTCACTTTGCCTCTTCTCAAAAATGATTGTGATCTCATGGAATGCAAGAGGTTTGAATAGCATCCCTAGATAAAAGGTTGTTCATGATTTGATTCAAGTTCATTTTCCATATATAATTTCCATCAAGGAGTCTAAGTTGTTAGTGGAAGGCATGTACAACATTGCTCCCAAATTATGGGTGAGAGGTCAATGTCAGTGTATTGGGGCTCAGGGCATTGCGGGTGGTGTAGCATGCTTATGGGACCCACACAAGGTTACTCCACTTTTCTTTCTCTCTAGTGGATATTCATCTGTAGTGGTTGCTTCTAGTTTGGAGTCTGGAGAAGTTATCATTTTCACCAATGTTTATGTATCGGTTGATTTATTAGGTAAATCTCTACTTTGGTCACTTGTTCATTTTATTTGGTCCTTTGCTCCTTTATATCCATGGATCTTGGTAGGAGACATTAACACTATTACCAACTTGGAGGAAAAGAGGGGACGTGGTAAGGCTAGAGCCTTCTTCCATGCTTCTTAGGGATAATATTCTTCACTTGAATTTGGTAGACATAAAGCCTAATAATAGCTTGTATACATGAAGTAATAGGAGATGTGGTGAGGATTCCATCTCTGAAAGGCTAGACAGGTTTTTGGTCTCTAGATTTTGGGTTGGCAACAATTGGGTAACCAGTTCAGAGATTTTGGATTGGCAAGGGTCAGATCACTGGCCTATCAAATTATCAGCTACCTTGTTTGGAGTCACAAAGAATCCTTCTTTTAAGTTTTAGCTTATGTGGCTTTGAGATCCCTCACTGTAGGATCTTATGGTAGGATGGTGGAGCAAAGGTAAGCCTTCTTTTGGCACAGCAATCTATTCCTTTGTAAAGAGATTATAGCTTGTGAAGTTTCAACTTAAGAATTGGAATAGATAGTGTTTTGGTAATAGTTTTTGGCTAAAAAGGTTGCCCAATCCTGCTTGGATGCCATCACCCATTAGATTAGGGATCATGGTCTCATAGAGGGGAACCTTAAAGATGAATCTAATGCTGTGAAGGAGATTACAAAATGTGAATTGTGTGAAGAGATCTTTTAGAAGCAAAAGTCTCACATTGAATGGCTTTAGGAAGGAGACAAAAACACAAATTTTTTTCCACAACTCTGTCCAAGATAGAAGGCATTGATGTGGGAACATGATTACTTCACTTATGTCTTCCCAAGGGATTCAATTAACTTCTTAACGAGAGATACCAAGAGAGGCTACTCATTTTTAATCCTTTTTATTCATCGAGGACTCTCCCCTTGCGGTGGATGAAGAAAATCTTATTCTGGACTGTATTCCCTCATTGCTTTCTAATGAGATGAATGACTCGCTTATTGGTCCCATCTCCCTGGCAGAATTGGAGGTAATTGTGTTTCAGATGAAGGGAAAGCCCCTGGGCCAAATGGATTCTTGATAGAATTCTATCATGAATTTTGGGATATTATCAACTTGTATGACTTATTGGAGGTGGTTCAAGAGTCACAAAGGAGCAAACAGATGCTAAGATCCATGAATGCTACATTCCTTGCTCTTATCCCCAAGAAAGAGGGGGCTAATTCATTAGATACTTTTAGACCCATAGCTCTTTGCAATGTGGTATATAATATTATCATAAAATTAATTGCGAAGAGACTTAAGCCATGGCTCAATGGGTTAATTTCTTAAGAGTGGGGTGGTTTCATTGCAGACAACCAAATTCTGGATGAGGTTGTAGTTGCAACTGGGGCCATTCACTCCATGGCATCTTCTAAGGAGAAGAAGATGTTCATCAAACTGGACATAGCCAAAGCTTATGACCATATCAAATGCGAGTTCCTTCAAAAATTTCTTTTAGCATTTAGGTTTGGTTTTGACTAGGTTAATTGGGTCATGAGTTGTGTTACTACTACTTCATACTTGATGCTTGTCAATAGTGAGCCTTCAACCTTGTTTGGAACTTCTAGAGGCCTTCGGCAAGGTGACCTCTGTCACCCTATTTTTTTTATCTTCATGGTTGAAGGATTGGTAAGAGTTATAAAATCTCATGTGAGGCAAGGATTGATCCAATTATGGAGTTGGGGAAATAGTTTCCTCCTCACCCTCATTTACAATTTGTGGATTACACTACTTTGATGGGCTTAGCCAGAGTCAGAGAGGTGGTTAACTTAAGGTGAACTTTGGATATATACCTACAAGCCTAGAGGCAAAGGATTAATGAAGGAAAGTCCTCCATTTTCTTCTTTAATACCCCTCGGCTTATTCAGCTTAGGATTGCTCAGATCCTTAGTCAATTTAATTAAGAAAGGGTTGTTCTAGATTTGTAATAGGGGCTCTGAGGCTCTTTTTTTGTTTGATTCTTACGATGGCTACCCTCCAATCATCTATGTATCCACACTTACAATCCCTTTGTAATAGATTTCTTGAAGTTGGGTGGAGTCAGGAGGAGGATTTCAAATCTGCCCAGCTCTTGGTTCAGGTGGAGGTGTTTAGATTAAAGGACCCCCATGAGTGGCCACTGGGGGGATTGGTTGAGGATCATTAAGAATTAGCTTGGATTATTGCAAGAAGATCTTGCAATTCTTTGATGGGGAGTGATGTCCTTGCTTGGATCCCTGATCCTAAGGGCTTGTATTCGGTTGCCTCAAGATATCAGGAGTTGGATCAATAAAAATATGAGGGGATTGGTATTTCCTGGTGGGAAAATATGTGGAATAAGTTTTCTTAGCCTAAATGCAATTTTTTCCTTTGCCTAGTTGCTCGGAATAGGTGCGTCACCTAGAAAAACTTGAGGAAGAGATGATTTTAGGGTCTGTCTATTTGTGTCCTCTATGGCATTAGTGAGGAATGTTGTCCTCATTTGTTTTTTAGTGTTCCTTTTCTAGAGAGATTTGGCACTTATGGTGGGGGACATGGAAACAAGCCTGTGTTCATGTTTCTTCTTTGGTTGAGTTCTAGAGATGTATGGGGAGGCCCCCAACTAAGGGCTTCTTTCTTCAAGTAGCTTGGGATATTAGTCCCACTTTTATCCTTTGGTTGGAAAGGAATCATAGAATTTATCAAGGTAGGAAAATGGTGGTCTAACAACTTCAGCAGAGGATTATTAGCATGCTCTAGGAAACCTTATCTACAAATGTGATATGTCTAATCCTTTGGATCTAGGTGATTCATTGATGGTTCAAAGTTTGGGATTAGTTGGAAGTGGTAAGAGACCCTCCTTGTCAAGGGGATGTCGCTGCCCCAAAAGGAAGACTCAGAGAGAGGGTTGTTGGTCTCCTCTACCTTCGGGTGTTTTCAAGATCAATATTGATGGTTCCTCCAAGTGGATTCCTGAGCATGTTGGGATCGAGGGAGTAGGGAGGGATAGCTCTGGTGTTGTTCTCTTCTTCTTTTCCATTTACAAGGGGCAGTAGACTAACAATTTTATGGAAGCCCTTGCTATTCTATTTGCTTTGGAAAGAGAGTGTGCCCTTGGCTAGCGCAAGGTCATCTGTGAGTCAGATTCTCAGATTGTGATTAATATGCTAAATGAGCAGAAATTTGATGGAGTGAATTGGCAATTGGCTTTGATGGTTAGGCAGATTCTCATCGAAGAAATTTGTTGGAGTTTGTTTCTTTTGTTCACATCCCTACGGAGTGGAACACTGTGGCTAATTATCTAGCTAAGTGGGCTTCAGAGAAAATGGGTGATTGGAATGTTGGAGACTAGGAGCATATGACCCCAAACACTCCCATGTTTAGATAAGATGATTATGGAGGATATGGCCAGTTAACTGGGGGTCCCGCTTGGGGTTCTTGTGTGGTGGGGTTTTTTTCTTTCTTTTTTGATGTTGGTTGTTTGTTTGTTGGGGCTGCTCTAGCCCTTTGTTGGGCTTTGTGGACTTCTATAACTTTTGGCCTGTGTTTTTGGCTCCCTAATTGATAATTTTTTACCCCATTTAAAAAAAACATTATTTTTATTCACCAGTTTTTGTATATATAGAAAAGTAAAAACCCTCTTACGAGAACATTTTGATTTAAATTTAGGTAAATAGTGAGAATGACAGAAAGTCTCTACTTCCACTTTAGGGGGTAAATTTTCCCTTGACGTATGGTGTAGAAGTGATCACTATTAATAATGGTTTATGCAAAAACATATTTGAATAACCATTCACTCAATCCACTTGTTACATATGAAAAGAAAGATGTAGAATTTAAACCGATAGATGAATTTGATATGTCTTCCTCACACCTTTCTCAAGTGAAAAGTTAATAGCCAAGAAATTGAGAATGGAGCAAAATTCCCAAGTAGACAGAGAAGCCAAGCTTTGTCCTATTATATAGCAATATTTTTGTAGGGAATGAAGTGTAATAAGTTTTTAAGGAGCAAGCAGTAAGATATACATACATATTTTGAGCTTTCTTTTGTTAATATAAATATTTTGTAGGGGAAGGAAATGCAATAATTTTTTTGAGGATGAGATGTAACATAGATACACATTTTTATACATGTAAATGTTTTGAGTTTTCTCTTGTTAATATAAATATTTTGTAGGGGGAGGAAGTGCAATAATTTATTTGAGGATTCAAGATATAATATAGAAACATATTTGTATACAGGTTAGAAAGTGCAATTGCACTTTCTTACCCAAAGATTAAGGAAGAAACAAAAAATTTAAAAGGAAAAAGTTTAGGAAAAGAAATTTAGGGGTTAGAAGGTGCAACCGTGCCTTCTCACAAGGGATTTGGAGAAAAAATAAGTGGAAGGGAATTCTCCTTGAATAGAGGGAGCATAAGTTTTCCCACCATCTCAAATTTTACAAATAGGAGCTAAATTTTGAAGATGAGCTTTCCGATGCCAACAAAAAGATAATTTGACACATATCCAAACCTATCAAACCATATTTGGATCATGTGGAATTTAGTTTAAGGTGGACAAGTTTGCAGTTCAAGGACCTAATAAGTTAGAAACAACTATAAGATGAATCATTATGTCTTGTCAAACAATTGATCTTTTCTCTTATAAAAGGCAAGGACACAAGAAAAATAATTAGTACAGATTTTAGTTAGGGGATTTTGGAACTTCGAGAAATGTCTTAGAGATTTTTATAAAAGTCAAGTTGGCAAGGTGAGGGGAGCTTGTAGGAAATAAGTGAGGGTAGATTGTAAAAAAAAAAATGCCAAAAAGACCAGAAGTCAGTCTCAGTGTAGGGTGTGTGTGTGTATTTGTAACTCCAGTTTGAGAATAGAGTGTAGATGAGTGTGTGTTAATGTATTTTTCCAAACAATTGATGTAGTTAAGTTTTGAGTTGTAAACATTTTATAACATATGTTTTCTATAGGCTAGTTATAAATGTGTGTACATTTCTGCAACACCTATAAAGAGAAATTATAGGAGTGTGATTTTTGCTTCCATATTGCAGCTGTGGTGCATCCTAACCCAGAGTGGTTGATGGTTTTTGTCAAGTAAGCTTCTCGAAATAGATTTTTTATAGTAATGAAAAATAAGGGTCTGCATCCCCTTTAGAATGTGATCATATTCGTAATATCTAAGAATAGAATAAATAAGTGTCTGCTTCAAAATTCATTGAGTGTATCTCCTTGTCCTTGTCTCTGATTCCAAGTTAGAGAATTGTTAGTTTAGGAAATCTCTATTGAATTGAAAGTTGGGACTTAAATTATTCTTTTAAAATAATAGAATAATCAAGGTTAGAAAAAACATAGATAAATTTGTAAACTTTTATTGAAAATTAATCAAAAATTTGGAAGATGTTGAACAATGCATTAGATAGTATTCTATATTATGAGAAGATTCAAATTGAAAAGTAGGATTAGAGACTTCAATAATTTGGAAACATAAAAATAAAGCTACAAAATGTATTGGATATTAAACCAGGGAATGAAATGTATCATTTCCTTCTAACAAAAACATATACTCTAATGGAAGGGGCAAAGTTATGTCTTTCTAAACCTTGGAGAACTACAGGTCAGTTTAATCTTTTGAATTCAACCAAGAATTTTGAGTATCCTCTGCTTATGTTCCTCCTTTTCTTCCAACAAGAACATGCTGCTCAAATAATCCAACCAAATTGAAACATTTTTACTGAGGATTATGCATTGGTTCTAAGAGGATACTTTTAAATCACATGATATCCCCAAGAGAAAAGAGGGTGGCTTCATTTTATGAATAATGTAACCAAGGGTTTTTGCCAGCTTATCTTAGACAACTTCGAAGGTGTAAAATTCTAGGATGGCCAATATACACACTTTGACATGAGCTAAGGAAATGGATTAAGAGAAAAACAACTCCATTGATTCTTGATAATGGAACATTAGATGGAGGATAGGTTTTCATAATACTCCAATATATTAGTTTCAAACTTTTAGCCTATTGAATTGCTCTAGAATTTGGACTTTACAATAACACACTATCCATTCTAATTTGCAAGCACCTGGTTTCCATTTTATCTTCAAGATTTCACAAATTAGTGAGAAAATGTAGGTCACATCTAGGTTATCATTTATGTTGGATAGCACAGAAAATGAATTTCTAAGAATGGTGTGGGGAGGTTTTTGACAATAACTTTCAAGATGATGTGGACAAGAACAAAATGTTGCAACCCATTCATCCAAATATTCTAAAGAATGGTGTTTATCTCAATTTGCTTCCACCTAGTACCAGCCTCATACATAATCAGATGAACCCCAAATAAATAAGGACATGTAAGTGAATGTTTCTCCAAGCTTCATGCATTTATGAGATGGTGAAAATCTCATGAAAATTAAATATATACATTTTTTTTCTTGAAACTCTGTTACTCTATGTCATGGATTGTGAAAATCTCATGTTCATTATCATTACAAGATTTGAAATTCCAATACAATGAAATCTATAACATTGTTCATTCAACATTCAACATTCAATATCAACCATCGAAAATTAAAATCCAAAATTGATTGAAACACTTAAATATAAATTTAAAATTGTAAATATGAATATTTGATTGTCAGGTTATCAATGGTCATGAAAATAAATGTGCCTTGATATCTAGGGGATGTCTGGTCATCACTCAAATGCCCCCTCTATAACGTGAAACATCCATGGGATACCAAAATATACTAAAATGTGGGGAGTGTCCCATCTGCATCCCCAAAGTATTTAGGATAGCCACAGAGGGGAAGGGACATGTCCCAAGGACATTACATGTAACTTGGTAGAAACACTAAATGTTTTTAAATATTAAATACAAAAATGACAAAAGCTTGCGATCAGTGTAATTTGATTGAAAATAGCCCTTTGTCAGTTAAGTCAGTTGTGTAATAACTCCAGTGGTCCCAATTTGATCACGCTTCACAAGGGGATGCATGCATATTATAAGAAAAAACATGGCAGATGGCATTGCAAGTCTTCTCACAACCTAAATTTTGCATATTGTCTGCGATATTTAACATATAAAAAAAAAATGTAAAAAAGGCTTACAAAATGGAGATCTTAATTCTCTCCTCGAAGAGTTCCCTTGTGTTGCGTGACAGATTTTCTTAATTACAAATTATGTGACCAAATTTCAATACACAAACACACATCGATGTATCTAAGGTATTTTAGTTCCATAACATTCTTTAACTCAAAGACGACAATTTCCACAAGACTGGCAATTTAACAGAAAATGACCATAATGACAAAACAAAAGATCACTCAATTTTGTTAAGAAGAGTTGTAATGAAAATAGCTTCAGAGAAGTCATCGTATAACAAAAGGGTTCCATGGGATTTAGATCTCTTCAATCTCTATCATTCCATCCCAGTTTTTTTTATGGCTGCCCTCGTTATATCCTCTATAAGAAAGAACCCTCGTTTTACCTAAAATTATAAATCAGAAACCACATGATCTTTCTTTGAAAACCCTTTTATCTACAGAATTAAGGAAATAGTTCTGCATGATCTTACACGATACCTAACTATGGTTTACCGCATTGACAGAAAGAAAAAGAAAGGCGTCCTCCCATGTGTCAATACTGACATGACAGTGCTGCAGAATGAAGCCAAAAAACAAAAAAGGTGATACCTACCTATGGTGGAGGTTTATGCGGCATCTTGCCATTGACAGGCTTAACTACACACAGTTCAATCAGCACAATAATTAAAGCATGGATGGGTACACACGGTTTTTTTTTCTTGTTGTACTCAATTTTTCCTTGTTTTGGTAATGATTGGGGTTTATCTTGGCAGTTTTTGCCTTCTGCTGTACAGCGTAGCGATATTTGCTGAATCATTGTCATAATTCCATGCATTGCCATAATTCATAAAACCATAGGCACCAATATTTATATTGTTAGGCCTATGCAACCCTCCTTTGCACTTTATTCTAATTGTTTGTCGACCTTCTATTACTGATGGTTGTATAACTTAACACTAGTCAAAAATCCTCTATTGTTGTGCTCGCCACCTTGACTAGTCTTTCTACCACTTTCCAAGTCTCCACCTTGTGCCTTTGGTTTTGGCTATTGCTTGATCCCACTATTCCTTAGCCCCCAATCATGACTCACACTACTTATTCAATTGATTTCTCTACTTTCTATTGGTAGCAAATAGTGGCTAATTTGTTTGTGCAATACTTTGCTTTAGTCGTTATGTGTTGATTTTTAAATCTTCCCCCCATGTTACTATCATCTGATCTTCCCTAACATGCTTGATGTTTATCCCTTTGCTTACATTGCTCCAACTCACAATGCAGGTGGCACTTGTACTATGCACGGGACAATCTCATTGCCCTGTGGGTGTATTTGTGGTGACTCAACTCCACTTGGCATAGTGTGTGGACTACTCACCTAATGCCATATGTCTTGCAATGATGTCATTGATGGGGTCCATATAGGTTGTCCACAACTACCTTCTTCACATATAATGGCTAGCATGGATTCATCAACAAATCCCTTCGTACTCTAGGGGCAAGCCTAATCTTATAGATAAGGTGTGCGCTCTTTGGTGGCGGCATATTAATGAATGCCACTCATATCCACTATGGTGTTTGTGGGAGTCATTCTTGCTATGTGGTACCCATGTGGTTGGACATAATACTTTTCAACGGAAGCTTAGGTTTAATGAGTAACAGCTGCATGGCTCATCCAAATTGGCTAGCAATTAAAGTGCCCCCAATGGCTAATTTTTCACGCGTGTAGCATATTTTTTGCACTTTTCATACATGTGCCATTGGATATCAATGGCTTCCACATGGATGATGCGGATCCTTTCAGAGTTCAAACATGTTAACAACCCACCTATGAATTGCTCAAATGACTTTATACAAAATTTATGAGGGTTTTCTAGCTACAACAAAGGATGATAGCTCTAGAGCCCATCCACATAGGTCATTTGGTCCATTGATACTCCAAGTTTCCCACTTTCCATTCTAGGTCTTAATGGTGGCGGTTGGCTTTGCTACTGTTGTTTTAACTATGCCCTATGTCCTCAATTTTTTTGGTTTTCTCACTATTCATGCCAATAATAGGAAATTGATGGCTTCCAATACATTTTTTGAGTCCTCGGAGGCATGAGTGTAGTCACTAGTGACCTATAAGGTTATGTATAATGTTGCAGGTGCTTATGGGGCCATGTGTAAAGTTATTACAAGGGATTTCAAGCTTTGTTGGTGATATCTCTTGCTTGGTTGTTGTATTTTTGCATAAGTATGGGTAGGAATGTGTTTTGCATAATGCAAGTGTGTACCTATTGTTGTGGACCTACTAATCAAATCTAATATCATGTGTGAATGAAGAGAACTACTCTTCCCCTATCCTCAGTTATCAAACCATGAAGTAACACTGATTTCTTCATTACAACAAATGTATTCCTATGCCTATATTTGCATCTTGACTATGATAGTGTTTAAATGTTTATATATGTTAAGAGAAAATTGGTGTAAACATGAATAATCAATACAGTATATCAATAATACCCAAAACTCAATGAAATACAAAAACAAAGAGATCAATCAAACAAAAGAACTTAAAAAACCTTTGCAAACCTCAAAGCTTCATAGCTTCCCTTGGTTGCCTATCTCAATTGATCTTGCATGTATGAATAAGGCCTTTAGAGAGTGCACTTCCTTGCTATTCCAAGATTGTCAGTGGAGAATGGCTATGATAATGATTTGTAATGAAGAGGAGCTTCACAACAATGGTAGTAGTATGGTAACGAGTTTGATCACAAGCAATGAAGGAATTGGTGCCAAAGGTGCATGGTAATTCCTGCAAAGTAACAAGACTTAAAGCTTGGATGAATGAAATGGAAGAAGAGGGTTCAATTTATAGACTTGGGAGAATGAAGATCAACGGTATAGAAAGAATGAGAAGATCAATGATATAGAATGGTTGATAGACATGCGTGAACAAGAAGAAGACAAGTGTCACACAAAAGTTATTTTATTTGAGTTAACTACTTTTTTTTCTAAAGATAAGACATGCTTTTCATAAATTAGAATATTTTTTTCTAATTTAAGAGATATTGATAAAAGCAAGGTTGATTGAGTAGATAACTCAACTTGAGATTTGCTTTCGCATGATTTGAGAGAAATTAAATAATAAATTATTTAATTTTGTGTGCATGGAGAAGAAGACTTATTTTTAGAAGATTTGGAAGAATATTTGAACAATTTGGAAGATAAGAAAACTAAATAAATAAATAAATTTATTTAATCATTATGCATGATTTGGAAGAATAAATAAAACATTTGATTATATTTTATTTTTGGGGATTGAGATAATTTAAATAAAGTTAATTGATTTATTCAAATTTGGAATAATGATTTTGATTTTAATTAAATAATTAAGACTTATTTAATTATTTGGAAGAATTTAATTAAACAAAGGATTTTATTTAATTTTGACTTTAGAATAGGTAATTAAATATTTTGATATTTAATTAACTTAGAGGAATGTGAATCAAATAAATAAATTTGTTTATTTATTTATTGATAGAAGAATTAGAATGGAATAAATATTAAGAATATTTACTTAGACTGAATTGTGTCATTTTTAGGCGTATACATTTTTCCCCTCTTTGATGCAATGCAGTTTACAGCATTGCTTCAAAGAATAAATACTCTAATAATGATACATGCCCTAGTTTGCCCCTGGTACAGGTTATGACGATAGGATGCCCCCTCAGGAGATTGGACGGGAAGAAGGTAGAAGGCGTGAGACGAACAATCTCATGAAGATGAAGGGAAAACTTGGTTAGGATTAAAGAAAATAGGACGCGTTTCTGAGAAACAGGAAGTGTAGACACCTAAAATTGGCTCGGGTCGAATTAAGTGAATATTTTAATATTTATCATAATTCGTATTTTCTTCTGTCAATTAAATAAATATTATAAGTTTATTTGATTGGTTCATTATCCTACAATTAAATAAAATCATTTTATTTAATTAAAATCCCTAAATTCTTCTAATGTCTCAAATCCTAAATCCACCTCACAAAATCCACCTCATCCTTCCACATCATCCATTCCACCTCACCATGTTGCACATACAATTAAATATTTTTAATATTTAATTAGCTAATATCCTCCAAAATCTAAAATTGAATTCTTAATTCAATGTTCCCCACTAGCCTTCACCAATTGGATTCTTAATTCAATTGTTCCCCATTATTCTCCACCAATTGAATTCTTAATTCAATTGTTCCCCATTATTCTCCACTCATTGAATTATTAATTCAATGATTCCCCATTATCCTCCACCTTGAATTCTTAATCCAATTGTCATAACTCACTATCCTCCACCTTGAATTCTTAATCCAATTATCATAACTCATTATTCTCCACCATGAATTCTTAATTCAATTGTCATAACTCACTATTCTCCACTCTGAATTTTTAATTCATCCACTATCCTCCACTCTGAATTTTTAACTCATCCACTATTCTCCACTCTAAATTTTTAATTCATCCATTATGAATTAAAGATTCACAAAAAATGAGGGCTATTGATCTCATCAGTTGATCCTCACCCTCCATTCTATTTTCAGAAAATCTATAAATAGAACCCTCTTCTAAGCAATGGGGGGACTTCTTCTGGCATCCTTACTATGCCCAAATCCCTCTCGGGAATCTTCTTCTTCTTCTTCTCAATTCTCTTCTTCATACCATTGTAATGCAAGAATCATTCAAGCCATTTCTACTTGTCATCTTGAGGAATCAAAGCAAGGAAGCAAGCTCCCTGAGGGCCCATCTTCATCATTCAAGATTGAGAAAGAATAGGCAAGCAATAGAAGCCGCAGGGTAACAAGGTTGTAAGTTGTACGCTTTCATTTGTTTATTCTTGTTACTTACATATTTCATTGTTGTATTGGGTTATTATTTATCATCATTGATATTTTCCTAATTTTCCCATTTACATTTTGGCACGCCCGGTGATCTAAGCCCATCTTGTTTGTGAGTGTTTGTCTTGAGTTTTGTTGCAGATACAGGTGTTTCAAAGAACCTTCGGGCATCAACTCTCACAAGTGGCCTCCTATGCTCAAATCGAGCTCACCGTTGGGTCCAGACGACCTCAGAGGTAAGAAATAACATATCATTTGTCTAGGTTGCTATTTGAAATTTTTGGCAATAAAATCAAAAAAATAAAAATTAAAAAAAACAAATTGCATTACATGTTATTTGTTTCTTGTTTTTTTTTAACATTTTTGTTCTTAGTAAATTAAAAAAAAAATCAAATAAATAAATAAATAAATCAAAAATAAAAAATAAAAACAAAAGAAAAAAATCAAAATACTTTCTTTTGTAAAAAACATTGGTGTTAATTATTAAAAAAAAACAACAAACCACAAATATAATAAAAAAAAAATCAAAAATTACAAACAAACTACAAAAATACAAAATAAAAAATAAATTAAACAAAATAAAAATTAAAATTAAAATTAAAAAACATTAATAACAAACAAACCAAACCCCAAAAAACCCCCACTCCCTACCCCCTCCCTCCCACAACCCCCTAAACCCTCCGCCCACCCTCCCCTCTCCCCATCCCCCTCGGCCCCTGTGTGCCCCTCCCCCCGAACCCCTCTCCCCCCTTGGCCCCTCTTGTCCCCTTTCCTCCCCGTCCCCGCCTGCCACCCTCGGCCCCTCCCGTCCCTGCCTCCCACGCCTTGCATCCCCCCCACCGCCGCTGCCCGCCACTGCAGCCTCCCTTGTAGTTGATCATCATCAGTACAATCATTTGCCTTTTGTTGAGTTGTCTTCACAATGCTAACTACGGTAGGAAGATTTAGAAGTTTTAGCATTTTTTCTGTTGTGCAACAAAGCCTAGTTGTTAGTTGCAAATAAATTAATGGATGTGTTGAACTCTTCTATTTTTTTTGTGGTCAACATTTTGTTCATGTGTTTCATTACTATTTCCCAATCACGATGAAATGGCTGGGCAATTCTTATATTTTGCAAGATGTTATAGAATTACCTCTGAGATTGATTTTCACCTTATTGATGGAATATAGTCTCTAATGTGATGACTACAATGAAAGTTTTCCATAACATCAGTGCAGTTGAATGTGATGCATATATAGGCTTGTCCATAACAGGTGACCTAGCTGGCCAAGGTCACCAACAAGGATAATGAACACACCACCAAAACTTTGATGTTGTTGGTGGGGAAATGCCTCACAAAATGGGTATAAAATTTCAATAGCAATTTTGACCCTACAAAGCTTATTTCATCCATTAGGACATATCTAGCATCTTTTAAATCTCCTTGAAATATTGTAAGAGATTGACCTTGTAAAGGTCACATGTCTCTGATAGGGATCCTCAAGCATGTATGGATTGTTGTGGATCGTATGTTGTAAGGAACCACTCTTGTAGGTGCAACTGCAAGCAACGGGTTGCTTTTGTTTAAGTTGTAGTTGTTTAGTGTGTTTCTAATGTAGCCTATTAAATATGATTTTCCAATACCCTTTGTTCCTTGAATGATCATGTGTAATGTTCATTTTGGGATGGGTCCATGCGATGTTGAGTAATGATGTCTAATGCCAATGGTTGCCTAGGTGCTAATTAGTAAGCTATTGTATTAAAGGGTTGGGAATAGTGAATATGTTGCACTCAATTGACAATTCACCTCTAGATATGAATTGAGTAGCATTTTCATGCAAGTGCATCAATACATCACTTCTATTCCATGTCTAATCAATGTAAAAGTCTCATCTTCCAAGTATGTCTAATTCATCTATGCTAAAGATACTGGGCATTACCCATTTGTGATAGTAATTCCCACTCGTATAGGTTGTGGTCATCTTGGATATGAGTCTCACCATGTTCATCTTCTTCTTCTTCATCAGCCCCATGTGCTTCTATTGTTTGGTCAACATGCTAAGGGGAATAATTGTTTTCTTTCATGCATTTCCAGTTCATCGCTATTTCTTGTTTCGTGAGACCTATGTTTGTCAGCATGTGTTAAAAATGTTTGTATAGTAGTAGTTCACTCCAACAAAATGTTTCAAAATGTTCATTGTCCTCCTTTGGAATACTATAGATTCGAGGTGACGCGTTGAAAATTTCCTTCTCTCTTTTCCTCTGCCATTTGTTTCCTTTGCAATGAGAGCAAAATGAGCACAGTTGCACTAATTGTATTAAAGAGATTGTTTCGAAATTAGAAGGTCATTGCATATAAGATCTTATATAAATAGTTTCCAGTTCAAATTCATCAGTTGTTCTTGTTATACGTTGCAGTACTTTTCTACCTACATTGATGGAGATGAATGTTCAACTACAAGATGCAAGAGGCAATTTTTTTAGCATGTGGCAAGTCTCTTGCACACTGATGTCATGATTTGTAACTATCTTCATCATGAATTTTTGATATGCCAGCAAAGCTTTATCTTTAGATTTTCCTACATGTGCTATCCTTTTCAACATTTCGATACAACATTTAGATTTTTTCTCAGCTTTCAATGCATACTTTGCTATATAATTGAGAACAAGTTCTTTTGAAGTGATAGGTTGGCAGTCAACATTAGTCTGCCATATTCCTAGCATTTAAGGGCTATGGATATTTAGTCTATCATCATTTCTTGATGGGTTGTAATATTTGTGACCTTTGTTGTCACAGTTCAAGGTAGAGTCCATTTTCTCTATCCATGGAGCTTTGTATCGATACTCAATATTTTGGCCCCTTTTTCTCAAGCACGTTTGTTCTATACATTTCATGTGTCTTTGCATGGTATTTACTAGCTCTTCATAATCTGACAAGGTATTTGGAGAAAAAATCTGTGAAGTGTCCAAAAAGCATGGGTCATCTGAGGGAGACCAATGTGTCATGTGAGTTCTTTGGGATTCAGTATGATGACCTTCCAAGCAAAGATATACTTATCAAAGAAATGTCTAGCTCCCTTGACCTCATTCTCATTGTTTGAATCAACTATTTCTCCATATTTCCAATACATTTTCTAACCACAAGAATCCATGTACATGACCAGAACCTCAGTGTTAATGGACTCATATCTATACCAATAGTCTTGTATATTCAATAATTTCTCTATCACCTATTCACAAAATATCAAAAACTATTGGTGCACGTCTAGGGATGTTGTGTGCAGGTTTTAATCATGTTTTTTGTAAATCACCTTCTATCGTATTACAATGGTGGGACAAAAATTATGTTGACAAGCTGATAAAATTTACAATGTTGTACACAAATTGCCTATGTACAATAATATATAAATATGATAAATATGAATTTGATGATGTTGAAATAGAAACTACCTAGCTCACAAGTTCTAGAATTGTCAGGCACTTGCAAAGGATATTTGGTGAAGCTCTGGAAGTTGCAAAGGATATTTGTTGTGCACCTAGAGGAAATTGACAGTTTACTGCCTTGAGAATATCACACCTACATAATTTCTCTCTTATAATTGATTTAATTTTTAAAAAGGAATGCATTTAATTTCGTTGTTGAGTTTTAATTTGAATTAATAGGACTTGTTGTTTGTACAGGTACCTATAGTAATTGGAAGATCTCATATGGATGTGAAAGAAAGAATGGGAGAATGTGCCTTTGACAACCCATCTAATTGAGAGGAGCTTGAATTTATGGTATCTTAGGCACTAATGAGTGAGCACTAAGATGTGTAAATATAACATGTTTGACTTTTGAACCCTCCCCAAAAGGGTGTTTATTGTAAAATTTAAATTTTGTAACTAATTTAAAAAGTGTATATTTTAATTTGAAGGACTCCCCATTAGGACCAACTTGTCTTATATTACAAGTGCACTGGCATGTATTTCGTCCACCCTCAATGGTAAACTACACATGCACAAGTAAACATGTATTAGTGCATTTGGAATACTTTACTAGGCTTTTAATTTTCATGTATTGGTTAAATTGTAATATATTTAATTGGGGGTTATGTGGGCCGCACCATGATCACTATTGGGACATGGATGAGTACTAGGCCCTCTCCCCTAGTTGATAAGAATAATATATTTTCATCATTTTTCAAATGATATTACGAAGTTGAAATAAGAAAGCTCATGGAAGATATTCAAATGAGTTTCAACTTCCCTATAATTTAAGGCATTCCAAAATTTCCTGACAAGTTTTTTTATGGCATGAGAAAAATTTCTGGCCTCCACATACAGCCTATTGGCTAAAAATGAGCTAGGGGCTAATAAAAACTAGCACTTTCACTAGAAGGAGGTGTAATGGTTATGTTGATAGAAATTTATATGTAAGCTAATATGTTGGAGAGTACAATTTCATTAGTGCATTAGAAGATACATTATTTTTATTTAGGGGAAGGATGGCGATGAGGGTTTACAGGGTTTGGATGACTTGACACCACCATTCCCCTTGTTTTCTAAGGTTGTGGGCCACCTTGGCTGGGGCTCACGACCTCTTTTCCCCTATTTGCTAGACGTTGTTCTTCTGTGTGGGGAGGAGCTTGTGTGTGGTATCTTCCGAGATCTTTTGTGGTGTTGTTTTTTAGTTTTGTGATATTCAGAGGAGATTTGAATTTTTTGTATTTTGCTCTATGGATTGGTGGGTGCTTCTTGCATGGTAGCCTCTGGGGGTCTAGGGGACCCCACACCTCTTTGTTTTCAAGATGTGATGATTAGAGGTGAAGCTTCATCATCTAGTCATGCAGATGTGGTTAATTTCCTCTTGCATGCTACTAAGGAGACCAAAAATACTCAAAATCAGGGGTTTCGCTCAACACCCAATGGTTGTTTGGGAAGAAGTGAGGATTGCCCAGTGGTTGTGATCAATTTGGATGTTGTTGTTGATGATATTCTATATCTCTCAGAGCATGCATTAATTTGCAAATTAATGGGTGTGGCCCAAAATAACTGGAATCTAGAAGGGGATATGGAAATTATCTTGGGGGCTAAAGGCTTTTTATTTGTGGTTTTCTCATGGTTAGCAAATCAGAATTTAATCTTCGAGGGTGGCCCCTATTTTCATAATCAAGTGAGCCTTTTTATCAAGCCATAGCATGTAGGGTTTGATCCTATAGAAGAGATTCCATCTAAGATTCTTGTCTGGATTCGGCTTTCGATGGAATACTGGTGGTCGGATATTTTGCACTCTATTGTAGTGATTTTTGGGAAACCCTTGGGTCTATCCTCTCAAACCCTCGATAACAAGGTACAGTCTCTTTTGCTCATCTTTATGTCGAAATTAATTTAAATAATTTGTTGCCTAAATCTCTAGAAATTAGATTGGGTACTATGAGTTGGATCCAACAGGTTGATTACGAAGCTTGCCATTTTGTTGTTGTTCTTTCCATGGGTATGGACATTTGCAAAGAAATTGCCCTAAGTTGGGAGCTAAAGTCCAGCAGCCTCCTCTTGGGATGAATGCAATCAATCCTAAAGCAAAGGGTAAAGCCCCAACATACAATGATGGACCAGATTCCAATGGGTTCATCCCTGTGAAAACTTGGTCAAAAGCAAGAGTGCCAACCTGTCAAAATAAAGCCACTCCTAGGGGAGATTTTGGTAACATATATGATGTTCTTGAAAACTTTGAGGACTTGGACACAATGCGGCATGATCGCATTCATGTGGGTCAAGATATGCAAGGCTTGGATTCAGATAGTCATATTCTACAAATTCCTAAGTCACTAGTGGAAACACAAGAGGCTTCAAAGGAAGGTGTAGATCCTTCATCTATTCTAGCTAAGACTAGGGTTAATGATTAGGAAGTGGCAAGGGTACCAAAGGTAGTTTTGGATTCTAACCCTTTATGTGAGCTTAAATTGAAGTTAACTAAGGCCTAGGTGATGAATGATCTTGTGTTTGATTCTGGGACTAAGGAAGACAATAAGAGGAAAGGTCCACCTCTACTTGGAATTCACCAGAAGAGATTAAAGAAAGGGTCTATTGGTAAAATGTCCAAGGTGGGGGGGAAAAAGAATTAAGAAAAGATGAAGATAATGGGAGAGTTATTAGTGGAATCAAGGGTGGTGAGGACACTGGGTACTCACTTTGCCTCTTCTCAAAAATGATTGTGATCTCATGGAATGCAAGAGGTTTGAATAGCATCCCTAGATAAAAGGTTGTTCATGATTTGATTCAAGTTCATTTTCCATATATAATTTCCATCAAGGAGTCTAAGTTGTTAGTGGAAGGCATGTACAACATTGCTCCCAAATTATGGGTGAGAGGTCAATGTCAGTGTATTGGGGCTTAGGGCATTGTGGGTGGTGTAGCATGCTTATGGGACCCACGCAAGGTTACTCCACTTTGCTTTCTCTCTAGTGGATATTCATATGCAGTGGTTGCTTCTAGTTTGGAGTCTGGAGAAGTTATCATTTTCACCAATGTTTATGTATCGGTTGATTTATTAGGTAAATCTCTACTTTGGTCACTTGTTCATTTTATTTGGTCCTTAGCTCCTTTATATCCATGGATCTTGGTAGGAGACATTAACACTATAACCAACTTGGAGGAAAAGAGGGGATGTGGTAAGGCTAGAGCCTTCTTCCATGCTTCTTAGGGATAATATTCTTCACTTGATTTTGGTAGACATAAAGCCTAAAAATGGCTTGTATACATGGAGTAATAGGAGATGTGAGGATTCCATCTCTGAAAGGCTAGACAGGTTTTTGGTCTCTAGATTTTGGGTTGGCAACAATTGGGTAACCAGTTCAGAGATTTTGGATTGGCAAGGGTCAGATCACTGGCCTATCAAATTATCAGCTACCTTGTTTGGAGTCACAAAGAATCCTTCTTTTAAGTTTTAGCTTATGTGGCTTTGAGATCCCTCACTGTAGGATCTTATGGTAGGATGGTGGAGCAAAGGTAAGCCTTCTTTTGGCATAGCAATCTATTCCTTTGTAAAGAGATTATAGCTTGTGAAGTTTCAACTTAAGAATTGGAATAGATAGTGTTTTGGTAATAGTTTTTGGCTAAAAAGGTTGCCCAATCCTACTTGGATGCCATCACCCATTAGATTAGGGATCATGGTCTCATAGAGGGGAACCTTAAAGATGAATCTAATGCTGTGAAGGAGATTACAGAATGTGAATTGTGTGAAGAGATCTTTTAGAAGCAAAAGTCTCACATTGAATGGCTTCAGGAAGGAGACAAAAACACAATTTTTTTTCCACAGCTCTGTACAAGATAGAAGGCATTGATGTGGGAACATGATTACTTCACTTATGTCTTCCCAAGGGATTCAATTAACTTCTTAATGAGAGATACCAAGAGAGGCTACTCATTTTTAATCCTTTTTATTCATAGAGGACTCTCCCCTTGCGGTGGATGAAGAAAATCTTATTCTGGACTGTATTCCCTCATTGCTTTCTAATGAGATGAATGACTCGCTTATTGGTCCCATCTCCCTGGCAGAATTGGAGGAAATTGTGTTTCAAATGAAGGGAAAGCCCCTGGGCCAAATGGATTCCTTATAGAATTCTATCATGAATTTTGGGATATTATCAACTTGTATGACTTACTGGAGGTGGCTCAAGAGTCACAAAGGAGCAAACAGATGCTAAGATCCATGAATGCTACATTCCTTGCTCTTATCCCCAAGAAAGAGGTGGCTAATTCGTTGGATACTTTTAGACCCATAGCTCTTTGCAATGTGGTATATAATATTATCATAAAATTAATTGCGGAGAGACTTAAGCCATGGCTCAATGGGTTAATTTCTTAAGGTGGGGTGGTTTCATTGCAGACAACCAAATTCTGGATGAGGTTGTAGTTGCGACTGAGGCCATTCACTCCATGGCATCTTCTAAGGAGAAGAAGATGTTCATCAAACTGGACATGGCCAAAGCTTATGACCATATCAAATGTGAGTTCCTTCAAAAATTTCTTTTAGCATTTAGGTTTGGGTTTGACTAGGTTAATTGGGTCATGAGTTGTGTTACTACTACTTCATACTTGATGCTTGTCAATAGTGAGCCTTCAACCTTGTTTGGAACTTCTAGAGGCCTTCGGCAAGGTGACCTCTGTCACCCTATTTTTTTTATCTTCATGGTTGAAGGATTGGTAAGAGTTATAAAATCTCATGTGAGGCAAGGATTGATCCAATTATGGAGTTGGGGAAATAGTTTCCTCCTCACTCTCATTTACAGTTTGTGGATTACACTACTTTGATGGGCTTAGCCAGAGTCAGAGAGGTGGTTAACTTAAGGTGAACTTTGGATATATACCTGGAAGCCTAGAGGCAAAGGATTAATGAAGGAAAGTCCTCCATTTTCTTCTTTAATACCCCTCAACTTATTCAGCTTAGGATTGCTCAGATCCTTATATTTCATATTGGAACCATTCTTTTCATTTACCTAGGTATTCCTCTTTCTGTTGGACCCATGCCCAAGGGGATTTGGCAAAATGTGTTGGATAAGTTTTACAGGCGGGTTAGTAATTGGACTTTCATGTGGCTTTCATTTGATGGGAGAGTGACATTATTGAAGTCTGTGGTTCAAGCTCTTCCCATTTATAGGTGCTCGGTTCAGGCTGCCCCCTTAAGCTTCATTAAGGATTTTTATGTTCTCTCCAGACAATTCTTATGGGCTGGTAATTTGGAATCGATGAAGTGGAATCTAGTTAAGAGGAAGTATATTTGTAGGCTGAAGCAAGAGGGTGGTCTTGGTCTTCAGTAGGCTAGTTTTAATGGTCAGACCTTAGTAGTCAAGCTTTATTAGAAGTGGTGCACTAACCAGGATCAAGCATGGGTCAAGATCCTCACTTCTAAGTACCTGAGAGGGGTGAAGAGCAAATATGTTCCAAGGATTTGCCTCTTAGGTAAGGGTTCTATGATCTGGGACACTCTTAAAAGGGGTGCCAATTTAATTAAGAAAGGGTTGTTCTAGATTTGTAACAGGGGCTCTGAGGCTCTTTTTTTGTTTGATTCTTAGGATGGCTACCCTCCAATCATCTATTTATCCACACTTACAGTCCCTTTGTAATAGCTTTCTTGAAGTTGGGTGGAGTCAGGGGGAGGATTTCAAATCTGCCCAGCTCTTGGGTTAGATGGAGGTGTTTAGTATAAAGGACCCTCATGAGTGGCCACTGGGGGGATCGGTTGAGGATCATTAAGAATTAGCTTGGATTATTGCAAGAAGAGCTTGCAGTTCTTTGATGGGGAGTGATGTGCTTGCTTGGATCCCTGATCCTAAGGGCTTGTATTCAGTTGCCTCAAGATATCAGGAGTTGGATCAATAAAAATATGGGGGGATTGGTATTTCCTGGTGGGAAAATATGTGGAATAAGTTTTCTTAGCCTAAATGCAATTTTTTCCTTTGCCTAGTTGCTCGGAATAGGTGCGTCACCTAGGAAAACTTGAGGAAGAGATGATTTTAGGGTCTGTCTATTTGTGTCCTCTATGGCATTAGTGAGGAATGTTGTCCTCATTTGTTTTTTAGTGTTCCTTTTCTAGAGAGATTTGGCACTTATGGTGAGGGACATGGAAACAAGCCTGTGTTTATGTTTCTTCTTTGGTTGAGTTCTAGAGATGTATGGGGAGGCCCCCAACTAAGGGCTTCTTTCTTCAAGTAGATTGGGATATTAGTCCCACTTTCATCCTTTGGTTGGAAAGGAATCATAGAATTTATCAAGGTAGGAAAATGGTGGTCTAACAACTTCAGCAGAGGATTATTAGCATGCTCTAGGAAACCTTATCTACAAATGTGATATGTCTAATCCTTTGGATCTAGGTGATTCAGTGATGGTTCAAAGTTTGGGATTAGTTGGAAGTGGTAAGAGACCCTCCTTGTCAAGGGGATGTCACTACCCCAAAAGGAAGACTCAGAGAGAGGGTTGTTGGTCTCTTCTACCTTCGAGTGTTTTCAAGATCAATATTGATGGTTCCTCCAAGTGGATTCCTGAGCATGTTGGGATCGAGGGAGTAGGGAGGGATAGCTCTAGTGTTGTTCTCTTCTTCTTTTCCATTTACAAGGGGTAGTAGACTAACAATTTTATGGAAGCCCTTGCTATTCTATTTACTTTGGAAAGAGAGTGTGCCCTTGGTTGGCGCAAGGTCATCTGTGAGTCAGATTCTCAGATTGTGATTAATATGCTAAATGAGCAGAAATTTGATGGAGTGAATTGGCAATTGGCTTCGATGGTCAGGCAGATTCTCATCTAAGAAATTTGTTGGAGTTTGTTTCTTTTGTTCACATCCCTACGGAGTGGAACACTGTGGCTAATTATCTAGCTAAGTGGGCTTCAGAGCAAATGGGTGATTGGAATGTTGGAGACTAGGAGCATTTGACCCCAAACACTCCCATGTTTAGATAAGATGATTATGGAGGATATGGCCAGTTAACTGGGGGTCCCGCTTGGGGTTCTTGTGTGGTGGGGTTTTTTTTTTTCTTTTTTGATGTTGGTTGTTTGTTTGTTGGGGCTGCTCTAGCCCTTTGTTGGGCTTTGTGGACTTCTATAACTTTTGGCCTGTGTTTTTGGCTCCCTAATTGATAATTTTTTACCCCCTTAAAAAAAACATTATTTTTATTCACCAGTTTTTGTATATATAGAAAAGTAAAAACCCTCTTACGAGAACATTTCGATTTAAATTTAGGTAAATAGTGAGAATGACAAAAAGTCTCTACTTCCACTTTAGGGGGTAAATTTTCCCTTGACTTATGGTGTAGAAGTGATCACTATTGATAATGGTTTATGCAAAAACATATTTGAATAACCATTCACTCAATCCACTTGTTACATATGAAAAGAAAGATGTAGAATTTAAACTGATAGATGAATTCGATATGTCTTCCTCACACCTTTCTCAAGTGAAAAGTTAATAGCCAAGAAATTGAGAATGGAGCAAAATTCCCAAGTAGACAGAGAAGCCAAGCTTTGTCCTATTATATAGCAATATTTTTGTAGGGAATGAAGTGTAATAAGTTTTTAAGGAGCAAGTAGTAAAATATACATACATATTTTGAGCTTTCTTTTGTTAATATAAATATTTTGTAGGGGGAGGAAACGCAATAATTTTTTTGAGGATGAGATGTAACATAGATACATATTTTTATACATGTACATATTTTGAGTTTTCTCTTGTTAATATAAATATTTTGTAGGGGGAGGAAGTGCAATAATTTTTTTGAGGATTCAAGATATAACATAGAAACATATTTGTATATAGGTTAGAAAGTGCAATTGCACTTTCTTACCCAAAGATTAAGGAAGAAACAAAAAATTTAAAAGGAAAAAGTTTAGGAAAAGAAATTTAGGGGTTAGAAGGTGCAACCGTGCATTCTCACAAGGGATTTGGAGAAAAAATAAGTGGAAGGGAATTCTCCTTGAATAGAAGGAGCATAACTTTTCCCACCATCTCAAATTTTACAAATAAGAGCTAAATTTTGAAGATGAGCTTTCCGATGCCAACAAAAAGATAATTTGACACATATCCAAACCTATCAAACCATATTTGGATCATGTGGAATTTAGTTTAAGGTGGACAAGTTTGCAGTTCAAGGACCCAATAAGTTAGAAACAACTATAAGATGAATCATTATGTCTTGTCAAACAATTGATCTTTTCTCTTATAACAGGCAAGGACACAAGACAAAAAATTAGTACAGATTTTAGTTAGGGGATTTTGGAACTTCGAGAAATGTCTTAGAGATTTTTATAAAAGTCAAGTTGACAAGGTGAGGGGAGCTTGTAGGAAATAAGTGAGGGTAGATTGTAAAAAAAAAATGCCAAAAAGACCAGAAGTCAGTCTCAGTGTAGGGTGTGTGTGTGTGTTTGTAACTCCAGTTTGAGAATAGAGTGTAGATGAGTGTGTGTTAATGTATTTTTCCAAACAATTGATGTAGTTAAGTTTTGAGTTGTAAACATTTTATAACATATGTTTTCTATAGGCTAGTTATAAATGTGTGTACGTTTCTGCAACACCTATAAAGAGAAATTATAGGAGTGTGACTTTTGCTTCCATATTGCAGCTGTGGTGCATCCTAACCCAGAGTGGTTGATGGTTTTTGTCAAGTAAGCTTCTCGAAATAGATTTTTTATAGTAATGAAAAATAAGGGTCTGCATCCCCTTTAGAATGTGATCATATTCGTAATATCTAAGAATAGAATAAATAAGTGTCTGCTTCAAAATTCATTGAGTGTATCTCCTTGTCCTTGCCTCTGATTCCAAGTCAAAGGAATGTTAGTTTAGGAAATCTCTATTGAATTGAAAGTTGGGACTTAAATTGTTCTTTTAAAATAATAGAATAATCGAGGTTAGAGAAAACATAGATAAATTTGTAAACTTTTATTGAAAATTAATCAAAAATTTGGAAGATGTTGAACAATGCATTAGATAGTATTCTATATTATGAGAAGATTCAAATTGAGAAGTAGGATTAGAGACTTCAATAATTTGGAAACATAAAAATAAAGCTACAAAATGTATTGGATATTAAACCAGGGAATGAAATGTATCATTTCCTTCTAACAAAAACATATACTCTAATGGAAGGGGCAAAGTTATGTCTTTCTAAACCTTGGAGAACTACAGGTCAGTTTAATCTTTTGAATTCAACCAAGAATTTTGAGTATCCTCTGCTTATGTTCCTCCTTTTCTTCCAACAAGAACATGCTGCTCAAATAATACAACCAAATTGAAACATTTTTATTGAGGATTATGCATTGGTTCTAGGAGGATACTTTTAAATCACATGATATCCCCAAGAGAAAAGAGGGTGGCTTCATTTTATGAATAATGTAACCAAGGGTTTTTGCTGGTTTATCTTAGACAACTTCGAAGTTGTAAAATTCTAGGATGGCCAATACACATACTTTGACATGAGCTAAGGAAATGGATTAAGAGAAAAACAACTCCATTGATTCTTGATAATGGAACATTAGATGGAGGATAGGTTTTCATAATACTCCAATATATCAGTTTCAAACTTTTAGCCTATTGAATTGCTCTAGAATTTGGACTTTACATTAACACACTATCCATTCTGATTTGCAAGCACCTGGTTTCCATTTTATCTTCAAGATTTCACAAATTAGTGAGAAAATGTAGGTCACATCTAGGTTATCATTTATGTTGGATAGCACAGAAAATGAATTTCTAAGAATGGTGTGGGGAGGTTTTTGACAATAAATTTCAAGATGATGCGAACAAGAACAAAATGTTGCAACCCATTCATCCAAATATTCTAAAGAATGATGTTTATCTCAATTTGCTTCCACCTAGTACCAGCCTCATACACAATCAGATGAACTCCAAATAAATAAGGACATGTAAGTGAATGTTTCTCCAAGCTTCATGCATCTATGAGATGGTGAAAATCTCATGAAAATTAAATGTATACATTTTTTTTCTAGAAATTCTGTTACTCTATGTCATGGATTGTGAAAATCTCATGTTCATTATCATTACAAGATTTGAAATTCCAATACAATGAAATCTATAACATTGTTCATTCAACATTCAACATTCAATATCAACCATCGAAAATTAAAATCCAAAATTGACTAAAACAATGAAATATAAATTTAAAATTGTAAATATGAATATTTGATTGTCAGGTTATCAATGGTCATGAAAATAAATGTGCCTTGACATCTAGGGGATGTCTGGTCATCACTCAAATGCCCCCTCTATAACGTGAAACATCCATGGGATACCAAAATATACTAAAATGTGGGGAGTGTCCCATCTGCATCCCCAAAGTATTTAGGATAGCCACAAAGGGGAGGGGACATGTCCCAAGGACATTACATGTAACTTGGTAGAAACACTAAATGTTTTTAAATATTAAATACAAAAATGACAAAAGCTTGCGATCAGTGTAATTTAATTGAAAATAGCCCTTTGTCAGTTATGTCAGTTGTGTAATAACTCCAGTGGTCCCAATATTTGATCACGCTTCACAAGGGGATGCATGGATATTATAAGAAAAAACATGGCAGATGGCATTGCAAGTCTTCTCACAACCTAAATTTTGCATATTGTCTGCGATATTTAACATATAAAAAAAAAATGTAAAAAAGGCTTACAAAATGGAGATCTTAATTCTCTCCTCGAAGAGTTCCCTTGTGTTGCGTGACAGATTTTCTTAATTAGAAATTATGTGACCAAATTTCAATGCACAAACACACATCGATGTATCTAAGGTATTTTAGTTCCATAACATTCTTTAACTCAAAGACGACAATTTCCACAAGACTGGCGATTTAACAGAAAATGACCATAATGACAAAACAAAAGATCACTCAATTTTCTTAAGAAGAGTTGTAATGAAAATAGCTTCAGAGAAGTCATAGTATAACAAAAGGGTTCCATGGGATTTAGATCTCTTCAATCTCTATCATTCCATCCCAGTTTTTTTTATGGCTGCCCTCGTTATATTCTCTATAAGAAAGAACCCTCGTTTTACCTAAAATTATAAATCAGAAACCACATGATCTTTCTTTGAAAACCCTTTTATCTACAGAATTAAGGAAATAGTTCTGCATGATCTTACACGATACCTAACTATGGTTTACCGCATTGACAGAAAGAAAAAGAAAGGCGTCCTCCCATGTGTCAATACTGACATGACAGTGCTGCAGAATGAAAGCCAAAAAACAAAAAAGGTGATACCTACCTATGGTGGAGGTTTATGCGGCATCTTGCCATTGACAGGCTTAACTACACACAGTTCAATAAGCACAATAATTAAAGCATGGATGAGTACACACGGTTTTTTTTCCTGTTGTACTCAATTTTTTCTTGTTTTGGTAATGATTGGGGTTTATCTTGGCAGTTTTTGCCTTCTGCTGTACAGCGTAGCGATATTTGCTGAATCATTGCCATAATTCCATGCATTGCCATAATTCATAAAACCATAGGCACCAATATTTATATTGTTAGGCCTATGCAACCCTCCTTTGCACTTTATTCTAATTGTTTGTCGACCTTCTATTACTGATGGTTGTATAACTTAACACTAGTCAAAAATCCTCTATTGTTGTGCTCGCCACCTTGACTAGTCTTTCTACCACTTTCCAAGTCTCCACCTTGTGCCTTTGGTTTCGGCTATTGCTTGATCCCACTATTCCTTAGCCCCCAATCATGACTCACACTACTTATTCAAGTGATTTCTCTACTTTCTATTGGTAGCAAATAGTGGCTAATTTGTTTGTGCAATACTTTGCTTTAGTCGTTATGTGTTGATTTTTAAATCTTCCCCCCATGTTACTATCATCTGATCTTTCCTAACATGCTTGATGTTTATCCCTTTGCTTACATTGCTCCAACTCACAATGCAGGTGGCACTTGTACTATGCACAGGACAATCTCATTGGCCCGTGGGTGTATTTGTGGTGACTCAACTCCACTTGGCATAGTGTGTGGACTACTCACCTAATGCCATATGTCTTGCAATGATGTCATTCATGGGGCCCATATAGGTTGTCCACAAGTACCTTGTTCACATATAATGGCTAGCATGGATTCATCAACGAATCCCTTCATACTATGTGTTTCCTTTAGTAGGGGCAAGCCTAATCTTATAGATAAGGTGTGCGCTCTTTGGTGGCGGCATATTAATGAATGCCACTCATATCCACTATGGTGTTTGTGGGAGTCATTCTTGCTATGTGGTACCCATGTGCTTGGACATAATACTTTTCAACGGAAGCTTAGCTTTAATGAGTAACAGCTGCATGGCTCATCCAAATTGGCTAGCGATTAAAGTGCCCCCAATGGCTAATTTTTCCTGCGTGTAGCATATTTTTTGCACTTTTCATACATGTGCCATTGGATATCAATGGCTTCCATGTGGATGATGAGGATCCTTTCAGAGTTCAAACATGTTAACAACCCACCTATGAATTGCTCAAATGACTTTATACAAAATTTATGAGGGTTTTCTAGCTACAACAAAGGATGATAGCTCTAGAGCCCATCCACATAGGTCATTTGGTCCATTGATACTCCAAGTTTCCCACTTTCCATTCTAGGTATTAATGGTGGCGGTTGGCTTTGCTACTATTGTTTTAACTATGCCCTATGTCCTCAATTTTTTTGGTTTTCTCACTATTCATGCCAATAATAGGAAATTGATGGCTTCCAATACATTTTTTGAGTCTTCGGAGGCATGAGTGTAGTCACTAGTGACCTATAAGGTTATGTATAATGTTGCAAGCGCTTATGGGGCCATGTGTAAAGTTATTACAAGGGATTTCAAGCTTTGTTGGTGATATATCTTGCTTGGTTGTTGTATTTTTGCATAAGTATGGGTAGGAATGTGTTTTGCATAATGCAAGTGTGTACCTATTGTTGTGGACCTACGAATCAAATCTAATATCATGTGTGAATGAAGAGAACTACTCTTCCCCTATCCTCAGTTATCAAACCATGAAGTAACACTGATTTCTTCATTACAACAAATGTATTCCTATGCCTATATTTGCATCTTGACTGTGATAGTGTTTAAATGTTTATATATGTTAAGAGAAAATTGGTGTAAACATGAATAATCAATACAATATATCAATAATACCCAAAACTCAATGAAATACAAAAACAAAGAGATCAATCAAACAAAAGAACTTCAAAAACCTTTGCAAACCTCAAAGCTTCATAGCTTCCCTTAGTTGCCTATCTCAATTGATCTTGCATGTATGAATAAGGCCCTTAGAGAGTGCACTTCCTTGCTATTCTAAGATTGTCAATGGAGAATGGCTATGATAATGATTTGTAATGAAGAGGAGCTTCACAACAATGGTAGTAGTATGGTAATAAGTTTGATCACAAGCAATGAAGGAATTGGTGCCAAAGGTGCACCGTAATTCCTGCAGAGTAACAATACTTAAAGCTTGGATGAATGAAATGGAAGAAGAGGATTCAATTTATAGACTTGGGAGAATGAAGATCAATGGTATAGAAAGAATGAGAAGATCAATGATATAGAATGGTTGATAAACATGCGCAAACAAGAAGAAGACAAGTGTCACACAAAAGTTATTTTATTTGAGTTAACTACTTTCTTTTCTAAAGATAGGACATGCTTTTCATAACTTAGAATATTTTTTTTCTAATTTAAGAGATATTGATAAAAACAAGGTTGATTGAGTAGATAACTCAACTTGAGATTTGCTTTCGCATGATTTGAGAGAAATTAAATAATAAATTATTTAATTTTGTGTGCATGGAGAAGAAGACTTATTTTTAGAAGATTTGGAAGAATATTTGAACAATTTTGAAGATAAGAAAACTAATTAAATAAATAAATTTATTTAATCATTATGCATGATTTGGAAGAATAAATAAAATATTTGATTATATTTTTTTTGGGGGGATTGAGATAATTTAAATAAAGTTAATTGATTTATTCAAATTTGGAATAATGATTTTGATTTTAATTAAATAATTAAGAATTATTTAATTATTTGAAAGAATTTAATTAAACAAAGGATTTTATTTAATTTTGACTTTAGAATAGGTAATTAAATATTTTGATATTTAATTAACTTAGAGGAATGTGAATCAAATAAATAAATTTGTTTATTTATTTATTGATAGAAGAATTAGAATGGAATAAATATTAAGAATATTTACTTAGACCGAATCGTGTCAGTTTTAGGCGTATACATTTTGCCCCTCTTTGATGCAATGCAGTTTACAGCATTGCTTCAAAGAATAAATAGTCTAATAATGATACATGCCCTAGTTTGCCCCTGGTACAGGTTATGACGATAGGATGCCCCATCAGGAGATTGGATGAGAAGAAGGCAGAAGGTGTGAGACGAATAATCTCACGAAGATGAAGGGAAAACTTGGTTAGGATTGAAGAAAATAGGATGCGTTTCTGAGAAACGGGAAGTGTAGACACCTAAAATTGGCTCGGGTCGAATTAAGTGAATATTTTAATATTTATCTTAATTTGTATTTTCTTCTGTCAATTAAATAAATATTATAAGTTTATTTGATTGGTTCATTATCCTACAATTAAATAAAATCATTTTATTTAATTAAAATCCCTAAATTCTTCTAATGTCTCAAATCCCAAATCCACCTCATCCTTCCACATCATCCATTCCACCTCACCATGTTGCACATACAATTAAATATTTTTAATATTTAATTAGCTAATATCCTCCAAAATCTAAAATTGACAGCGACTCTAGAGGATGTATACAGGATATTCCACTTACCGATTTAGGGAGAGCTCGTGGAGTATGATCCACAGTGAGATGCGGGACTCATAGAGTGCAGGTGGGTATTTGACAACCCTGAGCTAGTAGGATAGGTTATCTCCTACAGGATATACATGATTACTATGACTATTTCCCTGGGATAGTTACAGGATTGATTGGAGGCATTGTATGCCCTGATAGGAGATCGCACAGGTTCCTGATTGGATGGGGATAGATGATGGAGAAGATGATCTCAGAGGGCACCAGCTATGCTTGGGGTCTCTGTGTTTTGGCACACCTATACCACGATATGCATCAGGTGGTATACCACAAGGGTGCTATTTTATCAGTAGATGTCTCACTATTACAGCTTTGGTTGTGGGAGCATATCTCCATTACCAGACTGATATGTGTTTTTTTAGAGACAGAGGGGAGAGCCTTATAGCTATGACTACGTAGGAGTGATTTCCCAGCATAGACAAGGGAAGCTAGAGTACTGGAGGCACACACTAGATGGGGTAGATGTGGTCGTCTAGTGACCATATCTAGACTGTGAGACTTGGGATGACAAGGTGGACAAGCTGCCATACTGCTATCAGACTCAACGACTTATAGGCCAGACGCAGTACATCCTGGAGAGACAGATTGTCATCTAGGTTTGGAGACAGTTTGGGAGGAGACAGAGTAGGCTCTGTTTGCGCAGACACATGTGCAGAGATCTAGATGGGGCCCAGTGGTGTCCTATGAGGAGGCAGTGGTAGAGTTCCAATAGATTCCTTATACTACCTAGGTGATGAGGAGAGAGATTGCAGATGTAGGGATGACACCAGACTATGAGGAATGGTTTGTAGAGCATCCATTTCTGAGATACTCTGGGCCTGGATAGCTGGTTCCTCGCATAGACGAGGCAGATTCAGATGACGAGGGCTAGGTTGGCAGGAGGGGGAGGAGGAGGAGGAGAGGACAGAGAGATGGAGGAGATGGTGGAGATGGGGGAGATGGTAGAGATGGTGGAGATGGGGGAGACGGAGGAGATCGGGGAGATGGAGGCAGAGATAGCGGAGATGGGGGAGATGGAGGTAGACTTAGGCAGAGGAGGAGAGCCAAGGAGATGGGGGAGATGGAGGCAGACTTAGGTAGAGGATAGCTGGGGAGGGATCCTCCAATGCTTAGTAGGTAGTGCATCTGTAGGTTGCATAGCAGGGATAGATGTCACCACCTCAGCAGGTGGTGCAGCAGTAGGTACCTCAGCTGCAGGGGCAGGGACAGGGATAGGCCTCTCAGGATCCAGCATAGCCAGATGTCTCAGGGAGAGCCATTGCCATGTTGAGAGGATAGGTTTGGCAGCTGTGGGCATAGCTAAGGATGGTCGAGGCTCGGTGAGAAACAAATGTAGGTGCTATCTCGGGGCTTACTAAAGAGCAAGATATGGCAGAGGTGAGGATACGAGATATCTGAGTAGAGAGAGACATAATAGTGGCAGCCCTTGGGACAGAAGCTACTAGCAGTTTTTTGGTTGGACAAGTGTAGCAGGCACAGGCACAGCTAGCATAGACATAGGCACAGTTGGCACAGGTGTAGGGGCAGTTAGCACAGGTACAGGGTGAGCTTGGCAGAGTGCAAGTTCAGACACAGTACTATCAGGGACTATACCATGGTGCTATTCCAGTTGATCAGAGGGCTCCAAGCTACAGGAGCCAGTCCATGGCCTCATAGAGAGTAGGTGGATCACGGTCGAGAGCCTCTATTCTGGGCCCACAGCAGTTTAGAGCCAACAGAGGAGGGAACACAGAGGACACTGCTAGGAGTAGCGGTTCACAACAGCAGGGTTAGTAGACACTTACATAGATTTTGGCTCCTACGTACACTTTTTGATGTCTCAGATAGCCGGATACGTACATGTACCACTTTTGTATTTTGGGACATGCATCATTATCTTTGAGATGTATACATTGTATATGACATTGACTCAGAGATGGACATTTTGATATTGTACATTTGGACATGCTTATGATAGTTATATGATGATGCAGCTATTTGATGCTCTTTATATGCAGTTTGTTCACTCAATGCTATGGATGCATTTCTATTTGTATGATGGTACTCATGTGATGCATATTTTGACTACGTCTAGATGATGTTTATCTAATGCAGACTTTTATATGATGCTATGTGACTTAATGCAAACTTAGATGTTTTACTTGATATGTCTCAAATGTGTAAATGCAAATGGTATCTATATGATTATGCAATTTATGCGATGCACTTCTCTATGTTTTTGATTTTTTCTGTTAACACTATGTGATGATTGCAAGAATGTATATGCATGACCTGATGCACTTTATTATGTATGCAACTGATATAATCATGTAAATGACTATCTCATGTGATATGATATGCAACTGTATTCTATGTTTTTGTGATGTCCAAATGTACTCTATCGACATAGAGATGACATAGTGATAGAAAATTGATTGAAAGAATGACTCAATAGAAAGACTCACAAGCTTTAATTTGTATTGATACTCTGCATTGTTTGGATCTTTTATTACACGGGATATGGATGTATGGATGTATAATGGATGTATGATGGACGCTTTGCTTTTGAAATCTTGACGGTGCAAGTATTTTGAAGTGCTTATTTGATCATTGGGCAATTTTTTTGGTACTTTTTCCGAATGTTGTAAGTTAATACAAGCATCTAGGTATAATTGAACCAAGATAACCTAATTATCACTTACATGGATTTTGATTTAGCAAGTTAATACAAGCATCAAGGTATAATTGAACCGAGATGACTTCAGTATTTCTTGCGTATCAACAGACAAGGATTGCCCCTTTTCATGTTTAGACCTTTGATGTCCTCGATGATCTTTTGCCGATCATGTTTTTAGACAAGGCTTCACATTACTAAAGTTTAATCCACAAACAGCAAACAAAGTAGATAATCATGCCCCCATCATAGCATCTCTAGCTTTTTGCATCCTCGAGTAGCATAGAAAGACATGATAACAGAAATCAAGACGCTGTAACTTAATGATGATTCTAACCACAAAACATGTTTGCATTTAGATGTGTTTGTTTCTTGCCATAATTTAAGTAGAATCATTTAGAATGCCTTAGGTGTTTGATTGCTTTTCTCTGCATGGATTAATGCCTTGTGTCAAGATTTCTGCTTGAAAAGAGCGGGTTCTGTATTTGCTTGATTTCCTATGAAAGATTCCACAATCCTTATTGGTGAGACAAACCCTAAGGGACTGACCTAGTGCCTCGGGGGCTCATTACTAAATGGTCTTGCCTACGTGACGACGTAGAGGCATCGTAGTTTGGGGTAAACGCTAATGGACCTAAGACCTAGGTGATAGAAAGTGGCATGGACTCAGATAGATAGATGGACTGGACACGTGACGGATGGGACAGTAGAGCCTTGGGGGCTCATTTGAGAAATGGCCTTGCCTATGTGACGACGCAAAGGCAATGTAATTCATCAGACTTAGACCATGGGGTCACTGACAACGGATGCTAAGCTAGGCTGACACTGTGGATAAGATATGGGATAAAACCTTGGTTGACAAGGCAACAAAGAGTGTATCAAGCCATTATAGGTTATCGTTAGGATTTTATTACAGAATAAATATGGATCGAATGGGACATGAGTGAAGGAAGAAATGAACACAAGTTGATTGGTTTCCCAAAGATGGAGGAAGTAATTTATCACAAGTAACGACTATTTACCAGGTTTTCACCACTTGCTTTTATTTGCACGAAAGATAGAAAGTATGCATGATGCCTGTTTGCCAGGTTTTCATCATGATACCTATCCAAGGTGCATGTTTGCCAGGTTTTCACCAAAGGACATTTTTTTGTACTTTGCTAATTTTTTATTTTTTTTATTTTTATGATTTTTTATTTTTTGTACTTTATGCTCCCCTTACATTGGGGTTCTCTTAGGTATAGAGCCAACGAAGATGCATGCTGTTGATTGGATCATCGAATAACTCACCCTCTGATGTTGCTAACTGATATGCCCCCGATCCATAAGTAGCTACGATCAAATAAGGCCCAAGCCAGTTGGGCTCAAACTTGCCTTTCTTTTCCTGATCCTGTTGATTGCAGGGGTTCTCCTTAAGTACTAGATCTCCAACTTTAAAGACTCTTGGGCGGACTCTGTGGTTGTAGCTTTGTGACATCATTTGCTGGTATGCTTTGAGATGATCAAAGGCTTTCTGTATCTACAGATGAGGTAGTTGAGGATGAATGAGGAGATTTGTTTACCTGTGATGGTGGTGAGGGGGATGGCTTCAATCCACTTGGTAAAGTACTCAGTGGCGTTTATTGTGAATTTGTGGCCATTGGATGATGGAGGATGGATTTTGCCTACAAGGTCAAGTCCCCATTGACAAAAGGACCAAGGTGTCGTTAAAGGTCTCAACTCTTCAACTAGTGCATGTATTAGGTTCCCGTGTATCTGGCACTGCTTGCACTTCTTCACAAATTGATATGAATCTATTTCCATGTTCGGCCAATAATAACCCAAATGCATGAGTTTCTTAGCTAAGGAAGGACCTCTAGAGTGTGTTCCGCAGATCCTTTTGTGTATGTCTTGTAAGGCGGTTTGGGATTCTTCTCATTCTAAACAATGGATTAAAGTAGCATCTAGACCACGTTGATATAAGGTGTTGGTAATAATGGTACAACGAGAGGTTTGGCGTATAAAGGTTCGTCATTGGTTTGAAGATAAGTCAGGTGGGAGGGTATTGTCCTTGAGGTAAGTGTAATCCTTACCATACCAAGGTGAATTTGATCCAACTAATAGGCATATGGAATGGGTTTCAGGAAGATCATAAGCTGGTTGCTGAAATGATTCCACTAAGAACTCGTACCGTGACTCATTCTCTAGGAGTTTAAGAAGAGAGGCAATGGTTTCCATGGCATCTACTATGTTGTTTCCAATGCGAGGTATCTACTCAAAAAGAGATGAACACAAAGTATTCCTTAAAGTCCTCAACCATCCATTTGTATGGGACAAGCTCCTCATCTTTGGTTTGGTAATCGTCATTGACCTGATTGGTCACTAGTTGAGAATCACCATAGACATGTAGCTCTTTAATTTTCCACTTTGTTGTTATTTTGAGGCCAATGACCAAGGATTCATATTCTGCTATGTTGTTGGTGCATGGGAATAATAGACGGTAAGACTTCAGTATGGTGTCACCATGAGGAGTTACAAACAAGATTCCTACCCCCAATCCATGGTTTGTGTAGGACCCATCAAAGTAGAGTTTCCAGGAATGTGTTGATATATAAATAAGGATTCATCTGGAAACTTGAATTGCATTGGTGTGGTGTCCTATAGTGGTGCATCTGCTAACTGATCAGAAATGACTTTCCCTTTGATAGCCTTTCTGTCTACATACTCAATGTCATATTCACTTAGGAGCATTACCCATTTGGCTAGGTGACCTGTTAGAGCTACTTTGCTTAGTAAGTACTTTAGTGGATCTATTTTTACAATAAGTTTGACTAGATGTGCTAGCATATAATGTTAGAGTTTTTAGGAAGTAAAAACTACTACAAAACATGATCTTTCTATCTGAGAGTATTGCAATTCATAGCCCACCAATGTGCGACTAATGTAGTAGATGACTCTTTCTTTACCTTCATAATCTTGTTGTACTAGAAGGGCCCCAAGAGCTATTGGTGTAGTAGATATGTATAGTAACAATGGCTTCCCTTGGATAGGAGGCATGAGAATAGGTGGACTCATAAGATACTCTTTCAGTTTGTCGAATGCCTCTTCACATTTATCATCCCATCTGAATGGAATGTTCTTATCTAGGAGATGACTGAAGGGTTGACACTTGTCTGCCGGTTGTGATATGAACCTACGGATTGCTTGTAGCTTGCCCTGTAGAGATCTTAGTTGAGTAAGATTCTTGGGTGGTGGCATGTCCATAATAGCCTTGACTTTGGCGGGGTCCACCTCTATTTCATTTGTCGATACAATTAAACCTAGGAGTTTGCCTGAGGTGACTCCAAACACACATTTTTTGGGGTTCAACCTAACTTTGAATTGTTCTAGTCTCTGAAAGACTTTTCTAACACATCTAGGTGTGATTCTCTTGTGAGTGACTTTGCAAGGATATCATCTACATAGTCTTCCATGGTGACGTGCATCATATCAAGGAATATAGTGGTCATAGCACGTTGATATGTTGCTCCTGCGTTCTTTAGCCCAAATGGCATGACATTCTAGAAAAAAGTGCCCCATGGACAAGTAAAATTTATTTTATGATGGTCTTCTAGTGCTATCTTGATCTAATTGTATCCTAAGAAGCCATCCATCAGAGATAACATGGTATGCCCTATTGTTAAGTTGACTATGATGTCTATATTTGGCAACAGAAAATCATCCTTACGGCAAGCTTGTTGGCAAGAGAGACTGTGTGGCTTCATTATTGTTGTCATTGATGGCAACAAAGTTTACCCCACACATCCATAGCACATAATAGGTCTTTACAGGAAGTCAAACTGAAGAGTGTTTTGGTCCGTGAGCAAGAACAGAGCATGCAACAAGGTCCGGCAATCAGGTTCGGATCTCTTAGATGAAGTATCTTAGCAAAGTGAAGACCTTGGGAAGTCAAGAGGAGCACCATGACTGTTACATTCCAGAGATTGAGCCTCCGGTGATGAAAGAGTGAAAATATATGAGCACCTAAGTGTTGGGTTCCTGACAGGTAGAGTAGACTAAGGAAGAACTAACCGGCAAAGCATCAGAGCTTAATCTGGATGAGAAATTGATGGTGATCAAGCTTCTTGAGAGATCATTCATGGTTGGATGACATGATTGATGACTTCTATAACTATCTTTTTGATACGCATCACTTAGTAAGCATGGATTCAGCCAACAGACCAAAGTTTGGAAAATTCTTGAGTATTCCAGATGCTGACTAGAAGGATGTTGAAATCCTTGATGTGGATATATATACCAGATGGATTTCAGTATGAAGGTGTGTGTGGTGTATTATGAAGTAGGAAGAAAAGCAGACAGAAGTGTGGAAGCAACAATATAGGTCTGGTATGTGACAGAACAGCAGCACTAAAGCAGAGGAAGAATGAAGTGCAATAGATCATTATATTAAGCCTAACTAGAACTAAACCTCAGCATGTGTGGATGCTTCTCATCAGTTCAAATACCTAGTTAATTTCTATAAACTATTGTAGGCAGTGAGCCTCTTGTGAACAATGTGCTCGGGTAGTGAGCCCTAATTGGCATGTGCCATTTTGTACTTCTTATTCTTTTAATAGAGAATATAATCTTGGGTTAGTCACCCCATGGTTTTTCCCTTAATTGTGTTTTCCACGTAAAAATCCTTGTGTTATGTGTGTTGATTTCTTTTCTACTTTCATGCTCATGTATGGTTATATGTTTTGATGTTGCACTAGTTGTTAAAGAAGAAAAGAAAGTTGAATACTTAGGATAATTGATTCACCCTCCCCCCTCTCAGTTATCTACCTTGTTTCCAACAATTGTTATTAGAGCTAAGTTCCTCCAAAAAGAGCTTAACTACTTGAGGAAGATCTAGGAATCTCAATGGATATGTATGGTATGAGGCAACAACTTTAGTCTTCCCTAGATGATCTTGAGCAATCTCACTCTGAATTCAATAACCTAAGGGAAAGACTCAAAAAAGCTGATGATTTCATAAATGAACTCAAAGAAAAACTAAGTATCTTAGTGAAGAAAAGAAAGGAACTGCTTCAACAACTAGCAACTCAAAGTGAAGCCAATGATACTAATGAAGATCTGGATGAGAAAAACAAGTTATGTGAGAAGCTTTCAAAAGAGGTCATTATGGTGAGACATGAAATGGAATCAGGGGTTATGAAATTCACCCAAGAAATTGAGGAGAAAAGAAAAATTGAAGATAATCTAAAGAAATCTCTCAAGGAGAAGTCAGAAGATTGCCACAAAATGGATAGAATAATCAGGCATCTAGAATCTGATCTTGAAGAAGCTAGAGATAATGAAGAACAACTTAAAAATCAAATAGACACTCTTAAAAGGGATCTTCAAATAGCAAATGAATACAAAGAAAAATTCAAGATAAGCTCTGCTCAACTTGAAGTTCTTGAAATCCAAAAGAGGGTAGATGACAAGCATGGCTTGGGATATGAGAAAGGTGAAATCTCTGGATCCGGTCAAAAGAACTCTAGATCAGGAAATCTAAGGAACAGGCCTAGAAGACCTCCAGTAAGGCAACCAAATGCTCAAAGATATCCATCCTTCAATGGATACTGCTACAATTGCAACAACTTTGGACATAAAGCAACCCAGTGTAGAACAAGAATGAATCAGACTAATTCATCCTTCTCCGGATAGTGTTTCAACTGTAAAAGGTATGGTCACAAATCTCATGAATGCAGAAATAGGCAAACAAGCAATTCATTCAATGGTAGATACTTTGCATGCAATAGAATGGGACATATGGCTAATCAATGCAGATCAAGAGGATATCAGCCAAATATGCAAAGAAATGTTATTTGCTGCAGCTATAATAGATCTGGTCACATTACCAATTCTACAGAAGTAAGAATCAGGATAAAAGGGGTCCAGTGCATCATAATCAAAGTCAAGACAAAGGAAAAGAAAAAGTGAATGTGGATGAGGTTTAAAGGGAGATGAACAAGATTTGCATGAAGAGAAGTACAAAAAATGTTGGGGATGGATCTGCACCAAAATCTAGTGCTGATATTCCTTCCAGAAATTGAATAGATGAGCTCTAGCTCAGGGGGAGTCACAAAGGAAAATAAATTCCCCCAGCCAGTCAATTGGTGCCTGAAATTGGCACATGGAAAGTTGCGGATTAAAGGGTTCTTAGAGAAATATCTAAATAACCCTTGGTAAAAATATGGAAGATTCGTAAGAAGTTTTGAAGAGGTTAATCATCCAAGATTGATCTGGCTTGATAGTCATCTGGTAAAAGTAGGATTCTCACAGTTAGATCCGGTATGACTCAAAATTGAAATATCTTGATCTACAGATAAATAGGATGATTCAAGGAAGGGAGATACATTGTAAGTTATCATTCTAAGTGCATCTTAGTGATCTAGAAAGATCTCTCTCAGAACAAGAAGAACAAGGCAACTAGAATGACTTAAGGAGTGCATTTATTGCAATATGGAATTAGGGTTTGCAGAAATAAAAGGGTTCTTTTGTTCATCATTTGCACATTTGCATTCAAGAAGAAGAAAGAAGGAGCTCTACAACAAGATTGCTTCAACCCTCTCAAGGATCAACCACAGAATTTATTTAACCAGTGATCTTTTTGGCTCCTATCATGAACCCTAGAAGCGTAAAAAGGTATTTCCGCTCTTAAATATCTCTCTCTGAATCTTTTGAAAGATGGCTACTCTGAATGTTGTTAAGATCAATGATAGGCCGTGCCCTAAGTTCAAGAAACATCCTTACAAATCCCTAGAAGTTGATCCTTTAGGTGCATTCTCTAGCATTCTGCATGGGGTTCTGCACATAGAAGATGTTAGGGTTTATATTCATGCCAACATTGAGGATTTTGGGGAATCCAAGCTGATGGACATTTATCACAAGGAATTAATAGATGAAAAATTTGAACTTAAACCCTAATACAAGGCCATCCAGGATAAGCATTTTGGACATTGCATCCATTTCCCCTATTTTGCAGAAGATGAATGGGTCCGGTATGTTCTGAGTAGAATGCATGACAACTTCATGTAGTTGAGAGGCCATTTAAGATCACAAAAGATGCCATTAGGGCGGTAACTGGATTGCACTCATCCGGTGGGTTGCCTACTCTTAAATCGGTCAAGAACCAAATAGTAAGTAAGGCTACCGGATCAAAGTTTGACAAAAGGGCAATGACAATAGAAGATATTACAGATCTAGACATCAAATTTGCCTCTATGATTATTGGCTACAAAATATATCACTCCAGCAGGGAGAATTCTGTATCCAGAACTGCTATATACACTGCATATCAGATGCTAAGGAAAAAATGCAGACTATGATCTATGTGAGCTTCTCCTGAACCAACTACTAGAAAACCTACAAAAGATCAAGAAGGAAAAGAAGAACTCATTCAAGTATGGTGGGATAATACTGTGTTTATTCTTTTACTTTATGAATGAGCTACCTAGATCAAGTGGCTGGGTATGGCAGAATGACAAACCAGTTGCCATACAAATCAAAGATTATATGCATGGGCTTGGTGATGCCAAGGCTCAAAGTATAGCTCTCTGGGGATATTTCAAGAATTTCCAAAGTATGATGCAGGCCAGAGAAAGAATTCCACAAACATTAGTTGAAAAATACAAAGACACAATGTGTTTCATGGTAGACACTAATCAATGCCTAATGGAGGCAGTGGAGCCCAGGACAGTCTAGATCATGCCAATGGGATATGAGGTAGATGAGAAAATCCTTGAACTACATATCCAACATCTGTTGAGTCAGCCTAAAGACCCTGAGGCAGAAAGGTTTGGAACATTTTAAGAATTGAGTGCAAAAATTTATGTTGAACAAAGACAACCAGAGATGAAGAGAAAGGTGAGAAGGGAAGTAGTTGAAGTTGCCAAGAGATTTGGGATATCAAAAGAGGCAGTTGATGCTAATAGAGAGAAAATAGAAAGAGAAGAGAAAGAGAGACAAGAAGCAGAAAAAGAAAGTGATCTGGTGCAAGCCCCCTCCAGGACCAGATCCTCCAAAAGCTCTGCACGTACCGCCTCTAAGAGCCAAAAAGCCTCCAAACCAAAAGCAAAGACATCTAGAAAAGGAGAAAAGAGAACAAAGACAAAGGCCACAAGGTCATACATAAGTCAAAAGGATGATGAAGAGACAGAGACTAGTGAGGAGGTCAAGAAAATGAAGAAGAAAAAGAAAACATCCATGAAATCCTCTACCGGAAAACATACAGAAGAAAAGGCAGAAGAATTTGTTGAAAGCCCTACTCTTTCCATTGATGATGTCATCAAGGCAGTCACTATGGATGGAAATCTGCAACCAATGAGAGAAGTCTATGATGAATATAGTGAAGCTGACCAGAAGATCTTACAAGATGCTACAGTCAGGTATCTAAACATCTATAATAAAGCATTCATTGAAATCATATCTCTAATTCCCAAAAGCCTAGAGAAGGAACTTGAAATGAGAAAGCACAATGCTAAGGCAAAGGACCCAGAGATCCGGGAACAAATAGCTATTCAGCTCTATCCTTCCATCACTCCAAAACAAATGAACATGATCTTCAAAGATTGCAAGGATGAGTTCCGGAGCAAAGCCAGACTGAACAAGCTTATGCTCGGAGAGACTGATCAGGTGGAAAAAGAGACTTAAGACATCCTCTAAAATGCATATAAAAGATTCAATCTTCCTATTATAGAGGACATAAGTGATGAACCTTCTGCCATGGATGTCAAAGGATCAACTAAATCAAAGGAAGATTCTACTGAGAAAATTGTAGAAGAGTCAAAGGAGATAGGTGAGGAGAAGACTAAGGACTTGGATTCCTCTGTTCCAGAAGAGGAAGTCCATGAAGAAGTAAACATCTCTCTTCTGGATCCCCCAGCAGACTCCGGAACTAAAGGAGAAGAAAGAAAAGAAGAGAAAATTAGTCAAGGAGAAGAGGTAAAGGGAGATCAAATAGATAAGATCCTGGATGATAGTTCTGAAGTGGGAAAAGAAAAGAAGACTCTGTCTCCAGTAAGAGACACTACATAAGCAGTTAAAGACTTCCTAACCAAGGAAATGATGGAATTATATGAACCGGAGTTATTTCAAGGACCATTCAATTTTGACTCTCTCTCTCCGGACCAGACAATGAAGGTAGCATCTTTTACTCAAGACAAAGCAAAAGAAAAGCTTCTAAAGTCTCACATGGAAGACTGTGAGCTGATAGAGATTGCATCCAGTGTGTTGGAGAAGATCATGCCATCCTTCCAGAAGGATCTTTCAGCCTCTTCATCCGGTAACTTGAAATCTCTTGTTAATTTTGTTAGCACACATTTTGATTCTTTGGATAAATTAGCAGAAGAGAAAGTCTGGAAAGAATTTTTGGGAAAAAGATTCTCTGAGGTGCAGGGACTTATAAGAAATGATAGGAGAAATTTGGATATTGGGATAAAGAGCTTAGAAAATGCTCTTAAATATGGCAGAGATTTATACAAATTTTGTCTATCTTGGTCCACCGTGACAGTAGACATTGCCAAGAAGTTGGAAGAACAAGAGAGAAAACTATCAAGTTTATTTCAAAATTTTGATCCTCTCACCTCTTCCATAATGAATCAAGAGTGTCAAACTATTGCCACTATAAATGAAATAAAAAGGCTTGAAAAGGAGAAGAAGAATAGAATAAGCAGGCTAAGTGAACTAAGAGGGATAATTATCCCCAAGTTAGAGGCAATGCATGAGGCCCTAACTGATGCCCAGACCACAGCCTGGACTAGTGATCCGGTAGATTTAAAGAGGGTAGAAGCTTTTACATTTTCGTTAAGTGGCCACATATCAATTTTGGACAGGATGAAGCAGAGTTGGGCGACAGAAGTTGTATAGTTGAAGAATAATTTTGTGGACATACTTAAGTTTATGTAAGTATAACTTGTATATATGCGGCTATGTAGAGGCTACTTTTTGCAAATTTTGGTGTGCGGATTTCACCCTTTGCCATTGATGTCAAAGGGAGAGTGAGGAGTAGTTAAAAATGTGGAATCTAGCTAAGGGGGAGCTCTGAAAAAGTGTACATAAGAACAGAGCATCAGCCAAGGGGGAGTGTGGTGTGACACTTAGTCATTTTTCACTAAGTGTTGCCATCAATGCCAAAGGGGGAGATTGTTGGCAAGAGACACTGTGTGGCTTCATTATTGTTGTCATTGATGGCAACAAAGTTTACCCCACACATCCATAGCACATAATAGGTCTTTACCGGAAGTCAGACTGAAGAGTGTTTTGGTCTGTGAGCAAGAACAGAGCATGCAGCAAGGTCCGACAATCAGGTCCGGATCTCTCAGAGGAAGTATCTCAGCAAAGTATGGACCTTGGGAAGTCAAGAGGAGCACCATGACTACTACATTCTAGAGATTGAGCCTCCGGTGTTGAAAGAGTGAAAAGATATGAGCACCTAAGTGTTGGGTTCCTGACAGGCAGAGTAGACTAAGAAAGAACTAACCGGCAGAGCATCAAAGCTTAATCCAGATGAGAAATTGATGGTGATCAAGCTTCTTGAGGGATCATTCATGGTTGGCCGACATGGTTGATGACTTCTATAACTATCTTTTTGATACACATCACTTAGTAAGCATGGATTCAACCGACAGACCAAAGTTTGGGAAATTCTTGAGTATTCCGGATGCCGACTAGAAGGATGTTGAAATCCTTGATGCAGATATATATACTAGATAGATTTTAGTATGAAGGTGTGTATGGTGTATTGTGAAGTGCGAAGAAAAGCAGAGAGAAGTGTGGAAGCAGTAATATAGGTCCGGTATGTGACAGAATAGAAACACTAAAGTAAAGGAAGAATGAAGTGCAATAGATCAGTATATTGAGCCTAACCGGAACTAAACCTCAGCATGTGTGGATGCTTCTCATCAGTTCAAATACCTAGTTACTTTCTATAAAGTAATGTAGGCAGTTAGCCTCTTGTGAGTAGTGTGCTCAGACAGTGAGCCCTAATTGGCAAGTGCCATTTTGTACTTCTTATTCTTTCAATAGAGAATACAATCTTGGGTTAGTCACCCCATGGTTTTTCCCTTAACCGGGTTTTCGACATAAAAATCCTTGCGTTATGTGTGTTGATTTCTTTTCTTCTTTCATGCTAATGTATGGTTATATGTTTTGATGCTGCACTAATTGTTAAAGAAGAAAAGAAAGTTGAATACTTAAGATAACTGATTCACCCCCCCTCTTAGTTATCTGCCTTGTTTCCAACAAAGCTTTGTTTAGATCTCTAAAATCATTGCATAGTCTGACTCGGCCATCAAGTTTGGACACTGGTACTATGTTGGAGACCCATTCTAGATAGTCTATAGCTCTGATGAACCCTACGTCCAGTAGTTTCTTGAGTTCTTCTTTTACAAGAAGTTTAATGTGTGGATGCATCTTTCTAAGCTTTTGTTTCACTAGTTTCACTCCTGGATCTAATGGAAGATGATGTAGAATCAAATCTGGATCTAACCCTGGCATATCTACATATGACCAAGCAAAATTGACTTGCTTTCTCTTGAAGAATGGTACAAACTTAGTCTTTTCTGGTGGGGTTAGAGACTTAGCAAAGTGAATGATCTTAGGTTGTTCCTCTGTTCCAATGTCAAGTCTTCTCCTGGTGCATGTCGTCAGGGAGAGTGTCAAGACTTCCATCATCAGGTACCACAGTTGGGTTTTTACCATTAGATGCGTCCTTTTTTTACTATTTTGGGACCTAACACTGCCGTAGAGCAGTTTTCACCATCAGATCCAATTTTTATTTTGATATTTTTGTGACTGGAAGGCTTGGCACCCTCTTTGAAATAAGTCACGGTATTAAGTTCAATGACGAAGCTAGCTTTATGATCTCCTTTAGGTAGGTGGTCCCTAAGTTCCATATAGTTAATGTAGACATCATCATTTTGGAACATATCTAGTTGTGGGGTTCCTTGTAGATCCTAGTCAATAAGCTCAGGATGCACAAGGGGGAGGGAGTCGGAGGTTAGATCTGATTCATTGATAGTTTGAATGGATATGCTAGGAGTATTGGTAGGGAGAGTGTTTGGGATGGTACTTTCCTCCAAATTGTTTATTGTGATAGAACTCAAACCTTCCTCAAAAGTTGTATTCTCAGGGATAGGCAGATCACACTCTAATGGCCTATTCGCTAGCATTTGTCCCTCATGGTAGGGGCTATAAGTTTGAATGGTATCAACCTCCTTGTCATCATAGGAATGCTCTGTCAGCTCATCCCACTCATATTCATTGGAATCTGTGTCACTATCCTCTTGAAGGGTATGGATCATTTCCACAAGACAAGCATTTGTGCTTTGCCCTTATCTTTATATCCTAGACCTTTTGTAGTTGTAGCCAATGAGGATGAAGAAGGTTGAATGGGTTCTATAATTCCTTCTTTTCTTAGGTTGATGGGGCCTTGTCCTTCATAACCCATTTTGTGTAGGATAGACTCATCTCACCCATAGATTTCTGTTGGGAGCTTAGGTGGTTGTTGTTGTGTGCTCTTTTCTTCTTCAGTGTAAAGCCATTGTAAGATATCTCTTTCCTCTATTTCATCTGATAGGGTCCCCCATTTTACAAAGGGAGCTGTGGGAGGTGTAGGAGGAGAAGATGGCTTTGGAAAATGCTTGGGTCGCCCAAAGGATCTAAGAGATAGAGGCAATTTGGCCAAGTTGAGACTATGCTCGATGGAGTATTCCCCTACTCTTGTTTCTTTGATGGTAATTTTTTGCTCTTTGGGCTTGGATGAGGAAGCTTCAGAGGTAGAATCATGTTGTGGGGTAGGGGATGTAGATGTTGTATTGTTGGTTATGATGCAATTGGGTTTTGAAAGGATAGAGTTGTAATGCTGAAAGGGGTTGGGGTCACCTTGGATGGTGACTTGCTTGCTGTTATGAGGGAATTTTATGCATTGGTGATAGGTAGAAGGTACATCTTTCATGGCATGAATCGATGGTCTACCTAGAAGAATATTATAGGCTATCTCCCTATCTAGGACTTGGCACACATCTTTTATCACCGGTCCCACTTGTATGTGTAATACCACTGTTCCTTTGGTAGTTCTCTCCTCTTCATCATAGGCTTTGATAATAATCTTCTTCCTTGGATCAACTTCATTTTCAGATAACCCCAATGTAAGGACTAGCTTCAATGTGCAAATATTTAAACTGGCTCCCCCATCAATGAAAACCCTCTTGATGCAGTGCTTATGGATGAAGGCGACGATATGTAAAGGGGTGTTATGAGGTTGAGACACTGAGAGGTCATCTTGTTAAGTATATGATATGGAACTTGAGGAGGTCAGATTACCTACCATGGCTTGAAACTTCTCTTGGGCCAAGTTAGTGGGTATAGTTGTTTCCACCAAGGCTTTATCAAGAATCTCCTTGTGGAAGGAGATAGACGCAACAACTCTAAGATAGAAATGTGGGCAAGAGTTTTCTGTAGTTGGTTTATGACACTATACTCATGGAAGTTGGACTAAGAAGGTGATGACCTTGGGGGAATGGTATTCAACATGACCTTACCACTGCAGGTGATGATACTACAATCAGTTATGTTGGGCTATGATTGTTCGTTGGACATAACCACATTGATTTGTGGGACATGCTTTGATATGCAATTCATGGTATAATCAAATGGCACACTTACATAATTGGCATTACTATTCCCATTATTTTGATTTTGCCTATTGTGGTTATTGTTGTTGTTGTTGTTGCCATTGTTGTTGTTGTTGCCATTGTTGTTGTTGTTGTACAAGATGTCACAATTGACAAGTGGATCTTTGTAAGCCACATGCGTCTCATTAGAAGTATGTTGTTGAGCACCTCCTTGATTTTGATCAAGTATGTCTTGAATAACATGTTTGAGATGGATACAGTTGTTGGTCATATGTCCTCTTCCTCTATGATACTCACAAAAGTCGGTGTCTTTCCAATAGTGAGGTTTTATTTGAGGTTCATAATCGCTTGTTGGTCGTAGAGAGATTTCATTGTTGGCTAATAGCTTCCTTAATGCGGATTCTTGGGACTCACCTAGCGGTGTGAACTTTCACCTTGGATTTGAGTTGAACCATGGTCTTTGCTCCTGAGAGAATGTTTTGTTGGGCGTAACATTGCTTGTCTCTCCTTTGAGAGTGAATATTGGATGTTGTTTGGGACCCACAACCTTGGCATCAACTACTCCATCATTGACGACATTTTTATTCTTAGTCCAAAAATTTGATTTGTCAGTCGTGTAGTTGGAGGTAGGTGTGTCTTTGTATAACTTGATTTGTCCCTTGGCGATCATAGCTTTCTCTATGAACAATCCCATTTCAATGACCTTCAAAAATGAGGTAGGGCATTGAATTTGTATTTGATAGCTTAGATCAGAGTTGAGGTTGTGGACAAACATCTCCATTAATTGCTTCTTAGGTACGTCATATGAGCATTTGCTTGCTAGTTATCTCCACCTTTGTAGGAAGGAGGTGAATGATTCACTAGTCGTTTGCTTGGTATTGCATAGGTCAAGCATGGAGACTTCGTGTTCAATATTGTATGAGAACTGCATGATGAATTTGTTGACTAACTCATCAAAAGTTTTGATGCCTGGTGGAATTCTTGAGAACCACTCCATGGCTTGACTACCTAGAGATCTAGGGAATAGTCTCATTAAGAAAGTCTCATTGTGAGCTACTTCCATGCATGTGGCGTTGAATTCCCTAATGTGATCTCTAGGGTCCCCTTTCCCTTTGTACTTGTCAAACTTAGGGACTTCGAATCAAAAGTGGAATGGTATCATGTTCAAACTTTTATCAAAGGGGTACGGTGCAATATCTTCCAAGGAGTATGTTTTAGTGTTTGTACCTATCTTTAGATCTATCATTTCTTGCGTTAGACCCTCGATTTGTTTCCTCATTTCTTCCATATGTGTGTTTGAGTCTATGACTTTCTTTCCTTAGTCCACACCGGTGTGGTGTTCATGATTATCCTCTACGGCCTCTTTGAGGTTGCTTAGATCGAAATCAGCGGGGAGCTTAATTCCAAGATTTGCAAGATGATAAAAATACTTGTGAGGGTCCTCATGGAGTACTTTCTCTAGCAAGAATTGGAATTTTTGATCTTGGATGTGTCCTTGATAATCTTCATGAGAATTTCCTCATCACTATCATGAGGGGTGACAATACAGTCAGACGATCCGGCCATTTCAAGTTGTTTTTGGTATTGAGATCTAGTAAGAACCATGCAAGGTGACGTGGGATGCAGTGGGATGAAACTAGAGATTTTGGCAAGATGCTGGTCAAGACTACTGAGAATAGGATACTTATGACAAGATTTGGACAAGGGACTTTCCCGATCAATGATTCCAAGTAAGACAGTCGATACAAGATGATAGCCACTAGTAAGGGTACTCAATACCTGTCTTACTGTCTAGGGACTAGTCATGCACCAAGACCACTAGTGAAGTTCTGGGACTTACTAGGGTTACTTGAATCCAAAATGATCCGAAAAGGGGGCCTATACTAATCTGATATGGGATACTTTGACTTTGGACTAGGGAGACCTAATAGAAGGTGAATGAGATGACCACTGAAAGAGAGACTTTGACGTGAAATGGATGGAAAAGTGACTGCAAGGTAAGATCTGATCTCAGAATCCTAAACAAAAATGAAATGGGTATCCAAAAATGGTAAAATTTTTCTCTCAAAGACTTTGGAAGTACTCACTGTCACACATGTGCCGGAACAGATGCGTAGCATAAACTGGTAAATGTGCGGAAAGTCGGTACAAAAGCGCAACACTGGTAAATTTTAGATGCGCAGCAACAGGTGGTAAAAGCATAGTAAGTCAATACAAATGCACAGCAAGTCGGTACAAATGTGCAGCAAAAAAGGATGAATGCGGCGCTCTAGTTTTTTAGTGTTTTTTGCAAGTTTTTGGCAATTTTCTGATGTTTTTGGTATCTTTGGCTGCAAGAAGATCTCTTTGATCTGATTTTCTAAAATTATGGCAAGAAGACACAGCAAACAGAAAGAATTTTTTTATGGTTTTTTATTTTTTTGTGGTTTTTTTTACTCTTTATGGACTAAAAGAAAGCAAGTACAATCCTAAGTTTCCAAGGATAGTTCAAAACCAAATTCTCACTATCTCTAGTGAAGTATCTTTGGGAGGTGATAATCACCCTTCCCTGCACCAGATTATAGGGGTTTTTGGCCACTAAGACAAAGGTGTTTAATAAAGGCAACCATTCGATTGGTTATACATGCGGAACACTACTCTCTGTTATGGAGTCTCCCAGCCTGCAAGGGTTGCACCTTGGAGGGTTTTGGGGGAGGTTGGTTGTCGGTATAACACAACTGCACTCATTGTTTGAAGGTTTCGCTCCAAACACAAATTATTTATAGTGGATTGGTAAGGCTTGGCATCTAGCCTGTTACCACTTAAGGTCGTTCCTACATGGATGAATGGTATCCAAGAGCATGCCCCTCTAAAGGAAAAACACATGCGAAAATGATATGTCTGGCATTTTGGTCACCCAAGATAGGGGAGAGCATAGGCCTGATATCATTCACAAAGCACATAAGATAGTGGTTCTTTTCCCCTAGTTAAAACAAGAAAAATTATATGAGCTATTTACTTGGGCAAGCACATAAATTTGTTAACTTTCAAGTGATAACAAGATAGCAATGGTCCAGTTTTACCAAGATAGCAATGATGTGTTCAATTTTACCCAAATAGCAGTGGTTTTTTAACTTTGAAGTGATAACAAGATAACAATGGTCTAGTTTTACCAAGATAGCAATGAGTTGTTAACTTTGAAGGATAGCAATATAGCAATGATTCAATGATATACAAGATAGAAATGATTCAATTACCAACCCTCCTTGTTAAGACTATGTGAGATTTGTATGAGCATCGATTTACTTTCCCACTAGAAATTGAAGTGTGAGTTAACAAGTGCAACTATATGATTCTAAACCAGTACCTAGCCTACAAAACAGATCAATAATGTTCCTAAAAAAAGATGTTAGCATTAGCGAAAACTTCAAGGAAACTCTAAAAATCACTGCCTAGATTAGATGTGCAGCTTCAGAGCTTGAATGCATAGAAACAGAGCTCAAAAGCGTCGTAGTACATATGCGCTAAGACAGAGGATTTTAGGGTCTGTCTATTTTTGTCATCTGTTGTATTAGTGAGGAATGCTCTCCTCATTTGTTTTTTAGTGTTCCTTTTCTAGAGAGATTTGGCACTTATGGTGGGGGACATGGAAACAAGCCTATGTTCATGTTTCTTCTTTGGTTGAGTTCTGGAGATGTATGGGGAGGCCCCCAACTAAGGGCTTCTTTCTTCAAGTAGCTTGGGATATTGGTCCCACTTTCATCCTTTGGTTGGAAAGAAATCATAGAATTTATCAAGGTAGGAAAATGGTGGTCTAACAACTTTGGCAGAGGATTATTACTATGCTCTAGGAAACCTTAACTGCAAATGTGATCTGTCTAATCCTTTGGATCTAGGTGATTCAGTGATGGTTCAGAGTTTGGGATTAGTTGGAAGTGGTAAGAGACCCTCCTTGTCAAGGGGATGTCATTGCCCCAAAAGGAAGACTTGGAGAGAGGGTTGTTGGTCTCCTCTGCCTTCGAGTGTTTTCAAGATCAATACTGATGGTTCCTCCAAGGGGAATCCTGGGCATGTTGGGATCAAGGGAGCAGGGAGGGATAGCTCTGGTGTTGTCCTCTTCTTCTTTTCCATTTACAAGGGGCAGTAGACTAACAATTGTATGGAAGTCCTTGCTATTCTATTTGCTTTGGAAAGAGGGTGTGCTCTTGGTTGGCACAAGGTCATCTGTGAGTCAGATTCTTAGATTGTGATTAATATGCTAAATGAGCAAAATTTTGATGGAGTGAATTGGCAATTGGCTTCGGTGGTCAGCAAGATTCTCATCTGAGTAATTTGTTGGAGTTTGTTTCTATTGTTCACATCCCTAGGGAGTGGAACAATATGGCTTATTATCTGGCTAAGTGGGCTTCAGAGTAAATGGGTGACTAGAATGTTGGAGACTGGGAGCATTTGACCCCAAACGCTCCCATGTTTAGATAAGATGATTATGAAGGATATGGCCAGTTAACTGGGGTTCCCACTTGAAGTTCTTGTGTGGTGGGGTTTTTTTCTTGCTTTTTTGATGTTGGTTGTTTGTTTGTTGGGGCTGCTCTAGCCCTTTGTTGGGCTTTGTGGACTTTTGTAACTTTTGGCCTATGTTTCTGGCTCCCTAATTAATAATTTTTTACCCCCCTTTAAAAAAAACATTATTTTTATTCACCAATTTTTGTATATATAGAAAAGTAAAAACCCTCTTACGAGAACATTTTGATTTAAAGCTAAGTAAATAGTGAGAATGATAGAAAGTCTCCACTTCCACTTCAGGGGGTATATTTTCCCTTGATGTATGGTGTAGAAGTGATCACTATTGGTAATGATTTATGCAAAAACATATTTGAATAACCATTCACTCAATTTACTTGTTACATATGAAAAGAAAGATGTAGAATTTAAACCAATAGATGAATTCGATATGTCTTCCTCACACCTTTCTCAAGTGAAAAGTTAATAGCCAAGAAATTAAGAATGGAGTAAAATTTCCAAGTAGACAGAGAAGCCAAGCTTTGTCCTATTATTAGAAATATTTTTGTAGGGAATGAAGTTTAATAAGTTTTTGAGGAGCAAGCAGTAAAATATACATACATATTTTGAGCTTTCTTTTGTTAATATAAATATTTGTAGGGAGGGAAATACAATAATTTTTTGAGGATGAGATATAAAATAGATACATATTTTTATACATACATATTTTGAGTTTTCTCTTGTTAATATAAATATTTTATATGGGGAGGAAGTGCAATAATTTTTTTGAGGATTCAAGATATAACATAGATACATATTTTTATACAGGTTAGAAGGTGCAATTGCACTTTCTTACCCAAAGATTAAGGCAGAAACAAAAAATTTAAAAGAAAAAAGTTTATGAAAAAAAAAATTTGGGGTTGGAAGGTGCAACTGTGCCTTCTCACAAGGAATTTGGAGAAAAAATAAGTGGAAGGGAATTCTCCTTGAATGGAGGGAGCATAACTTTTCCCACCATCTCAAATTTTACAAATAAGAGCTAAATTTTGAAGATGGGCTTTCCAATGTCAACTAAAAGATAATGACACATATCCAAACCTATCAAACCATATTTGGATCATGTGGAATTTAGTTTAAGGTGGACAATTTTGCAGTTAAAGGACCCAATAAGTTAGAAACAACTATAAGATGAATAATTATGTCTTGTCAAACAATTGATCTTTTCTCTTATAAGAGGCAAGGACCCAAGAAAAATAATTAGTACAAATTTTAGTTAGGCGATTTTAGAACTTTGAGAAATGTCTTAGAGATTTTTATGAAAGTCAAGTTGACAAGGTGAGGGGAGCTTGTAGGAAATAAGTGAGGGTAGATTGTAAAACAAAAAATACCAAAAATTCCAGAAGTCAATCTCAGTGTAGGGTGTGTGTGTGTGTTTGTAACTCCAGTTTGAGAATAGAGTGTAGATGAGTGTGTGTTAATGTATTTTTCCAAACAATTGATGTAGTTAAGTTTTGAGTTGTAAACATTTTCTAACGTATGTTTTCTATAGGTTGGTTATAAATGTGTGTACATTTCTGCAACACCTATAAAGAGAAATTATAGGAGTGTGATTTTTGCTTCCATATTGCAGCTGTGGTGCATGCTAACCTAGAGTGGTTGATGGTTTTTGTCAAGTAAGCTTCTCGAAATAGATTTTTTATAGTAATGAAAAAAAAGGGTCTACATCCCCTTTAGAATGTGATCATATTTGCAATATCGAAGAACAGAAAAAATAAGTGTCTTCTTAAAAATTCATTGAGTGTATCTCCTTGTCCTTGCCTCTAATTCCAAAGTCAGAGGATTGTTAGTTTAGGAAATCTCTATTGAACTAAAAGTTGGGACTTAAATTGTTCTTTGAAAACAATAGAAGGATCGAGCTTAGCAAAAACATAGATAAATTTGTAAACTTTTATTGAAAATTAATCAAAAATTTGGAAGATGTTGAACAATGCATTAGATAGTATTCTATATTATGAGAAGATTCAAATTGAAAAGTAGGATTAGAGACTTAAATAATTTGGAAAAATAAAAAATAAAGCTACAAAATGTATTGGATATTAAACCACAAAATGAAATGTATCATTTCCTTCTAACAAAAACATATACTCTAATGGAAGGGCCAAAGTTATGTCTTTCTAAAGCTTGGAGAACTACAGGTCAGTTTAATCTTTTGAATTCAACCAAAAATTTTGAGTATCCTCTGCTTATGTTCCTCTCGTTCTTCCAACAAGAACATGCTGCTCAAATAATACAACCAAATTGAAACATTTTGTTGAGGATTACCCATTGGTTCTAGGAGGATACTTTTAAATCACATGATATCCCCAAGAGAAAAGAGGGTGGCTTCATTTTATGAATAATGTAACCAAGGGTTTTTCCCGGTTTATCTTAGACAACTTCGAAGGTGTTAAATTCTAGGATGGCCAATACACATACTTTGACATGAGCTAAGGAAATGGATTAAGAGAAAAACAACTCCATTGATTCTTGATAATGGAACATTAGATGGAGGATAGGTTTTCATATTACTCCAATATATCAGTTTCAAACTTTTAGCCTATTGAATTGCTCTAGAATTTGGACTTTACAATAACACACTATCCATTCTAATTTGCAAGCACCTAGTTTCCATTTTATCTTCAAGATTTTACAAATTAGTGAAAAATGTAGGTCACATCTAGGTTATCATTTATGTTGGATAGCACAGAAAATGAATTTCTAAGAATGGTGTGGGGAGGTTTTTGACAATAACTTTCAAGATGATGCTAACAAGAACAAAATGTTGGAAGCCATTCATCCAAATATTCTAAAGAATGGTGTTTATCTCGATTTGCTTCCACCTAGTACTAGCCTCATACACAATCAGATGAACTCCAAATAAATAAGCACATGTAAGTGAATGTTTCTCCAAGCTTCATGCATTTATGAGATGGTGAAAATCTTATGGAAATTAAATGTATACAGTTTTTTCTAGAAACTCTGTTACTCTATGTCATGGATTGTGAAAATCTCATGTTCATTATCATTACAAGATTTGAAATTCCAATACAATGAAATAAATAACATTGTTCATTCAACATTCAACATTCAACATTCAATATCAACCATTGAAAATTGAAATCCAAAATTGACTGAAACACTAAAATATAAATTTGAAAATGTAAATATGAATATTTGATTGTCAGGTTATCAATGGTCATGAAAATAAATGTGCCTTGACATCTAGGGGATGTCTGGTCATCACTCAAGTGCCCCCTCTATAATGTGAAACATCTATGAGATACCAAAATATACTAAAATGTGGGGAGTGTCCCATCTGCATCCCCAAAGTATTTAGGACAGCCACAGAGGGGAGGGGACATGTCCCAAGGACACTACATGTAACTCATTAGAAACACTAAATGTTTTTAAATATTAAATACAAAAATGACAAAAGCTTGTGATAAGTGTAATTTGATTGAAAATAGCCCTTTGTCAGTTAGGTCAGTTGTGTAATAACTCCAATGGTCCCAATTTGATCTCACTTCACAAGGGAATGCATGGATATTATAAGAAAAAGCACGACAGATGGCATTGCAAGTCTTCTCACAACCTAAATTTTGCATATTGTCTGCCATATCTAACATAACAAAAAAATGTAAAAAAAGGCTTACAAAATGGAGATCTTAATTTTCCCTCCTCGAAGAGTTCCCTTGTGTTGCGAGATTTTCTTAATTAGAAATTATGTGACCAAATTTCAATGCACAAACACACATTGATGTATCTAAAGTATTTTAGTTCCATAACATTCTTTAACTCAAAGACGACAATTTCCACAAGACTGGCGATTTAACAGAAAATGACCATAATGACAAAACAAAAGATCACTCAATTTTCTTAAGAAGAGTTGTAATGAAAATAGCTTCAGAGAAGTCATCGTATAACAAAAGGGTTCCATGGGATTTAGATCTCTTCAATCTCTATCATTCCATCCCAGTTTTTTTTATGGCTACCCTCGTTATATTCTCTATAAGAAAGAACCCTCGTTTTACCTAAAATTATAAATCAGAAACCACATGATCTTTTTTTGAAAACCCTTTTATCTACAGAATTAAGGAAACAGTTCTGTATGATCTTACACGATACCTAACTATGGTTTACCGCATTGACAGAAAGAAAAAGAAAGGCGTCCTCCCATGTGTCAATACTGACAATGACAGTGCTGCAGAATGAAGCCAAAAAACAAAAAGGTGATACCTACCTATGGTGGAGGTTTATGCGGCATCTTGCCATTGACAGGCTTAACTACACACAGTTCAATGAGCACAATAATTAAAGCATGGATGAGTACACACGGTTTTTTTCTTCTTGTACTCAATTTTATCTTGTTTTGGTAATGATTGGGGTTTGTCTTGGCAGTTTTTGCCTTCTGCTGTACAGCGTAGCGATTTTTGCTGAATCATTGCCATAATTCCATGCATTGCCATAATTCATAAAACCATAGGCACCAATATTTATATTGTTAGGCCTATGCAACCCTCCTTTGCACTTTATTCTAATTGTTTGTCGACCTTGTATTGCTGATGTTGGTATAACTTAACACTAGTCAAAAATCCTCTATTGTTGGGCTCGCCACCTTGACTAGTCTTTCTACCACTTTCCAAGTCTCCACCTTGTGCCTTTGGTTTTGGCTATTGCTTGATCCCACTATTCCTTAACCTCCAATCATGATTGATACTATTTATTCAAGTGATGTCTTTACTTTCTATTGGTAGCAAACAGTGGCTAATTTGTTGTGAAATATTTTGCTTTAGTCGTTATGTGTTGATTTTTAGATCTTCCCCCCATGTTACTATCATCTGATCTAATACTTTGCTTTAGTCGTTATGTGTTGATTTTTAAATCTTCCCCCCATGTTACTATCATCTGATCTTCCCTGACATGCTTGATGTTTATCCCTTTGCTTGCATTGCTCCCACTCACAATGCAGGGGGCACTTGCACTATGCATGGGACAATCTCATTGGCCCATGGATGTATTTGTGGTGACTCGGCTCCACTTAGCATAGTGTGTGGACTACTCACCTAATGTCATGTATCTTGCAATGATGTCATTGATGGGGCCCGTATAGGTTGTCCACAAGTACCTTGTTCACATATAATGGCTAGCATGGATTCATCAATGAATCCCTTCGCACTATGTGTTGCCTTTAGTAGGGGCAAGCCTAATCTTATAGATAAGGTGTGCTCTCTTTGGTGGCGACATATTAATGAATGTCACTCATATCCACTATGGTGGTTGTGGGACTCGTTCTTGCTACGTGGTACCCATGTGGTTGGACATAATACTTTTCAACGGAAGCTTAGCTTTAATGAGTAATAGTTGCATGGCTCATCCAAATTGGCCAGCGATTAAAGTGCCCCCAATGGCTAATTTTTCACGCGTGTAGCATATTTTTTGTACTTTTCATACATGTGCCGTTGGATATGAATGGCTTCCACGTGGATGATGAGGATCCTTTCAGAGTTCAAACATGTTAACAACCCACCTATGAATTGCTCAAATGACTTTATACAAAATTTATTAGGGTTTTCTACCTACAACAAAGGATGATAGCTCTAGAGCCCATCCACATAGGTCATTTGGTTCATTGATACTCCAAGTTTCCCACTTTCCATTCTAGGTCTTAATGGTGGTGGTTGGCTTTGCTACTGTTGTTTTAACTATGCCCTATGTGCTCATTTTTTTTGGTTTTCTCACTATTCATGCCAATAATAGGAAATTGATGGCTTCCAATACATTTCTTGAGTCCTCAGAGGCATGAGTGTACTCACTAGTGACCTATAAGGTTATGTATAATGTTGCAAGCACTTATGGGGCCATGTGCAAAGTTATTACAAGGGATTTCAAGCTTTTTTGGTGATATCTCTTGGTTGGTTGTTGTATTTTTGCATAAGTATGGGTAGGAATGTGTTTTGCATAATGCAATTGTGTACCTATTGTTGTGGACCTACTAATCAAATCTAATATCATGTGTGAATGAAGAGAACTACTCTTCCCCTATCCTGAGTTATCAGACCATGAAGCAACACTGATTTCTTCATTACAACAAATGTATTCCTATGCTTATAATTGCATCTTCACTATGATAGTGTTTAAATGTTTATATATAACATGCTAAGTCATTGGTATCATTGGTATCATTGGTATACATGCTTAGAGAGGTATTGAAGGTTGGTTAGCTTAAGGGAGAGGCCCTATTGTAAATCCTCTACAACTTGATCAATAAAATCTATGGCATCAATTATTGTATGTCTTTTCTTGTCTTAATTCTTTCACTTGTTTAAAGTTCTAGAAAATGGATTAGATGCATAATTCTATTTATGTGTGGGGATCTCCATGATTGGCTAAATATTTTCTAGAGGTGGCATGTTATGTCTATCTCTGAGGTTACATTTTATAACTTGGCAATTTGCTAATTGGTTAGTCTTTGTAGGGGCTTGTAAAACTATACAAACTATATTTAAACTTCTCCTTTCAATTCATTGTGTTGTTCTATTTTGTTTGATCATAGTTTGTTCAATGATTTCACATGCGTAAATAATTTTGATTACTACTAAGTCTCCACATGTTGACTGTAGAGCATTGCTTATGGTTACCAAATGTATTCCTAGTTTTCAATGTGAGCTTGGACTTGTGTACGTGCTAAAGGTAAGGTAACAACTTGGTTTCCCATTGGATCAAGGTACAAGTTTGTAGTGGTCTCCCACTCTACCATCATACTTAAATCATTCAAGAAACATCTTTTCTTTTTGTTTTAGTATTAGTTTGTATCTTGTCTTCTCTCATGTGACTCGATATTGTCACTTGTGCTAAATCTTATGTGGGCTAGTAGTGTGTCAAATAATAATAGGTCCATGTGAGAGTGGTTATAAGGGGCACATGTGTAGGATATGTTAAGGGGTTCATCAATAGTGATTAAAACTTGCTTCTATCTTCACTTACATGTGCATGCTTATCTTAATATGTTTGAAGTGAGGTATTAAGGTCTACTCCTAGCTTCCATTATGACATGGTTAGTCAAGGCCCAATTGTCTTATTTTTCATTTCTCTTAAGTTGTCTTATAAGAGATGTTAGGGAAACACTCTCCTAGGTTTTATAGACCTAAAGAAGAGGATTATCCCTATCCTATGCATTATCCTTTGGCTATCCATTTCTTATTGATGATCTTTCTCTCTCTACTTGCATTATCTTGTGTCATTCTTCGTAAGTAGTGAGTGTCTTCTCTAGGGAAATGGAGTTGCAACTTTGAGAGCCAACATGGGCAATTCCATTCATAATCACATTAAATTATGAAGTAGTCTTACCATTAGAGAATGAAATACATAGCCTCCATATCTCTCTACAAGGTCTTCTAGATCATGAGAAATATTGAGTAGCTAGACTTGTGGAACCTAATATGTTGGATGAAAATGGCTTAAGCACTACAAAGACAAGAAGCTTATCTAGGACATGTAAGCCAACATTCTATCAAAAAAGTGTCTTCCCAACCTATTAGTGTTGAATGTTGTACTAGGAATTGATAATTTAGTCAATAAAAAAGTTGGTGAAGACTAAAAATTGACTGAATTAGATCAACCCATACTTAGTCAAGGATGATGTGGGGATTGATGCTTTTCTTTTGTAGCACAATGGAGAGTGAAGAATTTGGCATAACTATTGATACACTCCACCTTAAGAAATATTCTATACAAGAGAACAAAAACATTTATTTGCATTGCATTATGTTCATTTCATCATGTTGTATCACATGATTGCTATTTCCTAATTATCATCTTAGTCAAATCATATGTTGTTAGTGCATTGGTTATCTTTACTAGGTCATGAGATCTCGATCACATTATACTAAATTTATTTCCTAATTATCATCTTAGTCAAATCATATGTTGTTAGTGCATTGTTTATCTTTACTAGGTCATGAGATCTCAATCACATTATACTAAATTTATGCCTTTACATCCCCAACTATCTAAATAAAATATTTTTTATTGTTAAATTGATCCCTATCCTAGTTAGTGCTATTACCTACTCTTATTCTCATTGGTAATCTAGCCTATAGTATTATCTAGAAGCTAACAAGTGAATCTTCCCAATCCTCCTCAATAAGGGGGAAGTCTTAGAAAGTCATAGATACCCATTTGGTTGCATCTAGTCCTTTACTAACCTTACCCAGTCCACGTGATGAGCTCTTGATTCTTTATAGTAACATGGGGTTAGGTTAAGAGATCTTCTCCAAAAGGCCAAAGCATACACACACACACAAATAAAAGAGATAAAAGTAAAAAAAAATGTTGCCACACACCTACACTTTATGCTAGGTCTCATATTTCATGTACATGACTTGACTGCCATGCCTTAGGGTAAGAATTCTTCATTGAAGATTCCATCACCCTTCAAACCACCAAGGTCATAGTGCATAGGGCCATTTTCACCATCGAGCCTGAGAAAATTCCCAAGTCGCAGTCTTTGATTTGGTTGATTTCTTCAAACTGTAGGTAGCAGTCATAGTTGACAACCTTGAATGTAGTGAAAATTTGCAGTTCCGTCATGGTCACCAAGGTCTGGTCAAAGTTTTGAGTCATAATTCCCTCCTAACCACCAGCATCTTCTAGCATCTTATGCCAACATTTCTTGCTAACTATTGCAATTCATGTTAATTCTTTAACATTTTATGTGACTACCAATGATTTATGTTAATTGCAACATTTTATGTTGCATTTGTTGTAAGTTGTAACATTTAATGTTACACCTAACATTTTTTCTAATAATTATTGTAATAACTAGCATTTAATGTAGTATTTCTTGTAACTTTAACATTTACTATTACATTTTAATTTATGGCCAACTAGACCACCAGGGTATGTAATGTGCTTCTAAAGGGGGTAGTTTTTCTTTTCATCATAACTTGCAATCTGGGAGTTAGATTTTTACAAATTTATATTTGATGAAAAACTAGTTTTGTTGACTACATAGTGGTAAACTTAATTTTCCCAAATTATGTTATTTATTACTATTTTTGGCCCTTAAAGCCTATTTTTGTATTAAATTTTGATGAGGCATAACTTTTAGCCCTGATATCAGAATTTTGCAATTTTTTTTTAAACTTATCAAAAAATCACAACGATTTCAAATATACATGTATTTTTTAGATTTGGATAGCCATTTTTTTATAGATTGTAAAAAATTCCATTAGTTATAAATGGATGATTTGGGCTTCCAAGTTGTAAAAATTGTAATCAAAACTTGTCTATTTTTCAGGGGGCTATATTACAACAAATCAAGGGGGTAATCTTGTGATTCTACATTTGTATTTACTAGTTTTGAGATCATGTCTCTTACACTAAATCTTTTCCATTTAAGCATTCTTCATATGGACGTGTGCAAAAAGATGGGGGGGCAAATAAAATGCAACTGTGTTATAACACAGTCACGTTTTTTACTATTAAAGATATAAAAAATGCATTTTGGAGTTGTAAGAATGTGAGAAGTGTTATTTCGCGAACGCGTATTAAGGAGATTGAGGGAAAAACACTCTAGAACAATGTCATGGTGCCATTCCCATCATGCACGAGCTCAATAGGGTAGGGTTTTCATCTTTTTTTCCAAATTTGAAAATGAATTCAAATTTTTTTTCATTGTTTTGATTGAATTTCTATATTGAATTTCCAACCAATACACCCGAAAACCCTAATCCAATTGATGAGATTCCAATTGAAGAGGAGGCTCAAAACCCTCCTCAAACTCTACCTTCACTTCCTCACCATCCTCATGACACACAACAAAACTATTTCAGAAATTAAAGATAATAAAAAACAACTTGAAAGTTTAGTTGAAAAATTAAAAAATCCAAATGGAAGCAATGATCATCAGAGATCCCTTGCCACTTCCTTGGAGTCCATTTTTTCTCATGTTGATTCAGTTGCAAACCAAATCAACCAATGGGCACACTATAGGGAGAGATGCCATGAATTTTATGCAGATAAATTATCATACAAACAAGTTAGAGATGAGAAAATAGTGAAATATGATCTATGTAAGCTTTCTATTGATCCTAGAACAAATCAGCCATTACATGAGAGTTGTAAAAGATTCCCAATTCATAGGTGTGTGCACGAAGGAATATCCCAAAAATTTTGGGATAGGTGGTGGATGGTCTTCAATAACCTAGGTCATGTAATAATGGAGAAGTCCCACAATATTTTTGAGGAAGATCTATTGCGAGTTCATCATCAAAAAGATTCTAAACTACTTTGATATGGGGGATTTCCAAGGCAGAGGTGGTGGCTCTACACAGGATAGACGGGGGCACATTGTGACTAGAACCATCTAGCTAGACCCCTAGAGAGGCCACATGATATCTCACTCCCTTTGACTTTAAATGAGAGTGTTGAGGTGGAGACCCTACATTCTTTCAATTCCCTCGCCCAGTCTTTAGTGCAGCATAGCAATGATCTTTCCCAAGCTAGTGAGGGTCAAAGTAGTAGGTGTAGGTCCCCACATCTTTATCAATCATGTGAAGCCTTATGTGATTACAGGTCAAGGGATACTCATAATATAGACATTGGAGAGGATGCTCCACAGTTTCAGGAGTATGCCACATAGGGGTAGGAGCAGGAGCAAGCGCAGGACACATCCATATTAGATGATATTATACCGATAGATGACTTATTGGATATGACCTTTGGCATTCATTCACGGGTAATTTTTTAGAAGGTTTTGTAATTTATTATATTTGTATTTGAAATCTCTAATTAATTATATTAATAGATATTATAAGTCAAAATTAATGTAGTTAAGTGTATGCATTATGAAATTCCAGGGTCAAAGTACCCATCCTGCATCTGTTAGCCATCCGCTACAAGACTATGATAGGAGGTCGAGTCGACAGGTATGTAATTTGTCACAAGATAGTAAATGTAGTACATGTAAACTTTTTGTCATATATATATCAATGATAATCTTATTTAGTGACAATTTGATGATGAACAAGTGGATGTTGGAGCTTCAACATTAGGAGGAGTTGGTTGGGTTAGTCATAGAGGCAGTTTCATTGAGGTAAATTTTACCATTTCTAATTATTATTCATTTAAATAGTGTTATGTATTGATTTTGGTGAAATGATCTTGGACTCTATTTTTAGTTGATGACAAATTTAGAGATCCCTCATGTTCGTTAGTTAGCAGATGTGGGCATTCTTACAGTTATTTTTTCTGCATATCCTTTGACCGAGGTATGAGGCAGTAACATGTAAATGTCATTATGCATTTCTTGTTTTATCTCATGTCATTTAATTCCCATAAATTATATTCATGTTTACTCAATTTTGCTTGTTCATGCTTCTCATAGGAGGTCACAACACTGACCCATCAAACTATAGATGAAAAGATACAACAAATGATTGAGAGGGATCGCCAGATTATGGTAAGTGATTGATTACTTATGTCATGTTGTTTATTTCATGTTTTCTATATTAATGTAAATATTGTTTGATTGTATTAAAATAGGTGGAGCTTCAAAAATCTCTATCGAGGAGGTCTAGTTGACAGATGAGAGAGCATGAGTTGTTGTCTGATTCTCCATCTTCACAACTAAGCAAGGGTCGCCAATTATTTGATAGCACTCCATAGGAAATATGATTTTGGGACATTTTGTTGTATTCCAATATGTCTTTGTAAACTTAATTTTCTATTTTACCGATGTATATCATTGTATATGCCTACATGGATTTATATATACACTATATGTTATTTTCATGACATTATGTATATGAGATTTTACATTATATATGATGATCAATTATGGTTATAGGATAGATAATGTATCATGCTTAAAAGTTTTGACATTGCATATATGTGTTCTTTAATGTTTCCATGAAATGATATTATGTTCAATTACGGTTCAACACATGTTCCTTCCATAGTGTTTGATTAATTCAAATATTTTGAGAGAATCCTTGCAAAATACATTTTATGCATTTCTTGTAATCATGGCATTCCATGAGACCACATTTCTTTGAGGCATCATGTCATATAGTTCACGTGCCTTGCCAATGCTTCCACATTTTGCATACATGTCTCCTAGGGCAGTTGCAACTACAACATATGACAAAATTACCATATCCTTTATGCTTTGATGGATGTCCATACCCTATTCCAAAGATCCCATTTTGGCATAAGCAAGGAGGATGGTGCCTAAGGTTGTGGAATTTGGCTTTACACTCACCAATCACATTTCAATGAAAGTTTCTAAAGCCTTATCAAAAAATCCATTTTATGCATATCTTGCGATCATTGCATTCCTTGAGATGACATTTGTTTGAGGCATCATGTCAAACAGTTCATGTGCCTTGTCTATGTTTCCACACTTTGCATACAAGTCTCCCAAGAAAGTTAAAAATTATACAACATCTGAAAAAATTCCCATATCCTTTATGCTTTGATGGATGTCCATACCATGTTCCAAAGGTCCCATTTTGGCATAGGCAAGGAGGATGTTGTCTAAGGTTGTGGAATTTGGCTATACACCCGCTAATTGAATTTTCTTGAAAGTTTCTAAAGCCTTATCAAAATCCATTTTGTACATATCTTGCAATCATAGCATTCCATGAGAGAATATTTTTTTGAGACATCATATCAAATAGCTCACGTGCCTTGTCTATGCTTCCACACTTTACATACATGTTTCCTAGGCTAGTTGTAACTACAACATCTAACAATATTCCCATATCCTTTATGCTTTGATGGATGTCCATACCATGTTCCAAAGATCCCATTTTGGCATAGGCAAGGAGGATGTTGGCTAAGGTTGTGGAATTTGGATTTACACCGGTCAATTGCATTTGCTTGAAAGTTTCTAAATCCTTATAAAAAAATCCATTTTGTTCATATCTTGCAATTATTACATTCCATGAGACTACATTTCTTTGAGGCATCATGTCAAACAGTTCACATACCTTGTCTATGCTTCCACACTTTGCATACATGTCTACTAGGACAGTTGCAACTACAACATCTGACAAAATTCCCATATCCTTTATGCTTTGATGGATGTCCATACCATGTTCCAAAGATCCCATTTTGGCATATGTAAGGAGGATGTTGGATAAGGTTGTAGAATTTGGCTTTACACCTTCCAAATGCATTTTCTTGAAATTCTCTAAAGCCTTATCAACAAATCCATTTTGTGCATATCTTGCAATTATTGCATTCCATGAGATGGCATCTCTTTGAGGTGTTCTATAAAACAATTCATGTGCCTTGTCTATGCTTCCACACTTTACATACATGTCTACTAGGGTAGTTGCAACTACAACAAATCTAACAAAATTCCCATATCCTTTATTCTTTGATGGATGTCCATATTTTGTTCCAAAGATCCCATTTTGACATAGGTGGGGAGGATGTTGGCTAAGGTTGTAGAATTTGGCTTTACACCTGCCAATTGCATTTTCTTGAAAGTTTCTAAATCCTTATCAACAAATCCATTTTGTGCATATCTTGTGCAATTATTGCATTCCATGAGATGGCATCTCTTTGAGGTGTTCTATCAAATAGTTTAGTGCTCTGTCTATGCTTCTACACTTTGCATACATGTCTACTAGGGTAGTTGCAACTACAACAAATCTAACAAAATTCGCATATCCTTTATGGTTTGATGGATGGCCATACCCTATTCCAAAGATCCCATTTTGGCATAGGCAAGAAGGATGTTGGCCAAGGTTGTGGAATTTGGATTTACCCCTGCCAATCTCATTTGCTTGGTTCAAGTTTCTAAATCCTTATCAACAAATCCATTTTGTGCATATCTTGCAATTATTGCGTTCCGTGATATGGAATCTCTTTGAGGTTTTCTATCAAACAGTTCATGTGCCTTGTCTATGCTTCAACACTTTACATACATGTCTACTAGGGTAGTTGTAACTATAGCAGATCTAACAAAATTCCCATATCCTTTATGGTTTGATGGATGTCCATACCTTGTTCCAAATATCCCATTTTGGCATAGGTAGGGAGGATGTTGGATAAGGTTGTAGAATTTGGCTTTACACCTACCAATTGTATTTGCTTGAAAGTTTCTAAAGCCTTATTGAAACAAATCCATTTTGTGCATAACTTGAAATTATTGCATTCCAGGAGATGGCATCTCTTTGAGGTGTTCTATCAAACAATTTATGTGCCTTGTCTATGCTTCCACACTTTACATACATGTCTACTAGGGCAGTTGCAACTACAATATCTAACAAAATTTCCATAATATTTATGCTTTGAATTAAATAAGATTAGGTAGAATTACAATCTTGGAGAAGAATATAATATTCATGAGTTAATTATAAATCTTAAGAATTTTGTGGATTTCTTTTTGGGAAGTATACTTAGTAACTTGAATTGAATTTGCAACACATTAGGTAAGGTATGAAATGTGTTTGGAGTTTGATCCCTTAGTATTATAATTTTTTTATCAACCGATATTTGCCCATATTGGGGTGCAAAGACAAACTTTATTCTCAAAAGAATTTTCTAGAAAGTCAATATGAATTGTTTCCTAGACAATTGAATCCAAGAAACAATAGTTGAATTATGAGTATTTAAGCTAACTTTTATTTGGCTAACAAATAAATATATTATGAACCTATTAGCAACAAATTATGCTATGGTTTTCATATAAATAGTTTTTGTATATATTATTAGATAAATTTTACACTTTTGTGTTAAGAAAAGCATGGAATATGAAACGTAAAATATAGTATTTTTGTTAAGAGACTGTTGGGTGCAAGGAAATGTGCATGCAATCATAGGATTTATCATTTATGCCTTTATAAGTTGCTTTTAGATGAATCTAACAATTCATAGTTTGAATCATATAAGGAAATATAATTTATTTATGCTAAATTATTACATGGATGCTAAGTGTTAGTTAACATATTTATTTTACTCTTCTTTTTGTATACATCTCATAACAATCATGACATTGAAACTGTTGCAAGTATGTGCTTCTGATGTTGTCATTGATGTCAACTGTGCTCTTATTTTGATGACTAATTATATTGAGTTAAGTGCTTTGAAAGTATTGAATATATTGAGAAAGTGTTTCTGATATTGAGTTTCCAAGTGCTTTTGAGAAAATTTGCTCCTCTGGAGGAAACAGTGTGTTACAGAGTATTTTATCTTACAGAAGATCAGTGCAGTGTTTTGCTTTGCATATCCTTCAGATTAAATATCTTTATCTATGGATTGGAAGTTAAGTTAAGGAGTGTTTGAAGATGATATATTCTGAGTTTGAGCCTCTGGTATGAAGAATTGAGTGAGTTATGTTCACCAAAGTAAAGACAGTCTTTTTTGTGCATTCAGTGGTGATAGGGAGAAAGTATTTTTCTCCGCAGTTAATCCTTTTTTCTTGCGGTTCTAGACTTAAAATTGTTATAATGATAGATACCTTCTGTCAAAGTGGTTCATGATTTGGAGCTCCAAAAACCTTATATTCTATGTTTGAAATGTTAACAGTGTTGTAGAGGTCTGGATAAAAGATTGTTCAAGTAAATGATGTTGTGGTTAATGCAGATGAGTTTGGTGGTTTCTAGGTGTTTTTGGTTGTATCTAGATCATGTTCATACTTTGTGAAGGGTCCGCAGGTGACAAATTGGATCATGGTGAAGTGTGCACTCAAATGTTTAAGTGTTTTTGCTAAGTCCTAGACGACTTGATTAAAGATACTTAAATAACCGTTATGCTTCATGGATTGAACAAGTGTAATAGCATGTTTGAGTCCTAGCTAAGCTGTAGCATGATTCACATTCATTTCTTTTCCTTGTAAATCTGTTTAGGTCTAGACCTATTTTGGTGTAACGTATGTTTGCTGACTTTGGAGATTGTTCCAATGGTTGATGATTGTAATGCCGACCTTGATGATCATTCCAAGGTTGAGGAAGTGTATAAATACTTGAAATGAATTGGTGAAAATTTATCCAAGTGCAAAGATGCGAAGATAAGTGTGAAGTAAAGTAGCAAAGCAAAGCAGAGGTGTTTGTGCTTCAATGGAACTAAACGTTGGTATGGTGTAGATGTTGTTATCTCAATTCAACCTTTTGGCAGTGAGCCACCCTTTTTGTAGTGAGCATTTCCTCTTGGCAGTGAGCCTTTATGCAATGAACATTCATTTTGGACAGTGAGCCTTTGATTTTCAGTATTGATATTACATATTATCTTGTGAGCTAACACTCAGTGTGGTTTTTCCCTTATAGGGTCTTCCACTTAAAAATTTTATGTCTCGTGTGTTGAATACGTTTATGTGTTTTACTTTTTGAGTTTATGCTTTCATGATTAAGATCTATAATAGAGTTTAAGAAGTTAATATGTTAATGGTTTTGAAGTTTTCGAAACAACTGATTCACCCCCCCTCTTAGTTGTCTGGCCCTGTTCAACAATTGGTATCAGAGTGAGGGTTCCGTAGTAAAGAGTCTAATAGCTCAAGGTAGATCAGGGATGGCACATAGGAAGGAGGTACCATAGTTTGATGGAATGGATTATGCTCTCTGGAAGGTATAGATGAAAAGTCATCTCATTTCTCTTGGTTATAGTGTTTGTAAAATGGTAAATATAGAATATATTGTTCCTAAAAATGGTCTAAATGATGAAGATGAAATCAGATAATATGAATTAAATGGAAAAGCTAGAGATGCTCTATTAAGTGCTTTGTCAAATTCTAAGCTGTTAAAGGTTATAGAATTGGAGATAGCTCATGAAATCTAGGAAAAATTGAAAAGCTTATATGAAGGAGATGATATTGTAAAAAGTGCTAAAATGCAAAATCTAAAAATGAGGTATGAAGCCCTGAAGATGAGTGAAGATGATAACATAATAGTCTACATGCAAAAAGTTGATGAGATTGTCAATGGAATCAAGAGTCTTGGAGGAACTATCAAGGAAGAAGAGGTTGTCATGAAGATTTTGAGATCATTACCAAAATCCTATGGGCACAAGGTATCTGCAATTGAAGAACTTATAGTAGTACAAAAGGTTACAAAGGATCAATTGCTTGGTAAGCTTACAGCCTTTGAAATGAGAGAGTTTGGTGAAGCTCTGCCAAAGACTAAAACTGCTTTCAAGGCAAGTACTGCAGCAAAGACTTCCAAATCTGAGAAATATATTGTGGAATCTGATGATGACTTTGAAGAAATTGAAGCTAACTTTGTGGACAAAATGCAAAGAGGTACTGGAAATTTCAAAGGCAAACTACCATTCAAATGTTTCTCTTGTGGCAAGATTGGTCATTATGTATCTAGGTGTCCGGAGAAAATTGAGAAAGGCAAGAAAAATTATGAAAGCAGACCTAGAGTCATAAAGAAGTGTTATTATGTCAGAGATATTGATGATGATGGTGTAACTAATGATGAATCTGATGATACTATTGGAAATGAATGTATGTTTATTTCTATTAAAGAAGAACCTATGTCTACTAATCCTATTCGCTGTGACAAGGAAGAAAAACTAGCGGAAGAAAGTGCCTTGTCTGTCTTCCAGGTTGAAAAGGATAAGGATGAATGGATTATTGACAACAGATGTTCACACCAAATGACTGGTGATAAAAGTAAGTTTGTAAATTTGGAAATGTATGATAGAGGACTAGTTAGGTTTGGATATGATGCAACTGGTATGGTGCAGGAGCATTCACGTCAATGGTAATATTGCATCATCAAAATATTTTAATTTTTAGTTGTTTGGTTTTTTTCAATAATGGTGGAGCTTTGAGAAAATTATATTTTTATTTGCAACAAATGTAATTTCCCTTGGGTGAAATTGTAAATGTAATTTGGTGGGATTTGACTTATTTTGTCATAAGTGGGGCTGCCAAGAATCATGGAATTAATGGCACTTATTATCGTAACCATCATATTGGAAGGAATCTTGTAAGTGGTCTTTATGGCCCAGGTTGGTGGACTTAACTCCCAATTTTATTTTAGTAATTCTAAAAAAAAATTCTAACTCCAAAAATGGGGGGTCGAAATTATGAGACCTAGTCTCAGTAAAATGAGCATAACTTTCATATATCTTATCAAAACTAAGAAATTTAACATGTTCTAGAAATTTGGGAAGGAGAGGCACCCAGAAACCATTTTAAGAAATTATGAGAAATGAGGGCACGGTAAAAGGAATAAGTGACATGATTTTATTGGAGCTGGGAGAAAAAAATTGAAGAGAGACCCAGATGTTGGGAAATGAGTCTAGGATGCTGAAAACTTATTTGTTGCAGGTGTTGCATGTATAATTCTAGGAATCTCATAAGCTTCATGTTGATGTAATGAAATTTCCTATTGAAATAAAATGAGTGTTGCAGATTTCTCTTCCATTTTTCTATTGTTTCACTTCATTTGTAGCCTTCTTGCATAGGCTTTTGTGTTGGTATTTGTTGTAGATTTGAAAGGGAGAGTTTTCCCTTTGCATCATGGTAAGATATATGGAAGAGGATCTATTTCTTTTGATGGAAAACACAATACAGATAATGTCTTGTATGTGAAGGGTTTAAGGCATAACCTTTTGAGTGTTGGTCAGATGTGTGACAAAGGGTATGATCTGAGATTCAAGGATAATGGATGCAAGATCATGGAAAGCTCTAGAATAGTGATTGCTACTAGAAAAAATACTAAAGGTAACATTTATCATTTGAGAGGAACTAATGAATATTGTTTGTTAGCTCAGACAGATGAGAGTTGGTTGTGGCATAGAAGCATGTGTTATATTAATTTTGACAACTTGGTGAAGATAAGTTCAGTACAAGCTATGAGAGATTTGCCAAAACTTGTGAAGCCTGCTAATAGTATTTGCAAGGAATGTTAGCTAGGGAAGCAAACATGGACAAATTTCAAAAGCAAGGAACAATTTTCTGTTGGATTGCTTGAACTGGTACACACTGACCTATGTGGTCCTACAAGAACAAGAAGTCTAGAAGGAGACAGGTATTTCATATTGTTTATTGATGATTATTCTAGAATGACTTGGGTTACTTTCTTAAAGGATAAATTAGAAGCCCTAGACAAGTTCATAGTTTTTAAAGTGATGGTTGAGAATGAGTTGGATTTGAGGATCAAATGCTTAAGGTTTGATAGAGGTGGAGAGTTTACATCAAATGAGTTCAATATGTTCTATGATGAACATGGGATAAAGAGACAATTATCCGCTCCTAGAATTCCTCAGTAGAATGGAGTTGTTGAAAGAAAGAACATGATGATTCAAGAGGCTTCTAGGTCAATGATGAAGGAAGCAAACCTCTCGAAAGTATATTGGAGAGAAGCCATACATACTGTAGTCTACATCCAAAATAGAGTTCAAATTAAAGGTAATGGTATCAAAACTCCTTATGAATTATGGCATGGAAGAGTTCCTATAGTTAAGTATTTCAAAGTTTTTGGAAGCAAATGTTATATCAGAAAAGATGAAGAGTTAGGTAAGTTTGATGCTAGATGTGATGAAAGAATCTTCCTTGGATACTCTACTAAGAGCAAGGCCTACCGGTGCTACAACAAAAGACTAAAGAAGATCATTGAGAGTGCAAATGTGAAGGTTGATGAAGACTTTGTAAAGATATCAGATTTAGGTGGCTATGAATCAGATGAACCTGTAGATTCAAATGTTGAAAATAAAATTGATTTGAAAGACAGTCAAGATGATGAAGGAATGACTCTAGAAAGTACTTTGAAGACCCCAAGGTATATATGGATCAATCACTTTGAAGATCATATTATTGGTGATAAAAGCAAAGGAATGCTGACAAAGAAAAGAGCTGCAGAAGAATAGGTGAACTACTGTCTACTTTCAAATATTGAACCAAAAACAGTGAATGAAGCTTGTCAAGATAAGAATTGGGTAAAGGCTATGGAAGAAGAGCTAAAGTAGATTGAGAAGAATCAGACATGGGAATTGGTTCCTAGACTTGCTAATAAGAATGTGATTGGAACTAAATGGGTTTTCAGAAAAAAGATGAATGAAAGTGGAGAAGTGATAAGAAACAAAGCAAGATTAGTATGAAGAGGTTATTCTCAGGTTGAAGGTATAGATTTTGAAGAGACTTTTGTTCTAGTAAAAAGGATTGAAGCAACAAGAATGTTCTTGGCTTTTGATGCACACAAAGATTTCAAAGTATATCAGATGGATGTGAAGTCTGTATTCTTGAATGGGGAGTTGGAAGAAGAAGCTTACATTGAACAACCGGAAGGATTTTAGTCATCAGATAAAGGTGATAAGGTATGTAGATTGAAGAAAGCCTTGTATGGACTTAAGTAAGCCCCTAGAGCCTAGTATGCCAGATTGGATAAGTATTTTCTGTAGTTAGGGTTCAGTAAAGGTTTTACTGACAACAATCTCTATTTCAAAATCAATAATGACCAAATTTTGATTGTTGTAGTCTTTGTTGATGATATTATCTTTGGAGAAAATGAAGGTATGTGTAAGATATTTGCAAAGGAAATGCAAAAGGAATTTGAAATGTCCATGTTTGGTGAAATGAATTTCTTCTTAGGACTATAGATTACTTAATCAGAAAAAGGGATTTTCATTTCTCAGTCCAAGTATGTGAAAGAATTGTTGAGCAAGTTTGGAATGGAGGATTCTAAACCAATATGCACTCCTATGATAATTGGTTGTAAGCTAAGCAAGAGTGATGAATCACCTAAGACTGATAAGAAAAAGTACAGGTCTATTATTAGAGGATTGCTCTATCTAACCCATACCCGACTGGACATAATGCATGCAGTCTGTCTTGTGGCAAGATTTCAAGAGGATCCCAAAGAGTCACATGTGATGGCAATCAAGAGGATTATGAGGTACTTGAAGGGGACTTCAGACTATGGATTGTGGTATCCTAAAGACACCGATTTCACATTTAATGCTTATATAGATGCAAATTGGGTTGGAGATGTTCATGATAGGAAGACTACAAGTGGAGGTGCTTTCCTTTTGGGAAACAAGTTAGTTTCATGGCTAAGTAAGAAGCAAGAGTCATTTTCTTTGTCTACTACAAAAGCAAAATACATAGCAGTAGCATCTTTTTGTACTCAAGTTCTTTGGATGAAACAACATTGAAGGATATAGGTGTTGTGTATGAAGAACCAATTTCAATTTGTTGTGATAATACAAATGCTATACACATTTCAAATAATCTAGTGATGCATTCAAGGACAAAGCATATAGCAATAAGGTATCACTTCTTGAGAGAAAAAGTGACAAAAAATGAAGTTAAGATGGAGTATGTCCCTACAAAGGAATAGATTGCAGACATTTTCACAAAGCCTCTGCCTAAGGATACTTTTGAGTATCTCAAGGAGAAGTTAGGGGTTATTACCCCTTCTACTCTAAACTAAGATGCATGGGAAATGCATCAGTCCAGTGGTGTTCAAAGCTTTATTTAATTTGGATTGATGTTTTTGAAGGCTACCTCTCAAGGGGAGCAGGTAGTTGTTGCTGATATGAGTTCTTAAATAGAGCAGTGGTATGTAAGTATGTGCACAGGAAATGAGAAGACACCCTTTGCCATTGATGTCAAAGGTGGAGAGAAATCATGTGAAAAACTTAGGAGGAGAAAGAGTTCAGATGTGTAAAGAGAAAAGGGGAGAAAGTAATCAATACAAAATCTTGTCTTGATGGTTATTATAGTTTTCCACATCAATGTTGCCATCAATGACAAAGGGGGAGATTGTTGCAAGTATGTGCTTCTGGTGTTGTCATTGATGTCAACATATCTGCGTTGTTATTGATGTCAATTGTGCTCTTATTTTGATAACTAATTATATTGAGTTAAGTTCATTGAATGTATTGAATATATTGAGAAAGTGTTTTTAATATTGAGTTTCCAAGTGCTTTTGAGAAAATTTGCTCCTCTAGAGGAAACAGTGTGTTGCAGAGTATTTTGGCTTACAAAAGATCAGTGTAGTGTTTTGCTCTGCATATCCTTTAGATTGAATATCTTTATCTGTGGATTGGAATTTAAGTTAAGGAGTGTCTAAAGATGATATATTCCAAGTTTAAGCCTTCGGTATGAAGAATTGAGTGAGTTATGTTCACCAGAGTAAAGACGGTCTTTTTTGTACATTCAATGGTGACAGGGAGAAAGTATTTTGCTCCGCATTTCTCCACAATTAATCCTTTTTTTCTTGCAGTTCTAGATTTAAGCTTGTTATGATGATAGATACCTTCTATCAAAGTGGTTCATGATTTGGAGCTCCGGAAACCTTCAATTCTATGTTTGAAATGTTGACAGTATTGTTGCAGAGGTCCAAATGAAAGATTGTTCAAGTAAATGATGTTGTGGTTAGTGCAGATGACTTTGGTGATTTCTAGGTGTTTTTGGTTGTCTCTAGATCATTTTCATACTATTTGAAGGGTCCACAAGTGAAAATTTGGATTGTGGTGAAGCATGCACTCAAATGTGTAAATATTTTTGCTAAGTCCTGGCCAACTTAATTAAAGATACTTTTAACTGTTATGCTTCATGGATTGAACACATGTAATAGCATGTTGTAGCATGGAAGATCATGTTTGAGTCCCAACTAAGGTGTGGTGTGATCCACATTCATTTCTTTTCCTTGTAAATCTGTTTAGGTCCAGACCTATTTTGATGTAACGTATGTTTGCCGACTTTGGAGATTGTTCCAATGGTTGATGATTGTAATGCCGACCTTGATCATTCCAAGGTTGACAAAGTGTATAAATACTTGAAATGAATTTGTGAAAATGTATCCAAGTGTCAAGATGTGAAATAAAGTAGCAGAGCAGAGCAGAGGAGTTTTAACTTCAATGGAACTGAACTTTGGCATGGTGTAGATTCTATTATCTCAGTTCAACCTTTTGGCAGTGAGCCACCCTTTTTGCAGTGAGCATTTCTTCATTGCAGTGCGCTTGTATGCAGTGAGCATTCATTTTGGATAGTGAGTCCTTAAGGGCAGTGAGCCTTTGATTTTCGGTATTGATATTACATATTATCTTGTGACCTAACACTCACTGTGGTTTTTCCCTTCTAGGGTTTTGCACGTAAAAATCTGGTGTCTCATGTGTTGAATATGTTTATGTGTTTTACTTTCTGAATTTATGCTTTCATGATTAAGATCTATAATAGAGTTTAAGAAGTTAATGTGTTAATGGTTTTGAATTTTTGGAGACAACTGATTGATGCCCCCCTCTCAGTTGTCTGGCCTTGTTAAACAGGAACTACTAGATTTGATATGATAATCATAGATAATTTCTCATATTACATGTTAAACATATCCTCATGTCACCTTATATATGTTTGACATCATTTTCATACCTTCATCTCACCTTAGATAAATGCTTGACATTATATGTTTAGTTAGAGAGAGACTTAGAGAGACTAAGAGGGAGATTATATGTTTAACATTATATCCTCATTTCACCTTCTATATGGATTACAGAAAGAGAAAAATGAGGAAGAGAGGAAGAGAGAGAGACATGTTTGGCATGATTTGTATATCCTCATTTCACCTTCTATATGGTTTCTAGATGCTTTGCATATCCTCATTTCACCTTTCTACATTTTCTTTACACCCACCAATTGCAGTTGCTTGAAAGTTTCTAAAACCTTATCAAAAAATCCATTTTATGCATGTCTTGCAATCATTGCATTCCATGAGATGACATTTCTTTGAGGCATCATGTCAAACAGTTCATGTGCCTTGTCTATGCTTCCACACTTTGCATACATGTCTACTAGGGAAGTTGCAACTACAACATCTGACAAAATTCTCATATCCTTTATGCTTTGATGGATGTCCATGTACCATGTTCCAAAAATACTTTATGCATTCCATGAAATGGGATCTCTTTGAGGTGTCTTGTCAAATAGTTCACATGCCTTTGTATCTAGTGTTGAGTGTTGAATTGCAAGAACAAGGCATAAATTGGAGAACACATTGGAGAACACCTTTGATTAATGCCCTAGAACACATTGGATCAAGTGAGACCACCATATCAACCTAAGGAGAATAGAGGAAAGACCTAAAAATGGAGATTACAACATAGCTTTTAGTTTAGTTTCATCTACTAGAAAGGTGCTAGGAGTGATATTTTACATTCTGTACCTTGCAAGGTTGAACTGACTATGCTAACATGTTGATGTGTGTGGGTGAATTGTAGAGGAGGTGTATTTTTGGTGGCAAAGCCTCCTAATCATTATCGGCTACATTAGACGAAGATAGTCTCTTAAGAGCCCTAAGGCAAAAAAAGGTGTCAAACTTTGGACCGATTGTTCTGTCAAACTGTGACACCTATGAACATCTTCTTTACATGTATAGGTGGATGTTAGGTCCACCTACAAATACCTACCTTAGGTGTTTTTAAGTCAATTTCATTTTCCTATGGTGGCAAGGAATGCAATGTTCCAAAATGCTTTAGTTTCATGCAAGTGAAAAGTGCTACTAGTGAAATTTTGCATTCTGCACCTCATGGGGCTGAACCGACTATGCCAAAATGTTGGGGTGGGTAGGCAAATTTTAGGAGAGGTTTATTTTTGGTGGTGAAGCCTCTTGGTCATTATCAACTACATCAGATGGAGATAGTCTCTTAAGAGCCCTAAGACAAGAAAAGGTGTCAAATTTTGGATTGGTTGTTCTGTCAAACTGTGACACCTAGGAATGTCTTCTTTGCATGTATAGGTGGATGTCAGGTCCACCTATAAATTCCTACCTCATTTGTTTTGAAATAAATTTCATTTGCCTATGGTGGTAAGGAACACAACATGTTCCAAAATGCTTCGGTTTCGTGTAGTGGAAAGGTGCAAGGAATGAAATTTTGCATTCCGCACCTCATGGGGCCGAATTGACTGCACCAACACGTTCAGATGGGCAGGTGAATTTGGTAGTAAAGCCTCCTAGTCATTATCAGCTACATCAGACAAAGATAGTCTCTTAAGAGCCCTAAGACAAAAAAAGGTGTCAAACTTTGGACTGTTGTTCTATCAAATCGTGACACCTACAAATGTCTTCTTTTCATGTATAGGTGGATGTCAGGTCCACCTACAAATACCTACCTTAGGTGTTTTTAAGTCAATTTCATTTGTCTATGGTGGCAAGGAATGCAATGTTTCAGAATGCTTCAATTCCATGCAGTGGAAAGGTGCTAGGAGTGAAATTTTGTGTTTCATACCTTATGGGGCCAAACCAACTATGCCAATTGGGAAGTTGAATGCTACGAGAGGTCTCTTTTTGTACCCCAAGTGTCCCTGTTGTTTTGGACTACATGCTTTTGATGAAGTCACTTAAGATCCCTAAGAGCAAAAAATTGCCAAACTTTGACAGAGCAGTTCTCAAAATTTGTGGCACCTAGGAATGTTATGTTTGGACCTACAAGTGTATGTGGGGTGCATCCATAATAACCTCTTTCAGTTTTTGTCAAATCAAAATCATTTGACCGTGTTGAAATTAAATACATTCTTGCAAAATGCATCAGTGGCGTTCAACATAACCTTGCCAGAAGCCATATTTTTCATTATGTGCCTCGTGGGGCTGAAACAACCATGCCAAAACATCTAGGTGGTAGGAGAATTCTTAAGGAGGTCTTGTTTCATATCCCAAGTGTCTCAGTCGTTTTGGACTACTAGTTTCCAACAAAGTCACTTAAGACCCCTAAGAGAAAAAAATTCCCAAACTTTGATGAAGTAGTTCTTAGAATATGTCGCACCTGGTAATGTTTCATTTAGACCTTTAGATGCAACTAGGGTGCATCCATAATAATCTCTCTCAGTTTTTGTTAAATCCAAACTGTTTGACCGTGCCAAAATTAAATGCATTCTTGCAAAATACATCAGTGGCATTTAGCATAACCTTGCCAAAAGCCATATTTTTTGTACATCTTTTATGTACATATTTTTTGAAATCTTTTATGTACTCCAGATCATCCTTTCATACGGTTCTACATTCAGGATGTGTAAGCCTGTTATCAATGTAGGGTTCTTAATCCAAGGGTGACAATTCAAACCTATAACTAATGTCAAATGATTGAAGGCCTCTACAACTCATACTAGAAGGCAACAAACCTCTTGAAGACCATGATAATCATCAACTTAATAATGGAACTAGTACCCATGAGTTTTCTAACAAATGGATGGATGTTTCTTCTAGGAATAATGGTCCTAGCTAAAATTTTAGTACTGTGTCACACTTTTATAAAGGAAACAACCAACACAAATATAATTTTCCAACTTAAACGACAAAAAAATCATATTAAAGTTTAAAATTTTAAAATGACATAAACTAATGAAATGTAGCAATTTTAGTCTAGTTTATGTTTATATATATATTTTTTTTATGATTAGTCAAATATTTTTTTATTTAATTGATGAATTTTAATTGCTGTTTTTTTTTTAAAGTGACGTCGATGGGACGTCAAGAAAAATATAGCAGAATATATTTTTTTTCCCTAATTAGAGAACTTAAATATTTAGTGCATGGAAAAAAATTAATTTTTGATTAAAACTTGTTTTTTATAATTTTTTAAAGTCAAATTTAATGAAAATGTTATAGTTTTCATGGGACGTCAATTTTTGTATTTTTTTTTAACTTTTTTTAAAACAAAACATACCCTCTTGGAGAAGACTCTCCTCTAATGTGCCAAATATTTTTCAAGATTTTAAAATATATTTTACCAATTTATTTGTAATTTCTAATTTGTTTTACGTTTGATTATAATAACCTACTTACAATAAATTTTAAAAAAATATAATTAAAATAATTAAAATTTGATAGAAGAAATCTAGAATCTGCACTCCGAGCACTACAATGGGTATTTGATCATTTTTGTAAACATATGTTTGACAAGAGAAATTTGGTGTTGAACATGAAGTTTTATTCATTTTTTTTGAAAATGGGGGGCTTGGCTACCACATGGGATGCCACATAGACATTTTTGGATGAGAAGGTATCGCCTAAAAATGTTTTGGGTGAAACTCTCTCGCATGGAACCTTCTATTCAAATAAATACTATTTTCAAATTCAAAATCATATTTTATAGATTTAAAAATTTTGGTTGAAAAAGTTCCAAGCGAAACTATTTATGCCACAAAATTCCACATAGGTGCTACATGGTTCTGGGTGAACTGTTTAGAGAAAAATCATTTCTATAGAAACTATTTAGTTGGCCAAAAGTGTGACACAAGTTTGAACTTTCACCCTTCTATGATATGACATGAAATAGAAGTAGGACTATTGTATGGATTGTGATAGTCTCTCTTGCTTCAAATTCAAACTAATCGTCATGTGAATGTTGATTGTGGCCCCTTAGAAGACAATAGTCATGAATGATGCTAATTTGATACCTTACTAAGACCACAACCTAAAGTTATAACATAAAAATATGCTCATAAATGGATTAGGGTAGCCTCTTAATATGGCAACATAGTCATGAAGGGTTGGGACAACCATGGTAGCCTCTTAATATCCCATTTGAGATAGGAAAGCAGGGCAAATTTTAGAAATATTTATGCTAAGATAATTTTCTACATCTCTAAATCTCTACATATATAACCTAATAAAGGAATCAATACTTAACATGAAATCACACGAAATGGTAATAAATTCTTAGCACGAAATGTGAAAAAACACATGAGGGTTTGTAAGATGGAACCCTTGTCATTAAAAATCATAGTAACACAATGATATTATGGTAATAATCTCCTCATAGGATATGACAAAGCCAGTTCAGTAAGATCCCTCTATGATTTCATGATGCAAAGATAAGTTTGATGCACAATTTGCAACTTTGGTTTCAATGAATGAAACTATAATAAAACATGATGAAATAGTCTTTGAAGGAAACCTTAACACTATGATGCATGAAGAACAATGGATTCTCCCAAGACTAATAGAGAGATTATAAACCTAACTTTTAAGGTTTGGCGAGTTGGTATGGGCAAGCAAACCCTAGATCCCCATCCTCAAAATCTTAGGGCATGCAAGACAAATGAGAACATTAGTGATTTTAGTAAGAAATCAAGCATTCTCAAACAAGATTAGGGTCAACATGAGACCTGTTGGGTCCCAAAATGACTGCAACACAAAACTCTAAAACATTTCTAAATCACCTAGGCCAAGGATTGTCATCAAGGTGATAGAAAGAGGTTTATCAACAAGTTAGGGGTGATTTTGGTCAATTAATAGGAGTGGGTAGACTCCTCTGCTCTTTGATCTCATCTTAAACTCTGGAGGGATATTCCAAGGGGTATACCTAAATAGGTATTAGCATCAAAACTAGATTAATAACTAAAAAATATGAACAACCAAATCCAAATCGCCTTCCTAGCCCTGTATTTGTCACTAACATAAGAACAACTAGTTGTTACAAGACCCCTATATAGTTGATAAAAGGCAATCCTACACAATAAGGATTCATAAAAACTACTACTTCTTCTAGAGATAGATATGTTGTTTTGTTTTTGAAGATTGGGTGATGTAGAGCTACTTAGACTGGTGCCTATCCATTGGGCTATAGAGTCTAATGTTAAACAGAGGAAAAACAATTTCAAGGAAATGTACAACTACCTATTTGATAAATCAAATGCATGAAAATCAATACCAAATCATTGAGAATACTTAATAATCCAATGGCATACCATATTTTTCCTTATGCAATACTGAAATGACCATTTACAAAATCTTGAAAATGGATTAGGAACTGTCACATTCACTCAAATAAGAGCTTACATTCATACCACTAAGTGTGGCAAGAGCAAACTATAACTGCAATTAAGTTTGCTAGAAATATCATCTATAGCAGCTTGGAGAAAAATAGTGGTTTGATACAAAGATTTGAAAAATATATTACATACATTTCTTAATTGTTTCATGCTAAAAAAAAACTGCATAATAACCTTTTCTTCTCTTCCTTTTGGAGCTCAGAACCTATTAAGAGAATAATGCCCAAAAAATGACCAACCAACAACCATTTCATCTAAAACATATGCATATAGTATTAAAATTCATTCCATCATTCTAAGCATTGCACTCAGTCAATGAGTACACCCATTCCACATTAAATTCAGTACCAATGCAATGTCAGGAAGTATGCACGTTTGGAAGCCTACCCATTCCTTGATAATACTAAAAATGTTAGAAGAATATTGCTTGCACTTATACTATACCTGGAACAACAAAGTGGGAAGGTTTGAACCCTTTTCCTAACACCTGCAAGATCTGAAATATCCAATTTGTTTTCCAAGTGTACTTGTGCATTGAATAATTTTACTATGTCAACAACTTGCATGGCACTATTCTGGAGAATCATAAATTTCTAGGTACAAATTAGCATGTACAAATCCTGCAATCACAACATGCCTTTTAGGGAATTACACCTTTTAAAGCCTTTACAACACTTCAAAAGTGTTGTCCAATTTTCAATTTTTTACCATCTGATTTCTAACTGTACCTTTATGTGTGTTGGGCATCCTTCTTTTCTTTATCAGCCTTTCTCCTTTATCACAAACTTCTTTCATTTCCCTTTGTCAGAAAACTTTAACTTTTACGAACCATGGGAAACACTTTCCTTTTCTTTGGCACTTAATCTTCATTTTCAGCCCCCTTTGTGCCTTATCGGCAAATCTTCTTTTTTGTAGACTTCCTTGTCTCTATCTTCTCACTCTCTCCTTTAGTCGGCCAAGTTTGACTTTCATGAAATAGACTTGTTTTGCCCTTTTTCAGCAATTTCTTGGCTTTGCAAACTCTTTCTTTCTTTCTTCTTCTTTATCGATGTTTTCTTCATTTATCAAACTTTGCATTGTCTTTTCCTTCTCCTTATTTACCTTTACCTTGTCGACAATTGCCTTATCGGCGAACTTTGGAAATCTCAAACTATTTGGTGAGTTTGAGTTCTCTCTGGTTTGCCAATAAAGCCTTTCCTAATCTTTTCATTAGTCATTCTATCTACTATTTCCCTTCCGTGTTTTCCTTAGTCGATAATCCCCTTGATTAGCGAACTTGTTGGTCGGCAAACCAGCAGGTTCGTGAACTTGACAGCTTGCCGATAAAAGAAACTTTTGTCTTTGCTTTCTTTTCTCCTTTTCTCTTTGTCAAGAAAAGGTCTGTCAATGAACCATGTTATCGGTGAACTGAGTGGTTCGCTAACCTAGTCGTTAGCCGACAAAGGCTTTCCTGAGAAAAACTTTGTCGCTACCTTCGTTACCATGCCTTCTATCAGTGAATTTGCCATTAGAAAAACCTCCTGTCAGTGAACATTGGAGTTCACGAACTTCTTTCTTTCTTTTACTTTTTTCCTTTGCCATAATTTTCTCCTTTGTTCCCTCCCTTAGTTGGAGAAAAATTAAGTTGGTGAACTTGTTGGTTTGAGAATCAATATTTTTTCCAACTAAAGAGTTTCAATGTTTCATTGCCGATGAAGACTCTCTTTCCTTCACCTTTCTTCTTGCCTTCCTGCTGCTTTATCAACAAATCGGCGAATCGGGAAAAAGACTAACCCCCGAACAAGTTCACCAATTCTCATTTTTTCTGATTTGTCGATAAAGACTTAGAATGTTCATTTTTCAAAGGGAAGAAACAAAGACATTATACTTAGAAGATTTTTGAACTAAAACCCCTAAAAGATGCCTTAGATTAGATTCAAATAGGAGGTCTTGAGAAAAAAGACACAAAGTGGGATCTCTAACGGATTTTTGGGGCAAAATAGTGCATTTTGCGAGCTAAATTTATAGGTCCCAACAGTGGCTCTGGTTGGGGATGTGTGGAAAATGATGTCACAATGAGGATCCAAATCTCCAGGCAGACTAAAAAGGCACAAAACACACAAAAGGGAAAAACATAGATGTATTTACAACAAAGGCTTATATACATGACAAAATATAGTCATAAACATTAGAGCACAAAAGACTATTGACTATATTCAAAATTCAGGGGAAGCGTTACCTATGAAAAATAATGCTTTAGATGCTAATTGTGAATGGGCAGCTACAAGAGCACTCCTAGAATCATCAAATGTTAAACATTGAGCTCCATTTTCTTAGCTACTTCATATGGCCCAAGCCATAATGGATCAAATTTGCCATGTTTCCCCTTATCTTTAGATTTTGCATCTCAAAGAAGCACCAAGTCACCAACCTCAAAATCTCTTGATATTGTATTCTTATCAAATAAATGCTTCATTTTATGCTTATGATTCAACATTTTATCATGTGTAGCTATTCTGTGTTCTTCTAATTTAGTCAATTGTAATATCCTCTAGGACATTGCATCATACTGATCCTCCTCTATATCATGCAACAGTTGGTAGACTAGTAATTCCATGTTGACGAGAATCTTTACCTCTGCTCCATACACTAGCTCAAATGGACTCCTTCCAATGGATCTTTTGAAGGTTATCCTGTCAGCCCATACAGTATACTTCAATTTATCATCCCATCTTTTCTTATTATGATCTAATGTCCTTTTTATGATCTTCATCGGGCTTTTATTACTAGATTCAGCCTATCCATTGCTTTGGGGGTGGTAAGGGGATGAATACACAAGATTTATACCAAACTTAGAAGACATGTCCAGCATTTCTTGAGAACTAAAACACATGGCATTATCTGCCAAAATCCTAGCTGTAACTCCAAATCTAGTGATTATATTGCTGACTATGAAATCAATAACCACTTTGGAAGTTGCATTATGAGTGGGAATTGCTTCTACCCACTTGGTGGAGTAATCAGTGGCCACAAGAATCCACTTAAATCCATTGCTTGACTTCTCATGTATCTCCCTAATAAAATGAATTCCCCACTGCTGAAAAGGTGCATCAATAGCAAGGGGTAAAAGGGGTAATGCTCCAACAAATTTCTTCTTGCCAGAAAATCGTTGGCAAGCATCACATTTCCTTATCTTCTATGCCACATCTTTGAATAAAGTAGGCTATGAGTACCCAACCCTTACGATTTTATGGGTAGTGGTTTTAGCTCTGAAGTGTCCCCCACAAACACCATGGTGACACTAATTCATCACAGCTTCAGCTTGCTCTTGATCCAAACATTTGAGCAATACTCTTTCATGGTTTCTCCACATGAGTTCATTGTAGAACAAGACATACCTTTGAGATTTCAGCTTGAGAGTCCTTTTTTGATTCTCATCCATACAGGGTGGACAATTCATGTTTTCAAGATAAAATATCACATCCTTGTACCATGCATTGTCAACCAATCTATAATGAGGAACAACATTATCTTCCTCTACATTTCATTTACTTCTGTTTCTTCAAGATTAGAATTAGCCATTAGCTTGGCTAAGCCTTGGCCTCTAACCAACTTTGTGACCTGTATACCCATGTCATATTCTTGGCTCATGTTGATCCATCTGCACATTTTACTTGAAGCTTCTTGCTGCATGAATATGTCCTTTACTATTGTGTGTGGTACATATGTTATTATCTTGGCACCTGTGAAATACAATCTAAATTTTTTTGTTACGTTGACGAATGCATAGGCATGCTTCTCCATTATGGAATAATTCAATTTAGCAACCTATAAGGACTTGCTAAAGAATCCTATTGGTTTCTCAAATCCATCCTTATTCTTTTGCAACAACATAGCAGCAATAGTATTAAATGAAGCAAAAGAGAAGAGTTGGAAAGGCTTGGAATAATCTAGGCTTACCAGCACTGGTGCATTCTTTAGGGCCTCCATTATATCAATAAAATCCTTAACTGGCTATTTTTCCCATGTGAGGGATTTTCCCTTCTTGAGCATCTTGGAAATTGTTTTGGTTTTCTCGGTGAAGTTAGGGACAAACCGCCTTACAAAGTTAATTTGTCCAAAAAAGGACTGGACACCCTTAACCATTTCAGGTTGAGGGATAAGGTCAATGAACTTAACTCTTTTAGGATCAATTCTAACCCCATCCATTGACATAATATGTCCCAGCAACTTTCCTGCCTCTACACCAAATTGGCATTTCTTGGGATTCAAAGAGATCCCATACTCCAAACATCTATCAAAAATCATTTGCAAATGCTTGCATTTATCTATCCTATCTTTAGAAAATGTAGTAAGATCATCTTCGTGTACAACCATGATCTCATCAATGAGGCCTACAAAGGCCACATCCATTGCCCTTTGAAATGTTGATCCTACATTCTTCAACCCAAATGGCATTATCAAATAAACATATGTCCCCCAAGGAGTAGTGAATGTTGTTTTGTACTTCTCTGACTCCTTGACCAACACTTGATTGTATTCTGAGAACCCATCCATTATAGACATCAGCTCCGAACCAACAACCCTCTGCAGAAGATGATACATGCTCGGAAGAGGATAATTATCCTTGAGGGATTTGATGTTCATATTTCTAAAATGTACACACAATCTAATCTCCCCATTCTTCTTCCTCACTGGTACAAGATTAGACACCCACTCAGAATGTTTGATTGGTTTAATGATACCTCCCTCTTTCATCTTTAACAATTCTTTCTCTATCTTGGGATCTATAGTGTGTTAGGGTTAGCTGGCAGAAGATATCAATTAAATGCAAATAAAGATTAAACAGAGAAATGGAAATACATAGAATTAATAACAGCGAGCGACAAGATTTAACGTGGTTCACCCAAACTCGGGCTACATGCACCAAATAGAGAGTCCAATATTATTATCCAGTAAATCAAACCGATTACAACTAGCAATCCATGTAACTCAATATTGTTGCAAATGCTACAATACAATATATCAAAACCCTAACCCTTAGCCGCTTTTTATCAAGCCTTTTTGCTATTTACAAAAAATAGGGTTTTCTTATGTTGGTCCCAAAAATAAGAGTTTTTATGTCAGCTCTAAAAAAAATTCTCGGGGGCTGCGCCCCCGAACCCCGGCGAGGATACATGGCTAGTGTACAGTACTTTCCTGATCAGTCACCACCTACCAACAATCTCCCACTTGGAGACTGATCAGGCTCAACACCAAACAATCTCCCACTTGGAGACTGAGCCTAGATGACACCGCTGCGCATGCAGCTCCCACTGGGAATAAGCACCCTGGACTTTGCTGTTCTATTTTTATTGTTTTTAGTCTAGAAGACCAACCGAAGCTGAAGAGGAGCTCAGCTTCTCCCTTATCACTGCCTTTGTAAACATATCCGCTGGATTGCCATCTGTATGTATCTTTTCTAGCCTTAACTATCCATTATCCAACACCGACCGAATAAAGTGATACCTCAACTGTATGTGTTTGGTCTTTGAATGCAAAGCAGAATTCTTTGCAAGATGTATGACACTTTGACTATCTATATACAAAGAATTGTTAGCCTATTGTTTGCCCAGTTCTTCCATGAAAGAGGTCAGCCATATCATCTCCTTACTTGCCTTGGTTGCAGCTACATACTCTGCCTCTGTGGTGGATAAAGCAACCACCTTTTGCAATCGTGAGATCCAGCTCAATGTTGTCCCACCTACAGTAAAGACATAACCTGTAGTACTCCGCCTAGTATCAATATCCCCTGCTAAATCTGAGTCTACATAGCCTACTAAATCAGTATTAGATCCCCCAAAACATAAGTGTTTATTGGATGTACCTCTCAAATATCTGAGAATCCATTTTACTGCATTCTAATGCTCTAATCCAGGATGACTCATATACCTGCTAACAACTCCTACAGGATGGGAAATATCCGGTCTCGTGCATACCATGGCATACATTAAACTTCCTACAGTTGAAGCATATGGTATCTTGGACATTTTTTCTTCCTCCTCTTGTGTCTTAGGACACATCTCCTTAGTCAATTTCAAATTACTAGGCAAAGGTGTGCTGACAGCTTTTGCATTCTCTATGTGGAATTTCTGCAACACCTTGTTAACATAAGCAACCTAAGATAGAGTCAATTTTCTATTCATCCTATCTCTGCAAATTTTAATACCAAGGATTTGTTTTGCTACCCCCAAATCCTTCATATCAAATGACTGTGCTAACTGTTGTTTTAACTCTCTTATGTGATCCATGTTAGACCCGGCTACAAGCATGTCATCAACATATAAACATAAAATTATGTAGCTATCATTATCCAACCTCTTAAAATAAACACAATGGTCAAAATTACACCTGCGGTAGCTTTGCTCAGCCATAAAACTATCAAATTTCAAATACCATTGCCGAGGTGCTTGTTTCAGGCCATACAAACTCTTCTTCAATCTGCACACCTATTTCTCCTTACCTTTGACCTCAAATTCTTGGGGCTGTTCCATATATATCTCCTCCTCCAAATCACCATGGAGAAAGGCAGTTTTCACATCTAGCTATTCCAAATGTAAATTTCAACAGCCACAATACTTAAAATAGTACAAGTAGAAGTCATCTTGACAACTGGAGAAAATATCTCATCAAAATCAATGTCTTTTTTCTGTACAAATCCTTTTACAACTAACCTGGCCTTAAATCTTTTCTTACCTCCATCTTCCTCTTTCAGCCGGTAAACCCATTTGTTTGGTAAAGCCTTTTTACCTACAGGTAACTTACATAATTCTCAAGTCTAATTTTTCAGCAAGGAGTCCATTTCTTCTTTCATTGCAAACTCCCACTGAACTTGTGTATCCACCTACATAGCTTCATCATACCCTTCTGGTTCACCAACATCTGTTAACAAAATATAATACAAAGAGGGAGAAAACTTTCAGGAGGTCTACTTATCCTTGTTGATCATCTAACATTCACTGGAGTTTGTGGTATTTCTGGTTGCTGTTGCAGAGCATGAGGAACCACTGGAACATCACTATTTGGAGTATCATCCAGCACCACATAATCCTTTTCTTTCTTCTCATGCTACTACAACTGATCTTTGTACAACACCTTCTCATTGAATATAACATCCCTACTTCTCACTATTTTCTAATTTTTAAAATCCCAAAGCCTATAACCAAATTCATCAATGCCATATCCAACGAAGGTACATTTTTTTGATTTTGCATCCAGCTTGGTTCTATTTTCAGAATCTATATGTGCAAATGCTTCACAGCCGAAGGTTTTCAGAAAAGAATAACTCACATTCATACCTATCCGTGCTTCCTCTAGAATACCACAGCCCAAAGGAACTGAAGGACCTCTGTTAATTAAATATATAGCAGTGTTGACAACCTCTGTCCACATGTTTAAAGGCAACCCAGCATGCAATCTCATGGTCCTTGCAGGCTCCATTATTGTCCTATTCATGCGTTCAGCCACTCCATTTTCCTGTGGAGTCCCTAGAACCATTTTCTGCCTACGAATTCCATTAAAGGAACAATAATCTTCAAATTCTTTGCTACAATACTCACCGCCATTATCAAATCTGAGACATTTTAATCTTTTACCCGTCTCATTCTCAACCAAGCTTCTCCATTTCTTAAATGTTTCAAATACATTAGATTTATGTCTAAGGAAATAAATCTAGACCTTCCTAGTTGCATCATCTATGAATGTAACATAATACCGAGAGCCACCGAGAGAAGATACTTGAGCTGGTCCCCATACATCTGTATGCACAAGCTCTAACTTTTTATTTTTCTTTTGCTTCCCATCCTTGAGAAAACTGACTCTCTTTTGTTTACCATACACACAACTTTCACAGAAATCTATATTAATACATTTCAGACCTGGTAAAACTTTCTTAGAATGAAGTACCTTCATACCTTTTTCACTCATATGCCTAAGTCTGTTATGCCACAGTGTTGTCTCAGAACCTGCAGCAACTTTTCCAGTCTCTTCCTGCAAACCTGCAGCAACTATTCATGAACCTATTTGTTTTTTCTCTATAACAGCTAAAGTAGAAGGAACAGTATGACCTATACAAAGATATAAGGTGCCTACTTTCACACCTTTTGCTACTACTAAGGCACCTTTTGAAACCTTCCAATTTTCATCAGTAAATGTAATAGTGCAACCTTGTTCAATTAGCTACCCTGGTGAAATTAAATTCCTACTGAGCCTTAGAACATGCCTTACCTCTTGTAGTAGCCAATGATTCCCATTCTGCAACTTAATCTTGATTCTTCCCTTTCCAACAATCTGACAGGGTTCATTATCTCCTAAATAAACTAGACCAAAATCCCCTTGGACATAATCAAGAAAATAACTTCTATGGGGTGTAGCATGAAATGAGGCCCCTGAATCTAAAACCCATGAATCATCAGCATTATCTAGGGAAAGAATCAAAGCATCATCTTCAGACTTGTTGCTTACCACATTTGCCTCATTATTGCCTTCTTGTTTGTCTCCTTCTTTATTTTTCTGAAACCAGCAATCTTTCTTTAGATGACCTGGTTTCCCACAGTACCAGCAATCCTTTTGTCTTCTAGTTTGGGATTTTTTGTCCTTTGATTTTCCTCATGACTTCCCATGACCTCTAAAACCTTTTCCTCTCTCCTTTGACCTGCCCCTACTCTCTGCATTCAAAACACTGCCTGATGTGGATCCATCTAAGCTTTTCTTATGAATTTTCTCACTCAGAATAACACCAATAACATCATCAAATTTTAGGGTATTTGAATCAGAAACAGAGTTACTAACTGCCATTACCAAACTATCCCAACTTTCAGGCAATGAACATAATATCAAGAGAGCTCTAACTTCTTCATCAAATTTTACATTTAAAGAAGTCAATTGAGTGACAATCATAGTAAATTCATTTAAATGACTTGTCACAGATCCACCTTCAACCATTTTCAAATTAAACAAATGCTTCATGAGAAATACCTTATTTGAGGTTGAGGGTTTTTCATACAATTTAGCCAAAGCTTTTATTAGACCATCTGTTGTCTTCGCTTCTATTATATTGAATGCCATCGATGGTGCCAGGCACAACTGAATGGTTCCTAGTGCCTTTCTATCAAAAAGATTCCAATCCTCATCAGATATTATTGTCGATTTCTTGGATACTCCTTCCAACGGCATCCATAAATCCTTTTGATAAAGGTAATCCTCCATCTACATCTTCCATAACTGATAGTTCTGCCCATTGAATTTATCGACCTTCAAGTTACCCTCATCCACCATTGCTCCCACTCAACCGTGAGACTTTCCTGCAGACGATAATCGAACACAACCCACTCTAATACCACTTGTTAGGGTTAGCCAGCAGAAGATATCAATTAAATGCAAATAAAGATTAAACAGAGAAATGGAAATACATAGAATTAATAATAGTGAGAGACAAGATTTAACGTGGTTCACCCAAACTTGGGCTACATCCACCAAATAGAGAGTCCAATATTATTATCCAGTAAATCAAACTGATTACAACTAGCAATCCCTACAACTCAATACCATTGCAAATGCTACAATACAATATATCAAAACCCTAACCCTTAGCCACTTTTTATCAAGCCTTTTTGTCGGTTACAAAAAAATAGGGTTTTTCTTATGTCGGTCACAAAAATAGGATTTTTTATGTCGGCTCTAAAAAAAATTCTTGGGGGCTGCGCCCCCGAACCCCCACTCGAGGCCCAGCCCGGCTCCGAACCTCGGCAAGGATACATGGCTAGTGTACAGTACTTTCCTGATCAGTCGCCACCTACCAACATAGTGGGGTTTATAGGCCTCTGCTTTTGCCTAAAAGGTTTTGCATCATATTGGAGGCAAATAGTATGCTAAAATAGATCCTCCCTATAAGCTTTCAAATCATCATAAGACCATTCAAAACATTTTTTAAATTTTGTTAACAAAGCAATCAGCATTTGTTTTTCATGAGGCTTCAACTTCTTGCAGGTATGTAAACTATTTTAGGTGCCTCCTTAGTTCCAAGGTTAACACCTTCAACACTATCCTCTTCAATAGGTTTACCTTTACTCTTCTAGCGGTCTGCATTATCAAAGATTCTCTCTAGCACCACCAATCCTTTGGGAATTGTATTAGTCTTCAATTGCACTACCTCGCTGCAAAATAATGTTTCCTTCTCATTTTCTATCTCTATCATAGGCTAAAACTCAATCACTTGACTGTCAAACTCATCCATGCATTTGAGGGAACTAAAAATTTGGTTATTGTCATTGAACACTTGCCAACTATATATGTTATCAGGGATTGTTGGCCTTGTAAGCACTTCTACAACATGATGGCCATGAGGAAAATCTAGTTGAGGATCAAATTTTGATGCAGCTATAGCTAGGGTATCTGCCTCCTCATTTTTAATCCTCTTAATCCATTCGATGCCAATGGCATCAAATAGTTCCATGGTGTCCCATACAGAATTCTTATATGCCCTTAACTTGTTACCCTTGGCAACAAACTTATTTTTAATCTGTTGCACAACTAATTCTGAGTCACCATATATCTTTAGGCACTTGACCTTATGCTTGTGAGTAACATTTAAACCTAACAACAATGCTTCATACTCAACTATATTGTTAGTGCACTAAAAATCAAGTCTAAAAGACATACCAAACTGTTCACCATCTGGGGATATCAGAACAATTCCAACACATGAGCCTTCTCTTGAAAATGCACCATCAAAATACAACATCCATAAATTAGATGCACCATAAATAGAAGTGACAGGATCAAAAGGTAAAATATCTAGGCAAGGATCATCATCATTGCAATATCCCATAAAATGGTATATATCAGTGTCAAAGAAATTGGCATGATCTTCCCCTATTTTATATTTGTCCTCTATGTTTTGGTCTTCCACCTTCTTCTCCCTATACAGCTTCACCTCCACACCCTGGACTAGAATAGTGGCATATGAAATATCCATATGAATACTTCCGCCCATAGATGCTACCTATTTTCTTGATAACAGCATACCCCACTTGGCAGGACAATCCACAACAATTATATCCATCAAGAATGATTTGTCTAGGTAAGAACCAAGTTTGACCTCAATGTCCTTAACTAGACCTATGACATTAACCTCCTTGGAATCCATGGAAAATCATTTGTCAAAAGACTTGGACACCTTCAACCCCAAATTATTCATGATTTCAAGTGGCATGACATTGCTAGATGTCCCTAAATCAAGCATACAATTGTGTAGCAACCATCCATTTATGATCAAAGTGGTATAAAAAGGGTCTACTATCATCATGTTGTTAACTATAGATGACCCTAAATAAACTTGAACTATTTCAGCATGACCTATGCCCTCATCATTACCACTAGGAACAACAACAGGTTGTTTTTGTGCATCTACAATAGTGATAAATGACTCTGCCCTATCTCTATGTTCAAGGATTCTAAGGAGTTCCACTATTGGTACAAAATTTTTGATTTGGCTAAAGACTTGAGCCATATCAATAGGTTTATAATTGGGCAAAGGAGTATCACATGAAATAGTAACATCATTTGTGTAAGGAATATAAGGTATTACTTGATTAGATGTTCAATATCCTTACCCTTTTCCTTTGTCTTCTCCTTTTCTGGTTCCTCTTGTACCTAAGGCTAATCATGCTTCTTATCTCCTTCTTTATAATGAACCCCTAGAATGGGTGTAGAAATTGGCTGCACTATTGGTGCTAGATTCTTCTGCACATATTTATTTTTTGTTGTTGGAGACTATTTTGGAACTTTCTTATTTTCAGGCACACTCTTCTTTAGAGTGCTACTACTTTTTTGCTCCATGTTCCCCTTACATTTGTCCCTATCCCCATTCAATCTTTGCTATTTTGATTCCTTGGCAGAGGCATTATAAATAGGGACAATCCTATTTCTCAATTGATAGCCTCCTTGGACTTGCAAAATGGTTGCATCTGTCAAGGCTTTCATGTCCTCTTTTGAAGGCTTGGACTACTAATATTTCTTCTGAATAAGGTCCCTCAAGTGCCCAAAATCATGAGTTGGCAATTCATACATCTTTGGACCTTCATCATAATCATATTGGAAAATATGATCATCTTCTTCATAGCTATTGCAATTAGCATCCTAACCCATTTGTTCATAATCTTCTACATCAAACTAATTTATTTCCTCTTCATAATACTTAGCTGCACCCTCTTCATTTGGAAATTCTTCTTCTCTGCTCAATGAATGAGCCACTGCACTATTTGTTACATCATGGGGGAGGAAGCAAGCCTAGAACCATAAAGACTCATCTTGAAAATTAACTTGATCATTTCTCAAAGGATCAGGGGTGTCCCTTCCAGGCTATTTGAAACTTACATGCCTGGGACAACTTGTCTACCATTTGTTGTGGTCTGTTAGACCAATCAGTATTATAAGGCCTATTATGCAATCTCTGAATTTCATTGAAATGTGTTACAACACCCTAATGTGGCAACCCTTTGTCATTTCTAGCAACTTTATAGGACAAATCTTTCACAACCCCCATGAGTTTGTCCAATTTGTCATCAGTAGTGAGAGGTTTTTTGAAAGCCAGTTTATCTAGCTAGGATAATTTGATATTAGACCTTTTGACATGCTTCCTTGAATCTCACATATTACTTTCTATGTTTATGGTTGTAGCATAGGCCTCTCTTAATGTTTGTGGACTCTTGTCCCTCAAACAATAACCTATATTTGAATCAAAGGCACCATAATATAAAACTAAGTACATAGATTCATTAGGTCTCATATGAGGAGGTACCTTTCTCATTGTCATGATGAAGCAGCTATTGAAGTCAGCTACTATTTCATTTATTTCTTTCTTGATGGTTGTAAGTTCATGGATAAACAACTTGGGATCAATCTTGTCCCCATATTGGAATCTGAACACTCTCATGAACTTCTCCCAAAAATCAATACTATTATTAGGGAGGGCTTTATACCATTCTTTAGCACTCTCTTCCAATGAATGTATGAATAATTTCATCATAACATCTTCATCCTCAATTTCATATTCATTAGTGACATTAATGAAATGTCTAAGATGTTCCTCACCTATGACAGCATTATTACCTTGAAAACTATGAATCTTCCCCCTAATCTCATTTGGAATTGGATTATGAAAGTCATGTATACAAAAGAAGTCAAGTTGTTTACACCTTTCAACTCCTAATGGCTGCAGTCTGTGGAGGAAACCACTGTGCTTGTCTTTGTGTGCATGCCCAATGTTCTGAACATTGCATTGTTGATTAGCTTGATTCTATTGTGGTGGAATGTTAATGTTTTGAGCATTGGCCTAATTTATGCCCTGCTATCCCATTTGATGATATTGTTGTTGTCTTTGATTATTTTGCTGATTATAGTACTGTGGGGGTGCATGTTGTTGATTTATATTTTGATTTAGGCCCTATTGCTATGCATTCTAGTTTTGTTGGGCCTGTTGGGCAAGTTGAGCTTGTTGTTGATCAAGCAAGGCCTGCACCTCTCTTTGTATATTTCTGAGGTGATCAAGCAAGTCCTATTCATCTTGGATTATTCTTTCTCTCTCGTCATCACCAAGTTGCTGCTACTGATCACCCTCATTAGGGATATTGTCATTTTGACCTCGAAATGATCCTGTGGGAGAACTAGAATGCCTAATATTCTAACATATTTCTTCACCCTCACTAGGCATCCCAAATGTTCTCACATGTGGACCATGAGAGCTGTCCCTACCTCCTCTGCCAATAAAATTTGCATTTCTTCTAACATTATATGCAGTCCTATTGATCCTTCTATTTGTTCTTAGTACATTATCACTAGAGTCATCAGAAGTATATTGATACTGGCCTCTGAGGTCAACAAATATATCATATTTGCTAGAGGCACCTACTAAATTTTGGGTATTCAATGGAGCCACCCCATAGGATGGTAATCTCATTCTCCATTTACTCATATTTCCTACACTGCTAGAGGATTCCTCACATTTAGACTGCTCTTGGTTCCTTCCTCTGTGTATTGCAAATCTCTTTTCAAACTGAATTTAACTTTTGGGTTGTAAAATAGAGTCACCACATCCCTTGTTGGGAAGAAAAACTTGAAAAAACATTATTCTTCAATATTGTAGCAACTAGAAATAAAATCTAGGGGTCCTCGACAATGGTGCCAATCTGTTGGGGTGATTTGACAGTCTACCAACCTACCCAAACACATGCAAAACTATAAACTGACTATTACAAGGGTCTTCAAATTTATTTCACCTTTCAAGTTGTCCCCGACAACGGCGCCAATCTGTTGGCATAAGTTGATGGGCTGCCAACTTACCCAATCACGTGCAAAACTATCAATTGACTATTATAAGGGTCTTCAAATTTCTTTGACCTTTCAAGTAGTCCCTAGTAATGGCACCAATCTATTGGGTCCTAAAATGACTACATCACAAAACACTAAAACATTTCTAAATCACCTAGGCTAGAGATTGTCATCAGGGTGATAGAAAGAGGTTTATCGACAAGTTAGGGGCGATTTTGGCCAACTAACAGGAGTGGGTAAACTCCTCTGCTCTTTGAGCCCATCTTAAACTTTGGAGGAATATTCCTAGGGGTATACCTAAGTAGGTATTAGCATCAAAACCAGATGAATAACTAAAATATATGAACAACCAAAACCAAATCATCTTCCTAGCCCTGAATTTGTCACTAAGCTAAGAACAAGTGGTTGTTACAAGACCCCTATATAGTTGATAAAGACAATCCTACATAGTAAGGATGCATAAAAACTACTATTGCTTCTAAAGATAGATATTTTTTTTGTTTTTGAAGATTGGGTGATCTAGGGCTACTCAGACCGATGCCTATCCATTGGGCTACAGAGTTTAACATTAAACAGAGGAAAAACAATTACAAGGAAATGTACATCTACCTATTTGATAAATCAAATGCATGAAAATAAATACCAAATGACTGAGAATACTTAATAATCCAGTGCCATACCATAGTTTTCCTTATGCAATACTGAAATGACCATTTACAAAATCTTGAAAATGGATTAGGAACTATCACATTCACTCAAATCATAGCTTACATTCATACCACTAAGTGTGGCAAGAGAAAACTAGAACTACGATTAAGTTTGCTAGAAAGAACGTCTACAACAGTGGAGAAAAATAGTGGTTTAATACAAAGATTTGCAAAATTTATTACATACATTTCATAAGTGTTTTATGCTAAACAAATACTACATAATAACCTTTTCTTCTCTACCTTCTGGAGCTCAGAACCTATTAAGAGAATAATGCCCAAAAAATTACCAACCAACAACAATTGGATCTAAAACATACGCCTATATAGCATTACAATTTATTCCATTATTCTAAGTATTGGACTCAATCAATGAGTACACCCATGCCACATTAAATTCAGCCCCACTGCAATGTCAGGAAGTATGCACGTTTGGAAGCCTACCCATTCCCTTACAATACTAAAAATGTCAGAAGAAGATTGCTTGCACTCATACTATACCTGGAACAAAAAAGAGGGAAGGTTTGAACCCTTTTTCTGACACTTGCAACCTCTAACATATCCAATTTGTCTTCCAAGTGTACCTATGCATTGAATAATTTTACTATGTCAACCACCTGCATGGCACTATTCTATAGAATCATAAATTTTTTGGTACAAATCAGCGTGTACAAATCTTGCAATCATGGCACACCTTTTAGGGAATTACCCCTTTTAGAGCCTTTACAACACTTCAAAAGTGTTGTCCGATTTTCCATTTTTTTCATCAAATTTTTGACTATACCTTTCTACGTGTTGGGCATCCTTCTTTTCTATATCGACCTTTTTCCTTTATCACAAACTTCTTTCATTTCCCTTTGTCAACAAACTTTCACTTTTAGGAACCATGGGAAACACTTTCCTTTTCTTTGGCACTTAATCTTCATTTTTGGCCCCCTTTGTCCCTTATCAACAAATCTTCTTACTTGTGAACTTCCTTTACTATATCTTCTCACTCTCTCCTTTAGTCGATGAAATTTGACTTTAGTGAACTAGACATTTTTGTCCCTTTGTCAACAATTTCTTGCCTTTGTGAACTCTTTCTTTCTTTCTTTCTTCTTTATCGGTGATTTCTTCATTTATCAAACTTTGCATTGTCTTCGCCTTCTCCTTATTTACCTTTACCTTGTCGTCCAATCTCCTTATCGGCGAACTTTGGAAATCTCAAACAATTTGGTGAGTTCAAGTTCCCTTCAGTTTTATGATAAATCCTTTCCTTAGACATTCTATCTCCTTTTTGCCTTTCATGTTTTCCTCAGTCTGTGATCCCCCTGATTGGCGAACTTACCATTCGGAGAATCGGCACATTCATGAACTTGACAACTTGCTAATAAAAGAAACTTTTGTCTTTGCTTTCTTTTCTTCTTTTCTCTTTGTCAGGGAAAAGGCTTGTTGGCAAACCATGTTATTGGTGAACCGAGTGGTTTGCTAACCTAGTCATTAGTTGATAAAGGCTTTCCTTAGAAAAAGTTCGCCGCTGTCTTCATTACCATGCCTTCTATTGGCAAAACCTCCTGTCGGTGAACATTGGAGTTTGTGAACTTCTTTATTTCTTTTACTTTTTTCCTTCACCACAATTTTCTCCTTTGTTCCCTCCCTTAGTCAGTGAAAACTTAAGTCAGTGAACTTGTTGGTTTGAGAATCAACATTTTTTCCAACTAAAAACTTTCAATGTTTCATTACCAATGAAGAGTATCTTTCCTTCGCCTTTCTTCTTGTCGTATCATGGCCTTATCAGCAAATCAGCGAATTAGGAAAAAGACTAACTCCTGAACTATTTCGCCATTTCTCATTTTTCTGATTTGCTGATAAAGACTTAGAATGTTCATTTTCAAAGGGAAGAAATAAAGACATTATACTTAGAAGATTTTTGAACTAAAAGCCCTAAAAGATGCCTCATATTAGATTTAAATAGGGGGTCTTGAGAACAAAGACACAAAGTGGGATCTTTATTAAATTTTTGGGGCAAAATAGTGCATTTTAGGAGCTAAATTTATAGGTGCCAACAAGACCGATAAGGACTATGTTAGTACCTCACATTGTCTCTAAAATGTAAAGAAGAGGAAAATACAAAGAGTGATAGTGACTTAGGGAAGATGGGACATGGGAGGTAACATACAAATAGATGAACTAGAAACACAAAGAAAACTAAAAATGTAATCAAATCACAAAACTTTAGAATTGTACATAACATACCTTTGTGTCATAACATACCTTTGTGTAATCAAATAAAATACCTTTGTGTCATTCAATCTAATGAACCATGTGGATATGCTCTACTCTTTATAGTGTCAAGTATTGCTCCATGGTTAGACTCGTGAACTTTCCACAAGTTTCATTTAGTGGTCTACCCCCATATTTTATCAATTGAACATTTGATGCCACAACAAGGTTAGAATAATGAAGAATTTTCCTATGTGTGTTAAATTCCTCGAACAACCACACATCGCACTTCTTCATTGGATACCTTCTAAGCCATGTTCCAGTAGCAACCATCAATCCTATAGGGTACTCTATGCTTTCTCCATCTATGATAGGGGTTGTTAATTTCTTTTTCACCTCAACAAAACAACATAAATAATAATCCACTCCATCATTATATTCATCTACAATAACTGCATAAACATGCCCGACATTAAATTGCACAAAAAGATTAATTCTTGATAAATGATAAAAAATACATCATAATCTAAAATATATTAGTATTTATTAGGTAATGTGACTATAATACCTGGTTCAAGTAGATATGAAATATGGTTAAAGTCAATAGATGATTCCATCTGAATGAGTTGTAGTGCTCCTGGAAGTTGGTACATCTAAAGTGGGCTTAAAGCTCTAGCACACCATTTATCAACCCATTCTTTTGACTCACATTCATTCCAAGCAAAATATGTAGAGGGTGAACAAAAACATGCCATCTACCTTGAATGAATAGTCCATGAAGCTACATTTGAGCTTCTAAAAGAGTGGAACTCACTTGATCCTATCATTGTACTAAAATCTTCATACTTTGCAATGTTAGCTTCTATCAACCAAAAAAATCTATGAACTGAAGACTTACCTTCATTACCTGAACCTGTTGTAGAGTTACACCATTCGATAATAGATGTTGCATCTATCAAATTTGCACTATCTTTGTACTCAACTCTTCTTGTGCTAAGGATCTTTTAATACATACTCTAGCACTATCATGCTCCCAGTTTCCATGCCCAGCCTCAAAGAAATTCCATATATGTTGAACACCAAGAGCAATATATGCATCCTACTCAACCAATAGAACATCCATGAATTCTTAAATTGTGATGCACAATTATCTAACCATATGATATGCTGACCAAACATGATGTTCCTACTACTTGAATGACCTTAGAACATCTGAATGCAACCTTGTACAAAGCCTGTAGAATGTGTGAGATCATCACTAATATAAAAATGATACTCCCTCAAGATATTTCTATCTTCCTCTATACTGTCAGGTGCATGAATGAATGTTATATACACAAATATAGAAACCTAAGTGGATTTGTAGCTTATTGTGATTGAATCTCATTTTGTGGTTGCAATGTATAATTCTCTACAAAGTCTACAATTGAAATGATCATATGAAGATTAAATGTGTCCTTTCATAAATTGAATTGCAAGTCCAACCATCGAGCTCTATGTGTATGCCTTCCATACTTATAAACTATCTTTTCTTGAAAAATAGGCATAAATGTTGTTTAGTAGGGAAAAGAGATATGGATACAAAGTATGTGAGTACACTAGATTAAACCCTTCTTTCACTACAACATTCAAGGACAAAACTAAGACAAGTCACTACAAGATGGAAGAGGACTCAACTACTGATTTTGTTCTCTTATTTCTAGATGATGTGATTCAACTAAGCCTTTTATCAAACCCTAGGCCAATCAATACACTAAACCATAGAATTTGGATAATCATCTTATAATAGAGAAACAACAACAACAAGTCAAGATCTAAAAGTACTAGGATGATTAGTAAGATGCCCTAACCTATCCCTTAGAAGATGAAATGCCGGTAGACTCCGAGGCTAGCGCCCGAGTCCAGAAAGTCTCAATATCTAAAAGCTCAGAACTGGAAACATTTTGGTGAACCTGTGTTTTAAATAATTTGCATCTTTCTGAGTGTTGAAATCAGATCTTGTATTAATTAATATCACACTTATCATTCTTCATTGAAAAATCTAGCATACAGTTGGAGAAATTGAAAAAATAAGCATTCTAGGCTTGCATAAAGGCATAGTTTTGCATTATTTTCATTGCATATCATTAGAAGCATTTGAAAATCTGATTTATACATCAGATCTTACACAAATTACAAAAATTAATCATTTCATGATCTCACACCTTGTATTTGTATATCTCATTTGTTAGGGTTTTGTTGAAATTTTGCATTTTACATTAAGCTAGTTTTTTGCAAAAACTAGGGTTTGTAGTCAAAATCTTATTTCAGATTTTGTTGCTCTCCTTAACACACTCATTCAAATCTAATTTTGAGTTGTAGTTATAGACACTTAAAAATGTCCTAGGCCTATGAACGTTAGTTTTACACATAATTCATCTTAATTTCATATTCTGCCATTATTTAAATAATTTTAATTATTTAATTAATTCATCTCCCCTCTTACGCTTGTAATTAAATCAATTTTATTTATTTAATTATTTAAGCAATTTTCTTCTAATCTCCTCTATAATTAAATTATTAAATTATTATTTAATTATCCATAAATCCAATGTCCACATTACCTCTCTAATTTAAATAAATACCTATTTATTTAAATTATCAACCTTACCTTGATTAAATAAGTCCACACTTATTTAATTAAAAACACATCACATTACCCCTTCCTCTAAAAATTAAATAAATGCATACCATACCATTTGTTGAATTTAAAATTCATTTCCCACCTCACCATTTCCTCTAATAAAAAATTCTCTTTTGTCCTTTTGTGGCTGGAAACCCTAATCATTCTTAGCCCTTGATCTTGCCTCCAAGTCAACTCTTCATCACAACCCTTCATTCCAATTTCCCCTTCTATAAAACCACTCTTCCCCTCTCATTTTGACATCTTACCACTTGTAGAATTTGACTTTGCTATTGTCAACTCTTGAGCTCCTCATAGCACTTCTAGGTCTGCAAATCTGAGTGCATTATTGAAGTAAAGTCTGGTATGAACAATGGAGGATTTACACTATTAGCCTAGGGTTTTATGTTGCATGCTTTATCTGCTTGATTCTAGGTTATTTAGGGCTCCATTGGGTAGTTAGGGCTTTGAAAATTATATTTGTAGGGTTTTCCGAGTGTTTTTCCCTGACTTCATCTAGTGAACTCGATGTGAACAACCGTACATTCTGTGAATTTTGTGTTTTTAAATTTGCAGGAATAGTGCAATGCATTAGATGGCTTGTGTGATGCTTGAGCTGCTTCATGTGACGCTTGAGCTACTTCATGTGACACTTGAGCCATACGACATGACGCTTCTAAGGAGTCTGCAATGCACCAAAAGGGCAGTGTGACGCTTACGACTGTGTTTAGGGCAAAACTTTGTCATTTCATTTTTATAAACATAACCCAATTGATTTTGTAGGATTCTATCTTGTTTCTAATGCTATGTGTGTTTTGTTGATTCCTTTGCTCCTACTAGTTATCTCATTAGGATTTTTTAAGAGCATTAGGGTTTGATATTTCAAGGATTTTCATCTAGGGTTTCTTGCAAGCCTGTTTGAATATTTGGGTATATCTTGTGAATGTCTAAAATTTCATCATCTTTTTGGCATCCAGGAGATAACCTTATAGCCCTAGGGTTTGATATTTACCACTAAATTATGTTTTTCATTCATTGTTGGGCTTTTTTATGATAATTTGTACTTGTAGGAACAGTGTGATGCTTAAGTTACTTCATGCGTCACCTACGCCATTAGGTTTTTTGCTAACATTTGTAGGAATTGTGTGATGCATGTGCAACTCTCTGTGCCACCTATGCCTATGTGACATCTGCGTGGATTCATACGATACCTATACAGATTTTTGTGTCACCTATGCCATTAGGGTTTTCAGCTAACTGTGTGACATTAGTGTGGCTCTGTGTGATGCATCAGCTCCTTACTATACCTCTGGTATAGAAAAATAGAGTGTTTTTAAGCATTTTCCGTTCAAGTTCTTTCTATTTTTCATAGCCAATTATGGGGTTTCTCTCTCTGTTACTAATCTCTAGTTTGTAGCCTATGATATTGGAGGGAAACTTGATTTAAATCATTAATTTGTTTTGTAGGGTTTATTTCATTTAATGTGTATGTGGTTAACTTAGGAATATTTTTGAATTGGGTTAAAAACAACACAAGTCTGTTTACTCTCATACTCGTTGGGATTAAAATAAACCACACTCATTGAGCTAAAAAGAACCACAACCTTGCATATTCACATATCATTGGTTAAAAAGAACAACAATCCTGCATCTTTCACGCATTTGGTTAAAAAGAACAACAGATTTGCATTTCACATTCATTTGGTTTAAAACAACTTGCATTTTCACTCATCTAAAAAGTTAAAAACAAATTGCATCATTGTTTTCCATGCTTAGTGATTGTTGTTTGTGAAGTGGAGAAGTGTATGCTCTTCCCTCGAACCACTAGGTGATCTTGGGAAACAAAATCTCTCCACCCCACTTGCATAAATCACACCACACCTAAAAAAAGACTAAGAAAGGAACCCCATGTGAGTGTGAGAAAATTGCATGTGTATGCTCTCTCCTTGCATCTTAGTACAAGCCTGGAGATCAAAAACATGTACTTGTCTTTCTTTTGTGTAACCCTTTAGAGTGGGCCTACTCTTGAGACACATCCACAAGGAGAACTCATTTGCGACCCTAAGCGGTACTTTCATCTGGTCCGCTATACAAAATAGGATAAGGCAAAAGCCAAGTCCTAACCGGTATCAGTGCTTACTATACAACGCTAGTTCGAAAGGAGGCATACCTTGCATATATGAGACTCCTCGTAGGACTAGTCAAAGCTTTAAGTATCTTGTTGGACGCTCATAAAGTGCTGATCCCCTGGATATTTCACTAGAAACCTTTGTTTAGTTGACAAAATCCTTCTATTTGTTGGCACAGGAGGTCAAACCTCTGAAGCCCTCCCACCTTCTTGCAGTTCAAAGTTGAGATAGCAAATTCCTTGAGGTCTTTGGGCCTTTGGGAATTCAAAGTTTGGTGTGCCCGAGAAGTGTGTGTCATGTAAGGGGGAGCGAGTGCCACCAAAATTCTAAGCTATCTACTCTGAATAAGTGCGGCTCAGATTTATCTGTAGTGAGAATCCAACAAATATTGTCTTTGCTAGCCTAGGGTTGTGCATGTCTTCAAGGTGCTTTTCAAAAACATATTAGAATGCAAAACATCAAGAGTCATAGCCAAAACTGAATGCTGAGTATTTATGTGTGATGTGTTTCTGATTTTTCCAACAAACCTACCAAATAGACATAGAAAATTGATTCTAGACTCTTCATAAACTGTGAAACACCTCTGCAGCCTAGTGAAAGGCATAAGAAGCTCCTGCAACGCATAAGAAATAGTGAAATGTCTCTGCCAATTTCTGCAACGCCTCTATAGGCATGTGCAACGCATATCCCTGAAGGTATAGAAAGAACTTTAGAGGATCCTTTTGAAAACATTTGCTCTCCCAATCAAATCATATTACAACCATATCAAAAACATTTAAGCCCCTACTAGTTTTGAGATTCATCCTTTTAGCATCCCAACAACATGCACCTTTTCTAGTATTACACTTAAAATAAAAAAAAATAGTAAAAAGAAACAATTCATCCAAAAGTGAAAACCACTTTAGTGGCACTTTGGATAAATACCATGGTGAAAACCTAGCAAACAGGTGCCATGTGTAGTTAGTCTTTGCTCCACTGTCTACCATCACTCTATTCTACCTTCCATCCTCCACAATAAAGCCTGTGTGCTCTGTATCATAATTGCCATCCCAAGTCTGCAATAAACTACACAATTCCCCCCATGGCCTAAGAATAAATCAACATTTAGTGTCTTCACCCCCTGCCTTGGTTGTAACCTTATCATGCACCTGACCAAGGGCAATTCCTAATACTAAAATCTACATTGGGGGACACCTGTCTCAAAAATACAAAAACATCCAAATATTTTCAAAAACACAAAAACATCCAAATATTTTCAATACAAAAACATCCAAATATTATCAAAAATACAAAAACATCCAAATATTCTCAAAAAGCACAAAAATATCCAAATATTCTAAAAACTCCAAAAACATCAAAAAAATGTCACAAAACCACAAAAAAAATCCCAAGAAATAAACAATGTCAAACTAGTAAATTGAACTACGCCACCTCTGAGCTTTCACATAGGCAAGGTCATCTTTGATGCACCCCTAAGGCAAACCCCCTAGGTTTTAGGTCACATAACCCCCATGGTCGAACTACATTGCCTCTGAGCTTTCACATAGGCAAGGCCATCTTCGATGAGCCCCTGAGGCATTTCCCCTTAGGTCTTAGGTCCCCCACAGTCCGCCCTTGTCGAACTACATTGCCTCTGAACTGTCACATAGGCAAGGCCATCTTTGATGAACCCCCAAGGCACTAGGTCAATCCCTTAGGGCCCATTGAGTCAACCATCATAATAAGTTGTCCTTTAACGAAATAGACACTCTAAGTAGACCAAAACAATCAGGCTTTTCCAAGACAACAACTTGTAAACAATCAAACAAGACAATTTAACAACATAGACAAAACATCATCACTCACCATTCACAGGGTGATAACCAAACATCACTCTAGGAAACCAACAATCCCAATCACATGTCTAACAACAAGCATGGGAAATTTTTGAAACCAAGCTTTACACCTTAGACGGCACGTCTCATCTTTTGGACAACATCATTCAGCACAAACCAACCATTTCCCAACTTGCGACATTCTTGAAACTAGACCACATGTCTTATATGAGATGTCCTAACCCCATCATCTGCCTTATACAGGTGGTCGCATTGTCAAAACCAGACTAGGCATCTTATACAACATGCTTCCTATCCTGAAACCAGGCATTTTCCAACCAATCATCATCAGTCAGACAAACACATATACACTCAACAAATGACTTAATGGTTGTTGACTCTATTTTATCTTTTGTTTGGATTGTTTGCTTTGATCTTATTCTTAGGCTTCTCAAGGTAGTCCCTAAGTGATGAAGGGAAGTGAGTATAGAACGAAATCTCTTTTATTTGATTGTTGTTTGCAGCTTGTCCTAGCAAAATGACTAAGCCAACAAGGTTCCTTGTGTGTGGCTGAGGTATTACTGGGTGTAAATCAAAAACATCCTATGCATTGGAATGGGTAGATACTTCTAGACATCAGGACTTGCACACCTTAGGTGCTCCATTCACATATTCTGACAAGGTGTCTTAGTGACTTGGTCTGAGCCTAACATTCCTTGTCTATTTTGTGCTTATTTCGCAAAGGACTATAGTTTGTGTCATGGCTATCATATGCCATGGCATTCATAATCCTTTGATATAATAAGCACTATGATGATAAGCAATATCTGAATAAAAGAAGCTCAAAATCTACCACAACAAAGTCTGGATCTATTCTTCTAAGCTAACATTCATCCTTTGCACATTCTTCATTTCTTCATCTCCATTTCTTCTCATCCTCTTCCATCCTACTGTGACACACCAAAAATACCACATTAGATCATATAGCCTGCATACACACACACGTTAACCCATCAGGTCACATCATAGTCATAATAATCATCCTCATAATAAATTATTATTGCCATAATCACCACAACAAGCATTGCATAAAATCATCATCTGCATAAACCCTACATCAAGCATAGAAGCATTTATCACATACACATTTGCATCCATATATAAGCATCACATAGAAATAAAGTACCATCGCATAACATCTAGCATATCCAAAAATGCATCTAGGAACAACATCATGCATCGCATCATAAACATCATACAAACATCATAATATTTAACATAGCATCATCATAAATCACAAATCATAACACATAGCATCACAATCACAATCATCCATCGCATCATGTGCATATAGGAATAATAGGATCAATCATAATTGTCCATCTCATATATATATCATCATAAAAAATGTGTCATAGTATAATCAATATCCATGTGTCAAAAATGGAGCTCATAGGCTCAATCATAAAACTAGAATATGTAGGCTCGATCAAAAATATATATACATCATCATGGCCTAGCTACTACTGCCATGGCCTCCTAATCTTGTCAACCCTATAGGAGCACCCATGTGCTTTAACCCTCCTCTCGACCCAGATGGTCTATCATATGACGAGGTCTACCTCTGAGAATGCCCCACACTGCTATGTGATCTACATGAGTGGGATTGACTAGCACTCCTACTCTGAAAACTAGGTGCCCTCTTATCTGTCGACACCAGGCCCTCATAAAGGCCCCTATAATACTGTGCCTCCTACCCTGACCTAACCAAAGCATGTACAAACTCTGTTGTTGGCCCACTCAATGTCACTGCAAGGTCAATACTCTGCTGCTTCGCCCTCTAAGCTCTAATCACAACCATATCCCTCTCGGTTATCCTCTGAGCAAGCTGACCCTCCAGCTCTTGGATACGCTGCCACATACCCTGCATCTGGGCCTACATGGTCTCCATCTAGGCTTGCATAGCTACTACCTGGGCAGCCAAATCCCCTCCACAACCTCTAGTGTCCTCCTCTGCCTCCTCATCATCAACCTCCATGATGGGTACATCCTATAATTCCTACTCCCTGATCTGCTCCTCCTCATCATTTGTCTTCTCCTCACTCTCCTCCATCTCCTCTCCACCAAAATCCTCCATCGCTACATCCTCCTCTCCATCCCCCACTTGCATCTCTCCCTCTACCCCCGGCTCCTTTGGTTTGGCCTCCTCGGCCCCTGTCTCCACCGCCACCACCAGCTCCTCCATCATCACCTCCATTATCACCGCCACCCCTGCCACCATCCCCTTGGCCTCTCCCCCGGCCCTGACCCTTGAGTCTACCTCTCGACCCTCACCCAAACCTCTCCACTGGTGATGGTGCATTAGGATGTAGATATGAAACTGGCCTATGGGTGGCCACCAAGCATCATATGCAAGAGTGGTACCTGCATTGGTAACATCATCCACACCCCACTGCACTAGATGTAATCCAACAATTTCATCAATGGTCATCTGAATTACAATCATCGGCCCCCAAACTGGAACCTCTCACATGACCTGAGCAAACTCTGCAATACCAGCTAGCTCATCCTAATGTTCCTCATACTGCCTAAGTACCCACTCTAGCATATGATAGTCTATAATGTGTTGTACCTACATGGTCCAGCTGATCAAATATCTGGTGTGTCGGCAATAGGGTAGCTTCTCGACATCATCTGTCCACCTGGGACAACCCTTGTACAACCTCCAAACAAATGTATCCATGTGATCAATGACATGTCTCCAATAGCTGACATCGCCCATGCATACCTATGGAACTATCCCAGTGTAATAGAAAACATACAACTCATCCAAAATATCTCGCTCAACTGGTGGCCTGCATACAAGAATATGCTCCCACACCCATATCATCAATAGAGTCATGCCATAGCTAAAAGACTGCTCACCATGGTAAACAATGCCATGCAACTAGTGATACAGCTGCACCAGGAGGTAGGGTCCCATGCATAAACTATGGTATCTACCATCATGCCCTCTAACATCTCCTCCCAGCCAACACGAAATCCATGGCCACGTCGATCTGGGCATACAAGGCTACAAATACAGGTGCATAAAGCCACAATCCATATTGGTCTGTTAAGGTATCCCAAGGAATCTCATGCTCCTCAACACCCAGGGCTGCATCCTCATATGTCTCGAATAGTCGATAGAGTGTAGGCAATCCTCTCTTGAGAATATACACAACTCAATCTCCATGAATGGGTAATCGAAGAATCAGCCAAACATCGAGAAAAGTTAGGGTGGCCTCCCCTGTAGGAAAATGAAATGAACTCCTCTCTAAATGCCATCTCTCAGCCACTGCAGTCAATAAGCCCTGGTTAGCTCAAAACATGGGCATAAATGCAACTCCATATAGCTCTAGAGCATCGAGAGTATCTCGCTCCACCATCAATAGAGCATCTCACAACTGGTACCCTATGGGATGGATCTCTTGCATGTAAATCGGTGGTAACCTCACCTGTATTCACACAGCTAGCGCACCACGTCAGTCCAAAAACCCTAAAATCAACATTCGCAGCAAAACATAGACAAAAAATAAGGGCAAAAATCATTTTTGGTGGCTAAATTGACCCATGTGTCACACTACTAAACCTATGCATGGCAGTTAAGTGCAGGCATCACACTACTCAACGCATGCATCACACTTCGGTGCAAGGATCACACTACTCAACTTATACATTGCATTTCGATGTAGGCATCGCACTGCTCACCCTATGCGTTGCACCCAGCGGATGTGCGTCACCTAAGCGGAGGCATCACACCCATTGGCGTATGTGGTTCTAGAAACCACATGCTTCACACTAGCACACAGGCATCACACGTCCATGCATAGGCGACAAATGCGATGGCCCATGCGGCAAACAAAAGTGCACTACATGTGTGCCCTATTTTTGGGCCCCTAAATCTAAGCAAAAACATAAAAATTGACAAGCTATGGTTAGATACATATCAACATGCATGTCGCCGGGAGCTAACCATATGTCTAGATCCTCGACCCATGGTGCTAATGAAGCGATACAGGTGACATTTCGACAGGAGCTCTGTAAAAACACTAACAATAAGCTCTCTACTCTCTCTAAAAATTCTAAGCTCAAAGTGCACAAATGACGGTTATGGACCCCCCAAGGGTTATTTATAAGCCTTTTTGACCTAGGTGGGCCCCTTTTTCGCAAAATCGACCAACCAGAGGCTTCTTTTCATGCGTCGAGCACCTTTGTGGGCCGATTTCTCACTCCTGGATCACTTTAGGGCATCCCATGTAACTTTTTTGAAATTTTTTCAGAAAATTTGAAAAATTTCCCGAGGGGGCATGACGCCATCACGCTTCACCTGGAATACACTGGGGCATATTTAGAGTACATTTCTTAAATTTTCTTTGATACAATGTCAGATTCGACATTATATCAAAGAGGGGTAAAATGTAGACACTTAAAAATGTCCTGGGCCTACGAACATTATTTTTACACATAATTTGTCTCAATTTCATATTCCGCTATTAATTAAATAATTTTAATTATTTAATTAATTCATCTCCCCTCTTACGCTTGTAATTAAATAAATTTTATTTATTTAATTATTTATGCAATTTTCTTCTAAGTTCCTCTATAATTAAATAATTAAATTATTATTTAATTATCCATAAATCCAACATCCGCATTCCCTCTCTAATTTAAATAAATACATATTTATTTAAATTATCAACCTTACCTTGATTAAATAAGTCCACACTTATTTAATTAAAAACACATTACATTACCCCTTCCTTTAAAAAATTAAATAAATGCATACCATTTGTTTAATTTAAAAATCATTTCCCACCTCACCATTTCCTCTAATAAAAAAATCTCTTTTGTCCTTTTGTGGCTAGAAACCCTAATCATTCTTAACCCTTGATCTTGTCTCCAAGTCAACTCTTCATCACAACCCTTCATTCCAATTTCCTCTTCTATAAAACCACTCTTCCCCTCTCATTTTGACATCTTACCACTTGCACAATTTGACTTTTCCATTGTCAACTCTTGAGCTCCTCATAGCACTTGCAGGTCTACAAATCTGAGTGCATTATTGAAGAAAAGTTTGGTAGGAACAATGAAGGATTTGCACTATTAGCCTAGGGTTTTATGTTACATGCTTTATCTACTTGATTCTAGGTTATTTAGGGCTCCATTGGGTAGTTAGAGCTTTGAAAATTTTGTTTGCAAGGTTTTCAGAGTGTTTTTCCCTAGCTTCAGTAGTGTTGCTTCATGGTGTGTTCTTGCATTTAGATTTCAAATTTTACAATTACATAGTGTGTATTTCAACATTAAGGGTTTTACACACTTTCCTCACACTTCTAAATCATTCATCTTGCCTTGTTGTGTAGCACTATTAACATCATACTTACTTTGTTTGTAGTGAAATTAGTGTGTTTTTTACTTTCAAAAACTTGATTTCCTCAAACTAGTGCCTTGGTGTGAAACAGTCTCACATGCATAGCCTCTCACTACAACTATGATGGTATGGTCCCTCTTCAAGTTTATAAGAAGAGAAAGACTCCTGAACCTGAAATATCCTTTACACCACATGATAGAACAATTGGAGACATTGAGGGACCTCTTTATATTACCACACGTATAAGTGAAATTCCTACAAGAGGAGTCCTTATCGATCCTAATTGCATAACAAATGTGGTTACCGAGGATTTCCTCTACATGCATGATTTGATACAGGAAACTTATGAACCTACACATATGATGTTTAAGACACATAATGGAGCTTTCCTCCTAGCTATTAGGAAAATTACATTATTGATTAAAGTAGTTGAGAAAGCCCTTCAACAATCATTTGACATCATCCCTATCTCTGACCTATTTCGTGTGAAACTGGGCCATCCATGGCTCAAGTTCATGAAAGCGATCCCCTCTATAATTCATAAATGTCTAAAATTTCCTCATCAAGGTAGAGTGCATGTTGTCCACCATAGTATATGGAAACCTATGGTTGCTCATGGAAAATTCAGCTTAGATTACTTTTGGCCACAACCTACTGAGCCTGCTCAACCAAGAGAAGATCAATTCTTCCTAGGATATCAAAGATACAAAGCAAAGTTAATAACAAAATTGGTTGGACCTCCTATTTGTTGGAAACAAGGCAGATAACTAAGAGGGGGGTGAATCAGTTATCTTAAATATCTTAACTTTCTTTTCTCCTTTAACAATTAATGCAGCATCAAAACATATAAGCATACATAATCATGAGAGTAGAAATAAAATCAACACTCATAACACAAGGATTTTTATGTGGAAACCCCTGTTAAGGGAAAAACCACGGGGTTACTAACCCAAGATTGTATTCTCTATTAAAAGAATAAGAAGTAGAAAATGACACTTGCCAATTAGGGCTCACTACCTGAGCACACTACTCATAAGAGGCACACTGCCTACAAGAGACTCACTGTCTACAAAGTTTATAGAAGGTAACCAGGTGTTTGAACTGATGGGAGGCATCCACAAATGTTGAAGTTTAGTTTCGGTTAGGCTCAATATACTGATCTAATGCACTTCATTCTTCCTTTGCTCTAGTCCTACTGTTATGTCACATACCAGACTTGTATTGCTGCTTCCACACTTATCTCTGCCTTTTCTTCACACATTTTTTCATCACCCACACCTACACACTGAAATCCATCTAGTATATATATCCACACCAAAGATTTCAACAACTTTCTAGTCAGCAACTGGAATACTCAAGATATTTACAAAATACTGATCTGTCAGTTGGATCCATGCTTGATATGTGATGCGTATCAAAATCATAGACATTGAAATAATTAATCATGCCATCCAATATTGTATGATCCCTCAAATAGCTTGATCAACATCAATTTCTCATCCAGATTGAAGTCTAATACTCTATCGGTCAATTCTTCCTTAGTCTGCTCTGCCTGTTAGGAACCCAACACTCAGATGCTCATATCTTTTCCATGTTTTCTCACCGGAGGTTCAATCTCTGGAATATAGTAGTCATGATACTCCTCTTGACTTGTCCAAGTCTACAACTTGCTGAGTTAGACTGTCTGAGAGATCCAGGCCTAATTATTGGACCTTGCTGCATGCTCTATTCTTGCTCATCGGACCAAAACAATCTTCAATCTATCTTTCGGTATAGACATACTATGTGCTGCGGATGTGTGGGATATACTTTGTTGTCATCAATGATAATAATCATGAAGCCACACAGTGTCTCTTGCCAAAAATCTCCCCCTTTGGCATTGATGGCAACACTTAGTGAAAAATGACTAAGTGTCGTAGCAAACTCCCCCTTGGGTGATGCTTTGTCTTATGTATTGTTTTACTGGAGCTCCCCCTTAGATGGATTCCACATTTTTCACTACTCCTCACTCCCCCTTTGACATCAATGGAAAAGGGTGGAATCTGCACACCAAAATTTGCAAAAAAAAAAACCTATATATGGCCGCATAAGTATATATACATTTTATACTTACATATGCTTAAGTATATCTGTAAAAGTGGTCTTTAACTGTACAAGTTTTGTTACCAACTCTACTTCATCCTGTCCAAAATAGAGATGTGACCACTCAACAAAAATGCATAAGCTTATGCCCTTCTTAAGTTTGTCAGATCACTGGTCCAGGCTATGGTCTAAGCATTAGTTAAGGCCTCATGCATTGCCTCTAACTTAGGGATAATTATCCCTCTAAGTTCACTCATCCTACTTATTATATTCTTCTTCTCCTTTTCAAGCCTCTTTATTTCATATATAATGGAAATAGCCTGGCACTTTTGATTCATTATGGATGAGATGAGGGGATCAAAATTCTGAGATAAACATGACAGTTTACCTTCTTGTTCTTTCATCTTCTTTTCAATATCCTTTGTCACTTTAGACCAGGATAAACAAAATTTGTATAAGTCCCCACCATCTTTAAGAGCATTTTCTAGGCTCTTTATTCCAATATCTAAGGTCCTCCCATCATTAGCTATGAGTCCCTATACTTCAATGAATCTCTTTCCAAAAAACTCTTTCTAGACTTTCTCTTCTGTCAATTTCTCTAAAGAATCAAAATGGGTGCTAATAGAGTTAACCAAAGATTTCAAATTACCAGATGGAGAGGCCAAAGGATCCTTTTGGAAGGATGGCATGATCTTCTCCAACATCCCAAATGCAATCTCTATCAGCTCATAGTCTTCCATGTGAGATTTTATAATCTTTTCTTTTAATTTAGCTTGGGCAAAAGATGCTATTTTCATTGTCTAGACTGGAGAGAGGGAATCAAAATTTAGTGGTCCTTGGAATAGTTCCAGTTCATCTATCTCCATCATCTCTTTGGTCAAGAAATTCTTCACTGCATCTGTAGTGTCTCTTGCCAGAGACTGAGTCTTCTTTTCCTTTGGAATCTCAGAGCTGTCATCAGTGATTTTCTTTGTTTGTTCTTCTTCTCTTCCCTTTACCTCCTCTTTTTGACTCACTTTTTCTTCTTTTCTTCCTTCTCCTTCAGTTCCTGAGTCTGGAATGTATGTAGTGGGATCCAGAGGAGAGATGTTAACTTCTTCATGAACTTCCTCTTTTAGAACAAAGGAATCCAAGTCTTTAGACTTCTCCTCATCTATCTCTTTTGACCCTTCTACATTTTTCTCAATAGATTCTTCTCTTGATGCATTTAATCCTTTGACATCCATGGTAGAAGGTTCTTCATCTATTTCCTCTATGATAGGAAGATTGAATCTTTTGAAGGCATTCTAGAGGATGTCTTCTATTTCTCTTGCTACCTAATTAGTCTCTCCAAGCATTAGTTTGTTCATTCTTGCTTTTCTTCAGAATTCATCCTTGCAGTCCTTAAAGATCATGTTCATTTGCTTTGGAGTAATTGAAGGATAGAGATAAATAGAAATTAATTGTCACATTTCTAAGTCCTTTTCCTTGGCATTCTCTTTTCTTAGTTCAAGTACCTTCTCTAGAATTTTGGGAATTAGAGAAATGATTTCAATGAATGCTTTATTATAAATATTTAGGTACCTGATTCTAACTTCTTCTAAGATCCTTTTGTCAGTATCACTATAATCATCATAAAATTCTATTACTGGTTGCATATTTCCATCCACAGTGACTGCCTTGATGATATCATCAATAGAAAGAGTGGGCTTTTCAACAAATTCTTCTGCCTCTTCTTCTTTGTTTTTGCCGACAGAGGATTCCTCAGATGTTTTCTTCTTCTTCTTCATTTTCTTAACTTCCTCATCACACTCTATTTCTTCATCATCCTTTTGTCTTATGTAGGACCTTGTGGCCTTTGTTTTCGTTCTCTTTTCTCCCTTTCCGAATGTCTTAGCTTCTAGTTTTGAGCATATTGAGCTCTTAGAGGTGGTAGGTGTAGAGCTCTTGGAGGATCTAGCTTGGGAGGAGGCTTGCACCGGGACACTTTCTTTTTATGCTTCTTGTTTCTCTTTCTCAGCTCTTTCTATTTTCTCTCTGTTTGCATCAACTGCCTCTTTTGATATGCCAAATCTTTTGGCAATTTGCTCTACTTCCCTTATAACTTTCCTTTTTATTTTCGGTTGTCTCAGTTCAACATGTATCTTTGCACTTAATTCTTCGAAGGTTCCAAATCTTTCTGCCTTAGGGTCCTTAGGCTGACTCAGCAGGTGTTGAACATGTAGCTCCAAGATTTTCTCATCTACTTCATAGCCCATTGGCATTATCCATACTATTCTGGGCTCAACTGCCTCCATTAGGCATTGATCAGTGTCAACCATGAAGCATATTGTATCCTTATATTTTTCAACTATGGTTTGAGGAATTCTTTCTTTGGCCTGCATCATATTTTGGAAGTTCTTAAAGTATCTCCAGAGTGATGTGCTTTGAGCATTGGCATCACCAAGCCCATACATATAGTCTCTAATTTTTATGGCAACTGGTCTATCATTTTGCCATACCCAACCACTTGATCCGGGTAGCTCATTCATATAGTAAAAGAACAAACACAGTATTAAACAACCATACTTGAATGAGTTCTTCTTATACTTCTTGATCTTCTGCAAGTTTTCTAACAGTTGGTTTACAAGAAGATCACATAGGTCATAATCAACATTTTCCCTTAACATCTGATATGTTGTATAAATTGAAGTTCTGGACACAGAATTCTCCCTGCTGGAATGATAGATTTTATAACCAATTATCATAGAGGCAAATTTGATATCCAGATCTGTGATATCTTTTATTGTCATTGCTCTTTTGTCAAACTTAGATCTAGTAGCTTCACTTACTATTTGGTTCTTGACAAATTTGAGTGCAGGCAACCCACCGGATGAGTGCAGTCCAGTTACTGCCCTAATGGCATCTTTTGTTATCTTGAAGGGCTTCATCGACCACATGAAATTGTCATGTATTCTGCTCAGAACATACTGGACCCATTCATCTTCTTCAAAATAGGGAAAGTGGATGCAATGTCCAAAGTGCTTATCCTGGAGGGCCTTGTATTGAGGTTTGAGTTCAAAACTTTCATCTATTAATTGTTTATGGTAGATTTCCATCAACTTAGATTCTCCAAATTCCTCAGTATTGGCGTGCATGTAAACCCTAACATCTTCTACATGCAGAACCCCATGCAGAATGCTAGAAAAAAGTGCCTAAGGGATCAACTTCTAGGGATTTGTAGGGGTGTTTCTTGAACTTTGGGTGCGGCCTATCAGTGATCTTAACAACCATTGGAGTAGCCATTTTTACACAAGATTCAAAGAGAGATATTCAAAATGTAAGTACCTTTTTACGCTTCAGGGTTTGGGAAAAAGCCAAAACAAATCATTGGTTGAATCAGATTCTGCGGTTGATCTTTGAGAAAGTTGTAAAAACTTGATGCAGAGCTCTCCCCCCCTTTTTTTCCTGAATGCAAATGTGCAAATGACAAGTAAAAGAACCCTTTTATCTCTACGCAAAACCTTAATATCCTTTTGCAATAAATGCACAACTTAAGTCATCCAGTTGCCTTATTCTGAGAGAGATCTTTCTGAATCACTAAGATGCACTTAGAATCATTTTTAGTGAAAATTGACAATGTATCTTCATTCCTCCAATCATGCCATGAATCCGCAGATCAAAATATCTCAACTTTGAATCACACTAGATCTGTTTATGAAAATCCTACTTTTACCAGATGGCTGTCAGATCGGATCAATCTTGGATGATTAAACTCTTGCAAAAACTTTATGCGGATCATTCATATTTTCACCGATAGTTATATAGATAATTTTCTGAGAACCCTTTAATTTGCAACATTTCATGTGCCAAATTTAGGCACTAATTCACTAGCTGGGGGAATTTGTTTTTCTTTGTGACTCCCCCTGAGCCATAGCTCATCTGTTTAGTTTCTAGAAGGAATATCAGCGCTAGATTCTGGTGCGTATCCATGCCCATCATTTTTTGTACTCTTCTTCACCCAAATATTTCTCATCTCCCTTTGAACTTCATCCGCATTCACTTTACCTTTTCCCTTGTCTTGATTTTGATTATGATGCATCGAGCCCTTTTTGTCTTGGTTTTTACTTCTACAGAATTTGGCAATGTGACCAGATCTATTGCAATTGTAACAAACAACATTTCTTTACATATTTGACTAGTATCCTCTTGATATGCATTGATTAGCCATATGTCCCATTCTATTGCAAGCAAAGCATCTACCATTGAATGAATTGTTCATTTGCATATTTCTGCATTCATGAGATTTGTGACCATACCTTTTGTAGTTGAAATATTGTCTGGAGAAGGATGGATTGGTCTGATTCATTCTCCTTCTACACTGAGTTGCTTTATGACCGAAGTTGTTGCAATTGAAGCAGTGTCCATTGAAGGATTGATATCTTTGAGCATTTGGTTGCCTTACCAGAGGTCTTCTAGTCCTATTTCTTTGATTTCTTGATCTAAAATTCTTCTGACTAGATTTAGAGCTTTCACCTTTCTCATATCCCAAACCATGCTTGTCATCTACCCTCTTTTGGCTTTCAAGAAGAACTTCAAGTTGAGCTGAGCTTATCTTGAATTTATCTTTGTATTCATTTGCTATTTGAAGATCTTGTTTAAGAGTGTCTATCTGATTCTCAAGTTGTTCTTCATTATCTCTAGCTTCTTCAAGATCAGATTCAAGATGCTTGATTATTCTGTCCATTTTGTGGTAGTCCTCTGTTTTATCCTTGAGAGATTGTTTTAGATTATCTTCAATTTTCCTTTTCTCTTCAATTTCTTGGGTGAATCTCATAACCCCTGATTCCATCTCATGCCTTACCATAATGACTTCTTTTGATAGCTTCTCACATAGCTTGTTTTTCTCATTCAGATCTTTATTAGTATCATTGGCTTCACTCTGACTTGCTAATTTTTGAAGTAATTCCTTTCTCTTTTTCACAGAGATACTCAGTTTTTCTTTTAGCTCATTTATGAAATCATTAGATTGTTTGAGTCTTTCTCTCAAGTTGTTGACTTTAGAGTGAGATTTCTCAAGATCATCTAAGGTAGACTGAAGTTGTTTCTTCATACCATACATATCCATTGAGATTCCCAGATCTTCCTCAAGCTGTTAGGCTCTGTTTAGAGGAACTTAGCTCTGATACCAATTGTTGGAAACAAGACAGATAACTAAGAGGGGGGGTTGAATCAGTTATCTTAAATATCTTAGCTTTCTTTTCTCCTTTAACAATTAGTGCAGCATCAAAACATATAAGCATACATAATCATGAGAGCAGAAATAAAATCAACACACATTACACAAGGATTTTTACGTGGAAAACCCTATTAAGGGAAAAACCACGAGGTGACTAACCCAAGATTGTATTCTCTGTTAAAAGAATAAGAAGTACAAAATGGCACTTGCCAATTAGGGCTCACTACCCAAGCACACTGCTCACAAGAGGCACACTACCTACAAGAGACTCATTGTCTATAGAGTTTATAGAAGGTAACCAGGTGTTTGAACTGATGGGAGGCATCCACAAATGCTAAAGTTTAGTTCTAGTTAGGCTCAATATATTGATCTAATGCACTTCATTCTTCCTCTACTCTAGTCCTGCTACTCTGTCACATATCAGACTTGTATTGATGCTTCCACACTTATCTCTACCTTTTCTTCACACCTTTTTTCATCACCCACACCTACACACTGAAATCCATCTAGTATATATATCTGCACCAAAGATTTCAACAACTTTCTAGTTGGCAACCGGAATACTCAAGATATTTACAAAATACTGATCTGTCAGCTGAATCCATGGTTGATATGTGATGCATATCAAAATCATAGACATTTAAGTCATCAATCATGTTGGCCAATATTGTATGATCCCTCAAATAGCTTGATCGACATCAATTTCTCATCTGGATTGAAGTCTAATACTCTGTCGGTCAGTTCTTCCTTAGTCTACTCTACCTGTCAGGAATCCAACACTTAGATACTCATATCTTTTCCATGTTCTCTCACCAGAGGCTCAATCTCTGAATATAGTAGTCATGATACTCCTCTTGTCCTGTCCAAGTCTGCAACTTGCTGAGTTACACCATCTGAGAGATCTGGACCTGATTGTCAAACCTTGCTACATGCTCTATTCTTGCTCACCAGAATAAAATAATCTTCAATTTGTCTTCTGGTATAGACATACTATGTGTTGCGGATGTGTGGGATAGCCTTTGTTGCCATCAATGACAACAATCATGAAGCCACACAGTGTCTCTTGCCAACACTATTGAGAAAATAAAAAGTGAAGGGCAGCTTGAAATGAAAGAACCCTCTCGACCACAAAGTAAAGGAATTTTTGCCGAGGTTCCTCCTCCGCCATCCTTACAAGGATCGGGAGATAACCATAAATTATAAAGCAATTTATCACAAAAGATCAATTTTGTACAAGCTTCCTCCTCTGAGATGTCGAAGACTGTGGAAAATCATGAGAATCCTTTCGCAAGCATCACTAATAAAACATGAAGGAATCGACAATCAAGAGAAAGAAGAAAGAAGAGACAAGCCTTAGCTCAACAAGAAAACATTCCACCACCTAATTTTGAATCAAATAAGGAAGAGCTAAAGGTTGAAGAGTTAAAGGATAATGACTCAAGTTGAGAAATAATATCTTATGTACCTATTTCCTCTTACATTCGAGATTGGGAGGAAGATGATTTGCTCAACGAAAACTACTAGTGTGGTTGTGTAACAGGTAAGTATTTCTAACCCTTCTTATCCACCTTTGATGTAGCACCTCTATGAGTTGATCACTTATGTGGCCTCCTCTTATATGTGTTGTGTTCCCTTGTGTTGTGCTATATGTTGTTTAGGTCTCTTTGGATGACCCTTGATACTCTTGTAAGGTCAAGGATACAAGGAGACTACCTCTGTTGTGATCATTCTTCTATTTGTTTCTCCATCCTTCTGCTTGTCCTCTCTTCTATTTTATTGTTGTGTGTTGTGCCTTGGCGGTATAACATTGTGGAGGATGTCTTGGGGGCATCTTCCCATGTTGTAAACCCAAGCCAGTTTTATCTCCTCTCTCTCTCATTTTTACTATTTCCATTCTTCAGTGAATCTACTAGTCAGTGGATGATGAAAACAAACACTGATACAGACCGTGTATCCCATCAACAAGTAAGAAAAAATGGACCTAGTTCATATATGAAGATGGGGTTGATATATTACTGACGCTTGACTAGTAGAATCACTCTGTGTTGTGATTCGTATTGTAATATTTGTCGTAACAAACTTTTGCAATACTCTAAATTTGCTTCTATGCACTTTGGATTGTTTTGTATCTCACCTTGTTGCTACACTCAGTTTTGAGATACCTACAGTATAACCTAATAGCTATAGTCAGTTCTGAACCTAACAAGTGTAGTCTTGGTCTCTTATGTGATGAGATTTCTATATAATTTTCATGAACTGATTTGGTTGTTATCTTAGAGTAGGATTTTCTAACCAAAGCTTATATCTTGTTGTTATCTTAGCAAATGACATTGATGTGTTTGTGGGAACATTCGTGATCATGGTACATGTCACTTTTGGGGCATGGGCTTTGCGAAAGCTCTTGTTCCCTTTCATGTTTTCACTCTACCTTAATATGCTTGATACTGGAAAGCAGGATCAACCATCTTAAGGTGGGGGCATATATAATGCTATCTGCTTGATTACTTTTGACATTGACAAAGCATGTTTGAAAGCCCTCATCACAAGGCAGGATGGCGTATCTCTTGAGCTAGTGCACATCCTTTTAAATCAAAATTCCTCATCATGAGGTAGGATGGCATATCTCTTGAGCTAGTGTGCATCCTTTTAAACAAATCACTCATCGCGAGGCGGGATGGTGTATCTCTTCACCTAGTGCACATCCTTTTAAACAAATTCCTCATCACAAGGAGACATTGGATCTTGAGTCATTCACCCTTAAGCATGTCTTTGGTGGTTGTGGTAGCATAGCTCAACTATCAGGTGTGTTTGGCATGTTTTAGATAGTGGAGTGCAATGAAGAGCTCCTTTCTATCACTTGTGTTTATAGTGTATAAGATGTATAGTGTGTCTATGGCATACTATGTGGTCCTCATGTATTCCGTGTGTCTTTTGTGTGTTTTACATGTCTTCCTTGTGTGTCTTACATGTTTGTGGCATACCAGTCTAAAGACATGTGGTGATGAGCCCCCCATGTTGTATGTGTTTTGCATGTCTTTAAATGTATGTTTTGTTTACTTTAGTTTACATCCATACTTGCTTAATCATGTCTTCTCCTCATGTATACTTCATGTACTGTGTGGCTATATTCATGTCTTCTCTGCGTATTGCATGCTTTCACTGTCTTCACTATGTATTGCGTGTTTCCTTACTATATTCACTATGTCTTATGTGACTGTTAAGTGTTTTCTTATGTTTTCCTAAGTCTAGGGGCTAGAAATAGTCCTTCAAACTTAGGGTGTGTCTTCATTCTAGTGTTTGATGTGTTTTAATATGCATCGAGCATACTTTAATGGATGTCTTGAATCCTAGGATCACACACACATTAAAGTGGGGGCTAAATGTTATGGAGTAAAAAGTGGACACATGCCTTTTACCTCTTAATTTAGCTTCTAGGTCCCCATGTTTAAACTCTACAAGGCAAAATATTCATCCTAATGAGAAATTCCCCAAAACCCATGTCAAATAGGAACTAGGGGCCCATTTAATTCTTAGTTCCCAACCAAAAAGGTACCTTGGGACTTGGGAACCTATAGGTCCAAGTCCACCCTGATTGGTCAAGGTAAAATTTAATGTATGTTAGCCTAGGACTCTTAAATGGGTCCCCCTTTGTAAGCTTTTTCAATTAATTTATGAATGTTTAATAGGATAGCATATATAAACAAGTGTTTGAATTCATTTGTAACCTAGAGGGATATTGCAAACTTATGATATTGGAGAACAGAGCATTCAAGGTGTTCATTGTGTTATTATTGTAGATTTATGTTTGTATTTGTGTGTTTGTTGCATATTTGGAATCATCATCCATCTCCTTATGAATTGAAGAAGCTTCATCCTAAGGACTTTACCTCTGAGGTGACATCATCATTGTGTTTGAATCATTTCATTATCATTTGGATTATCTTTAGCCTCTATCCTGCAAGGACATGCTCTCTCTAAAAATGGTGTTGGCAAGCTTGAATGCTATCCTAAGATTTGACTGAGGCAAGTCCCTAAACACCACAACCCCCAAAACCTTTTCTTCTTGAGTGCAAGTTATAGATGCAGGAATTGCAAAAGTGAAGGTATAGCGAGGTTGCTTAAGGGATAAAGATTCAAGATCCAAAAATAGAATTCATAAATTCACCTGTAGCAGACTTGGGTGCTAGCCCCAGTGTCCAACGGCTAAAATAGACCCTAAATTCAGTAACAGAGCATCATTCATGATATTTTTCTAGTTTTGAGCTTTTGGATATCGGGACTTTTTGGAGTCAGGTGCTAGCCCCAAAGTCTACCAGCATTTCAGCTTCTGAGGGACAGGTCAGGGTATCTTGACTTGTTGTTTCTCTATTATAAGCTGATTATCCAAATTCTAGGGTTTAGTGCATTGATTGGCCTAGGATTTGATAAAAGCCTTGGTTTAATCACATCTTTCCTCTACAAGCAAGAGAACAAAATCAGTAGCTGAGTCCTCTTCCATCTTATAGTTACTTGGCTCAGTTTTTTCCTTGAATGTTGTAGTGAAATGAGGGTTTGATCTAGTGTACTCATATACTTTGTATCCATCTCTCTTTTCCCTACTAAATAAATGCAAATACTTGTATTTCTTCACTCCCCAATTCACACCTTTTTTCTTCTTTACCATCTTTTAGACTATATGTCACAATCTTATATTTCCCAAAAGGTACTATTTCATTTCCAATTGCATGTGTATTCTCTATGTGTACACAAGTTCTCAAAAATTGTAAACCACCGCAACTATCACATGTTCCATCCAAACGTGATTTCTTATAAAACATTTATCCATCTACTCTTTCACAAAAAATTCTTGAAATGAAATCTCTTGTCGATTTAGGTGGAGCTTCTATCATACACTCTTGTAAAACAACGTTAGTATGCAAAGAAACACATATTTGTTGATAAACATCATAATGCATAGAAATTTTCATGTGAACTCTACAACAACGAGTTGTGCATGTGTGATTTATTTTGACATAAAAATGTTTTTCCATTTCAAAATAACTTTGACTAATTTGAATTTGAGGATAAGTCTATACAAATATGGAGAAAAATTATGTTTGAGTCATATCTAGAAAATGATTTGGATGTGGCTCACGGTTTGGACAAATAATTCTCCTTTTTAAAAGATTTCTTTTATTAGGAGATGCTCTTGTGTTATTTCTTCAACACTCCTCAATTAGGGATTTTAAGGCTTCAACTATGGCTTTATCTTTCCATGGGTGTCTACCAGAAAATTCCCATAGTTCATTGCTATTCAGGTCTTCAACTCTTTCACACCTCCCAAGGGCTTTCATCTTCACTTGTTTTTCTTATCAAGCAAGATTTATTTGTTTGATTGCTTAGAATAGTTGGTGTATTAACACGTCATGTAGCATTGCTAGATATCATTAGTGCGTGAGGTGGAACAAATGCTTTGATATGCATTGATTAGATTTCTTACAATAGATTTTTTACTATTGCTATTTGATGTTCTTCGGCCAAGAATCTTCATGATTAGCCTAAACTTAAGATTTTTCATTATCTCAACAAAAAATTGACATCTTTTGGTTTCACTTATATTTTGAAAAAACATATTCCATATCTTAATCACATTTCTTCTACAAGTACGTTTAGGAATCTTATCACCCATTGGTTTTAGAATATTCTCATCAACTTCAATAAAAAACTTAGGCTTTCTATGCAAAATTCTAGGTGGCGTTCTCAATGGAAAAATTGAATTATTAGATACATTTTGCTCATTCAATAATTGATCAATTGGTGCAGCATCTATATTCACATTTGTAAATGCATCATCATTTTCAATCAGTGTTTGAACATTTTCTACAATATCAATTTGAGATGGCAAAGATGGCATACCTTCAACTCCTGCATTTGGTTTCTTACTTGCACGGAGTTTTTGCATTCATTCCCTTTGTTTCTCCAAATCCTTCTCTCTTGGATGCTTCATGATCCAATTCAATCAGAAAACATGGTTGATCTTCATTTGTGGAGTTCAATTTCTTGTTTTCATGAAGTTGTTTCATTTACTCTTTTCTTTGCATTCTCAGCTTCATGCTCCTCTAGTGTTTGATTTTTTGGTCATTTCCTTAGCATGGTATTGAATTCTATATCAATAAAAAATAATGGTCAAAAGAACACAAAAATATCTGATAATTTATCAAATTATAATACAAAACATATACTTGATTACAATGTTTTTTGTCAATGTAGGATAAAAAACTAGTTAATTTGTTCAATCAGGTGTTGCAATTCCTCAGAACATGTAAAACTGATTTGTAACATCAAATTTGATTTCAAAACATGTGAATGGAATCTTCTATATCGATAGAAGACAAAAAGTGAACCAATTTTGTCAACCAATAACTATTGAACCTCAAAAGCATCAAAAATCTCTTTACATGTCAAAAAAAAGTGTAGAACAGGGGAATATTATAGAGCATGTGGCCCAAACTCACATGATAGGCCTTAAATTTGCAAGTTGTTAGTCAACATTTCTACTAGCTAGAAACACACTCATGTTATAATGTGAGCGTGTTTCTTAAAGTTTTTAGTCTCTCTCCCTACATCTAAAGGTGTGGTTTAGGTTCTAAAGTAACCCTAACCAACTATTCTCATTGTCTAAGACCATGTCTATTGTAACCATGATTAGAAATCACTTTAAAGCCCATGCCATAAGATGGTTTACCAATTTAGTAGGAGAAGGAGGATTCTTGCCATTGACATGGTCAAAGTAAGTGGTACAAACACATGTTTGGTAAGTATAAGGTTTATTTGTACATAATTAGTTATATTAGGTTTCAATTAGAAGAATGTGATTCTATATGTAAATTAGGAATGTCAAAATGAATTGGGTGCACCTTATATTCACTAGGATAGGAGGATGTGAAATCTATGGATCCCTAGTCATCACCAAGACATCAATTAGAAGACAAAGCAACCTCCAAAGATACATAAGTGGTAGCAATAACTACTAGTGGTGCAACACCTTTAGTTGAAGAGGAAGGTTTATCTAAAGAACAAGGTTATGTGGTATAAAAAACAAGAGAAATATGTGATGGAGTATAGCAAGTGGTATTAATGATCTAATAATATTGAAAAGGATCATTATCATCCTCTATAAAGGATTTTCCTCCACAAAGAATTATAGATGAATGCAAGGTAGAGGGAACAAATTCCATTACATGAATCCAAGGTTTACCAAGGAGAAACTTCTAAGAGAGATTTCTTGGCATGAAATGGATTAAATTGGGGAGTGTAATAGGTCCTAATGTAATAGGCAATCTAACTGTGCCTAAAGAATCCCTTTTGACATTTTTAAAACAAAGATAGAGACTTAGGGATAGAGAGGGAGAGATAGAGAGGGGGCAAGAGATAGGGGAGAGATACAATTAGAGAGGAAGAGCGGAGATAGAGACTTAGGGATAGAGAGGGGGCAAGAGATAGGGGGAGAGAGACAGTTAGAGAGGGAGAGGGGGAGATATTGAGAGATATAGAGACAGGGACAAATACAGAGAGATAGAGGGGAGATATGGGGGAGAGGGGAGATAGAGAGAGAGGGGAGAGAGAGAGAGAGAGGGGGGATATAAAGAGATAGGGATAGAGAGAGAGAGAGAGAGAGGGGTATAGATAGGGCTCTGATAGATAGAGATAGAGAGAGGAGGGGAGAGAGGGATAGGGGGAAAGAGAGAGGAAAGATATATAGAGAAGGGATATAAAGAGATAGAAAGATGGGGGAATGGGAGATACAGAGATAGGCATAGAGAGGGAAAGATAGATAGGGGAAAGATAGAGGAGAGAGACAGGGAGAGAGAGGGGGAGACCATGAGAGATATAGAGGGAAAGGGAGAGATAGAGAGAGATAGACGGTAGAGATGGGGGAGATGAGAGATAGAGAAATACTTGATATAGAGGGAGAGATAGAGAGAGGGAAAGAGATAGGGAGAGAGATAGGGAGAGATAGAGAGAGCCCAGGAGATTGAGAGTGTGAGATGTGAAGAAGAGTGCCTAATCAATCATGGAGTAATTAGATCAACCTTTCCTAGTCACACATTGGAACTGTTTAGTATGAAAAAGAGGGTAAAGTGTTTATGGTTAATTTTGATGGTTTATGTTGATCCTCCTTTCACCACTAAACATTCAAGGATCATCATCCAAATAGGAAGTCTATTACAGGCCTCTTGTCACTTGGAACATGGGGGAAGATTGGAATTGTATGATTTTATTGTTCAATTAAGCCCAATTGTGGTCAAAACCCTAATTACATGAATTCGTAAGAAAACAAACGAATAACAGAAAATGATTGCACACAGAGATATCAAATAACAATCAAATGCATTCCAGATTTTGAAGTTCAAGAAGTAGAAAAGTTGGGGACTAATGAGAGGCGCCCTAGTCCAATGTCATAGTTTCTTTACAAAATCCTGATCTCCTTCCAACATTGATTTGCACTATAACTTATGTTTCTAAGAATTCAACTACGGAGGACACTGGGACTAGTGCCCAAGTCCAAGAAAAGATCCAGTGTCCAGCTTCTTTCTAGATCCTAGATCCTTGATGCTTGTTGACCTTCCCTGCAACTCCACTTCTTCCATATGTGACACCTATAACATGCAATCACTAGGAGTGGGTTGGGGGTTGTGGTGTTTAGAGGCTTGCCTCATTCAAGCACTAGAGAGACATTCAAGTCTTCCAAACACCGTTGTTAGATAAAGAGTGTGTATCCCTACGGGATAGAGGCAAAATCCAAATGATAAATGATTGAAAACATAATTGATATGACCTTCTAGTGAAGATCTCATGGAAGGAAGATGCTCTTCATGCCATGAGGAGATGGATGCCAAAACTACAAATACAAACACAAGACCAACACAAAATTCTACTCTGCAACACTATGAATGCCTTGAATCACTTTCACAAAAGCTCTTGAATTCAAATTGCCATCTAGTTTACAAATGAATGCCTAAACATGCTTATATATGCAACTAAAAACATTCCCCTCTAATAATTTCATAATTCAAACGTATCATTTCAGCATATGACCTAAATAATAGTCACAAACTAACACTTTGAAATTGGACCTAACCCAAAATAGGGCAGGACTAGGACGTGAGCGCCCAAGTCCTCCCCCCTATTTCAGGTAGGATTTATGTCAAGTGTGCCTGCTAGGTCCCATTTGCCATGAAACTTCAAGGTTTTCTCATTGGGATGTCAAATTAACATGCAAGATGTCCTAAATGCATCTTAAAGACCTAGGGGCTAAACCTTAAGAGGGAAAAGCCCCCAAGGGGACATTTTCTGATGTAACATTTAGCCCCCACTTTAATGTATGTATGAACACAAGGCTAATACATGCATTAAAGTATGGTCAACAAACACAACAAACATGCCAAGCACGGAGAAGACACACTAATCATAGTGAAGACAGTAACAGGCACACAAAGCATGGAGAGGACAGTTACAGTCACGCAAAACACAGAGAATACAACATTGAAGACATGCAAAACACAGTGAATGCAATGAAGACAGAGATGATTTTCTTTTCTTTTATTTTTCTCATATATATGAAATGCAGATGCAAGTACAAGGAAAGTAAACACACCACCCATAATGCAGGAGGGACTTGCCACCACCAGTATTTAAGACTGTATATGGGACAACACACATGCAATACACACTATACAAATCAAGCATGCCATACAAATCTCAAAGCATAGGAGGCACTTACTGCCGCCGGTCTTTAAACTATGCTTGAGAACAAACACACAATACACACACACTTGGAAGACATAGAGAAAACATGGTAGACAAGTGACGGAGTGTTCCTATTTATAGGTTCATCACAATCTTAGGCACATTACAGGCACACACCAATGATTGGTATTCACCACAACAATCGTCAAAGACATGCTTAAGGGTTGAGTTAGTCACAGAACTGCTCCCCGCCTCCACAAAGGACTTTTGAAAAATGACAGGATGTGCACTCTCCATGAGAAATACACCATCCCCACCTCCACGGAGGGCTTAAGATGAAAAGGATGTGATACCCCACCTCTGTAGAGGGCTTAAATGATAGATTTCAAACAAATCTCAGAGTGCAGGAGGGACTCATCGCCACCAGTCTTTAAGACTGCACCTAAGAACAAACACTCTTGCTAGCATCTAAAACAGACAACTTACCTTATATATGCCCCCACCTTAAGGTGGTTGTTATCAGGTATCGATTTCAAGCATGTTAAGGTAGGAAGAAAACACACAAGGACACACGAGCTCTCACAAAGCCCATGCCCCCCAGAGGTGACATGTACTATATGATCATCAAATGTTCCCACAAACAAATCCCTGCAAGAAAAGTGTTAGTGGCCATATAAATCATGATAAACAACAATGAATATGATTAATCACATAAAGAGACAAGGTTATACTACAAATTTAGAGATTGAGTATAACCATGGGGCTATACTACGAAAATCTCAAAACCAAGCGCACCCAAGGCGAGATTTAAAGACAAACAAAGTGCACAGAGTAGCAGTATTGTTATGGTTTGTAAGTGCGATAAGACAACATCAAGATCACACGGAGTGATTCTACTAGCCAAGCATCAGATAATATATATTCCAACCCCATTGTCATGCATGGACTTGGTCCATTTTTTGATTTCTTGCTAAAGGGACACTAGGTTTGCATCAGTATAATATGTTTTTCATCATCCGCCCGCTAGATAGAAAAACTAGAGGAAGGGGAACCATAAATTGAGAGAGGAGAAACAAGTGTCTTATGGACAGTCATGTAGGAGGGTGTGCACAGGTCACTAACCGCAACGCTATGTCCATCAGACACAACATACAACAATAAATCAGAGGAGAAGCAATATAGAAGAATGATGATACAAATAGAAGAAGGTCATGACAAAGGCAGTTTCCTGGTATCCTTGACCTTACAAGAGAATCAAGGGTCATCCTAGGAGGCCTAAACAACACATAACACATCACGAGGGAAACACAACATGAGAGGTAAAGTATTAAAAATACTTACTTGCTGGTATAGTCGTATTAAGGGTCACCATCAAGCAAATCATCCTCTTCCCAATCTCGGATGCTAGAGTAAAGAGGTGTGTAAGGTACCATAGCCTAGTTGTTTTCATTATTCTTTTGTTCATTCTTAAACTCTTCTTGGTTTGACTCAATGTTAGGTGGAATGTTTTCTTGTTGGGGTTCATTAGGACACTTATTCACTATCCTATTAGGAGGTGGAAGAAGCAATTTGTTTTGAGTGATCTCAACATCCATCCTTGAGGGATTTAATGTGAGAGACCTTTCCTCATCCATTAGTACTACATATTTTGAAGAAAGAGCATAGGAATGAGGGGAAGGTAAGGTGTTGTGAGGAGAGGCAATCAATGTTTTTAAATCCTTGGTGATGTCCAAATGACTTGAATATTCAATCAAAGGAGGTAGATTAATGGTCTTCTCTTCCTTAGTGATATCCAAGGTGTGTGAACAATCAACTAAAGGAGGAAGGTTGGTGGGATGATTCATAGAGGTTTCATGCACTAGGGTAGGATTTTTATTATTGTTAAATGAATGCTTATTATCTATCCATGGAATGTTCTTTGTTAAAAGGAGCTCATCATTCACTAATGTTTCATCGTGGCTAGGGAGAGCAGTGGAATGGGAAAGTGGTGGTATGATGTTAAGAGATGTGCCAATGAATTCATCCTCTTTCGCCAAATTGTCCTCATCGGTGGGAACAACTTTGGGAGACAGATCATAAGTTATTCCTGGGTTTTCACATGTTTTAGCAATAGGAATCGTAGTGGAATGTTCCATAAAGTCATCTAAGGCTTCATCTAACATTTTGAGGTCATCACTACTATATATATTAGTGGCCATGAATTTTGTGAGGTCATATAATATTAGAGGATATATTCCCATGAGGCTTTTGAAGCTATCAAAATCAGATATATAGCAAAGGATTTCATACGTGGAATTCATAGAAATATCAACATCATATATGTATGCTATTTGTTCCAAGACATGAGGATATTCATGAGTAAATTTAGAGAAATGATCCATGTCTATGATAAATGTAAACAAAGCTTCCAAAGAAGTATCCATGAGATATTCACAAAAATGGATGCAAAACTATGTATGAAAATGACCTAAAATGCTTGATTTTTTCAACTTTTTTCAATGCAAATAAGTCAAAGAAAAGGTGTTGTAAGGAAATTGATCAAGGGCAGAAAATAATATGTCTAATATTAGTTCAATAAAGCAATAATATCTTTCACAAAACACTTTGGATGCAAATCTAGAATAATGACAAGTCAAAACCTAGTGAAAATACACTAAAAGATGCAAATTTTAACAACTTTTCAATGAAAAGACCCAATAAAAGGGGTTGTGTAAATAATTTTAGGAGGTGAAATAGATTATAACAATAATATCAGTCACTCAAAGTCAAACCCTAGTGAAAATATGCTAAAATATGTAATTTTTCCACAATTTTCAATGCAAAGACCCAATAAAAAGGATGTTGTAAAGAATTTTATGAGGTGAAGAAATTATAGCAGTAATATAAGTCACCTAAAGCCATAAAATCTATCACAACACGCTTGGAGTGCAAATCTAGGTCAAACCCTAGTGAAAATATAGCTAAAATATGTAATTTTTCACCAAATTTTCAATGTAAGGGCCCAATAAAAAGGTGTTGTAAATAATTTTAGGAGGGGAAGTAGATAATAACCCTAATAACATCCAATTAGTCTAGAAAAATCCTTTGCAACATACCTATGGTGAAATCTAGAGAGATGATAAGGTCAAAATCTAGTGAAAAATCAAGGTTTTCAAACCCTAAGCATGGAATTTTGTAAGAAAACCACTATGATGCAAATCTATAGTAATAAATTAGCATTAATGAGTCTTTTAAAAGGGTATTAAAATTTGAAACAAGATTTTGACTACAAACCCTAGCTAATGCGAAACTAGGTTATAAGGAAAAATGCACAATTCCAAGCAATTTTCAACAATTTAAGCATGAAAATGCAATCTAAATAAATGATGAATGAAAAATTGCTGTATTTTAAATAATATATAATGATAATGATAGAAATTTATTTAAATTCAATTCAAACTAATTTAAATTATTTGAAAATGCAAGCTAAAAATGCCAATTTTTTCAAATTTTCCAATTTTTCAATTATTTTGTAACTTTTCAAATGCAATAAGATAAACAATGATATGAATGAATGAAATGAATGTAGATATGAAGTACAACACTCAGCAAGGTGCAAAATTCATTAAAACACAAGTTCACCAAAATGTTTAGTATGAAAAAGAGGGTAAAGTGTCTAAGGTTAATTTTGATGGTTTATGTTGATCCTCCTTTCACCACTAAACATAGGGGAAGATGAGAATTGTATGATTTTATTGTTCAATTAAGCCCAATTATGCTCAAAACCCTAATTACATGAACTTGTAAGCAACAGATGAATAACAGAAAACGATCACATACAGAGATATCAAATAACAATCAAATGCATACCACATTTCAAAGTTTGGGAAGTGGAAAAGTCAGGGACTAATGAGCAGGCACCCTAGTCTAGTGCCATAGTTTCTTTGTAGAATCCTAATCTCCTTCCAACACTAATTTGCACTATAACTTATGTTTCCTGGAATTCAACTGCAGAGGACACTGGGACTAGTGCCCATGTCCAGGAAAAGCTCCAGTGTCCAGCTTCTTTCCAAATCTTGAATCTTTTATGCCTGTTGATCTTCCCTACAACTCCACTTCTTCCAGATGCGACACCTATACCCTACAATCACAAGGAGTGGGTTGGGGGTTGTGGTGTTTAGAGGCTTGCCTCAGTTGTCACATCTCAAAATTTGATGCTTTTTGAACTTACTTTATTTGGAACTATTTATAGATAATTTTGTGTGTGGATTAAATAAATGGTATTTAATTCTGATCTCGATTAAATAAATATTATATTATTTTGAAAGATGAAATAAGTAAATGTTAATATATTTTGAAAGAAAGAAATGTAATGAATGTTATTTTATTCTGAAATGATGAAATGCAATGCTTCAGCTATGCTTCATCTATTTGGACACTAACCTATTAAAGGGAAATCTAAGCATGCATGAGTTGCAGGTTGTCAAAGACAAGGGTGTGGTTAAGGTAGAGGAGATTAGCAATCTAGAAAGGTTAAGATGGAGTGGTCTCTCTCACACACACCGACACTTAGATGCATATAGTTGCATTAGAATTGCATTAATGAATCATATTATGGGTAAGTGCAAAAAGATGGGGGGCCAAAAAGTGGCCAAATTGTTTTCAAAAAAATTTAATACATAGCGCGTTATAACACGAGCTCATTATTAACTATTAAAAATAAAAATAAATCTTATCATCTTATTTCATTTCTATTTTTCTCCTCTATACCCGCAGCCTGCAAACCCTAGGAAGCGCACTCGTGTTTTGGAAAAGGTAATTCAACACCAAAATCTTGTTGATTCATCACCAAAATGCCGCCATGACATCGAGCACGCCAAAGGAGTGAGTTTTATTTGTTTTCTTGTTTGAATTGTTTCTAAATAGGTAGGTTTCAGTTGATTTTTGATGTATATTTTGTTAATTGTCAGGAAATGTTAATGCACCTCCTCCTCCTCCTCCTCAAAATCCACAAAATCCTAAGGAGGAAATACCTACGGAACAACAATCTCCTCTGTCCATTCTTCGACATGCCCCTGGAACACAAGAAAATATAATGGGGCAAATTGAAAACAACAAAAATAAAATTGAAGATATAATTGCAAGGTTGAAAGATCCTTCCACTTCAACCTTTCATAGGTCCATGCTTGCTGAAACTCTTGAATCTATGTTATCAAAAGTAGATTCAATTAGTAAGCAAATATCTAGTTGGATGGATAAAAGGAGAGAGTTTAGAGACTATTATGCAGACAAGATGTCATACCACTATGTGAAAAAATTACAAATTACAAAATTAGACTTGTGTTTGATTTTCACAAACCCACAAAGAAATCAACCTCCACCCATTACATGCAAGAGGTTCCCTATCCATTAGTGCAACAACCAAGTGATAAGGGAGAATTTGGGCAGAGGTGGTGGATAATTTTTGACCATCCTCCATGCAATAATAATGAGGTCCCGCAATACTTTTTGAGAAAACTCTACTGCGAGTTTGTCCTCAATAAATGCCAAACTATTTTGATATGCGAGACTTCCAGGGTAGAGGCGGGGGGTCAGCACAAGATAGACCAGGGGCACGTGTTGACCCACAGTGGGCAGTGAGATGAGTAATCAATAGACCAGTCCATGAGCATGTTTCTATCCCTTCCATTGTGAAGGAGAGTGTTGAGGTTGATACACTTCAGTCCATTAGTGCCTTGACCCAGAGCATCATAGAGCATGCCAGTCCTGCAGCACATAGTGTTAGACTTGCGGGTCAGCCTGTGGTTATGACCCCATGGATAGTTAGGACACAAGTGCATAGGCTACATCTACAGCTGAGCAGATGGTGATGACAGATACCCTCCTGAGTGAGACTTTCGGCCTTAATACTCAAGTAAATATTAGCAAGTTTATTGAATTTAGTTTATTAAATTTCATTTTTGAAATGCAAGATTAACTAATTTAGTTTGATGATTTTAATAAAATTTCAGGGTCATAGCATTGATACAGTTTTCAGTGGTTCTCCACATGCATATTACACTAGATCATCTATTGTCGGGGTATGTAACTAGTAAACAATTATAAATATTACATGTGAATAGAATCGTTATATGAATGGTATTCTAATATCTAATTTTAGATGTTGAATAGGTTAATATTGAATATTTCATGGCAACACTTGCCAGCGGTGGTGGACTTCAAAGCTTCATGGAGCTAATAAAATAAATAGTTTAATGAATGAATTGTACTTACTAGATTTTTGTATGTGACTTGTGTACTTTATTGTGTGTACTTCCATGTTTAGATGAACGTGTGTGTATGTTAGGAGCCATGATTTGCATCACTATTATAGTTTTCGTAATTGAATAATGTTGTTTTATTTCCAAATGATGCAGGCTGCGGAGACACCTCCTGATGTTCATAGGGCAATGGAGCATGGTGTGACCTCTGCAATTCATAGCTCCATGTCATTGACAGGGGTATGAGGCAAATTAGTAAATTTTAATTTACATTCATTGTTATAGTTGTTTATTTTTGAAAATTTAAAAGATTATTGATTTAAAGTTTAATTTCTATCTGGATGGTTTCTATAGGACATGACATCACCATGACCTATTCCTGATACTGAGGCAAGTGAGGAGACAGATTATACGGTAGCGATAAGTGATTATTTTGTTAAATGTTTCATTTTTTATAACATGTAATTTCTATATATTAATGTCTATACTTTTTATTATAATAGGTAAAGATGCTAGAAGAACTAAATAGGAGGAGCAACCCTCGAGTTCATAGTAGACCACCCACATGCATGTCTCCATCCCCTAGAAGATTAAAGGCTACTCATGATCTATTCTCTTCACCAGCCATAGGGGAATGACTTTTTATTGTGTTCCTTTGTTGTATGCCTATATGGCATTTGTGGACATATATTTTGTATTGTAAATAGTTGACATTGTATGCCTATATGGCATTCTTGTAAGCCTATATGGCTATTTTGTATATATGTTATACTTATATCGACAGATATTGATGTATGCCTATATGGATATTTGGTTAATACAAATCTTTTTTATTGATGGCGTCCATACTTGCATTATAAATCCACGTTTGAATGGATATTTGTAGATGGCTACTTCAAATATTTAAAGTCCAATTGTATTACATAGGATGTTTGTTGATCCAATAAGCTAGCTATTGTTATTCAAGTATCACCTAAACCTCATTTTGGAACTAAAAGATACAAGTTGTATTTTAAAAAAAATGAATCATCTTGAACAGAAAATATTAATATTCTTTATGAGTTGCTCAATTGAAAATATTCAAATGAGTATGTTGATCCATATTCTTTATGAGTTGGTCAATTGAAAATATTTCTTAATTTATTGTTATTATACCATATTGGGATGCAAAGAGTATGTTTGTTGGTTTGAATAAGATAGTTAAAATCATATGCTTATGAGCACCTGATGACCATTGTGGTTATTAAATGTAATTCCTCTTGCATATAAGGCGAGGTTATGAGATTACATTGAGTCTTAGCTAATTTTAGTATGCAACATAACATTGGGGCTATAGGCTTCCATAAGTCATACCTCAAGGATTTTCAGTTTTAGGCACAAATTTTCTTTAAGACCTTAAGCGCATTTCTCTACTTGCACAACCTCAAAACTCTGCCTAGAACTCAAGGCGCCTTTCATCATCCAAACAACCTCAAAATTGTACCTTGATATTGAAAGGATATTTTAAAGCATAAAGGAGGACACCTTAAGGGAGGCAATTCATCTTGATTATCAAAGTTGATCAAACACATCAAACTGAGCATCATACTTCTAGGCGCATTTTTGCCTCTCTCTAAACTATCCATTTTGGCACCTTGATGTAAAGTGAAGTCTAAACTTAGTGAAGATTGCGCCTAGAAAGATATCACCTTGGATATGCGCCTAGAGTCATCCTAGATCATCCATTTGCGCCTAAGGGTCAATATAACATAATATAACTTAGGAAGACTTTGAAAATTGTCAAAAGAAGCCTAGGCGCCTTTTCTTGTCTCCACCATCCATTTTGGGTTCCTAGAGGAAAATGAACTTCAAATCACTTCCAACTATAGTGCCTAGTGTTAGAACCTTCAAAATGACTAAATCTTACCAAAGGAAGTCTAGGCGCCTATTGTCATTTGGATCATCATGAATGAGCATCTAAGTGGAAGGAGAATAAGCATCTTGTATGGAGGTGCACTTTTGTGTCTAAATAACCTCATTTTGGCACCTTGAAGGAAGATGTTCTAAATCCTAAGATATAGCGCCTAAGTGTAAAATGGTCTCCTATAGGTTTGAACAAGTGACTGAAGCCATCAAATTGCCAAGAAATGAGCTAAGTATACTAAGGTGCCTTTTCTTGTCTAAACTATCCATTTTGGCACCTAAGAGGAAGGAGATTCAACATCATGAATCAAGGCACCCTTTGCCATCAAAGAAACCTCACATTGGCACCTAGATGCATTAGAACTGTCATTTTGGCCACACAAGGAGAAGAACAAAAGTTACACCCCTTTGCAACTTTATACTACCTCCTTCTGACGATTTTTGGGGCAACAGAAAACCTTTCACCATGGGAAAACACCTCAGAGATATAAAAAACTGAGAGAGGTTATTGTAGATGCACTCTACGTGATCGCATTGCCTCAGACAGAATGTTTCTAAGTGACAATTTTTTAGTAACATCTCATCAAAGATTGCTTCCTTTTTGCATTTTGGACTCTTTAAGGATATCATCGGTACAATGTAGCTCAGACTATTTCGATATGTCTGGGTGAAAAAGAAGACCATGCCTAGCATAAATGTACCCATATAGACACATTGGAATAGTTAGTTTGGTCACATCAGGAGCAAGATGAAAGTTACACCCATTTGCAACTTTACACTGCCTCCTTCTGATGATTTTTGGGGTAGCAGAAAACCTTTCACCATGGGAAAATGCCTTAGAGATATAAAAAACTAAGAGAGATTATTGTAGAGGCACTCTACATGATCGTATTGCCTTTGACAGAATGTTTCTAAGTGATGCGGTTTTCGAGTAACATCTTGTCAAAGATTGCTACCTTTTTGCAATTTGGACTCTTCAGGGATATCGTCGGTGCAATGTAGCTCGAACTGTTTCGACATGTTTGGGTGAAAAATAGAACCATGCCTAGCGTAAATGTACCGATCTGGATGCGTTGGAATAGTCAGTTTGGTTGCATCAAGAGTAGGATGAAAGTTACAACCCTTTGCAACTTTACACTGCCTCCTTTTTTGTGGTAGCAGAAAACCTTTCACCACGGGCAAATACCTCAAAGATATAAAAAATGAGAGATATTATTGTAGAGGCACTCTACGTGATCGCGTTACCTAATACAAAATATTTCTAAGTGACATGATTTTTGAGTAACATCTCGTCAAAGATTGCTTCATTTTTGCACTTTGGACTCTTCACAGATATCGTTAGTACAATGTAGCTCAGACTATTTTGACATGTTTAGGTGAAAAAAAAGGACCATGCCTAGTGTAAATGTCCCCATCCAGATGCGTTGGAATAGTCAGTTTGGTCGCATCAAAAGAAGGATGAAAGTTACACCCCTTTGTAACTTTACACTACCTCCTTCTGACAATTTTTGGGGCAGCAGAAAACCTTTCACCACGGGCAAATGCCTCAGAGATATAAAAACCTGAGAGATGTTATTGTAGAGGCACTTTATGTGATCATGTTGCCTTAGATGGAATGTTTCTAAGTGATACAATTTTTGAGTAACATCTCGTCAAAGATTGCTGCCTTTTTGCACTTTAGACTCTTTAGGGATATCGTCGGTACAATGTAGCTCAGACTATTTTGACATGTTTGGGTGAAAAATAGGACCATGCCTAGTGTAAATGTACCCTTCTAGATGCATTGGAATAGTCAGTTTGGTCGCATCAAGAGCAGGACGAAAGTTACACCCCTTTACAACTTTACACTGCCTCCTTCTGACGATTTTTAGGGAAGCAAAAAACCTTTCACCACGGGAAAATGCCTCAGAGATATAAAAACCTAAGAGAGGCTATTGTAGAGGCACTCTACATGATCACGTTGCCTTAGATGAAATGTTTCTAAGTGACATAGTTTTTGAGTAACATCTCGTTAAATATTGTTGCCTTTTTACACTTTGGACTCTTTAGGGATATCGCCGGACAATGTAGCTCGGATTGTTTCGACATGTTTGGGTGAAAAACAAAATAATGCCTAGCCTAAACATACCCATCTGGACGCATTGGAACTATCAGTTTGGTCGCATCAGGAGCAGGACACCAAAAATGCATAACATGATGATGTAAAAATGTGTATATGTGTAAAAATGTAGCAGGATATAAAAAAGATAAACCTTACAAATTAATGTGCATACTTACAACTCAATGTAACATGACTTTACAAAATCAATGTGAATACTTACAAATTAATCCAATGAACCATCTGGGTCTACTCTACTCTTTATTGTGTCAAGTATTGCTTCATGGTCAGACTCACGCACCTTCCACAAGATTTTGTTCAAAGGTCTACCCCGATACTTTATCAAATGAACATTGGATGCCACGACAAGGTTCGAGTAATGAAGAATCTTCCGATGTGTGTCAAAGTCCTGAAACAACCAAACATTAACACTCTTATGTGGGTACCTTCTAAGCCATGTTCGAGTAATAACCACTAAGCCTATAGGGTATTTGATGTTTTCTCCATCTGTAGCTGGGGCCTCCAATTTCTTTTTGGCTGCAACACAATGGCATAAGTAATAATCTGTTCTCTCTTCATTATCTTCATCTGCAATAACTGCATATAAGTGCCCTACATTGATATGTGTAGCAAATTAGATGAAATTAGTCAACATTACAAAGTAAGATGACATTACCTGGTTGAACTAGATGAAATTAGATGCATATACGTGCCCTATATTACCTAGTTGAACTAGATCTGATATATGGTCAAAGTCAACTGATGATTCCATCTGTGTTAGTTCCAATGTCGTTGGGGGTCGATAAGTATCAAGTGGGCTAAGATAACTTAACTGTCATTCGTCAACCCACTCCTTTAACTCACACTCATCCCAGGCTTGAATTGTACAGGAAGAACAAAAGCATGACATCTATCGCATATGGATACTCCATGAATCTGTAATTGGGCTTCTGAAAGAGTGCATCTCATTTGATCTTGTTAGTGTAGAATAGTCCTCATATGGTGCAATGTTAGTATCACCTATCAACCAAAAAACTCGATGAACTGAAGACCTACCTTCATTACCTAGACCCATGGAAGCATTACACCACTTGAAAATCAATTTTGCATCTGTCAACTTTGCATTATCTTTATACTTTAACTCTTCTCGTTCTATGGCTCTTTTGATACATGCTCCTACACCATCATGCTCTCCCTTTCCATGCCTGGCCTCACAAAAGTTCCACATATGTTGAATACCTATAAAATTATGCCTCCTACTCAGCCAATAGAAATTCTACAAGCTCTTGAATTGTGACGCACAGTTATCCGACCATATGATATATTGATTGAACAATATGCCCCTTCTAGCCAAATCCTTGTAGAATACCTAAAAGCAACCTTGCACGAACTCCATAGAATGCGTGTAATCATCACTAATATAAAAATTATACTCCCTTATGATCTTTATGTCATCCTCTGTACTATCATTCGCATGAATGAATGCAATGTGCACAAATATAGAAACCTGTGTGGAGTTGTAATATTGTGATTGCACCTCACGCTATGGCTATAGACTGTAGTTCTCTGCAAAGTCAATGACTGAAACAATGCTACCAACCAGAAATGTGTCCTTGCATAACTTGAATTGCAAGTGCAACCATCGAGCTCTATGGGCATGTCTTGCATACTCATACACTATATTGTCACGAAATATAGGCATAAACTGATACACTGGAATCTTTTCAATAACAAATTCACACCTCTTTGCTTCTTTACCATCTTTTGTATTGTATGCCACTGTTTTATACTTTCTGTATACGCCTAAAAAATGGCACGATTCATTCTAAATAAATATTCTAAATATTTATTTCCTTTCTGAATTCCTTCTATCATTCTAAATATTTATTTCATTCTTCTATCAATTAAATAAATATTCTAAATTTATTTAATCGGTTCACTATTCCATAATTAAATAAAATTATTTTATTTAATTAAATTCCTTAAATTATTCTAATGTCTCACACAATTAAATAATCCTAAATTATTTAATTAAACCAAATTTCTCTATCCTAAGTTCTAATTCCAAAAATCCACCTCACACTTTCCACCTCACCTTGTCCACCTCACTGGGTTGCACATGTAATTAAATATATTAAATATTTAATTACCTTATTTTCCCTCACCCACATGTCCTATTTCTTCTCAAATCAAAAGTTAGTTAACTAATCAATCAAAAGTGTTAACTAACCAGTCAATTGAGTTAATCCCTCAATCAATTCAGTCAATTCCATAATTCATTCTTCCAACTAACTAATCAAGTTTGTTAACTGATCAGTTAAGGGAGTTAACTCTCTAATCAATGTTGTCAAATCCCCTCTTTCATGATGGAGATGAGACACTTGTCATATTTATACTGGTTGCACATTCCTCAACCATTCTCAACCATTGATCATCATACTTCTTCTCAACCGTTGATCGTCATTCTTCTGAGTCTATAAAAGAAACCTCATTCTTCCATTCTATTCATCTAGGCTATTCGTATTGTTACTCTACAGAATTCTACCCATGCGCCTTTGGCACCCCAATACTATTTGCTTGAGATCACTATTATTGCTTCGAAGCTCATCTTCTTGGCATATTTATTATCACAGCCATTTACTATCAACATCCTACAACACAGCTAAAAGAGTGCACTCACTGAGGGCCTACTTCATTAGAAAAGGACGGTTGTAATAGGTGAACAACAGAAGCTTTGATTCAAGGGAGGTTTGCATTGTGTTACTTATTGCTCTTCTTGTTTTCATTATTCTGTTGATGTTTGGGTTTGATATTATTCATTTGATTAAACCACATTTTACCCTAACATTTTTAGAGCCCACCGTGGGGCCTTTGCCCTTTTATCTCATCAAAATCTGAGCTTTTTAAAAACAGGTTCCGTATAGGTCACGCACAAGTTACTTCGACACATTTAAACAATTCCACGGTGCTTCTGTCCTCTGTTCCAGCACTTATAATCTTATGGCTCTTTTAAACACTATTACGGTGCATATATCCATTTCTGTAGCGCATATGTTATTCTTGTGCATCTGTTCATTCTTACTGCGCTTTTAAACATTGTTCCAGTGCATATACCTTCTTTCACGGCACATATATTATTTCTACGCATATACACTTTGTTTTGGCGCATATGACCTCTGATACAGTGCATGTCCTGATTCTGTGCATTTGTTGCATCCTGCAGCGCATATGTTAAATCCTGCAGTGCATATGTTACTTCTTGCAGCGCATCTGTTTGGCAGTAAATTTTAGAAATGTTGTTTTCTTTGCCAAACGCTCTATTTTTCATGAAATCTAGGCAAATTTGTACTCAAAATTTATGGAAATGCCCCCTCGGACACAATGGTGAGGTTAGATTTGAGCTAAGAGATCATCTACATATAGTTTTATCCAAATATTTACAAACTAAGGTTAGAAAAATGCAAATTTCTATTGACTGTTTATGTGCATTCAGTCTCTGAAGCAGCGCTTCTATAGTAGGTAGTGATTTTAGGATTTTTTAGAAGATTTTAGCTAACACTAACATCTTTACAAGAATACTCTGGATCTGTTTTGCAGGTTATGCCACTGGTTTAGACTCATCTAACTGCATTTACTAAACTCACACTTCAATTTATAAAAGGATAGTAAAACGAACGTTCATACAAATTCCACATAGCCTTAACTAGGAAGAGAGTAATTGAACCATTGCAATATCTGCATAATGCTATCTTCCATAGTTAGATTATTGCTATCTTACAAACGGTAATAAACAATGCTATCTTTTTAACACTTCAAAGTTAACAATAGTGTGAGTGCACAAGTAATATTAGCTCATTTAGTTTTTCTACTTTTAACTAGGTTGGATTAATTAGTGTCTTCTATGTTTGACAAATGACAATAGGCTTATGCTCTCCCCTTTATTGGGTGACCAAAATGGCAGACTTGTCATTTTGCGTGTATAACCTTTAGAGGGGCCTGCCCTTGGATGCCCGCCTGTCCAAGTGGGAACGACCCTGAGTGGAAACAGGCTAAAGCCAAGCCCTACCAATCCACTTAAAATAAATGTGCTTGAGGTGAAAACCTCCTGCAATGAGTGCTGTTGTGTTACATCGACGGCCAACCTCCCCCAAAACCCTCTAAGGCGTAACCCTTTGAGGCTAGGAGACTCCATAATGGAGAGTAGTGCCACCACATGTGCAACCACTCGAACGGTTGCCCTCATTAAACACCTCTTGTTCTAGTGGCCAAAAACCCTTGTAATCCATTTCTAGCCTAGGATCTTTGTGCTTGCTTTTGTTCCTGTTAGTCCAAAATAGTGTCAGAAAAACCACAAAAATAATTAAAAAACTATGAAATATTCTTTGTACTTGCTGTGTTTTCTTGCTGTTAATTCATAAAATCAGATCAAGAAGACCTTTTTTTAAGCCAAAAATACCAAAAACAACAGAAAAGCCCCCCCAAAAAAAAATTTGCAAAAAAAAAGCCAGAGTTGTGCATATATTCTTTCTTCCTATGCATGTATGTTGACTTGCTGCACATACATTTAGACTTGATGTGCATATACAGACTGTCACTGCGCATTTATACCTTACCAGTGCGGCGCATTTGTGTCGACTTCTTGTGCATACGTGCTAACCTGCGGCACATTTGTTACGACTTGCTGCGCTTTCACTGACTGTTGCTGTGTATAAATTTTTCACTAGCCCAGCGCATATACTCTGACTTGCTGCGCATTTGTCAACTTCTGTTGCGCATCTGTTTCAGCACATCCATGATAGTGAGTACTTCCACATCTTTTCAGAGAAAACTTTCAGGTTTTCTAGGTACCCATTTCAGTCTTGTGTCAGTTTCTGTGGAGATGACAACCAAATTAGAAGAGCTTGCTCAAGAACTCAAATACCTAAAATTGTAATTAACCTTAGACACCTCACCCCAAGGTCATATAGAAATTGCTCAAGGACTTCAAGCCATACAACATGAAATAGCAATCTTACAAGCTGAACGTGTCAGTACTAGCTACACCTCGCCCCAAACTCATACATTTGTTTCCCGTCTTAATGATGCTCATGACAAGGCAAGCACCACCTTAAGTCAAAAATCATATACCACCCCATCTACTAGTCCTCCTTCACCACCTTCTAAGACACATATTCCAAAACATACCAGTTCTACACCAACACCACCATCTAGTTCCTCAAACTCTAAATGGATGACCAAAAAAGAATCAGATGAGTGGTGGGAAAGAGTTTTTCCAAATTTATACAACCAAAGAAAAGCTAGAGAGAAAGCTAAATCCTCTCATTCACCTATCCATACACCTACCAATGATGTGATTCAAGGGCTACTAGCAGAGAGTCAACCATGTCCCCAAATTCCAGTCCTTGACCTTACCAAAAATCCTTCATGTCATTCACAACCCCTTAAGCTTATCGACAAACCTCCTACCATGAACCAAAGTCAAGGTCCATCAAACATCTATGTTATCAACCAAGAAGCTATCCAAGAGCTATCCACTTCCATTTAAGAAACCCAAGAGGTATGTCAAGAGTCTAATCCTGGGCATGAGGAAACATTAATCCCTAGTCTAAGTCAAGATCAAATCACTTTCTTGCAGCCTATCCATAACATGTATCTTTTCCATGATCAAGATGATATCCATAATAATGAACCTCTCCATGAGCCACTTGATCCTATCCATCTCCCAACACCTATACATGAGAAGGAAATCCAATTCCATCCCATGCATAACCTTTATCTTTTCTATGATCAAGATACTATCTTTGATGAAGAAGCTATCCATGAGCAACTTGATCCTATACATGAGATGGAAACCCAACTCTAACCCATCCATAACCTTTATTTGTTCAATGATCAAGATATTCCCTATGAAGATGTCCTTGAACAACTTGATCCCACACCCATTCATGAGCAAGAAGCCTCCATTTCTTCTATCCCTCTTCCATCTAATCCCATCCATGATCCAACAACTTTTGCTTCCTCTGATGAGACACTTGCCTCCCAAGTGCACACGAATGATCAACCCAATAACTTAGATCCTAAAGAGCATAATGATGATCAAGATTCTAATGATCCTTCACCATCCATTATTGACCAAGCTACAAATCCATTGTCTTATATCCTTGGGCTTACTACCTTCACACATGAATGTTCTTCCTTAGAACACCAACAACCATTATCCGCTATCTCACCTTCCTCATCAAATAAGGAACTCGCTGCTAGTGCACCTATACCTAATACCATGGTCCACCGCATACTCCAAAATATGAACTATCAAGGTAAAGGCTTAGGCCTTCATGAACAAGGTATTTTGGAACCTATCCATGTCAATGTTCCTCCACCTTCATATAGCCTTGGATACATACCACAAGGTGAGCAATCTCAAGATGTTGGTACTTCCTCCACTCCTCCTAAGTTTACTACTTTCCATCGCAAACCCTATCATATCCCCAAAACATATGTCGCCATTCCACCTCCATCATCCTACATTTGTCAAAAGCATGTGACCATACACCTCCCACCATCCAATCTACCTCCGCTACTTCCAACTCCTAATAGCCCCCTATGCATCCTACCACCATTTCTTCCAACACCTTATCCATCCATCTATGAATCCTCTAAATATCCCAATCATGGCCGACAAATGCACATATTGTCTAAACAAGGAGCTTTCACCAACCTCACTTCCACCATCCCAAGAGAATTCAACGTAAAAAATGTGGATGCCTCTACCTATAAAATAAAAAATCCTATGAGTCCTCATGACCTAGGATACAAAAGCCAAGAATCAAAGAAACATCCATCTCAAAAGTTGCATGCACTCATACACCTCAATGCCAAACTGAAAAAGGTGTGGGTCCCCAAGCATCAAGCAATTACCTCCAAAACTGCACACAAGCTACATACACCCAAACTCATACCTTCACATGAAAAGTCTAAAAGCAAAATGGTTTGGGTACCTAAGCAAAAAGCCCTCAAGTCAAATGAGGCATCCACCTCTCATGAATCCCAACCATCCATTTTCTCCAATTCCATCCAAAAGTATCAAATCCTTCCATCCCACATGACAAACAAAAATCAAAACAATGCAAAGTCTATGTGGGTCCCTAAAGGCCTATATCATTCATCCACCAAGAAAAACTCTCCATTGCTTCCTACACCACCTTCTGATCATCATCTTCAATGTTTATCACAATATGTGCAACCGTTGGTCATGGTTCCCTTCCATTCCACAATACTTCCGTATAACTCCATCTCCCCTCCCTCCCACTACTATCCTACATATCTTCCTCATCCTATGGTCCATGCTTTTGCATAAACCTTCCCCCCATATTCTACATCATAATCCACTGTCTACCTACTCTATCTCACTTTCATGCAATTCCCTACCAACATCTACGAGCATGCTTGACATGGTCCATTCAACAACATCTATCTAGCGGGACTGTCACCTTTCAAGGAACTAGATACTTGGGTCTTTCCGTTCTGTATTCACTTTCTCCTATTAAAAAAAAAAAAAGAAAGAAAGAAAAAATGAAAAAAGTAAAGAAAAATCCCTTCATCCAATGGTGAAAATCTGGCAAACAGGTGCCTTGGATAAGTACCATGATGAAAACTTGGTAAACAGGCGTCATGTGTAAGTTGATCTTCTATGTCACCTACACTTGGGGTCACCTTGTCTCATTAGCCTATCACTCTTCCTCTATCAGTTTCCTTCCATACCATTTCCTATCCTATCCTACCTATACTATCTAGTCTATCCAGCCTAATCTTCCTTTCCTCTATTTCTTTGGTCTTGATAAAGATTGGGGGCACAATGTTGACAAATGTTTTAGATGTCTCTTGACATACCTTATCCCTCCAAACCATGCAAATCCTTCATTACCCTCTCATCCTCCTATCGTCATAAGCTTTGCCATGAAAAATCCTAAGTATTCTACCTACAATGGGGCATGTTATTCTTATGCAACATAGTCCTTGGAGATCACATCCTTGTTTCCTTCTATCCACTATTGCCCATCCTCATACCTACCCATTCCATTCTCTATCACCCATCCATCTACCTGTCCATGGTGTTTCCTTGTTATCGGTATATCTGTTCCATATCGTGTCTTATCTGTTCCATATCTGATCCATATCTATTCCATATCATGTCTTGTCCGATCCATATCTGGTCCATATCTGTTCCATATTGTGTCTCATTCGATCCATATCCTAGGTCCATCAAAGTCCAAGTCCCGAACTACATTGCCTCTACGTCGTCATGTAGGCAAGGCCATTTAGCAATGAGCCCCTGAGGCACTAGGTCAATCCCTTAGGGTTCGTCTCACCAATAAGGATTGTGCAATCTTCTCACCAAACAAGCAAATGCAAGCGGAACCTGCACTTCAAGCAGAAATCTTGACTATGAATAGCTTAACCCATTCAAACACAAGGCGAAATACCCAAGGCTTTCTAAATGATTTTACTCAAATTACAGCAAGAAATAAACACATCTAAATGCAAGAATGTTTTGTGGATTGAAATCATAGTTAAGTTACAGCGTCTTGATTTTTGTTATCATGTCCTTCTATGCTACTCAAGGATGCCAAAAGCTAGAGATGCTATGATGGGGACATGATCATTTTCTTTGTTTGCTATCTGGGGATTCCGCTTTAGTAATGTGACACCTTGTCTAAGGACATGATCGGCAAAAGATCATCGAGGACATCAAAGGTCTAACATGAACAGGGGCAATCCTTGTTTGTTGAAATGCAAGAAGTACTCAGGTCATCTAGATTCAATTTTGACTAGATGCTTGTATTAGCTTGCTAAAACAAAACCCATGGAAGCAATACTCAGGTCATCTCGGTTCAATTATACCTCAATGCTTGTATCCACTTACAACATTTCAGAAAATGTACCAAAAATAAATCACCCAATGATGAAATAAAGCACTCCAATAGCAAAGCATCCATCCTTTATCCATTTATACATCCATACCATACCCCATGCAATAAAGATCCACCAATACAGAGTATCAATACAAATAAAAGCTTGTGAGTCCTTCTATCAAGTCTTTCTTCTATCAATCAGATTTCTATCTATCATCATATCTTTCATCCTTGTCTAGTCAGTCTGAGCAATGATCCAAATGCAAGGTCCATCCTTAATCCATACCAATCAAGTCAAGTCAATCTTGCACAAATGATCCAATCACAATCAGGGGTCTTGATCTTTGTATGGTCGTAAACCAACTCAATCAATTATAATCAATCAATTGTCTTATACAAGATGTGGCATTGTTGAAATCATACCAACACACTCATCTTACACGACATGCTTCATTTCCTGAAACCATACATTATCCTTCGTGTTTACTCTAGGGATCTATCATTCCCCACCATGACAACACGCCTGCCGTGTTGGTCTAGGGATATATCATTCCCCACCATGACAACACTGTCGTATATCGTTATCAGTATATCATTGGTTTACTACTCGACAGGGGCAATACCTTTTTTGTTCTTGTATCATTTGTGCATACTTGCTCGCTTGCTTGTGTATGTTATCATTTTCTCTTGCATCACGTATCATTCGGCTCTTTCTTCACCCATTTTCTTCAAACCTAACCTTCTTCATCGTGCGATTGTCCGTCTCACGCCTTCTGCCTTCTCCCCGTCCAATCTCCCGAGGGGGCATCCTATCGTCAAACTTGTACCAGGGGCAAACTGGGGCATGTATCATTATCAAACTATTTATTCTTTGAAGCAACGCTGTAAACTACATTTCATCAAAGAGGGGTAAAATGTATATGCCTAAAAATGGCACGATTCATTCTAAATAAATATTCTATATATTTATTTCCTTTCTGAATTCCTTCTATCATTCTAAATATTTATTTCATTCTTCTATCAATTAAATAAATATTCTAAATTTATTTAATCGGTTCACTATTCTGTAATTAAATAAAATCAATTTATTTAATTAAATTCCCTAAATTCTTCTAATGTCTCACACAATTAAATAATCCTAAATTATTTAATTAAACCAAATTCCTCTATCCTAAGTTCTAATCCAAAAATCCACCTCACACTTTCCACCTCACCTTGTCCACCTCACCGAGTTGCACATGTAATTAAATATATTAAATATTTAATTACCTTAATTTCCCTCACCCACATGTCCTATTTCTTCTCAAATCAAAAGTTAGTTAACTAATCAATCAAAAGTGTTAACTAACCAGTCAATTGAGTTAATCCCTCAATCAATTCAGTCAATTCCATAATTCATTCTTCCAACTGACTAATCAAGTTTGTTAACTGATCAGTTAAGGGAGTTAACTCTCCAATCAATGTTGTCAAGTCACCTCTTTCATGATGGAGATGAGACACTTGTCATATTTCTACTGGTTGCACATTCCTCAACCATTCTCAGCCATTGATCATCATACTTCTTCTCAACCGTTGATCCTCATTCTTCTAAGTCTATAAAAGAAACCTCATTCTTCCATTCTATTCATCCAGGCTATTCATATTGTTACTCTGCAGAATTCTACCCACGCGCCTTTGGCACCCCAATACTATTTTCTTGAGATCACCATTATTGCTTCGAAGCTCATCTTCTTGGCATATTCATTATCACAGCCATTTACTATCGACATCCTACAACACAGCTAAAAGAGTGCACTCACTGAGGGCCTACTTCATCAGCAAAGGACGGTTGTAATAGGCGAACAACAGAAACTTTGATTCAAGGGAGGTTTGCATTGTGTTACTTATTTCTCTTCTTGTTTTCATTATTCTATTAATGTTTGGGTTTGATATTATTCATTTGATTAAACCACATTTTACCCTAACACTTTCCAAACTCTACTAGTTCATTTCCATCCACATGTGTTCTTTCCATATGTTCACATATTGAAAAATGTTGCAAGCCACCACAACGATGACATGTGCCATCCAAGCATAATTTCTTGTAGAATATTGGACCTTCCTCTCTTTCACATAAAATTTTTGATATGAAGTCTCTTGAAGATGTTGGTGGGGCATGTATGGCACAACCTTACAAAACATTGTCAGTATGCATACGTATAGACCTATAAACATCAAAATGGTTAGAAAATTCAATATGTAATCTACAACAAGAAGTAGTGCGTGTGTGATTTATCTTGACATAGAAAGGTTTTAGCATTTCAAAATATCTTTGACAAATTTTAATTTGAGAATACTTCTCTAGAAATTTACCATAAAACTGTGTTTGAGTCTCATCCAAAAAAATGCTTTGGATGTGGCTCACGGTTCTGACTACCAATTCTCCTTCTTACCACATCCCTTTGATTCAGAGATACTTTGTGTAATTCTTCCAAAAGTCTTCAATTAGTGATCTCAATGCTTCAACAATTGGTTTATCTTTTCATGGTAGTCTCCCCAAGAACGCCCATAATTCATTGGCATTAGTGTCCTCAATTCTTTGGTGTCTTCCAATGGCTCTTGATAAAGTTTTTCTATTAATTCTCAATTCTTGACTCATCTTTCTAATGAGATGAGCTTTCCTCATTTGACTACTTACTATAGTCGATGTAATCACACATCGTGTTGCATTACTATATTTTGTGCATGAGGTGTTACCCACACTCTCATATGCACTCATTAGATTCTAGACAATAGATTTTTCACTTGAAGCCTCTGATGTTCTCGACCCAAGAATCTTCATGATGGACCTATACTTTATACTTCGCATCATTTCAATAAATAGTTGACATCTTGCAGTCTCATTTTACTTTTCAAAGAACAATCTCCAAATCTTATGAGCATATCTTCTACAAGTACATTTTGGAATCTTACCTTCTATTGGTTGCAAAATATTCTCATCAATATTAATCAAATACTTTGGCTTTCTATGGAAAATTCTAGGTGGTGTTAAGTTAGGTAAATTCATCTCAACATTAGGAATTTCATCAATATTTAATTGAGATGGGCTAGATGGCATACCTTCGATTGAAGATGGAATAGATGACATACCTTGAGGTTGGGGTGGGAACGATGGCATACCTCCTTCATCACATGTGAGTGATGATGTACTCTCAACTTGAGATGTGGTAAATGGTGTCCCTACATGTTGACTTGCGGTAGAGGACATGTCTCCAACTATGGTATTCAAATCTCTCGTAGCACAAATTTTTTAGATTCGTTCTCTTTGTGCCGCCAATACCATATCTCTTTGTGATGGTTGTGGTTCCTCTTCAATTGGCATGTCTTCATTTATCATGTGCAATTTCCTCTTCTCATGAAGTTCCCTCATAGTTACTGCTTTTTTTGTATTCTTAGCTTCTATCTCTTCCTGTGTTGGTTTAATTCTTGATCGTTTCCTCGGCATGATGAAGAATTTGTCTGTAGCATGATAAATAGACCAATATTAGTTCCTAAGAAATGAATACAAGATAATAGTGGGATTGTATTTTTATTATGTTGCATGGATTTATTCTTGTATAGTTTGACATCATGGTATGTTAAGGTCTATTTATTACACATAATTATTAAAAAGCCCAAGTGTAGAAAATATACATGGCATCGTGTGAGATTGAAGGCTGCTTTCTTGATTGGGAATGTGTCTATTTTAAACATGTATGATAAAGCATGATAAATTAATTCAAATAGAATTAAGGAAAATGTAAAGAACATGCATGTAAAGACTTTACATACCTAAAAAATGAAGATTTGAATGGAGAGAGTACCCAATTATGTAGTGTTTTTTCTTCTTGCATCAAACTCCTCAACAATTTGAGTTTTTCACCACTTGCTTCCTTTTCAATGTTAAATTGAATAACACTCAAATATAATTACTAACAACAATACTATTAACCAATCTATAATGTTAAATTCCTAAAATTGAATTACAATTAACATTGCAGAAAAGGTGGTGGAAAGATTATGCAAAGATGGTAGAATGTGTAAAATGTGCATGTGAACTTCCCAACAGCATGAAAGCACTTCTCTTTTGTTGAAGCACGTGCATAATCAGAATGAAAATAGAGCATGTGGGCCTGAATCACGGGGGTCAACACTTTTTTACCATTTTTATCATAGGAAAAAATGCGAGCCCGTTATAACGCACTCACGTTTTGTCCTACTATAGATTGATCCATAAATATTTGTACCTATCTCACCTTCGATAGCACCTTTACAATATCTCACCTCTAGTTCGATTAGCTCATGTTCTATATCTTACTTATCTCTCCCCCTCACCTCTCTACCTCTCCCCTCTCTATGTCTCTTAGTCACTCCTTGTCTACCTTAATCTTAATCCCTCGACCCTCAACCCTATCCCTAAACCCTTAACCCTTGAACCTCAACCCTCAACGTCAAAACCTAATCCCTCAACCCTTAACTCTAATCCCTCAACCCTCAACCCTATCCCTAAACCCTAAACCCTAAAGCCTCAACCCTCAACCCTCAACTTCAAATCCTAATCCCTCAACCCTTCACTCTAATCCCTCAACCCTCAACCCTATCCCTAAACCTTCAACACTATACCTTAAACCCTAATCCCTCAACCCTCAACCCTAATCCTGTTAGCAAGAGACACTATATGGATTCATGAATGTTGTCATTGATGGCAATAAAGGTTATCCCACACATCCACAAGACATGATGAGTCTCTACCAGAAGTTAGATTCAAGAAGTGTTATGATTCGATAAGCAAGAATAGAGCAGTCAGCAAGGTCCGACAGTCAGGTCCGGATCTCTTAGAGGAAGTATTTCAGTGAAGTATGGATTTGGTGAAGTCAAGAGGAGTACCTTGACTAATAGATTCCAAGTATTTAGCCTCTGGTGATGGAAGGGTGAAGAGATATGAACACTTGAGTGTTGGGTTCCTGTTTGACAGAGCAGACATAGGAAGAACTGTACTGGCAGAGTATCAGACTCGAATCTGGAAGAGAGATTGCTATTGACTAAGTTTCTTGAGGTATCATTCATGATTGGCCAACATGACTGAAGACTTCTACATGCATATTCTTGATCTGCATTACTTAGTATGCAATGATTCAGCCGATAGACCAGAGTTTGAGATAATATTGACTATTTCGGATGCTGACTAGAAAAGTGTTGAAATCACTTGTGCGGATATATATATACAAGATGGATTTAGATGTGAGTGTGTGTGTTGTGTAAGTGTTGAAGTGTGAATAAAAGTAGAATAGTACAAAAGGTAGAAAAATAGGTTTGAAATGTAAAAGGGCGGCAGCACTTAAGGAGAGATCGTATGAAGTGCAGCAGATCAGTGTATTGAGCTTAACTAGAACTGAACTTCAGCATGTGTGGATGCTTCTCATTAGTTCAAGTTTTCTTTGTGTATACAGTAAGTCTTTTGTAGGTAGTGAGCCTCTTGTGAGCAGTGTGCTCGGGTAGTGAGCCCTAATTGGCAAGTGCCATTTTGTATCTTCTATTCTTTTAACAGAGAATAATATCTTGGGTTAATCACCCCGTGGTTTTTTCCCTTAATAGGGTTTCACATCAAAATCATTGTGTCATATGTATTGGTGTTATTTCCATTTCATGATTATGCTTTCTTATTTGATCTGATGTTGCATTAACTATTAAGAAAGCATAGAAAGTTGAATTATTAGGATAACTGATTCACCCCCCCTCTCAGTTATCAACAATTGGTATCAGAGCCAAGTTCCTCCCAATAGAGCCTAATAGCTTGAGGAAGATCTGGGAATTCAAATGGATGTATATGGTATAAGGGAGCAACTCAAGTCTTCCCTTGATGATCTTGAGCAGTCGAACTCTGAAGCTAATGAATTGAAGGAAAGACTCCAACAGGCTGATGATTTCATAAAAGAACTAAAAGAGAAACTGAGTTTCTCTATGAAAAAAAGAAAGGAGCTACTTCAGCAATTGGCAAGTCAAGGTGAAGCCAATGATACAAATGGAGATCTGAAAGAGAAAACCATGTTATGTGAAAAGTTATCAAAAGAAATCATCATGGTAAGACATGAAATGGAATCAGGAGTTATAAAGTTCACCCAAGAAGTTGAAGAAAGAAGAAAATCTGAAGATAATCTAAGATAATCTCTCAAAGAAAAATCAGAAGACTGCCACAAGATGGATACAATAATCAGACATCTTGAATTTGATATTGAAGATGCTAAAGATAATGAAGAAAAACTTGAGGATCAAATTGTCTCTCTTAAAAGGGATCTTCAAATAGTAAATGAATACAAAGAGAAATTCAAGATAAGCTCTGCCCAACTTGAAGTTCTTCTTGAAAGCCAAAGGAGGGTAGATGACAAGTGTGGCATGGGGTATGAAAAAGGTGAAAGCTCTGGATCTGGTCAAAAGAATTTTAGATCAGAAAATCCAAGGAACAGGCCTAGAAGACCTTCGGTAAGGCAGCCTAATGCTCAAAGATATCCATCCTTCAATGGATGCTGCCACAACTGTAATAACTTTGGTCATAAAGCTAATTAGTGTAGAAAGAGAATGAATCAGACTAATACATCCTTCTCCCGACAGTGTTTCAACTACAAAAGGTATGGTCACAAATCTCATGAATGCAGAAATATGCAAATGAATAATTCATTCAATGGTAGATGCTTTGCATGCAATAGAATGGGTCATATGGCTAATCAATGCAAATCAAGAGGATATCAATCAAATATGCAAAGAAATGTTGTTTGCCAAATTTGCAATAGAGTCGGTCATATTGCAAAATTCTATAGAAGCAAGAATTAGGACAAAAGAGGTCTGGTACATCATAATCAAAATCAAGATAAGGGAAAACAAAAAGTGAATGCGGATGAAGTTCAAAGTGAGATGAATAAGATTTGGGTGACAAAAAGTACAGAGAATGTAGGGGATGGATCTGCGCCAGACTCTGGTGCTGATATTCCTTCCAGAAATTTAAAAGTGAGCTCTGGCTCAGGGGGAGACACAAAGAAAACCTTGTTCCCCCAGCCAGTCAATTGGTGCCGGAACTGGCACAAGGAGAGTTGCAGATTAAAGGGTTCATAAGAGCAACATCTAAATAAACTATGTTTAAGATTTGGAAGGTCCGCAAGATGTTTAAGATCAAGATCAATCTGGTTCTTCAAGTCATCCGAATAAGGCAAACTGGAATAACTTAGGTCAAGCATTTATTGCAACTTGGTATTAGGGTTTGTGGAGTAATATAAGGGTTCTTCCTATTAAACATTTGCTCATTCTACATTTAAGAAGAAGAAAAGAGAAACTCTGCAACAAATTTCCTCAAGCCCATCAAAGATCATTTGCACAAGTCAATTCATCTAGAAATCGATCCGGCTAACTCCGTGAAACCTAAAGGTGCAAAAGGTATTTTCCATTCTTAAAATATCTCTCTGCAAATCTTTTTAAAAGATGTCTACTCCAAATATTGTGAAGATCACTGATAGGCCTCACCCCAAATTCAAGAAACATCCCTACAAATCCTTGGAAGTAGATCCCCTAGGAGCTTTTTCCAGTGTTCCGCATGGTGTCTTGCATATAGAAGATATTAGGGTTTACATTCACGCAAACATTGAAGAATTTAGAGAGTCCAAATTGAGGGATATCTACCATAAACAACTAATAGATGATTCATTTGAGCTCAAACCCTAATACAAGGCCCTCTGGGAGAAGCACTTTGCATAATGTATACATTTCCCTTGCTTTGCTGAGGACGAATGGGTCCGGTATGTCTTGAGTAGAATACATGACAACTTCATGTGTTTGAATGGACCATTCAAGATCACAAAAGATGCCATTAGGGCAGTTACCGGTTTGCACTCATCCGGTGGTATACCTATTCTCAAATCGATCAAGAATCTGACTGTAAGTGAGGCTACCGGATCTAGGTTTGATAAAAGAGGAATGACAGTAGATGACATCACTGATCCAGATGTCAAGTTTGCATCCATGATCATCAGCTACAAGATATATCATTCTAGCAAGGAGAATTTAGTACCTAGAACTGCTATCTACACTGCCTATGAAATGTTGAGAAAAAATGCAGACTATGACCTTTGTGAGCTCCTTCTAAACCAACTCTTGGAGAACCTACAAAAGATAAAGAAGGACAAGAAGAATTCCTTCAAATTTGGTGGCCTAATACTCTGTCTATTCTTCTACTTTATGAATGAGCTACCCGGATCCAGTGGATGGGTATGGCAGAATGACAGACCGGTTGCCATACAAATCAGGGATTATTTGCATGGACTTGGTGATGACAAAGCACAAAACATAGCTCTCTGGGGTTTCTTTAAAAACTTTCAGAACATGATGCAAGCTAGAGAGAGAATTCCCCAATCTTTAGTTGAGAAATACAAAGACACAGTATGCTTTATGGTAGAGACTGATCAATGCCTAATGGAGGCAGTGAAACCAAGAATAGTGTGGATCATGCCAATGGGGTATGAGGTGGATGAGAAAATCGTAGAGCTGCATGTTTAGCACATACTTAGTAAACCAAAGGATCCCAAGGCAGAAAGGTTTGGAACCTTTGAAGAATTAAGTGTGAAGATCCATATTGAGCTAAGGTAACCAGAGATGAAAAGAAAGGTAAGAAAAGAAGTAGAAAACATTGCCAAAAGCTTTGGCATCTCAAAAGAGGCACTTGATGCCAATAGGGAGAAGATGGAAAAAGTAGAGAAAGAGAAAGAAGGTGCTAAAAAGGAAAGTGGTTCGGTAGAAGCCCCCACCTAGACAAGATCCTCTAAGAGGTCTGCTCCTACCACTGACAAGAGCTCAAAGACATCAAAACTGGGAGCAAAATCATCTAGTAAAGCAGAGAAAAGAACTAAGACAAAGGCCACAAGGTCTTATATCAGTCAGAAAGATGAAGAAGAGATAGAATCTGATGAAGAAATCAAGAAGATGAAGAAGAAGAAGAAAGTATCCGGTGCAGATAAGGTAGTAGAGGCAGAAGAATTTGTTGAAAAGCCCACTCTGTCCCCAGATGATGTAGTCAAAGCTGTTACTATGGATGGAAACCTGCAACCAATAATAGAATTTTATGATGCATATAATGATGCAGATAGAAAAATCTTGGAGGAAGCCACAGTTAAGTACTTGAACATATACAATAAAGCCTTAATTGAAATAATTTCTCTAATTCCTAAAAGTTTGGAAAAGGAACTTGAAATGAGAAAAGAAAATGCTAAGGCTAAGGATTTAAAAATTAGAGAACAGATAGCTATTCAGCTCTACTCTTTAATTACTCCAAAACAAATGGATATGATCTTCAAAGATTGCAAGGATGAGTTCCAGAGTAAGACTAGAATGAATCATCTCATGCTTGGAGAGACTAATAAAGTGGCAAAAGAAACAGAAGAAATCCTACGGAAGGCATACTCAAGATTCAACATTCCTATTATAGAGGAATTGGGTGTTGATCCCTCATCTACAAGTGTTGAAAAAGAATCTACTAAGGCAATGACAGAAGAAGTAATGGACTCTGGTGAAGGTAAAGACAAGGGCTTGGAATCCTCTACTCCAGAAGAAGTGGCTCATGAACAAACAAACATTACTCCTTCAGTTTCTCCTGCTGAGTCTGGGTCCAAAGGAGAAGAAAGAATAAAGGAGAAAGAAAAAGAAGTAAAAAGAAAAGAAGATGACAGCTCTAAGACTGCAGAAGAAAAGAAAACTCTGTCTTCGGTAAGAGACACTGCAGAAATTGTCAAAATTTTCCTAAACAAAGAGACAATGGAAATTGATGAACCAGAACTTCTACTAGTACCATTTGATTTTGATTCTCTTTCCCCGGTACAAATAATGAAGATAGCTTCATTTTCTAATGCAAAGGCAAAAGAAAAACTTTTGAAGTCTCACATGGAAGACTGCGAGCTAATAGAAACTGCATCCGGTGTGCTTGAAAAAATCATGCCATCTTTTCTGAAGGATTCATCGGCTTCCTCATCAGGTAATCTTAAATCTCTTGTTAGTTCAGTCAGCACTTATTTTGAGTCCTTAGAGAAATCAGCTGAGGAAAAGGTCCGGAAAGAGTTTTTGGATAAAAGATTCTCTGAAGTGCTAAGTCTAATATCAAATGATAGAAGAAATATGGATATAGGGATAAAGAGCTTAGAAAATGCTCTTAAAGATGGCAGGGAAATATAAAAATTTTGTCTATCATGGTCCAAAGCAACAATGGAGATTGAGAAGAAAATGAAAGAACATGAGATCAAACTAACAAAACTTTCTCAAAATTTTGATCCATTTACCTCATCCATAGTAAATCAAGAATGTCAAACTATTGCAGTCTTGGATGAAATTAAGAAGCTAGAGAAAGAAAAGAAAAATAGAATCGGTAGGTTAAATGAGCTTAGAAGAATAATCATTCCTAAGTTGGAGGCCATGCATGAGGCCCTAAGTGATGCTCAAACCACTGCCAAGACAAATGATCTGACAGATCTGAAGAAGGCAGAAGTTTTTGCATTCCTGTTGAGTGGTCACATATCAATTTTGGACAGGATAAAGCTGAGTTGGGCAACCGAAGTTGTACAATTGAAAAACACTTTTGCAGACATACTAAAGTATATGTAGAGTGCCACCGGATGATATACTTATGCGACAAAGTTAATTTTTGAAAATTTTGGTGTGCAGACCCCACCCTTTGCCATTGATGTCAAAGGTGGAGTGATGAGCAGTGAAAAATGATGAATCCAGCTAAGGGGGAGCTCCAGAAAATGTACATAGAGATAGAGCATCAGCCAAGGGGGAGTATAGTGTGACAAGAGGGAGTATAGTGTGACACTTAGTCATTTTTCACTAAGGGTTGCCATCAATGCCAAAGGGGGAGATTGTTGGCAAGAGACACTATATGGATTCATGAATGTTTTCATTGATGGCAACAAAGGTTATCCAACACATCCGCAAGACATGATGAGTCTCTACCAGAAGTCAGATTCAAGAAGTGTTATGATCCGGTAAGCAAGAACAGAGCAGTCAGCAAGGTCCGACAGTCAGGTCTAGATCTCTCAGAGGAAGTATTTCAATGAAGTGTGGATTTGATGAAGTCAAGAGGAGTACCTTGACTAATAGATTCCAAGGATTTAGCCTTCGGTGATGGAAGGGTGAAGAGATATGAACACTTGAGTGTTGGGTTCCTGTTTGACAAAGCAGACAGAGGAAGAACTATACCAACAGAGTGTTAGACTCAAATTCAGAAGAGAGATTGCTATTGACTAAGTTTCTTGAGGTATCATTCATGATTGGCCGACATGATTGAAGACTTCTACATGCATATTCTTGATCCACATTACTTAGTATGCAAGGATTCAATCGACAGACCAGAGTTTGAGATAATATTTACTATTCCAGATGCTGACTAGAAAAGTGTTGAAATCACTTGTGCGGATATATATATACAAGATGGATTTAGATGTGAGCGTGTGTGTTGTGTAAGTGTTGAAGTGTGAATAAAAGTAGAATAGTACAAAAGGTAGAAAAATAGGTTCAGAATGTAAAAGGACAGTAGCACTTAAGGAGAGTAAGAATGAAGTGCAGCAGATCAGTCTATTGAGCTTAACCGGAACTGAACTTCAGCATGTGTGGATGCTTCTCATCAGTTCAAGTTTTCTTTGTGTATACAGTAAGTCTTTTGTAGGCAGTAAGCCTCTTGTGAGCAGTGTGCTCGGGCAGTGAGCCCTAATTGGCAAGTGCCATTTTGTATCTTCTATTCTTTTAATAGAGAATAATATCTTGGGTTAATCACCCCGTGGTTTTTTCGCTTAACAGGGTTTCCACATCAAAATCATTGTGTCATATGATTGGTGTTATTTCCATTTCATGATTATGCTTGCTTATTTGATCTGATGTTGCATTAAATGTTAAGAAAGCACAGAAAGTTGAATTATTAGGATAACTGATTCACCCCCCCTCTCAGTTATCAACAAATCCGTCATCCCTCAACTCTAATCCTTCATCCCTAAACCCTAAATGCTATCCCTATTCTAAATGCTCAACAGGCTCGATACTATACCTTAAACCCTAATCCCTTATCCCTAAACCCTCCAATGCTATCCCTAAACCTTATACCCTTGACACTCTACTTTAACCCTAATCCCTTGACCCTCAACCCTATCCTAAAACCCTTAACCCTCGAACCTCAATGTACTCAACCCTCAACGTCAAACACTAATCCCTCAACCCTTAACTCTGATCCCTCGACCCTCAACCCTATCCCTAAACCCTAAACCCTAAAGCTTCAACCCTCAACACTAAACCCTAATCCCTCAACCCTCAACCCTAATCCCTCATCCCTCAACTCTAATCCCTCATCCCTAAACCCTAAATGCTATCCCTATTCCTAGACCCTCAACGGGATCGATACTATACATTAAAGCCTAATCCCTTATCCCTAAACCCTCCAACCCTATCCCTAATCCTTATACCCTCAACATTCTACTTTAACCCTAATCCCTTGACCCTCAACCCTATCCTGAAACCCTTGAGCCTCGAACCTTAATGTACTCAACCCTCAACATCAAACCCTAATCCCTCAACCCTTAACTCTGATCCCTTGACCCTTAACCCTTAAAACTTGAACCCTAAAACCTATCCCTACATGCTTGACACTCGACACTATATCTTAAACCCTAATCCCTTAACTCTCATCCCTAAAGACTCAACCCTAAATCCTTGAACCTTCAACCCTAAACCCTATCCCTAATCCCTCTACCCTTGACACTCTTCTTTAACCCTAATCCCTTGACCATTAACCCTATCCCTCAACCCTCAACCCTGCCTCAACCGTAAACCCTAATCCGTCATCCCTCAACCCTCAACATCAAACCCTAATCCCTCAACCCTTAACTCTGATCCCTCGACCCTCAACCCTATCCCTAAAACCTAAAGCCTCAACCCTCAACCCTCAACATCAAATCCTAAACCCTCAACCCTTCACTCTAATCCCTCAACTGTAAATCCTTAACACTATACCTTAAACCCTATTCCCTCAACCCACAACCCTAAACCTTATCCCTAAACCCTAATCCGTCAACCCTCAACCCTAATCCGTCATCCCTCAACTCTAATCCCTCATCCCTAAACCCTAAATGCTATCCCTATTCCTAAACCCTCAACAGGCTCGATACTATACCTTAAACCCTAATCCCTTATCCCTAAACCCTCTAACCCTATCCCTAATCCTTATACCCTCGACACTCTACTTTAACCCTAATCTAGTGACCCTCAACCCTATCCCAAAACCCTTAACCCTCAAACCTCAATGTACTCAACCCTCAATGTCAAATCCTAATCCATCAACCCTTAACTTTGATCCCTCGATCCTCAACCCTATCCCTAAACCCTAAAGCCTCAACCCTTACCCTCAATGTCAAATCCTAATCCCTCAACCCTTCACTCTAATCCCTCAACCCTAAACCCTATCCCTAGACCCTCAATACTATACCTTAAACCCTAATCCCTCAACCCTCAACCCTAATCCCTCATCCCTCAACTCTAATCCCTCATCCCTAAACCCTAAACACTATCCATATTCCTAGACCCTCAACAGGCTCGATAGTATACCTTAAACCCTAATCCCTTATCCCTAAACCCTCCAACCCTATCCCTAATCCTTACACCCTCAACACTCTACTTTAACCCTAATCCCTTGACCCTCAACCCCATCCCGAAACCCTTGACCCTCAAACCTCAATGTACTCAACCCTCAACATCAAACCCTAATCCCTCAACCCTTAACTCTGATCCCTCGACCCTTAACCCTTAAAACTTGAACCCTAAAACCTATCCCTACACGCTTGACACTCGACACTATATCTTAAACCCTAATCCCTTAACCCTCATCCCTAAAGCCTCAACCCTAAATCCTTAAACCTTTAACCCTAAACCCTATCCCTACTCCCTCTACCCTCGACACTCTTCTTTAACTCTAATCCATTGACCATTAACCCTATCCCTCAACCCTCAACCCTCAACCCTCAACTCTCAACATTAAACCCTAATTCATGAACCCTAAACCCTAATCCCTCAAACCTAAACCCTATCCCTAAACCATCAACCCTCAACACTATACCTTAAACCCTAATCCCTATCCCTCAACCCTTAACCCTTAAAACTTAAACCCTATCCCTACACCCTCAACACTTGACACTATATCTTAAGCCTTAAACCCTCATCCCTAAAGCCTCAAGCCTCAATCCTTAAACCTTCAACCCTAAACCCTATCCCTAAACTGTCTACCCTCGACACTCTAACCCTAACCTTGACATTAAATGCTAATCCGTCAACCCTAAACCCTAATCCATCAACCCTAATCCCTATCCCTAAACCCTCAACACTATACCTTAAACCCTAAATTCTATCCCTATTCCTAAACCCTCAACCCTCGACACTATACCTTAAACCCTAATCCCTTATCCCTAAACCCTAAACCCTATCCCTCAAACCTTAACCCTTAAAAATTAAACCCTAAAACCTATCCATAAACCCTCGACGCTCAACACTATATTTTAAACCCTAATCCCTTAATCCTCAGCCCTAAAGCCTCAACCCTCAATCGTTAAACCTTCAACCCTAAGCCCTATCCCTAATCCCTCTACCCTCAACACTCTACTTTAACCCTAATCCCTTGACCATCAACCCTATCCCTAAACCCTCAACCCTCAACCCTCAACTCTCAACAATAAACCCTAATCCCTCAACCCTAAACCCTATCCCTAAACCCAACAAAACTGCTTTGCCTTATGTTAGGTTGTTAAACGCATCATTTTATACAATCTTCTCTTAAAGATATTTGAGTTGCAAGAATATGTTAGAAAAATGGCTATGAACTTTTTTAATGTTAGTAATGTTATATGGCATATTTTTCTGGCCCATCTGGGGTTCATTATGCCAATATGTGTACACACTATGAGAAAAACTTTGTGTATGGTACATCCACAGTGAGTAATTAGCAGTTGAAATTAGAAGGATGATCATTATGAGAAAAGCTTTGCCTTGGGGTACATCTATGTTTCTTGTTGTCCACCCCGCACTTAGGGGAGGTATATTGTTATGAAATAGGCAAATAATCTCCCATTGTTTACTAGCTGTATCCACAAGAACTACTAAACTATACCTTAAACCCTAATCCCTCAACCCTAAACCCTATCCCTAATCCCTCTACCCTCAACACTCTACCTTAACCCTAATCCCTCGACCCTTAACCCTAAACGCTATCCCTAAAGCCTCAACCCTAAACCCTAATCCCTCAAGGTCCTAAACTCTAATCCCTTATCCCTAAACTCTATATCCTATCCCTAAACACTCAACCCTCAACCTTAAACCTTAATCACTCAATCCTTATCCACTCCTCTCCTCCCCTATCTAGCTCACTCCCATCTCTACCCTCATCTACCCTCGACACAATACATACATACATATAGGCATACATACATACATACATGATTAATAACCTTGAATATAAAAAAATTCAAGGGGAACATAACGCGAGCACGTTATAACGCGCTTGCATTATTTCAAACATGACAAACAACACAAAATTTTGCAGAAAAGGGAAAATGCAGAGCAAACAATAACGCGAGCGTGTTATAATGCGCTTGTGTTATGTTTTTCTTTGGGAATCCCAAGCCTTGGGCTTGGGATTTTCTTTGGATTTCCAACCCAAAGGCTTGGAGTGCCTTTTCAACATCCACAGACATGTTTTTCCATATTCTTCAAGATTTCACATAATTTCGTTCATGCTAACCCTCATATTTGCACGTGTTTCAAGGTCAAACAAATCAAACACCTGGGTAATGTTAGTCTTTCTCTTATCTATTTGACGATGTGATTTTTTTCACATTTTAACAATGTTAATCCTTTCATCTTTAATTTCTTTTGTTTGTGTGTCCGTTTTTGGGCAAAAACCACTGTTTGGTCTTTTTTTCATTGTAAATTAACTATTCATTGAAATTTTAAAAAAATTACATATTTAGAAACTAGACTCCATTCTACACATATTAAAAAAAGAAAAAAATGATTTTCAAATAGTTTTCAAAATTTATAGGGGTAGCACAGCCAAAATTCTATTTTTTAGGATGTGTCCACTTTGAAAATTAGTAAAAAAAAAATATTCATCAAAACATTATCAGAAAAATCAGACATAAACTACATGCTATTAGCTAATTTCTTACTGAAGCAATTTTAAAAATACCAAAAAAAAGTTGACCTTTTGAGAGAGCCACAAAACATGCTATGTTATGTTTTCTTGACAAAAACAACACCAATTTCTGTGGCTCCCTCTTTTGAACCCCTTAATCTATGTCATTTTCAAAAAAAAAAGTAGTTTAGAAAGTAGACTCGGAGCACTACGAACATTGTTTTGGTTGCATCTCCAAATTTTGACTGTAACTATGCTCAATTTCTCATCCAAGGCCATTTCAGAAAAAAAAAAAAACGTGGCCACTTAAGACCCCTTTTTGGCCCCCCATCTTCTTGCACTTACCCTTATATTGCTTCTAATTTGATATGTTATAGTCGATTATTTAATTTATTGTTAGTGAATATTGAATCCTCTTAGTGAAAATAAAAGTAGTTCTAAATTATTTATTGTTTTTATTTGAAGTTAAAACTACTATTATCTTTATTTAGAAATAACAGTTTTAATAAAAATTAATTAGACATTAGTATGAGTTTTGGGAAAAAGAAAATATGTTTTAATTGAAGAATATGATTTAGATTTTAGAAAAGAAAAACAAAAGATAGGAGTAAATCTAAAAATAAAAATAAATAAAATAGAAAGACTTAATTTTAGAAACAAGTGACTAACTTTTATGTAATATTATTTTCTTTATTGTTGAAACAGCTCTGGCAACCACTTCTTCCTCTTCCAACATTGACCTTTGCATGTTGTTCTTTTTTCTGAATGACTTAATGAAGGGGGATTTTAGATATCTATCTATTGATAGACTGTGTGGGGGGGAGGGGGAAAAACAAAATAATAAAAAGGAAGAAAAACTTCACATTCGAATACACAAAAAATATATGGATTCTGAAAAACATTAGAACACAAATAGAGAAGATTTCAGATTTGGGGCAAATAGGGAAGTCTTGGAAAATCAAGGAGAGCAGAGGATTGGGAGGAATTCATTTACCGGCAGACATATTTACAGGTTTTTATGCAAACCCAAATGGTTTTCTCTCAATTTATGCAGATGAGTGATTGTTGATCAATCTCTGTTAAAATTAGTTTCTTATGAATATCTTCATGTTGTATGTTTGGTGTATAAATATTGGGTATTCAGGTAAAATACTACTCAGAACTGTATATTTTTCATGTATGTCTGATATTTCTTTTGTTATTCTGTAAGTATATCATAAAATATACTGTGATATTTTTTACATATATATTTGTATTGTAATTATGTTGTATATTTATATATGTAATATAGTTATTTATATATAATACTTATTAATGGCATATATATATAATGGACGGGGGCTATACAAATTCTAGCTTGAAATATTATATATAAAAAAAAGAGAAGTAATATAAAAAAATTTAGAAATATTTGGAGGGCCTAAGGCCATCCTATGGAAGAGTCGTAGATGGGGCCGACGCCCCCCACAGGCCTCACGGCCTGTGGGGAGAGTCGTTCCCAATCGACAGAGACCTTTCCCTATGGGTAGTTCGCCCAACTCACAAAACTTAAATTTGTTTTTCTATCTAATTTTGATTCTTCTATAGCCGTCTATTTATCATTATTTCGCAGTATATGTATTGATAACTTTGAATCTTATGTTATATATATTTATATATATATACATTTCAATCTATTATATATCAATCAGTGAATATATCAGTATTTTCATTATTGGCTATATATGCATTGATAAAGTTTCCAGTATATATATATATATATATATATATATATATATATATATATATATATATATATATATATATATATATATATATATATATATATCCAACTGTTGTGTATTAATCAGTCACTGTGCATATATGTATTCATCTTGTCAGCACTATATATGCTCTGTAAAATTTTCTTCAAGTATATATATATACCCATTAGCTGCAAGTTTGGGTTTGAGGAATGGAATTATATTATAAATTGTATTCTTTATATTTGTTTCCACATAAAAGTCTATTCAATTAGAAATTACACTTAATCTAAAATCAAACACTATGTGAAGAACACACCAAAACCTCTGAAATGATAAATAAACTGACAACAAAGAAAACTAGTAGAAATATCTTGTCCAACCAAAATTTAAGGGAAACCACTTATTCATTTTTAGATCATTGCATAACACTGGATTAGTAAACTTAGACAACTATGTAAACCAAAATAGAGAATTGGTGGATGTAAATGGTATTTGTTTTCAGCTTGGACATTGTAATGGTAAATCTTTAAATCTTAGAAAAACTTTTCTTTGCATTTATTTGGTAAAGTAATGTACTTTCGAGACATGATGCCAAATGTGGGCTCACAGAGATGGTAGTTTTACTTTTTCTAAAACTACCACTTTTGTTATTGCTTGGCCAAGCTACTGTACCATTGAAATAGATGAATTTTTTATTAAAAAATCCTAGATTCATATGTCTCTGCCACATCCTGCTTGCAAGAGTTATGTCATTTCTAGGTTAGGAATGCATATAGGCAATAGGCATGCATCGAGAGATTCCCTCCTGCTTATATAGTTCCAGGTTGCTAGGCTCCTTGTGGAGGGTCGGTGTTTTCTTCAAGTTAGGAAGAAACCTGGGGAAGTCTAGTACTTCGTGGTTGGGTGGAAAAAGCACCTTAACCACACTCTTGGCCTCAACTTGCAGGAAACAGTGGTCGAGATCAGAGATTTTATGTTATATGATTTTTTATGGATATTTATTTCATTGTATTACTCTTGTATGGCTAGCATAGCTAATTTGTAAAATGTAATAATATTTCATTGATGTATTGATACAATATCTTACTTGTAACATTGAAATAGATGTATTGTAACACCCTAATTGAGGTATGTAATTAGAATTGTAACACTTTTTACTGTATGGAAATTGTACTTCATTTTTTTTATAAACTTTATATTTCATACAATTATGGATATTTGACAATTGTAAATGATTTACTTTCCTCATTTAGAAAAAGCATTACTTTTTGTAATACTAATTTTAGTATGTAAGTTTTCCACACTTTACATTTGGTTTCAGAGCTAGGTTCAACTCTAGGACCTTCACCTAGTTATGCTAAGAATGCAAATGTGTAGAGATTGATTAGGCTAGAAACTAGGCAGACTTACCAAGGAGGAGGATCTCGTGGTGACCTAAATGAAAGACTGGACATGATCGTAGCCCTTGTTGTTATATGGAGCCTAATTAGACTCAGAGGTTAAATTTACCCCACTTTTATCGGCGCGGTCTCCCCCCAAATTATTTAATGGGCTCAAGGGGCAACGCCCCTTGTGGGGTCCAAGGGGCAGTGACCCTGGCGCGCTCCCTATCGCGATACAGGGAGGGGTCAAGGAGCAATACCCCCAAAACCTCCAATGATTTTTTATTATTTTATAAAGGCATCGGGAGTTATTTTTCTATTGGTCGACATAAAAAAAACTTATTTTTGTAACCGACATAAGGCTTGATAAAAGCAGCTAAGGGTTAGGGTTTTCATGGATATTGTATTGTAGCATTGGCAATGATATTGAGTTGCAAGGATTGCTGGTTGTAATCGGTTTGATTTACTAGATAATAATATTGGATTCTCTATTGGTGCATGTAGCCCAGGTTTGGGTGAACCACGTTAAAACTTGTCTCTCGCTATTATTATTTCTATGTATTTCCATTCCTTTGTTTAATCTTTATTTGCATTTAATTGATATCTTCTGCATGTAATTCCTAACAAGTGGTATTAGAGCGGGTTGTGTTCGATTATCATCTATAGGAAGGTCTCACAATTGAGTGGGAGTCTCATAGTTGAGTGGGAGCAATGGCAGATGAGGGTAAGTTGAAGGTAGATAAATTCAATGGGCAGAACTATCAATTATGGAAGATGTAGATAAAGGATTATATCTATCAGAAGGATTTATGGAGGCCTTTGGAAGGAATGGCCAAGAAACTGGCAGTAATGACTGATGAGGATTGGAATCTTCTAGACAGAAAGGCACTGGGAACTAATCGGTTGTGTCTAGCACCATCTATGGCATTCAATATAATAGAAGCAATACAACAAGTGAACTGATGAAAGCTTTGGCTAAATTGTATGAAAAACCCTCAGCCTCAAATAAGGTATTTCTCATGAAGAGTTTGTTTAATCTGAAAATATTGAAGGTGGATCTGTGACAGATCATTTAAATGAGTTTAATACAATTACCAGTCAGTTAACTTCTGTAAAAGTGAAATTTGATGAAGAGGTGAGGGCTCTCTTGGTTTTATGTTCTTTGCCAGAAAATTGGAATAGCTTGGTAATGGCTGTAAGTAACTCTATCTCTGGTTCAAACACTTTAAAATTTGATGATGTTGTTGGTGTTATCCTTAGCGAGGAAATGTGATGGAAAAGCTCAGGAGGGTCCACATCAGGTAGTGTTTTGAATGCAGAAAGCAGGGGCAGATCAAAGGAGAGAGGAAAAGGTTTTGGAGGTCATGGTAAGTCATGAGGAAAATCAAAGGATAAGAGGTCCCAATCCAGAGGACAAAAGGATTGCTAGTACTGTGGGAAACCAGGTCATCTAAAGAAAAATTGCTGGTCTTAGAAGAATAAAGAAGGAGACAAACAAGAAAGTAATAAGGAGGCAATTGTGGTAAGTAATAAATCTGAAGATGAAGCTTTGATTCTTTCCCTAGATAATGGTGATGATTCATGGGTTTTAGATTCAGGGGCCTCATTTCATGCTATGCCCCATAGAAGTTATTTTCTTGATTATGTCCAAGGGGATTTTAGGTTGGTTTATTTGGGAGATAATGTACCCTATCAGATTGTTGGAAAAGGAAGAATCAAGATTAAGCTATAGAATGGGAATCATTGGCTAATAAAAGAGGTAAGGCACATTCCAAGGTTGAGTAGGAATTTAATTTCAGTAGGGCAGCTAGGCGATGAAGGTTGCATTGTTACATTTACTGATAAAAATTGGAAGGTTACAAGAGGTGCCTTAATAGTAGCAAATGGTGTGAAAGTAGGCACCTTATATCTTTGTACAGGTCATACTATTCCTTCTACTTTAGTTGTTGCAGAGAAAAAACAAACAGGTTCAGGAAGTGAAAAAGGTATGAAGCTACTTCATTGTAAAAAAGTTTTACTAGGTTTGAAATGTATTAATATGGATTTCTGTGAAAGTTGTGTGTATGGCAAACAAAAGAGAGTTAGTTTTCTCAAGGATGGGAAGCAAAATAAAGATGAAAAGTTGGAGCTTGTGCATATAGATGTATGGGGACTAGCTTAGATATCTTCTCTCAGTGGCTCTCGGTATTATGTTACATTCATAGATGATGCAACTAGGAAGGTTTGGATTTATTTCCTTAGGTAGAAATCTGATGTATTTGAAACATTTAAGAAATGGAGAAGCTTGGTTGAGAATGAGACAGGTAAAAGATTAAAATGTCTTAGATCTGATAATGGTGGTGAGTATTGTAGCAAAGAATTTGAGGATTATTGTTCCTTTAATGGAATTTGTAGGCAAAAAATGGTTCCAGGTAATCCATAGGAGAATGGAGTGGCTGAGTGTATGAATAGGACAATAATGGAGCATGTAAGGACCATGAGATTACATGCTAGGCTACCTTTAAACATGTGGACAGAGACTATCAACACTACTGTATACTTAATTAACAGAGGTCCTGCAGTTCCTTTAGGCTATGGTATTCCAGAGGAAGCATGGATAGGTAAGAAGGTGAGTTATTTTTGTCTCAAAACCTTCGGATGTGAAGCATTTGCACAAGTAAATTCTGAAAATAGAACCAAGATGGATGCAAAATCAAAAAAGTGTACCTTCGTTGGATATGGCATTGATGAATTTGGTTATAAGCTTTGGGATTTTGAAACTCAGAAAATTGTGAGAAGCATGGATGTTGTATTCAATGAGAAGGTGTTGTACAAAGATCAATTGTAGCAACATGAGAAGAAAGAAAAGGATTGTGTGGTGCTGGATGATACTCTAGATAATGATGTTCTAGTGGTTCCTCATGTTCCGCAACAGCAACAAGAAATACCACAAACTCCAGTGAATGTTAGACAGTCAACAAGGCTAAGTAGACCTCCTGAAAGGTTTTCTCCCTCTTTGTATTCTATTTTGTTAACAGATGCTAGTGAACTGGAAGGGTATGATGAAGCTATGCAAGTGGATACAAAGGTTCAGTGGGAGCTTGCAATGAAAGAAGAAATGGACTCCTTGCTGAAAAATGAGACTTGGGAATTATGTAAGTTGCCTGTAGGTAAAAAGGTTTTACCAAACAAATGAGTTTATAGGCTAAAAGAGGAAGATGGAGGTAAGAAAAGATTTAAAGCCAGGTTAGTTGTTAAAGGATTTGCATAGAAAAAGGGCATTGATTTTGATGAGATTTTTTCTCCGATTGTTAAGATGACTTCTATTTGTACTATTTTAAGTATTGTGGCTACTGAAGATTTGCATTTAGAATAGCTAGATGTGAAAACTACCTTTCTCCATGGTGATTTGGAGGATGATATATATGGAATAGCCCCAAGGATTTGAAGTCAAAGGTAAGGAGAAATAGGTGTGCAGATTGAAGAAGAGTTTGTATGGCCTGAAACAAGCACCTCGGCAATGGTATTTGAAATTTGATAGTTTTATGGCTGAACAAGGCTATAGCCACTATAATTTTGACCATTATGTTTATTTTAATAGGTTCAATAATGAAAGCTACATTATTTTATGTTTATATGTTGATGACATGCTTGTAGCAGGGTCTAACATGGATCACATAAGAGAGTTAAGACAATAGTTAGCACAATCATTTGCTATGAAGGATTTGGGGGCAGCAAAACAAATCCTTAGTATGAAAATTTGTAGAGATAGGAAGAACAAAAAATTGACTCTATCTCAGGCTAATTATGTTGAAAAGGTGTTGCAAAGATTCCATATGGAGAATGCAAAAGATGTCAGCACACCTTTGCCTAGTCATTTGAAATTGACTAAGGAGGTGTGTCCTAAGACACAAGAGTAAGAAAAAATATCCAAGGTACCATATGCTTCAGTTGTAGGAAGTTTAATGTACGCCATGGTATGCATGAGGCTGAATATTGCACATGTTGTAGGAGTCATAAGCAAGTATATGAGTCATCCCAGATTAGAGCATTGGAATGTCGTAAAATGGATTCTTAGATATTTGAGAGGTACATCCAATAAACACTTATGTTTTGGGGGATCTAATATTGATTTAGCAGGCTTTGTGGACTTAGATTTGGTAGGGGATATTGATACCAGGCAGAGTACTACAGATTATGTCTTTACTGTAGGTGAGACAGCGGTGAGTTGGATCTCTAGGTTGTAAAAGGTGGTTGCTTTATCCACCATGGAGGCAGAGTATGTAGCTGCAACAAAGGCAAGCAAGGAGTGATATGGTTGCAATCTTTCATGGAAGAATTGGGCAAACAATAGCCTAACAGTTATTTGTTTATGGATAGCCAAAGTGCCATACATCTTGCAAAGAATTTTGCCTTACATTCAAAGACCAAACACATACAGTTGAGATATCACTTCATTCGGTTGATGTTGGATGATGGATAGTTACAGCTGGAAAAGACACATATAGATGAAAATCCAATGAATATGTTTATGAAGGCAGTGACAAGGGAGAAGCTGAGCTTCTCTTCAGCTTCAGTTGGTCTTCAAGACTGAAATCAAAAAAATAGAACAAGAGTCCAGGGTGCTTATTTCTAGTGGGAGCAACAAGGTCAGTAGTGTTATGATCAGTCTCCAAGTGGGAGATGATATGGTGTGGATTATGATCAATCTCTAAGTGGGAGATTATTTTTATATGGAGCCTAATCAGACTCAGAGATTAAATTTACCCCACTTTTATCGGCGCGGTCTCCCCCCAAATTATTTAACTTGGTTTGGGGCAAGTGCCCCCAAGATGGGGTCAAGGGGCAGTGCCCCTTGTGGGGTCCAAGGGGTAGCTCCTTTGGCGCATTCCCTATCGCAATACAAGGTGGGGTCGAGAGGCAGCACCCCCGCAGGGGCTAGGGTCAGCGCCCCCGAAACCTCCAATGATTTTTTATTATTTTATAAAGGTGTCAGGAGTTATTATCTATTGGCTGACATAAAAAAAACCCATTTTTGTAACCAACATAAGGGTTGATAAAACTGGCTAAGGGTTAGGGTTTTCATGGATATTGTATTATAGCATTTGCAGTGGTATTGAGTTGCAAGGATTACTGGTTGTAATCTGTTTGATTTACTGTATAATAATATTAGACTCTCTATTGGTGGATGTAGCCCAGGTTTGGGTGAACCATGTTAAAACTTGTCCTCTGTTTAATCTTTATTTGCATTTAATTGATATCTTCTGCGTGTAATTCCTAACAGCCCTACTAACTCAACAAGGGGTTAGGATGGGCAGTCTAGAACAAGAACTCTGTGCGAATCAAGTAGAATAGAATCCAATTGGGAATGGGGGTAACGGAAGTGATGCAGGTGGAGGAAACCCTAAAACTAGAAGAAACACTACTAACCAGGAGAGGATAGCTGAGGAACTAGGCAAGGACCTTAGAAAGGTCACCCCGCCAAAATTTGATGGTAAAACAATTGGGGATGCGGTAGAAGACTGGATAATCGAGATGGAGAAATACTTTTCCCTGCGGAATTTGTCTAATGAGATGAAGGCTATTTGGAGATCGTATCAACTCACCGATGAGGCTGCCACTTGGTAGGATAATAAAAAGGCTGAGAAGTGGTTGTTGCCTGGTGAGGTGACATGGGAGAAATTTCTACAATTGTTTAGGAAAAGGTGGCTACCGCAATTATATTTTGACAAGAAGATGACCAAATTCAAGAATCTCACCCAAGGGGGAATGACAGTAACCCAATATTGGGAAAAATTTTCTCACTTGCTCATGTAGGTGCCTCAGTATCAATAGGATGAGAGGTTTCAGATTCGCAAATTTATAATGGGGATTAGGCCTCAAATTGGAGCTGATGTTGACATTCATAATCCTTCCACCATGGATGAGGTTTTTGAAAAAGAAATCAAGTAGGGATAGAAATTACAGCAGGTTGCAAATTACAGGAAGAGCAGAGATGCCAAGTATGGTAATAAGAAACCTTAAGGAAACAATCAGAATAATCAAAATTAGAATAATCAGGGCAATAATAATAACAGGCAGATCAGAAATCTCAAGAGAGGAAACAATTCTCAAGACCACAATGAAGGAAATCAGAACAACAACAAGAGAGCCAATTATAACAATAATAACAACAATAACAGGAGAGATGTTTCAGACAAATCCAGAGCACCCCATGGTGGTTGTTACACATGTGGTGGTGAGCATTATGCCAACATGTGTCCTTAGAGGGGGAATAATTAGAAGAACAGAAACTAGCATCACATTCATGTAACGGTTGATAATCGCCAGGCTGAATTCTAGGCTATGCCAATTCAGTGTTCGGGTAAGCTTTTTGGATGCCTTGTTTCAATGTTAATTGATACTGGAGCCATTGAGTTTTTTGTAGATCCAAATGTTATTTCAAAATTGTCAGTTAAACTAGGATATATGGCTAACTCATGGAAGGTACAATATGGAAACCAGGTAGAGAGAAAAGTAGAGCAATGTCTTGCCTGCAGTGAACTTGAGCTTCCTAGTTTTGAGACACAGATCAACTTATATGTGGCACCCCTAGCGTCAAATGACGTAATTTTGAGGATGAATTGACTTACTAAACATAAGTCCATTGTAGATTGTGAAGAGAAATCAGTAAAGTGCTTAGATGACTAGGGCAACTGAGTTGAGATTCATGGATTAAAAAGACCCTTAGAACTTCGGTAGATTTCTGCTATGCAGCTAAAAAAGGCTAATAGGAAAGGGTGCGCTATTTATGCAGTAAAGGTCAGGGACCTTGAAAACTCAGAGTCGTCAATTAAAGATCATTCCATTCTGAAGGAATTCCAAGATGTATTTCCTGATGAACTGACGAAGTTACCACCTAAACGGGAATTTGATTTCACGATTGAATTACTACTCGGAACTGAACCTTAGTCGAAGGCACCATTATGGATGAACACCACTAAATTGTATGAGCTAAAAGTGTAGTTGCAAGAATTTCTTAAGCAAGGATTTATAAGGCCTAGTGTGTCTCCTTGGGGAGCACCTGTCATTTTTTTGAAGAAGAAAGATGGCACCTTGAGGTTGTGTATTGATTATAGAATGCTAAACAAGGCCACCATCAAAAATAAATATCCGCTTCCTAAAATTGATGAATTGTTTGACCAAATGAAAGGAGATAAGGCATTCTTCAAGATCGATATGAGATTAGGATACCACCAGCTATAAATAAAAGATGAATATATATCCAAAACTACTTTTAGAAAAAGATATGGACACTATGAGTTCACAGTGTTACCATTTGGGCTAACCAACACCTCGGCAGCTTTTATGAATTTGATGAATAGTGTCTTTCAAGACTTCCTAGATGACTTTGTATTAGTTTTTCTGGATGATATCTTGATATACTCCAAATCAAAAGAAGAGCATGACAAACATCTGAGAATGGTGTTGCAGCGTCTGAGGGATCATAAACTTTTTGGGAAGATGTCAAAATGTACTTTCTACCAGACTAAGGTACATTATTTGGGCCATGTTATTTTAGCTGAGGGGATAGCCATGGACCCAGATAAGATCAAGGCGATCATGGAGTGGCCAGCACCACAGAATGTTTTAGAAGTCTGAAGCTTTATGGGACTTGCTGGCTATTATAGAAAATTTGTCAAGGGGTTCTCAACAATTGTAGCACCCATCACTGCACCCCAAAGAAAGGGAAAGAAATTTGAATGGAGTGATAAGTGTGAGCAAGACTTTCAACTTTTAAAAGAGAAACTTACTTTTGCACCTATCCTGATTATGTCAGATCCAAATGGGTACTTTATAGTGATAACAGATGCTTCAGGGGAAGGAGTAGGAGCAATTCTTATGCAGAACGATCAAGTGGTAGCTTACAAATCTAGAAAGTTGAAGCAGCATGAACTAAACTATGTAACTCATGATTTGGAGTTGGCTGCCATAGTGTACGCACTTCAAATGTGGAGATGCTATCTTTTGGGGAAGCCATTCAAGCTAAAAATAGATCATTTAGGACTTCAATATATCTTTACCCAGCCCAATCTGAATGCTCGACATAGACAATGGTTGGAGTTCTTGAGTGAATATGATTTTCGCATTGAGTATATAAAAGGAAAAGAAAAAAGAGTAGTAGATGCCCTAAGCAGAAGGAGACATCGTGTAGCCATGATTAGTGTGAAATCTAATTTTAGACAGTAGGTGATTTAGGCATTGCCAGGAGATGAGCATTATGAAAGGGTGAAACAAGCCTTGGAGCAGGATCCTTCAGATCATAGATTTGATAGATACATGTTTGAGTCTGATGGACTCTTAAGATATTAGGGACAAATGTATGTTCCTAACTCGGAAAATTTAAGAGAACTAGTGCTAGAAGAATTTCACAATGCACCTTATTTAGAGCACCTTGGTGTAACAAAAATGATAGAGGGACTCAAGCCATTGTATTTTTAGCCAGGAATTAGGAGGGATGCTACAGCTTTTGTAGCCCGATGTTTGGAATGCCAGTGAGTTAAGGTTAAGCATGTGCATCTGGTGGGACTTTTATACCCACATAGAGTGCCAAAATATAAATGGCAGGTAATTACTATGGATTTCATTTAGGGGTTGCATGTGACCAAGACCAGACATGATGTCATCTTGGTTGTTGTTGATAAATTGACTAAAGTAGCTCACTTCATACCTAGGAATCTTAAGGATGGATCAATGGTTTTAGCGATAAAGTTTATGCAGGAGATTTTTGATTGCACAGAGTGCCAGAAACGATCATCTCTGATCGTGACACTCGAATGACCTCTAGATTTTGGACTACATTGTATGCTTCTTTGGGGACAAAACTAAACTTTAGTTCAACATATCATCCTCAGACCGATGGATAGACGGAGAGGGTGAACTAGGTAGTAGAGGATCTCCTTAGAATGTACTGCATGGATCAACAACATAAGTGGGAGGAGAACCTACCTTTAGTAGAATTTTCTTATAATAACTCTTTTCATACTTCTCTAGGAATGGCACCTTTCAAGGCTTTGTATGGCCGCAAATGTCATACACCTATCAGCTGGGATATGGTGGAAGACAGGGTTGTCATTGGGCTAGAGATGTTGAGAGAGATGGAAGATCAAATGAAGCTAATCAAGGAAAAGTTGAAACAGACTTTAGATTGTCAGAAGAGCTTTGCACATAGGAACAAAACCTTCAGGCAATTTTCAGTGGGAGATAAAGTCTTTTTGAGGGTGCGACCACAGAAGAGTTCTATGTCCTTTTGGAAAAGGGTCTAGACTTGTCCCTAGATTTGTTGGGTTGTTTGATGTCTTGGAGGTTATCAATCCGGTTTCTTACAGGCTTGCTCTACCACCAACTCTATCTGAGATACATAATGTCTTCCATGTTTCTGTGCTTAAGCCATATCATCTAGCTGCTTCTCATATTCTTGACTATCATTCATTGTAGGTTCAGGATCCAAGGGTGGTGCTGGTGGAGCCGACCAAGATTTTAGAGAGGCGCAACATTAAGTTGTGGAACCACAATGTTGTGTAGTATATGGTCTAGTGGGACCAGTATTTGGTGGATAGTGCCACCTAGGAGAATGTGGAAGATTTTGATAGATTAGTCCCGCATCTTAGATTTTAGCATATTTTCATTATTGCATATGATGACTTTTATTATGTTGGTTGTATAAGACCTTTTTATGTAGATGTTTTGTAATAAGACATCGAGATGATGTCTCTTCCAAGTGGGGAAGGATGTCACATCTCAGACTATGATGCTTTTTAAACTTACTTTATTTGGAACTATTTAAGGATAATTATGTGTGTGGATTAAATAAATGTTATTTAATTTTGATCTGGATTAAATAAATATTATATTATTTTGAAAGATGAAATAAGTAAATGTTAATATATTTTGAAAGAAGGAAATGTAATGAATATTATTTTATTCTGAAATGATGAAATGCAATGCTTTGGCTATGCTTCAGCTATTTGGACACTAACCTATTAATGGGAAATTTGAGTTTGCGTGAGTTGTAGGTTGTGGAAGACAAGGGTGTGGTTAAGGTAGAGGAGATTAGTAGTCTGACAGAGTTAAGATGGAGTGGTCTCTCTCTCACACACTAACACTTAGATGCATATAGTTGCATTAGAATTGCATTAATTAATCAAATTATATTGCTTCTTATTTGATATGTTATAGTCGATTATTTAATTTATTGTTAGTGAATATTGAATCCTCTTAGTGAAAATAAAAGTAGTTCTAAATTATTTATTGTTTTTATTTGAAGTTAAAACTACTATTATCTTTTACAATCAATGAAGATAATAGATAATGCATCTTTAATCACATCTTCAGAGAGGGTAACGTCAAAGTAGATCACCTAGCTAATAAAGGAGTCGATGGCTCCTGCCTAACCATTAAACATAATCCTTAATATAGGATGACAACTCCAATGCCCTACCACTGGCCCCCCAGGCTAAAGAAGTCAAATTAGTTAGTCTAATCTAAGCCAATCTTGCCCTCAATTGAGTTTGTGAATGTTCATGCACTTTTTGGGTATACCTTTATATCTAAATATATATACATACCCATACATATATATATACATATATTTATATATATATATACACACACGTATTGTATATATATATATTTCAGACATATAGGTTTATCTGAGTTGTTCTGCTCATTTTCCTCCCCTATTTTTAACTTAATCACACTTAATCCTTTATTTGCTTATCTACACGGTGTTTCACAAGTTCATACTTTATCACTTCATTCGGATCATATTCATATTCATAATCGTTAAACAGGAGTTTGATATACAAAATAGCTTCCTTCAACTAATCAGCTTTAAAAATAGTGGAGAATAAGTTCTATTTGTAACCCTATGGTTTCTTTACTAAAATATCTTTACAGAGTATTCATGACCATGTAGGGTCTGCAAATTTAAGCCTCTTCATGGCTTCTTATAATCTTTTGTTTAGTATTATAGAAAAATAAACATGTCAGACTTACTCTCCATCATATTCCAGCAGCTGGCAGTTAAACTCCCCCAACCACACAAACCCCTCTTCTGTAACCAATCCCAGGACTCTTTTGATAAAATTTACCGCTATCCCTACCATCTCTTTGGCCATCATCAGGTTTGGTCCCTTGAGGTCAAGAATGAATGGGTAAAGCTTGATTACTGCATTTGGGTCATTTAGGTCAACCATATCCCAAGGCCTAGGTATCCCAATCCCTTCACTCGCAGCTCCCAAAGCTCTCCCCAAATCCCATAGGTGCTCAGGATAAAATAGACCCTGCATAATTTGTTCTATCTGCACTTTTCCAACCTCCAACTCTAATAACATAGTTAGCACCTGGGAAGTTTCAGTATCAACTCGATACCTCTCTGCTTCCTCCATAAACTTCCTCCTGACTATCATCTGGATGGCTCCTACCATTAGCTCATCGGAGCGTCAAAGCATGCATTGCAGGCAAAGCGTTGTCACAGGTCCAAGAAAAGCCATTTGCCGCTTGGTGCTAACCAACCTTACTGGTGTCTCCATCCTGCCACAGTTGACAACCTTTGAAGTAAAAATCACTGTGAATCTTGCTGGCATTAAATCTAATGGGTAGCCTTAGGACTTTTCCTCTGCTTAATGCTAGTTTTAATCCTATTGGTCTTTTTCTCCTTCTACCTTCGCCAGCCTGCCCTAAATCATGTCACCCTCACTAGCTCTAATTAATGCCCACACTCTAGTTTATATATATATACAAATACTCACATCTCTCTCACATATTACGCCTGGCTATCACATTTAAGTTAACATTCCTATTCTTAGCATGGATGAGACTATCTATGTTGGGGTGTTATTTTGTTAAGAGTGCCTCTTCATTTCTGAGAGATGAAGATTGCGTTATGATTATTCATCCTTCAAAGAATTGAGCTAGAAACAGTTAAGCAGCAGAAAGACATGCTTTATAATCATTGAAATCAACGCCTACATGTGTAAGACTTAATGGGAGTTGTCACAGCTTTCAAAACACCTAAATCATCACTAAGTATTATGACATTTTCCTTTGTCTGATAGCCACTCACCTCCTCTAGAATTATCCTGATATGATAGGTTAAGGATCTATCTTACGATTTAGTTTTAATGATAGATTTAAGTAAGTTTATGAATGAGTAGATACTTCTTGTGGCCAACCATGCTCAAATAAGATAAAAAAATTCCATTTCTTCTCAATATAATTAAACAACAGCTGCATATACAGACACATTGGTATTTTTTAAATTGAAGGTAAAGGTAAGATGTTCCTTTACACCAACTCTTTTTAAGCCTACATTATCTTAGAGTCACCACTTTGATGTTTTGTTGGTGATTTTCGTAATTATCCTAAAATAGATTTACTTCTTTATGGTTTGATAAAAGAAGAGCTAACAAGGGTGATGTGGGAATATTTGCTAACATGAGAAATAGCTAGGGAAGATACCAGTTTGTGTGACAGGAATCCTCAGATGTTTTGCATAGCAACGAAGGAAATAGACACATGTTGAGTAGAGTCATGCGAGAACTCGAATAAGAGGTGCCCAACAAGAACAACATAAATTTGTCTAAAGTCACCATGGAAGAAGAGAAGTTTCCAAGGAACAACAGGAGAACTGGCTCATTTGTAGAGCAAGGACTATGATTATGGTCCACTCTTTGTAAAATGAGGATTACTCTCAATTTAAACTTTCTTGCAATAAGATATGTTATTCAAATTATGTACTGGACTCCAGGAGTCCCGGGCAAGACTAGAGGTTTTCTTCACTCTATTCTTTCCTACTGGTGCCCACACTAAACAAAGATGTACTTTAATTTTTTTTATCTAATAAAATATATCTATGGCCTCGGCCTTTTACCCATAAAAAAAAAAAAAAAACTACTATTATCTTTATTTAGAAATAATAGTTTTAATAAAAATTAATTAGACACTAGTCTAAGTTTTGGGAAAAAAAATATATGTTTTAATTGAAGAATATGATTTAGATTTCAGTAAAAGCAAAACAAAAGATAGGAGTAAATATAAAAAAAAAAAAAAAATAGAAAGTCTTAATTTTAGAAATAAGTGACTAACTTTTCTATATTATTTTTTTCTTTATTGTTGTAACGGCTCTAGCAGCCACTTCTTCCTCTTGCAACATTGACCTCTACATGTTCTTTTTCTGAATGAATTAATGAAGGAGGATTTTGGATATCTGTCTATTGATAGATTGTGTGTGGGGGAGGGGGTAAAACAAAATAATAAAAAGGAAGAAAAACTTCACATTCAAATACACAAAAACAATATGGATTCTAAAAAAGATTAGAGCATAGACAGAGAAGATTTCATATTTGGGGCAAATAGGGAAGTATTGGAAAATCAAGAAGGAGAGCAGAGGATTGGTAGGAATTCATTTACCAGCAAACATATTTACAGGTTTTTATGCAAACCCAAATGTTTTTATCTCAATTTGTGTGGATGAGTGATTGTTGATCAATCTCTGTTAAAATTAGTTTCTTATGAATATCTTCTTGTTGTATGTTTGGTGTATAAATATTGGGTATTCAGATAAAATACTGCTCAGAACTGTATATTTTTCATGTATGTCTGATATTTCTTTTGTTATTCTGTAAGTATATCATAAAATATACTGTGATATTTTATACATATATATATTTGTAGTGTAATTATGTTGTATATTTATATATGTAATATAGTTATTTCTGTATAATACTTATTAATGGCATATATATAAAATGGTGGGGGACTGTACAAATTCTAGCTTGAAATATTATATATAAAAAAAAGAGAAGTAATATAAAAAGTTTTAGAAATATTTGGGGGGCCTAAGGCCATCCCATGGAAGAGCCGTAGATGGGGTCGACACCCCTCATAGGCCTCATGGCCTATGGGGAGAGTCATCCCCAATCGACAGCAACCTTTCCCTATGGGCAGTTTGCCCAACTCACAAAGCTTAAATTTGTTTTGCTATCTGATTTCGATTCTACTATAGCCGTCTGTTTATCATTATTTCGCAGTATATGTATTGATAACTTTGAATCTTATATATATATATACATTTCAATTTGTTGTATATCAGTCAGTGAATATATCAGTATTTTCATTATTGGTTGTCTATGTATTGATAAATTTTCCAGTATATAATATATATATATATCCAACTGTTGTGTATCAATCAGTCACTATGTATATATGTATTCAGCTTGTCAACATTGCATATGCTCTGTAAAATTTTCTTCAAGTATATATATATATATATATATATATATATATATATATATATATATATTTTTATTTATTTACCCATTAGCTACAAGTTTGGGTTTGAGGAATGGAATTATATTTGTTTCCACATAAAAGTATATTCAATTAGAAATTACACTTAATCTAAAATCAAGCACTACCTAAAGAACATACCAAAACCTCTGAAATGATAAATAAACTGACAACAAAGAAAACTAGTAGAAATATCTTGTCCAACCAAAATTTAAGGGAAACCACTTATTCACTTTTAGATCATTACATAACATTAGATTAGTAAACTTAGACAAATATGCAAACTGGAATAGAGAATTGGTTGATGTAAATGGTATTTGTTTTCAGCATGGACATTGTAATGGTAAATGTTTAAATCTTGGAAAAACTCTTCTTTGCATTTATTTGGTAAAGTAATGTACTCTCAGGACAGGATGTCGAATGTGGGCTCACAGAGAGGGTAGTTTTACTTTTTCTAAAACTACCACTTTTGTTATTGTTTGGCCAAGCTACTGTACCATTGAAATAGATGGATTTGTTATTAAAAAGCCTAGATTTATATGTCTCTGGCACATCTTGCTTCCAAGAGTTATGTCATTTCTAGGTTAGGAATGCATACAAGAAACAGGCACGCATTGAGAGATTCCCTCCTGCTTATACCGTTCCAGGTTGCTAGGCTCCTTATGCAGGGTAGGTGTTTTCTTCAAGTTAGGAGGAAACCTAGGGAAGTCTAGTACTTCACGGTTGGGTGGAAAAGGCACCTTAACCACACTCTTGGCCTCGGGTTACGAGAAACGGTGGTCAAGATTAGAGATTTTTTGTTATATGATTCTTTATGGATATTTATTTCATTATATTACTCTTGTATGGCTAGCATAGCTGATTTGTAAAATGTAATAATATTTCATTGATGTATTGATGCAATATCTTACTTGTAACATTGAAACAGATGTATTGTAACACCTTAATTGGGGTATGTAATTGGAATTGTAAGACTTTTTAGTGTATGGAAATTGTACTTCATTTTTTTTATGAACTTGCTATTTTATAGAATTATGGATATTTGAAAATTGTAAATGATTTACTTTCCTTATTTAGAAAGAGCATTATTTTTGTAATACTAATTTTAGTATGTAAGTTTTCTGCACTTTACATCAGTCAAGCCCTGGAGAGATATTCAAGTCTTCCAAACACCGTTGTCAGATAAAGAGTGTGTATCCCTGCAGGATAGAGGCAAAATCTAAATGATAAATGATTGAAAACACAATTGATATCACCTTGTAGTGAAGATCTCATGGAAGGAAGATTCTCTTCATGCCATGAGGAGATGGATTGCAAATCTACAAATACAAACACAAGAACAACACAAAATTTTGCTCTGCAACACTATGAATGCCTTGAATCACTTTCACAAAAGATCTTGAATCCAAATTGCCATCTAGTTTACAAATGAATGCCTAAACATTCTTATATATGCAACTACAAACATTCCTGCTAAGAATTTCATAATTCAAACTTACCGTGTCGGCATAGGACCTAAATAATGGTCACAAACTGACACTTTGAAATTGGGCTTGACCCAAAATAGGGTAGGACTAGGGTGCAAGTGCCCAAGTCCTCCCCCCTATTTTAGGTAGGATTTATGTCAAGTGTACCCCCTAGTCCCATTTGCCATGAAACTTCAGGGTTTTCTCATTGGGATGTCAAATTAACATGTAAGATGTCCTAAAGGCATCTTAAAGACCCGGACCTTAAGAGGGAAAATCCCCCAAAGGGACATTTTTCAACGTAACAAGAACACAAGACACCAACGGCTATATGATTGGCTGCTATCCCTAGAGAAGAGCCAAGCTATAGGTTGGTGGGGGCTCTGTTCCTTTGTTGCAATGATTAGGGATTGATGGTCCAAGTGTATTGATTAAACTATGCAATGAAGAGACCTAATGAGCAAACTAAGTAAAAGTGGACATAGCAGTTACAGGAGATAGAAAATAGCAGTAGAAATGAAATAAGTAGATAGAGAGGAACCTGTCACTAGAAGCAGGGTCAGTCAGAGCTGAACACAGGTGTTAGGGGCCCAAGTCTCAGGGTTTTGGGATAGACAAACTTTTGTGTGAATATCTCCATCTCTATATCCTTTGTCTTCCTATCGTTTGTCGATATCAAAAACCTTCGCTCTAGAACTACACACATAAGAGGAGGAAAAATGGTTGTGTTGTATAGGGGCTTACCTCGGTCAAACCCCATGTAAGTGTTTCCTCTTCCACAACAACAGATGATAGAGAGAGTGCATGTTCACGATGAACAGAGGTAGATAACTAATAAGGATTGCAATAATCAAATGTAACGAAATGAACTCACCATGAGCATGAAACCCTAGTTGGACTTGATGCCATAAAACTAGTCACACACTAGTAGATGTTGGAGAAGGAAGAATCTTCCTCAAATACATGCAAAGGTTAGTGCAATAGCAGTAATAATAATTCACAAGTAGAGAGATTCAGAATTGTAGAGAGAGCTTGTAGATATGTAGATCAAATATTCATTCTAATGTCACTTCATCATGTTTTCATTTGTGTAAATGAGAAAGAGAGTCATATATATATGAATCCTAATTAATTTTTAGAAGAGTCATGTTAGGCCGACAAAAGGTGAACCACCCAATGTAACAAGGTTGACACTTAAATTTCAAACTTTGTTTAGGGCCAAAAGGTTGGACCCATGAGTTGAGCACCCTAGTCCTAGCTAAATTAGCTCACAAAATCTCAGTAATAAAAGGATTTACCATTATTTCTTATTTAGGAGCTAAAATAGGCACTTCATGAGCAGAGATAAACATACACGTTAAAAGGCGTGCTAAACCTAGTGTGAAATTCTAAGTGGTAACAATTTTTGACACTATAGAGAGATAGAGAGAAATAGAGAGATAGAGAGATGGAGAGAGGGAGAGAGGGAGAGAGGGAGAGATATAGAGAGAGGGACAAATAGAGAGAGATAAAGAGGGGAGATAAAGGAGAAGGGAGAGAGAGAGAGGGAGGGAGAGAGAGAGAGAGAGAGAGAGTAGAGGGGAGATAAAGAGATAGGGATAGAGAGGAAGAGAGGGAGAGATGGGGGAGAGGGGAGATAGAGAGATAGGGATAGAGAGCGAGAGATAGAGAGAGGGGGAGAGATGGGGGAGAGGGGAGATTGGTTCAGTCACGGTAGGAGTGTTCACAGAATGAACTGTCTGGATCGTGCAGCAAGAGTAAACACAACAGAAACAACTCAAAGAAAAATGAACAAATACATATTTAGTCATTCAATATATCAAAGGATTCAAATACAATCTAGGTGGCAACATGCGAGCTTACACTATGGGCCCAAAGGCCTAATTACATACATGCACAAGATAAAGCTTTGAAGATCCTTCGCACAAATCTAAACTATCAAATCTTGCCTATGTAAATAGTTGATTTCCTAAGGATCTATTACATTAATATATATCCAATCTGGACCAAAAGATTCCTTCGTGTCAACTAAGGTCACAAACTCTGATAAGAGCGGTAACTTGTTCACAGATAGGTTAGACCTAAATCATAGAACACTTCCTCAAATGAATGGAACAACGTGTAGACCCTTGGGGAAGGTCAGCCATGAACCAAAAGACATTGAATGATGTGTCATTGAGATCTACAAGTCAAGGAATGATCTGCAATCCTTCTCCTTTAGTTGATTATTAGGAACTGCTAGAATTCTCTGCTCTGAGAAAATAGCCAATCTTCTGATAGTGATATATTTCTGGTAACTAATCCAAATGCTCTAAATTCTTGACATGATGTAGATGCTAAGTCCATGTCCACAAGGTGTGAAATGCCAAAACCAAACCACAAGTTGAAACTACTTCTGACTGAACTGCCTGAACTAGACTGGAAAATGAAAGAACTGAAATGCAAACAAACTGAAATGCAAATGTTTTTGGTTGATGCAAGATTACTCTTGAACCAGGGATGCTCCTGCATCAGACATCTAGGGTTATTGAAAAAGTGAGTCCCTCACTTTGTTGGGGCTAGGGGAGAACCAAGATGGTCCACCTCAACCTAAGAAATCCATGATGAATCTTCTTCTGGTCTGCCTTTCCACTTCACAAGATATTCTTTGTATTGTCTTCCTCTAGTGCTACATCCAACTCTGCTATCCAAAATGTCTTCTATATGATCCGGTGCTTGTTGTGGTAAATGCCTCTTTAAGTCTTCTTCCATGCTATCACTGAACTCTACTTCATGATACTGATAAAGATCTACAATGTTGAAAATAGGTGAAATACCCAATGTCTCCAATAGCTCTACTTCATATACATTTCCTGAATCAAATTTCCTGAGTATCCTACAAGGTCCAAACTTCTTCATCTTCAACTTGTTATATGTCCCAACTGGAAATCTTTCTTTTCTCTAGTACACCATCACTTCATCTCCAACTTCAAATTCCTTATGTCTTCTCTTCTCATCAGCCTTCTCTTTGTACTTACTATTCATTTCCACCAAATGTTTCTTCACTTGATTATGCATTGTCTTCATGTGGTCTGCAAATTCTTCTACTTCTACACTCCTCCTTTCTTCTATACTGATATGTCTTAATTCTACTACTCCTCTAAGATTAACTCTAGTAACAATCTCAAAAGGTGTTCTTCCAGTACTCCTATTAACTAAATTATTGTATGCAAACTCTACTTGTGAAAGAATCAAATCCCAACTTCCAGCTTTGTCTCCAACCAAACATCTCAACAAGTTTCCCAACTCTTATTCACTACCTCTATCTATCCATCTGTTTGTGGATGAAAAGTAGAACTAAACTTCAAATCTATCTTCATCTTCTTCCAAAGTGTCCTCTAAAAGTATCCAATAAACTTTGCATCTCTATCTGAAACTATACTCTTAGGTAATCCATGCAATCTCACAATCTCCTTGAAAAATAGGTTAGCTACATGCACTACATCAATTGTCTTCTTACAAGGTATGAAATCAGTCATCTTTGAAAATATGTCAACCACTACAAATATTGAATCATGTCCTCTCTGTGTCTTAGGTAATCCCATTACAAAATCCATGCTTATGTCTTCCCAAGGTCTCTCCGGAACTGTCAAAGGTTTATACAATCCAATGTTCTGACTACTCCCTTTTGCAACTTGACAAACTCTACATCTCTGCACAAATCTCTGAACATCCTTATGTATCTGAGGCAAAAAGAATTTCTCACTTACCAAAGCCACTATCTTGTCAATGCCAAAATGTCCTGCTAATCCACCACTATGCTTCTCCTTGATCAAATTATCTCTCATTGAACTTCTAGGTATGCACAACTGACTTTCTTTGAACAACATATCTTCTTGAATGAAATAGTCCAACCACTTACTCCTATCTATCACAATAGGTTCCTTACAGGCTTTCCAAGGTTCTGCAAAATCAATGTCTCCCTCATACATATTCTTCAATTCATCAAAACCCAACACTTCAATTCTCATCTCTGTCAACAAGTTTCTTCTTCTACTCAAGGCATCAGCAACTTTGTTTGATTTTCCACTCCTATGCTTCAACACAAAAGTATAACTCTACATAAACTCTACCCACCTCATATGTCTCTGATTCAACTTACCTTGACAATTTAAATATTGCAAAGCTTGATGGTTTGTATACAACACAAACTCCTTAGGCAACAAGTAATGTCTCCACTTCTTCAAGGCTTGAATTATGGCATAGAACTCTTGATCATAAACTAAATATCTTTTCCTTGCATCATTCAACTTCTCACTAAAATATGCTATAGGTCTACCTTCTTGACTTAACACTGCTCCAATTGCATTTCCACTAGCATCACAATCAACTTGAAATATCTTATTGAAATCTGGTAATGCCAAAATAGCTTTCTCTATCACTTTCTGCTTCAACAACTCAAAACTTTTATCTACTCTAGATGTCCACTTAAAATCATTTCTGTCACCTCTCATTGTCTCTATCATAGGGTTACAAACTGAACTAAAATTTCTAATGAACTTTCGGTAGAAACTAGCCAATCCATGAAATGTCTAACCTCTCCAATGCTCTCTAGTGTAGGCCATTCAATAATTCCTTTCACTTTTTCAAGGTCCATCTTCAATCCTTTCGTAGAAATCACAAATCCCAAATATACCAACTCTTCCTTCATGAAACTACACTTCTTGATGTTTATCAGCAATTTCTCCTCTCTCAGTCTCTACAAAACTTGTCTAATATGCAACAAATGTTCTTCTTTTGTTTTACTGAAAATCAAAATATCATCCAAGTATACAATCACAAACTTACCCAAGAATTTCTTCAGAACTTCATTCATCAATCTCATGAAAGTACTCGGTACATTTGTCAATCCAAAAGGCATCACTAACCACTCATACAATCCTTCATTTGTCTTAAAAGTAGTCTTTCATTCATCACCTTCTCTGATTCTGATATGATGGTATCCACTCTTCAAATCTATCTTTGTGAAATATCTTGATCCACTCAAACAATCCATGATATCATCCATCCTAGGTAAGGGAAATCTATACTTAACTATGATCTTGTTTATTGCTCTAGAATCAGTACACATTCTCCATTCTCCATCCTTCTTCAGTGCAAGCACTGTAGGTACTGTACAAGGACTTAAACTTTCTCTGATCAAACCTTTCCTTAATAACTCTTGTATCTATCTATTTAGTTCTTCATTCTCTGCTGGTGTCATCTGGTGTACTGCTTTGTTAGGCAAACTTGCTCCCGGTATAAGATCCGTGTAATGACTTATACTCCTTATAGGTGGTAATCCATCAGGCACATTATCTGATATGATGTCTTCATACTCTATCAGCAACTCTCTTATCTCATTCAGTTCAGTTTCTTTCTGTACTACTTCAGGCTTTTTAGGAATCAAGGCATAACACATACTTTCCTATTTCAAACATGTTATCACTGGGAATTGCACCCATATGCAAGGCTGATTAAAGCATTGCAATTCCATGTAACATGGGACTAATCTCAAGTTGTGGGTGCCCTATGACGAGTTTAGACCTCCAGATTGTGGGTTGGTTCCCTTCAAATGTTCTATTGAGATGTATGTTTTTTACTTTTTGGGAAAAGGGAAGAAAGAAATTAAATGAATATTAAAAGTAAAATGGTGATGCACCTGATATGGATAAAAATAATGCAATCTTATTCACAATGTTTTCTTAGAAATCTAACTTCTACACAATCCAGACTTGGCATAAATATCACAAAAATGATTCTAAGGAAGGTTTGAAAATAGGTTTTTATGAAGAAAAAGTTTTTTTCACAGGATAAAAAGACTATTTCTGGTTAACACAACCTAAGACCTATGATGAATTTATACTTTAATATTGTAAGTAATGAGGTGAGACAATAATTTTGAAGATTTAATAATAAAACACAACAAAATTTCATCAAAATCACTTCAACATTCAACACTAAAAGGAAAGGTAAATAAATTGATCTGAAATAAACAAAGGAAAGCTTTACAAAAAGACAAAAGATAGCCTATAACCTATTGATCTTTTAATAAAACTGTAAAAGTGAGCTACAAAAATTCTCCAATCTATCTGAATCAGAATGAGAATCCAGAACTAGCAAAAACAAACTTTTGTTTTACAATATATAGGCTTGCTCTCTCCAAGAGGCATGCAAAAAATATAGACTTGTAGATAACTACCTCTAAAAATACTCATTCCCGAGCAACCTCAAAAATCCTCAAAATTAGGGTCTAAAACTGCCACAAATTGAGCAAAAATAGCTTCAATTTGGGCTTCTCCATATATTTGACTAAAATTTTGACCAAGGATCCTAAAAATATTCCTAAAAGTCATGCAAAACCTCCTAGGTGGCCTAGTTAACTCAACTAATCAATTTGCATGACTTTGCATGAGCAAAATTGATTGAGTAAATAATAAAGTGATAAAATATTACTCTATTATTGGTTACAATTTGTTCTATTTTTTATTTTACAACTTGTGGAAAATAATAAAGTAATTTATAGAGTATTACTTTATTATTTATTTACAATTAATAAATGTATAAAATTGTGCATGATTAGAAGAAAAATATTACTCCTTATCACTCCAATACATGAAAAAAAAATCTCCCTCTGTAAGGAAAATAAAAAGAACTCAGTCACTCTTGTAGCACTCCATGCAAAAGACAAAAATGCATAAATATCCTTATCACTCCCTCTTGTTGACATTGTGCACATACATCCATTTCTTAAATCTCCTTATATCTCCATATGCAAATTTGAAGTTAAGGAAAGAAAACAACTCCACTATGCAATTTGATACCATGCATAAAAATGTTCATCATATGTTGTCACCATCAATACTCCCACCATGCAATTGCCTTTATACAATAATCACATCACTACAAGACAATATCATATTACCCATGAAGTCATATCTCCACCATGCATAAAAGCTTACCCCTAAACTCCATGTATTACATATGCATATACCATGTCTAAAATCATACATCCTCTTGGCTGTTAGTAACCATGCATAATCTTGAAGTCTATCCTTGGATGCTTGGAAATGGACAAGGGACCTAAGCATGTGATTTGTTATTCCTTCACCATTCGACCACCAAGGAATCTTCAAAAGGTTATATGGCTTGTAGTCTTCCCACATGTTATATTGGTCTCTTGACTTAATAAAAACCAACGACTAAAGGGTTACTGTCGGCCACTATATGTTATGATTGCTAGAGAAAGTCTTGACCATGACAGCAAAAATGGATAAAGTAATAATTGGTTTTTCTTAAGTCAAAAAATGCACTTGAGCAAAAAGAACCTTCGAACAAAATAGGAAAACAACCCTAATCTTTTCTCATTCACTCTCCATTTGACTACTCTCCTTGAGCTCTGCAAAATTCATGTCAGTTGATGGTTTCAACTATCTTCATGGTGGCTCTAGTTTTCTCCTTTCAACAACTCTTCATTGTCATTACCATTGAACTCTGCATGAGCTAGGAAGAAGGTAACCTTTCTTTTCTATTTGATATGAAACATTTGAGTATCTGTAGCTTTCTTCATTTTTATGGTCATGGCCTTCTTTACTATTATGAATACCTCCATTGTTGTGCACTCTTTAATGTCTTCATTCTATTTGTGTGTGCTTCTTTCTTGACGGTCTTCATCTACTCCTTTGGAAGTTTGAGGCCACTGTGAGGCCATGGAAGATCTTTCTTCCTACCAGCAACAAGGGTAAGCACTTCCTTCTTAATCTATGTAGCTTCATTATCTTTGGTTTCACTCCTTATAGCATGACAAGTTGTAGATAGACGTGGGTATTGCATTTTATAGCAAAAAAAAAGTTGTCTCTGTTAGCCATGGTTGCATATTTCTTCTCTTGTCTTAATCTTGAGGGCTTTGAAGCTTTGAAGTTAGGGTTTCAACTTCTCCTCCATTTCCAGAACCTCTACCCACCATGGCTATGCTTCTCTTGTTAATACTCATCAAAATTTGTAACTTACTAGAGGGTTTGTGAGTCTTGAAGTTAGGGTTTCAACTTCATCTTGCATAGAAAAAACCTTGTAATGCCATGGCCATATTGTTTTACTTGATCTCTTTCTCTTTATACTGTAAGAAATGAAAGGTTTGATGTATCTTTGAAGAAATCTTATTAATTTGGCAGATGGGTATACCTTCTTTCATGCTTCTTGCTCTTCGAGCTATTGGTTATGAATGCATCATGGCATCTTTTTTGAAAGCTCTCAACTATGTTTGCAAAAATCTCATTAGGGTTTGGTCCTTTGACATGGGTATACAGCCCTTTCAAAAAGAATGGCTTCTCTTTTTGTGCAGCACCACCTTGACTGTGATCTTGTCTCCATCTGTTGAAAGAAAGTATAAGGGTTTTGAAGTATTTTAAGTGGATTTTCTTGCTTTACTTTTCATAACACTTCTCCACCTCCTTGTGACTATCTCACATTTGCTGATGACACATTTTGCCTTATCATTCCACTGTGGTTACTGGGTAGAAGCACATGTTAATATTCTGTTATAATAGAAAAACCTTTGATATTCTATATAAGGGTTTTAACATCTACTTTCATTGTATCTGTAGCGTAGATTGCATGATATCATACCTTTCCATTCTATAAGGTTCTTCTGTAGAATATCTCTTCAAGTTGCATGAATATAATGTGATGAACTATAAGTCATGTGGAACATCCTTGACTGGCTACTACCTTTGTTACAACTGGATATATATCATGGCATAGATGTCATGTTAGCTCTTGAATGTTGTGTGTATTAGACTCCTCTATTCATAGACATAATGCATTTTTGTTTCTTTCTGGTTGGTACACCTATAGCATGCCTTTGTGCATCCTCATACCTGTAGTCATCTTTTTGCATACTTTAAAGGATACCTGTAGCTTCCTTGTGCATCTTCAGATCTCTTCTGGTAGTTCATACTTTCATCATTATGCACCTTAGTATTATAGATATATGTTCTTTAGCCATCCATTGATCTGTGATCATTCATGTGCACACTAATTGCCTATTTTATTGGTTTTCATGTTCTTCTGTAGACGGGCAATGACCATTATGATGTATCATGAATGTCTCCTGCTTATTTAAACTACTTCACTGGTCACTGCCTTGGTTGTACATGGTGATGGTGACTGTATTATGATAGAATAACTGGCATAGAAGGAAGAGGACTGTTTACCTTGTGTATTTAATGTTCTTTGTCAATCATCATTGTAGCACTTGATATAAGTTTTGTTCTTCTTCTTATGTTCCTTCTTCATTATTGATGCACCTCTGTAGATGGATATGGCAATTCATGATATACTCTGACTACTTCATGATCATTGTCATGACTGTCTATAATGAAGATGACTGCATTTATTCTTTTTCCTGCAATATATCTTTCTTTTTGTCATCATGATATCTTTTTTACTGCACTCTATCTCTCCTAACAGCATCTTCTTTATTGTGTGGCATCTTCTGTACTGTGTGGCATCTTCATGCATGACAGTCTCTTGTTTGATCTCGAAAGTTTGACTTGACTGTCATGTCTCTTGACCATTCACTGTGTTGGGGTATTTGCTTGTATTATATGCTTCATCCCTCGATACTTGATTGTTTAAACATCTTACTCCATTTAGAATGTAGCATTTGATCTTCATGTATCTTTTGATGGTTTGAAGTTTTGAGGTATTGGTGGCAGCCTTTTGCAAAGTTTATACCTTCCTTTTGGATGACTGCACACATAGCTCATACATATTGTGAAGTTCTATTTAATGGCAGACAAGTTGGCATATTGTTTTATAATTGTCTTGCCTTCCACTATTCTATCTGTTGTTCCATGTGGCATTTACTTGACTACTTCTATGAGACACTTGTAACTTTGAATGTGATATAGTTGTTTAAACTTTGTTCTTCTTTAAAAAGTATGAAAACAAAATGAGAAATACCTGGTATATAATTTTGTTTCATCTTACTCCTTTGTCATAATGAGATGACCTTTCACAATATTTATTCTGAAACTTGTTCAAATGATACATAAGTTCTTTTATCCTCCTTGCTCTATCTCTCTTCTCTTTATCAAGCACAATAGTCTAAAAACTTGTATCACTCTTAAGATGACTGTAATCTAGTTTTCTGAATTTGTCTTTTTATCAATCTTGATTCAGTCATATAGCTCTGATTTGTTTCAATCAATTGTAATGATGTCATGCTGACATCCTCTTTATGTAAGTTGATTAGATCATGATATAGCTTAGAATGATGCATCCTATCTTTTTCTAGTACTCTTTTCAAAAAAAATGAAAGGAAACATGATGGGCTCAAACCCTTGTGGGAGCCACATTTAATTCACATGTTTATTTGTCTTCAAATCAGCAACAAAATTTGTCCTATACCTACACAATGAACAAACAAGTTAGCATAGAAAAGTACCTGATAGCATTGATTGATCTCCTTCATGATTTCTTCTTGATATGTATCATTATATGATCTGAATTCTTATCTGAATGCATGATATGATAAGTAGATGTCTCTGTTTGATAAAAGCATGTGATAACTGTAAACATTCGGAGCACTAACGGGGCTATCCCAAAAAAATTTGCAAGTTTCAACTGCATGGTGGCTCGGATTGAAGCATGAAGACTGAAGACTTGAAGACCAGCTTCAACAGCAACCTCCATCATCAGGAAATGATGGATGTTTAGATTTATCATATGTTCTTTTCTCTTTTCTTTTATCAAACAGATACATAGCTTGCATGTCTATAATTGCTCAGTTTAGTACTCCCACGGCTTGTGTGGGACACATTTGAACATTTCTTTTAAACATGATCAGTTAGTTTCTCTGATGCATATGGTGTATATGTATTTCCTTTTTAATCAATGCATGAGATAAAGTAACAGATACCTGGATGTATGTTCAAAACATGGCATGAAATAATAGTGTAATACAACATCCTTCTCTCTTTTATTCAAAACTGATTAATCTGAATAATCAATTTAACTTATAACTCCTAAAAGATCAAACTTTGTAGAACAACTGTATCTCCTTGAATGTTTGATCCTTTGATGATCAATTCTTTTGTCATGATAACTTATCAGTCCTGATTGGACTGATGGGTTATCCTGACAACTGGATCTTCTTTTCAACTTTGTTAAAGTGTCAACCATTCAAGAATGCATAACCGTGAAGTTTTCTATTATTCATTCTAAACAATTACACCTAGGTCAAACTAATTTTCAGTGTGAAAAAAAAATTAGTAACATTTCTGGCGATCTCTCAGGGGTGTTTGCCTGCTAAATAGTTTAGAACTACTAGCCTTGCCTTCTCATTGGGCATAGAGTCATTTCTGCCATGAACTTAGAGAAATTCTGCAACTCACACTAACTGAAAACAACAACAACAACTAACTGAAAAAACTAAAACTAAAATAGATTTGCTTAAAACAGAACCAACTACATGTGTAGAAGCACTTTTTGGAAACAAAACAACAAAACTAAAACTAAGTGTGCAAAAGCACTTATTTGCAGCATAAGGTTGCCTTACTTAGTAACATATCTTGAGATGAATCCCGTTAACTGGGATTGGCAACACCTCACCATCTAACTTAGCAAGCTGAAATACATTGTTTTGCTTACACTCTTTGATTATGTATGGTCCGTCCCACATTGCATCAAACTTTGTATGTTGTCCTATTCTACTATTTAATTCATTCCACTTGAAAACTAGATCTCCTTCTTTATAAACTCTTAGTATTGCTCTTTTATCAAAATTCCTTTTCATTTGGGCCTAGTGTACTTCTAATGTTTTCAAGGCCTCTTTTCTGATCTCTTCAAGTTTAATTAGCTGTGCAAGCCTGATTTCCATTGGTTGTTCTTCAAGTAACTCTAGCTCTTTTATATAGCTAAGTGTTGGAAACTCTACTGTTATTGGTAACTTGGCTTCCTTTCCATATGTAAGTACATAAGGTGAATTACATGTTGATCTTTTAGGTGTAATCTTATCAGCCCACAGTGCTAACTCTAATCTATCATGCCAAGACCTCTGATTCTCATCAACTATTTTCTTTATAATCTTAATACGATTTTTCTTAGTTGATTTAGCTTGTCCATCACCTTGAGGGTAATAATTTGATGAAGTATTCAAGTAATGTTATTTTTGATAGACCAATTAGATATTCTCAATCCAATGAATGCTAGAGCATTATCTGAAATAATTGAGTCAGGAATTCCAAACCTAGACACTAGATCTTGATAAAAATTTAGGACTGATGTTTCATTAGCATCTTTCAAAACAAATGCTTCAGTCCACTTAGTGAAATAATCTGTAGCAGTCAAAATCCATTTGTGTCCTTGGCTTGAAGGTGGATTAATAGGACCAATGAAGTCCAATCCCCACTTGTCGAATGGATGTTCCACTTGAATTGGAAGCAAGGGCATTGCTGCCAGCCTTTGTTTACCTACAAAAACTAAACATTTAAGACATTTCTTTACCCATTCATGAGCATCCTTGAACATGTTAGGCCAATAGTAACCAGCTCTAATAATTTTTAGAGTTGTTGTTCTAGCTGCAAAGTGACCTCCAGCAGGTCCATCATGAAATTCTTCTAGAATCTTTTGAGTTGATCTGGCTGTACACATCTTAGTAAAACATTGTTAAAATCTTTCTTGTACAGAATTCCATCAATTATGGCATAAGAGATTGCCTATAATATGTAATATCTTCTTTTAGATCTGTCCAGGCTTTGTGGACAATCACCAGTGTGCAGATAATGAATCATATCATGCATCCAACTTGTAGGGGGGTCTGGGACAGCAACTATTTTATTGTTTTGAAGCACTATCTCAGCCTCTCCTTCTAGTTCCTTACTGTATCCTTCATTTCCTGCTAGCTATTCACATAGTCCTTTGCCTCAAACCAGCTTGGTTACCTTAATTGTATTGTCATATTCCATGACCTTTGTTATCCACCCTGCTCTCTTATCATTTAAATCTTTACTGAGCAAAAATTATTTCATTGTTGGGTGAGCAACCATTAATTAAATTCTGTTATTTTAAAGCATGTGTTTGAATTTCTTTAAGCTCCTGATAATGGCTAATACATGCTTTTCAACAAAAGAATATCTTACCTCGTAGTCATGCAAAACCTGTCTAAAAAATGCCACAGGTTGTTCCATTCCTTCACTGTTTTGCTGACACATCATAGCTGATATAGTATATACACTACCAAATGCATATAAAATGAAGTCTTTATCAAAATTTGGATTTATCAGAGTTGGAGCAGTAGCAAGTGCCTCCTTTATTTCTTCAAAACTCTGCTTTCCTTCTTTGGTCCAGCTAAAGAGAATATTCTTCTTCAGCATTGTTGTAAGAGGTTGTAAAAGTGCTGCTATGTTTGGAATAAACCTTCTTACAAAGTTAATTCTTCCTAGAAAGCTCTGTAAGCCTTTCTTATATGTAGGAAGAGGTAATTCTAGTATTGCAATCATTCTTTCAGGATCAATTGATATTCCATCCTTAGATACAATGTGTCCCAGCAGTTTGTCTTCATGAACAGAGAAAATACTCTTCGTTGGGCTCAATGATACCCTAAATTCTCTACATCTCTCAAAGATTAGTCTTAAATGATGAAAATGATCTTCATCTTTTTTAGAAAAAAATTGTCACATCATCTGAGTATACAAGCACAATTTTATTAATTAGGCCTTGAAAAGCCATGTCCATTTCTCTCTGAAATGTTGCACCTACATTTGATAAGCCAAATGGCATCTTTCTGTATGCTATTATGCCCCATTTTGTGGTAAAAGCTGTCTTGTATTGATCTTCCTCTTTCACAAGAATTTGGTTATAACCTGAATAACCATCCAATGAAGAAAATCTCTCTGATCCAGAAACAATCTGCAATATCTAATCCATAGATGGTGAAGGATAATGATCCTTCAAAGATGCTCTATTAAAATCACAGAAATCAACACATAATCTGATTTCTCCATTTTTCTTTCCAACAAGAACCAAGTTAGAAACCCATGAAGTATGTTTGATAGGAAAAATGATATTACCTTCAATAAGTTTATTGAGTTTTGTTTTCATGAGTACTTCCAGTTTGGGATTCAATGGTCTTTGCTTCTGTTTGATAGGTTTAGCTTTGGGTTCTAGCTCTATTGTGTGTTGAACTAACTTAGGGTTGAAACCTTTCATATCTCGATATTCCCATGCAAAAATTTCACTGAAGTCTTGATAAAGCTAGATGAATGCTTGTTCTTGTTTTGTACATATCCTTCCCAGCTTGAGCAATTTTCCTTTAAAGATCTCAATAGGTTCATAATGTTCTTGCTTTATTGACAAGCTGGCCTTGTCCTTTCTTACTTGATCATCAGTATTAAAGATAGATTGCAAGGTCACTAAGCCCTTGGGTAACTTATTTGATCTTAACTAAAGTATTTGATCATCATATTGTTATACAAAATTTCGTCGATTACCTGCAAAAAATTTAGCTTCTTCCATTAAGAAATTTACAATCTGTTCATCACTGTCAAACACTTGCCAACTGACATTATTATCTAGAACTGATGGTCTAACAGCAACTTTGACATATAAAGGAGAGTGAATATTCTTCATTTCAACAGGAATATCATATTCAGCTCCTATAGCAGCAAGTTTGTCAGCTTGCTTGTTATCAGTTCTAGGTACAGATATGAGATTAAATGCATCAAACTCTTCTATCATGTCCCAAACTCTATGTTTGTATAGTTTCAGCAAATTATTTTTTGTAGCAACAAGGTTTCTAACTTGTTTAACCACTAACTCACTATCTCCAAAAACTTTTAAACATCTAATTTTTCTCTTCCTTGCCCATTCTAGCCAATGAACTAAAGCCTCATATTCATTTGAGCTGTTAGAATAGATGAAATCAAATCTGAAAGATGAATAATATTTCTCACCTATGGGAGAAACTAAAACAACTCCTCCTCCAGCTCCTACCTTGCTTCTAGAACCATCAAAAAATAGTTCCCAAACATCATTTTCAGATTCTACAGTTTGCTATTTTTCTTCTTTAATCAGATTTAGAATAACTGTATTATTTTTTTGAATCATGTACACACCAAGACCAATCTCATCCATTTTCTCAAATGGATCCGTTTCATGATTTTCTGTTGCCCATTGGTCTAGAACCAAATCTGGAATTCCTTATGAAGGTGTGTTTGGATCTTGCATAGGAATTAGATCCTCTTGATAAAAAATGGGAAGATTTGCATTTATAGAACTAGGTGTGTAAGGTTCCAAATGATCTTTTGCTAGTGGTTCAAACTTGATTGTAACCTTGGTTCCATATCTAGTTCTAAAGAATAAATGTGTCCAATCAGATGATAAATACCCTCCTAACATTGTTGTAAAATCTCTGGATAAGCAAATGGTAAAGGTAGGTGCCAAATCAATGACATAAATGTCTTGGTATATAAGAAAGTTTGGACAAGCATGCAGAGTAAGGCCTAAATTTTTAAACATTCCAACTATACTTACTTCAGTTCCATCCATTTGTACAACACCTCTAACAACAGGTTCATATTTTAGACCTAACTTATCAGCTAGTTGTTTTGGCATAACTGAACTGCTGGCTCCTAAATCTATCATGCAATTATGTACTAAATAGTCACCCACAATCAAAGTGACATAAAATGGTGGAGGTTTTCCTACTGGTTTAGGTTGTTCTAATTTTTTTTCTGTTTCATTTGCAATCATAATTTGAGGTTGATGTATTTTTGTACTTCATTTGACAAAGGCAACGGAGATAGAGCATTTTGTAACAAATCATTTTGTCCTAGAATGTGTAAAACATCTAAAATAGACATGCTTATTGTTGTCTTTTTGATATGATCCAAAATATTAAAAACAGGGCCACTAACCTTTTGCTATACTTTTGGGACAACAACCTCTGGTTGGTCTTTTGTTGGCTGTTTATTTTTTGTAGTTGGCTATCTTGATAAAATGTGCAAATCTTTTGATGTAGAGGCTTGATTTTGCTTATTCTGAGTTGTAGAAACTACAGTTTTCCCTTTATCAGTTGGCTATGATACATTTCCAAATTGTTGTTTACCAGTTTTAGCTTGCTGATTTGTATTTCTAGACTGTTGCTGCAAGTCAACAACTCTCTTTTTTGATCTTGTGTTTGCTGCAATATTAGTAAAAGATTACTTTTGACCTGGCAACTAATTTACACCACAAAATTCATTAGCCTGCCAATTCATTAAAGCTACATCAGGATTAACATACTGAGGCTGAATGTCTAGCTGGTTGTTTACATCACTTGCTAAATTTTCAGCAGCAGCATAGTTATTTTGTACCATCAAAGCTTGATTTACTATTCCATTTGGACAAGTGGCCTGATTATGAGGCTGATTACAAGGATAGCACCATGCATAGTCTTGAACCATGTTGTTCTATATATGCACTATTTCTTTTGATGTACTGACAGCATTTGGATTGTATTGCTGATTTGGCCTATTATTGTAATTTCTTCTTTGACCCTGATAATCTGCCTAATAACCAGGTCTATTTGTTTAGTAAGGGGCTACTTGGTAAGGTCTATTATTCTAATTTGTTTAAATTTTTAGACTCACTAAGTCATTACTCATAGTCTGCAGTATTTTTGCTATGCTTTGTTGATTTTCATTCAGCTCTCTAAGTTTAAAATGAATGGGATCTATATTGTTTTGTGTATTTGTTGAATAACCAAAAGATGGTATTACTGAAATATGTGGGGCTAGAATTGGTATTAAAGGTTGTATATCTAGAAAAGTTGGCATTGGGGGCCTAGGTGCTATCTTACCAACTTGTATTAAACTATTTTCTGCTCTTATTGCAATATCAAAAATAGTTGGTAAAGTTACCCCTCCCATGGATTGTATCATAACAGTAATATCAGAATTTAATGCCTTTAAATGATACAAAACAGCATGCTCTGGTGATGGTTTCACTGTTTCAGGAATTCTATTCCATGTTTTCTAAAATCTAAAATTAAAATCTGTCATTTGCTCTTATGGAGCCCTCTTAATAGTAGTCATTTGTTCAACTAATGATAAATGATCAAACTTGTCCTAAAATTGCCTATTCAAAGCAGCACCTAATTCATCCCAAGATCTAATTGAATTTACTCTTAAGCCTCTAAACCATTGAAGAGCTTTACCTTTTAATGATGGTGCCAGCAACCTAATTACAATATTTCCTTCTATGATGTGGTGAATAGCACATAAAGATGCCACATCTCTGATATGTTCAATAGGTGTAGTCCCATCTTCTCCTGTAAAACTTGGGAAACTTTTCAATGCAGCCATTGGTATGTCATCATGTTGATTCAGATTCAAAGGGTTGCCTCCATTAAAAGACACAAAAGGCTAATTTCGAGGTGGTGGTGGATTTCTTCTGCCTCCTGCACCACCTTCAGGTGGTGGTAACACTCCTCCACCTCCTCCACCAGGAGGTGGTAATACTCCTCCTCCTCCTCCTCCTAGTAAAGAAATTGGAGTGGGTAAAAATTGAACTGGTGTTTGGACTGAAACTTCTTGAAATATTTCCTATATTATAGGTTCTTCAACAATAAACTCGAGAAGAAGTGGTTCCTCTTGGAAAATAAGAATTTGTTCTTATGGGCTTGCTGGTGGAGAACTTAAAAATTTTGTTGATGAACTTGCAAACAATGGATTTTGATGTGAAGCAAAGTCAAGATGTGTACTTGGAAGATCTATAACAACTGATAAATCTATTGTATTAGCCTCTTTCTTTGCTTTTATCCTCCTTTTTGGTGGAGATAACTGATTATGCTTCTTCTCAGAACTTTTACTTGACCTTGTTTGATTTTTTTATAAGCTGCAAGATCCGATCTGAAAAAACCAAAGTATTAGAGTCACCAGGTATTGATAAGAAACCTCTAAAAGGCTAGAATTTTGCTGCTCATACCAAAAATAGCAAAAGAAATGAGTCCTTTTGAACTAAAAATTAGTTCAAAGTCCCACAGGGCATGCCAAAAACTGTTATAACTGGGAATTGCACCCATATGCAAGGCTGGTTAAAGCACTGCAATTTCATGTAAAATGGGACTAATCTTAGGTTGTGGGTGCCCTATGATGAGATTAGACCTCCAGATTGTGGGTTGGTTCCCTTCAAATGTTCTATTGAGATGTATGTTTTTTACTTTTTGGAAAAAGGGAAGAAAGAAACTAAATAAATACTAAAGGTAAAATGGTGATGCACCTGATATGGATAAAAATAATGCAATTTGATTCACAATATTTGCTCAGAAATATGACTTCTACACAATCCAGACTTGGCATAAATATCACAAAAATGATTCTAAGGAAGGTTTGAAAATAGGTTTTTATGAAGGAAAAGGTTTTTTCACAGCATAAAAAGACTATTTCTGGTTAACACAACATAAGACCTGTGATGAATTTATGCTTTAATGCTATAAGTAATGAGGTGAGACAATAATTTTGAAGGTTTAATAATAAAACACAACAAAATTTCATCAAAATCACTTCAACATTCAACACTAAAAAGAAAGGTAAATCAACTGATCTAAAATAAACAAAAGAAAGCTTTGCAAAAAGACAAAAGATAACCTGTAACCTGTCAATCTTTCAATAAAACTATAAAAGTGAGCTACAAGAATTCTTTAATTTGTCTGAATTCGAATGAGAATCTAGAACTAGAAAAAACAAACTTTTTCTTTACAATATATAAGCTTGCTCTCTCCAAGAGGCATGCAAAAACTATAGACTTGCTGATAACTACCTCTAAAAATACTCATTCCCGAGCAACCTCAAAAATCCTCAAAATTAGGGTCTAAAACTACCACAAATTGAGCAAAAATAGCTTCAATTTGGGCTTCTCCATATGTTTGACCAAAATTTTGACCAAGGATCCTAAAAATACTCCTAAAAGTCATGCAAAACCTCCTAAGTGGCCTAGTTAACTCCACTAATCAATTTGTATGATTTTGCATGAGCAAAATTGATTGTGAGTAAATAATAAAGTAATAAAATATTACTCTATTATTGGTTACAATTTGTTCTATTTTTTATTTTACAACTTGTGGAAAATAATAAAGTAAATTATAGAGTATTACTTTATTATTTATTTACAATTAATAAATGTATAAAATCGTGCATGATTAGAAGAAAAATATTACTCCTTATCACTCCAATACATGAAAAAAAATCTCCCTCTGTAAGGAAAATAAAAAGAACTCGATCACTCCTATAGCACTCCATGCAAAAGATAAAAATGCATAAATATCCTTATCACTCCCTCTTGTTGACATTGTGCACATACATCCATTTCTTAAATCTCCTTATATCCCCATATGCAAATTTGAAGTTAAGGAAAGAAAACAACTCCACTATGCAATTTGATCCCATGCATAAAAATATCCATCATATATTGTCACCATCAATACTGCCACCATGCAATTGCCTTTATGCAATAATCACATCACTAAAAGACAATATCATATTACCCATGAAGTCATATCTCCACCATGCATAAAAGCTTACCCCTGAACTCCATGTATTACATGTGCATATTCCATATCTAAAATCATACATCCTCTTGGCTATTAGTCACCATACATAATTTTGAAGTCTATCCTTGGATGCTTGGAAATGGACAAGGGACCTAAGCATGTGATTTGTTATTCCTTCACCATTCGACCACCAAAGAGTCTTCAAAAGGTTATAAGGCTTGTAGCTTTCCCACATGTTATATCAGTCTCTTGACTTAATAAAAACTAACCTCTAAAGGGTTATTGTCGGCCACTATATGTTATGATTGCCAAAAAAAAGTCTTGACCATGACAGCAAAAATGGATAAATTAATAATTGGTTTTTCTTAAGTCAAAAAATGCACTTGAGAAAAAAGAACCTTCAAACAAAATAGGAAAACAACCCTAATCTTTGCTCATTCACTCTTTGTTTGACTACTCTCCTTGAGCTCTACAAAATTCATGTTGGCTGAGGGTTTCAACTATCTTCATGGTGGCTCTAGTTTTCTCCTTTCAACAGCTCTTCGTTGTTGTTGCCATAGAACTCTACATGAACTAGGAAGAAGGTAACCTTGCTTTTCTGTTTGATATGAAACATTTGAGTATTCGTAGCTTTCTTCATTTGTATGGTCATGGCCTTCTTTACTGTTATGAATACCTCCATTGTTGTGCATTCTTTAATGTCTTCATTTTGTTTCTGTGTGCTTCTTTCTTGACAGTTTTCATCTACTCCTCTGGAAGTTTGAGGCCACTGTGAGGCCGTGAAAGATCTTTCTTCCTGCTAGCAACAAGGGTAACACTTCCTTCTTAATCTTTGTAGCTTCATTATCTTTGGTTTCACTCCTTATAGCATGACAAGCTATAGATAGATGTGGGTATTGCAATTTATAGAAAGAAAAAAAGTTGTCTCTGTTAGCCATGGCTGCATATTTCTTCTCTTGTCTTAATCTACTTTCATTATGCAGAAACTTGAAGGCTTTGAAGCTTTGAAGTTAGGGTTTCAACTTCTCCTCCATTTCCAGAACCTCTACCCACCATGGCTATGCTTCTCTTGTTAATAGGTATAAAAAATTGTAACTTACTAGAGCATTTGTGAGCCTTGAAGTTAGGGTTTCAACTTCATCCTGCATAGAAAAAACCTTGTAATGCCACGGCCATACTATTTTACTTGATCTCTTTCTCTTTATACTATAAGAAATGAAAGGTTTGATGTATCTTTGAAGAAATATTGTTAATTTGGTAGATGGATATACCTTCTTTCATGCTTCTTGCTCTTCTCTGTTGGTTATGATTGTATCATGGCATCTTTTTTGAAAGATCTCAACTATGTTTGCAAAAATCTCATTAGGGTTTGGTCCTTTGACATGGGTATATAGCCCTTTCAAAAAGAACAGCTTCTCTTTCTGTACATCACCACCTTGACTATGATCTTGTCTCCATCTATTGGCAGAAAGTATAAGGGTTTTGAAGTATTTTAAGTGGGTTTTCTTGCTTTACTTTTCATAACACTTCTCCACCTCCTTGTGACTATCTCACATTTGCTGATGACACATTTTGCCTTATCATTCCACTGTGGCTACTGGGTAGAAGCACATGTTAATATTTTGTTATGATAGCAAAGCCTTTGATATTCTATATAATTGCTTTAACATCTACTTTCATTGTATCTGTAGTGTAGATTGCATGATATCATACCTTTCCATTCTATAAGGTTCTTCTGTAGAATATCTCTTCGGGTTGCCTAAATGTAATGTGATGAACTGTAAGTCATGTGGAACATCCTTGACTAGCTACTACCTTTATTGCAACTAGATATATATCATGGCATAGATGTCATGTTATCTCTTGATTATCATGTGTATTGGACTCCTCTGTGCATAGACATAATGCATTTTTGTTTCTTGCTGGCTGGTACACCTGTAGCATGCCTTCATGCATCCTTATACCTGTAGTCATCTTTTTGTATAGTTTAAAGTATACCTGTAGCTTCCTTGCGCATCTTCAGATCTCTTTTGGCAGTTCATACTTTCATCATTATGCACCTTAGTATTATAGATATATGTTCTTTATCCATCCATTCATCTGTGATCATTCATGTGCACACTGACTGCCTATTTTATCAGTTTTCATGTTCTTCTGTAGATGGGCAATGACCATTATGATGTATCATGAATGTCTCCTACTTATTTAAATTACTTCAGTGGTCACTGCCTTGGTTGTACATGGTGATGGTGACTATATTATGATAGAACAACTGGCATAGAAGGAAGAGGATTGTTTACCTTGTGCATTTAATGTTCTTTGTCAATCATCATTGTAGCACTTGATATAAGTTTTGTTCTTCTTCTGATGTTCCTCCTTCTTTATTGATGCACCTGTATAGATGGATATGGTAATTTATGATATACTCTGACTACTTGATGATCACTGTCATGACTATCTCTAATAAAGAAGGTTGCATTTATTCTTGTTCTTGCAATGTATCTTTCTTTATGTCATCATGACATCTTTTTGACTGCACTGTATCTTTCCAGACTGTATCTTGCATGGCATCCTCTCCTGACTGCATCTTCTATACTGTGTGGCATCTTCATGCATGACAGTCTCTTGTTTGATCTTGAAAGTTTGACTCGACTGTCATGTCTCTTGACCATTCACTGTGTTGGGGTATTTGCTTGTATTATATGCTTCATCCCTCGATGCTTGACTATTTGAACATCTTACTCCATTTAGAATGTAACATTTGATCTTCATGTATCTTTTGATGGTTTGAAGTTCTGAGGTATTGGTGGCAGCCTTTTGCAAAGTTTATATCTTCCTTTTGGATGACTGCACACCTATCTCATACATATTGTGAAGTTCTATTTAGTGGTAGTCAAGCTAGCATATTGTTTTATAATTGTCTTGCCTTCCACTATTCTATCTGCTATTCCATGTGGCATTTACTTGACTACTTCTATGAGACACTTATAACTTTGAATGTTATATAGCTATTTAAACTTTATTCATCTTTAGACAATATTAAAACAACATGAGAAATACCTGGTATACAATGTTGTTTCATCTTACTCCTTTGTCATAATGAGATGACCTTTCACAAGATTTATTCCGCAACTTGTTCAAATGATGCATAAGTTCTTGTATCCTCCTTTGTCTGTCTCTCTTCTCTTTATCAGGCACAATAATCTAAAAACTTGTATCACTCTTGAGATGATTGTAATCTAGTTTTCTAAATTTGTCTTTTTGTCAATCTTGATTCAGTCATAGAGCTCTGATTTGTTTCAATCAACTGTAATGATGTCATGATGACATCCTCTTTATGTAAGTTGATTAGATGATGCATGATATAGTTTAGAATGATGCATGCTATCTTTTTCTAGTACTCTTCAAAAAAAATGAAAGGAAACATGTTAGGCTCAAACCCTTGTGGGAGCCACATTTAATCCACATGTTTATTTGTCTTCAAATCAGCAACAAAATTTGTCCTATACCTGCACGGTAAACAAACAAGTTAGAATAAAAAAGTACCTAATAGCATTGATTGATCTCCTTCATGATTTCTTCTTGACCTATATCATTATATGATCTGTATCATTATAGGATCTGAATTCTTATCTGAATGCATGATATGATAAGTAGATGTCTCTATTTGATAAAAGCATGTGATAATTGTAAACATCTGGAGCACTAACGAGGCTGTCCCAAAAATTTTTGCAGGTTTCAACTGGATGGTGGCTTGGATTGAAGCATGAAGACTGAAGACTTGAAGACCAGCTTCCACAGCACCCTCCATCATTAGGCAATGATGGATGTTTATATTTATCATAGGGTCTTTTCTCTTTTCTTTTATCAAACAGATACATAGCTTGCATGTCTGTAATTGCTCAGTTTAGTTACTCCCATGGCTTGTGTGGGACACATTTGAACATTTATTTTAAACATGATCAGTTAGTTTCTCTGATGCATATGATGTATATGTATTTCCTTTTTAATCAATGCATGAGATAAAGTAACAGATACCTGGATGTATGTTCAAAACATGACACGAAATAACAATGTAATACAACATCTTTCTCTCTTTTATTCAAAACTGATTAATCTGAATAATCAATTTAACTTATAACTCCTAAAAGATCAAACTTTGTAGAACAACTGTATCTCCTTGAATGGTTGATACTTTGATGATCAATTCTTTTGTCAAGATAACTTATCAGCCCTGATTGGATTGATGGGTTATCCTGACAACTAGATCTTCTTTTCAACTTTGTCAAAGTGTCAACCATTCAAGAATGCATAACTATGAAATTTTCTATTATTCATTCTGAACAATTACACCTAGGTCCAACTAATTTTTAGTGTGAACAAAAAATTAGTAACATTTCTGGCGACCTCTCAGGGATGTTTGCTTGCTAAACAGTTTAGAACTAGTAGCCTTGCCTTCTCATTGGGCATAGAGTCATTTCTGCTTTGAACTTAAAGAAATTCTGCAACTCACACTAACTAAAAACAACAACAACAACTAACTAAAAAAACTGAAACTAAAAACTGATTTGCTTAAAAAAGAAGCAACTGCATGTATAGAAGCACTTCTTGGAAACAAAACTACAAAACTGAAACTAACTGTGCAAAAGCACTTATTTGCAGCATAAGGTTGCCTTACTTAGTAACATATCTTGAGGTGAATCCCATTAACTGGGATTGGCAATAGCTCACCATCTAACTTAGCAAGCTAAAATGTATTGTTTTGCTTACACTACTATGATTATATATGGTCCATCCCACATTGCATCAAACTTTGTATGTTGTCTTGGTCTGCTTTTCAATTCATTCCACTTAAAAACTAGATCTCCTTCTTTATAAACTCTGGCACTGCTCTTTTATCAAAAGTCCTTTTCATTTGGGTCTAATGTACTTCAAATGTTTTCAAGGCCTCTTTTCTGATCTCTTCAAGTTCAATCAGCTGTGTAAGCTTGATTTCCATTGGTTGTTCTTCAAGTAACTTTAGCTCTTTTATATAGCTACATGTTGGCAACTCCACTATTATTGGTAACTTGGCTTCCATTACATATGTAAGTACATAAGGTGATTTACCTGTTGATCTTTTAGGTGTAATCCTATCAGCCCACGGTGCTAACTTTAATCTATCATGCCAAGACATCTAATTCTCATCAACTATTTTCTTTATAATCTTAATCAGATTTTTGTTAGTTGATTCAACCTATCCATTACCTTGAGGGTAATAATTTGATGAAGTATTCAAGAATATGTTATTTTTGACAAACCAATTAGATATTCTTAATCTAATGAATGCTAGAGCATTATCTGAAATAATTGAGTCAGGAGTTCCAAACCTGGACAGTAGATCTTGATAAAAATTCAGGACTGATGTTTCACTAGCATCTTTCAAAGCAACTACTTCAATCCACTTAGTGAAATAATCCGTAGTAGTCAAAATCCACTTGTGTCCTTGGCTTGAAGGTGGATTAATAGGGCTAATGAAGTCCAATCCCCACTTGTCGAATGGTTGTTCCACTTGAATTGGATGCAAGGGCATTGCTACCAGCCTTTGTTTACCTGTAAAAACTAAACATTTAAGACATTTCTTTACCCATTCATGAGCATCCTTGAACATGTCAAGACAATAGTAACCAACTCTCATAATTTTTAGAGTTGTTCTAGCTACAAAGTGACCTCCAGCAGGTCCATTATGAAATTCTTCTAGAATCTTTTGAGTCTAATCTGGCTATACACATCTTAGTAAAACATTGTTAAAATCTTTCTTGTATAGAATTCCATCAATTATGGCATAAGGGATTGCCTATAATCTGTAATATCTTCTTTTAGATCTATCTAGGCCTTATGGACAATCACTAGTGTGTAGATAATGAATCATATCATGCATCCAACTTGCAAGGGGGTCTAGGACAACAGTTGTTTCATTGTTTTGAAGCACTGTCTTAGCCTCTCCTTCAAGTTCCTTAATGTATCCTTCATTTCCTGCAAGCTGTTCACACAGTCCTTTGCCTCAGATGAGCTTAGTTACCTTAATTTGTATGTCATATTCCATGACCTTTGTTATCCACCCTGCTCTCTTATCATTTAAATCTTTACTGAGCAAAAATTCTTTCACTGTTGGGTGAGCAACCATTAATTGAATTTCTTTAAGCTCCTGATAATGGCTAATACATGATTTTCAACAAAAGAATATCTTACCTCATAGTCATGTAGAACCTGGCTAAAAAATGCCACAGGTTGTTCCATTCCTTCACTATTTTGCTGACATAGCATAGATGATATAGTATCTACACTACCACATGCATATAAAATGAAGTCTTTATCAAAATTTGGATTTATCAGAGTTGGAGCAGTAGCAAGTGCCTCCTTTATTTCTTCAAAACTCTATTTTCCTTCTTTGGTCCAACTGAAGGGAATATTCTTCTTTAGCATTGCTATAAGAGGTTGTAAAAGTGCTGCTATGTTTGGAATAAACCTTCTTACAATGTTAATTCTTCCCAGAAAGCTTTGTAAGCCTTTCTTATGTGTAGGAAGAGGTAATGCTAGTATTGCAATAATTCTTTCAGGATCAATTGATATTCCATCCTTAGACACAATGTGTCCCAGTAGTTTGCCTTCATGAACAGAGAAAATACTAATTTTCAGTGTGAACAAAAAATTAGTAACAAAACCATCCAAAAATTTCCTTCCATCTACTAAACAGATTCTAACATTTCCACATACTTCACTCTTAGGGTCATCCTCCAAAGGAATCAAAGTAATTCTTTTCCCATTTGCTGATATAGTATATGTATTCTTTCTCCCATCATGTATAGCTTTTCTATCATACTGCCAAGGTCTACCCAACAAGATATGACAAACATCCATAGGCATAATAGCACACAAGACTTCATCATGATAAGATCCAATATGAAATTTCACCAAACATTGTTCACTCACCAGTACCTTATGATCATCCTAAATCCATGCTATCTGATAGGGTTTAGGGTGTTTCAATCTTTCCAGCTTCAACTTAGTCACCATCTCTTCTGAAACTAGGTTATTTGAACTACCACTATCAATTACAACTTTAAAACACTTACCTTCAGATTTGCATCTAGTTTTGAATAGGCTTTTCTACTGTGATGGTTCATCATTTGTTTATGTTTGAAATAGTGCTCTCCTCATCACCAATGATTCTCCTTTCTCAAGTTTACCAATAGAACTGGGTGATTCAACAGTTTCTTCTTCAACATAGGCTACTCTTCCACTGTTCTCTATCTTCTTGCTTGTACTACCATGATTACACTCAAATGCTCTATGTCCTTCACCTCCACACTTGAAACAAGTACCTTTGAATCTTCTCTTATCAAATCCTCTTCCTTCTCTTCTATATCCTTCATTTTGATATGCACTAGGGTTTCCTCTCTGATAAAAATTTATGTCATCTCTCTGGTAAGCATTGTTATCTCTATCATCCTTCCTAACTAGGCTGTCAAACTTGTTCTGCTCCACAAATGATCTATCACATCTAGAAAATGCTCTACCTCTCCAAAATTTACCTCCTCTGCCTCTCTGTCTCTGATCATGCTTCTTATTTAGCTTCTCTTCAACTTTCAGGGCAAACTGATATGCTTCCTCCAAAGATGTCATCCTTACCAAACTTAGTTCTTCTTGAATGTTCAATCTCAGTCCATTGATGTATCTAGCCACTTTCTCCTTGCTTTCTTCACTATGTCTTGTTCTTATGATTGTCTTATGAAATTCTTCAGTGTACTCCTTCAGAGATTTCTCCTTTTATCTCAGGTTTTGCAATCTTTTCAACAGCTCCAACTCATAGTCAGTAGGTATAAACTGATTCTTCAACTTTGTCACCATCCAGTCCCACTTTGTAATCTTTTCTTTTCCTCTTATGTTTCTTTCCAACTGAACTTGTTTCCACCATATAGCAGCATGTCCCTTTAACTTTGTCTTCGCAAATTTTACCTTCTCCAGATCTTCAATTTCTTCATATTCAAAGTATTCTTCCATGTCATTTATCTAGTCAATCAATTCTTCAGGATTCAGATTACTAGCATAGTTCGGTACATCAACTCTAGGTCTTTTTCCAATTTTTGAAATAGCTTGCAACATCTTTACCTGATCTAATTCTTCTTCTTCATCATCTTCTAGGGTTTCGCCAGTTTATTCAACAGATTGAAATTCCTCTTCATCATCACTTTCAACATTAGGTCTCGAGGTGTCAATCCTCTTCACCTATCTTCTTCAACAACATCCAAATGAATTCACATTGTTCTCATCAATTCCATCATCTTGTCCATTCTATTAGCCATTGTACCAACAAGAGGAACTCTCCACGGCGGCATCTTCCTAGGATTAAGTGCAAATTGCCTCAGGTTCGGTGATTGAGCTACAAGTGAAAACTGCCTCTTAATCGGCGATCGGTTGTGCACAAGTAACCTGCATCGGATCGGTGATCTTCTTACAACAAGATCTTTTGGAATCCCCTTCACCAATTCACTCCAAAGAATCAAACTTTCGCTCTGATACGACTTGGTGTAGTCACGGTAGGAGGGTTCACAGAATGAACTATCCGGACTATGCAACAAGAGTAAACACAATGGAAACAACTCAAAGAAAAAGGAACAAATGCAAATTCAGTCATTCAATATATCAAAGGATTCAAATACAATCTAGTCAGCAACATGCGGGCTTACACTATGGGCTCAAAGGCCTGATTACATACATGTGCAAGATAAAGCTTTAAAACTCCTTCGCACAAATCTAAACTATCAGATCTTTCATATGTGAATAGTTGATTTCCTAAGGATCTATTACATTAATATATATCCAATCCAGACCAAAAGATTCCTCTGCATCAGCTAAGGAAGGTCACAAACTCTGATGAAGAGTTGTAATGTGTTCATAGATAGGTCAGACCTAAATGCATAGAACACTTCCTCCAATGAATGGAACAACATGTGGACCCTTGGGGAAGGTCGGCCATGAACCACAGGACATTGAATTATGTGTTATTAAGATTCACAAGTCAAGGAATGATCTGCAAGCCTTCTCCTTTAGCTGATTATCAAGAACTGCTAGAATGCTCTACTTTGAGAAAATAGTCAATCTTCTGATAGCGATATCTTTTCGGTAATTGATCCAAATGCTCTAAATTCTTGACATGATGTAGATGAATGAATGTAGATGCTAAGTCTAGATCTGTAAGGAGTGAAATGCCAAAACCAGACCACAAGCTAAAACTGCTTCTGACTGAACTGCCTGAACTGGACTGGAAAATGAAAGAACTGAAATGCAAATATTTTTGGTTGATGCAAGATTACTCTTGAACTAGGTATGCTCCTACATTAGAGATAGAGAGATAGGGATAGAGAGCGAGAGATAGAGAGAGGGGGAGAGATGGGGGAGAGGGGAGATAGAGAGGTAGGGATAGCGAGAGAGATAGAGAGATGGGGAGAAAGAGGGAGAGATGGGGGAGAGGGGAGGTAGATAGGGGGAGAGAGATAGGGAGAGAGATAGGGAAAGAGGAGAGATATGGGGAGAGATAGAGAGATAGGGTGAGACATGCAAAAAAAATTTCAACAGATACAAAATGCTAGTGTGTTATAGCGCGCTCATGTTATAACACAAGCATGTTATAGTGCGCTCATGTTATAACGCAAGTGCATTATAGCACACTCATGTAATAATGTGAATGTTCTATAGCCCACTCATGTTATAACGTGAGTGCAGTTATAGCATGCTTGTGTTATAACACGAGCATGTTATAGCACGCTCATGTTATAACGCGAGCATGATTTTGAATGCTTTGGGAAATTCCAACCCTAAGGGTTGGATTTGCCTTGGGCATGCAACCCAAAGGGTTGGACGTACCTTTTGGATGTCAAGAATGTATTTTCAACAAAACTTAGAAAATTAACCAAATCTTGAGCATGCTCTCCATCAGGTTTACACATTTTTCAATGTCAATACGAAAAAATACCAGGATGACTTCAGTTTTTTTATTAGCTTTCTAACCATGTATTTTTCAAAAATCTAATAACATTAAGGTTTCCATCTTGAATTTATTTTGCTAATGTGTTCTTTTTTTGTAGAAAACCTATGTCTAGTATTTTTGGTGTCATTGTTTACATGTTTATCAAAATTTGAAATGTAAATTACATTTTTGGATTCTAGACTCAATTCTATATTCATTGGAAAAAATGATTTTTGATTAGTTTTCAAAAAAACTAATGGGGGAGCATGCTCAAATTTTCATTTTTTCAGGATGTGTCCTCTTTGAAAATTCATAAAAAAACATATATTCATTAAAAAATTAATAGAAAAATTGGGCATAAACTACATGATGTTAGCTAATTTTCCACCAAAGCAATTTGTGAAATACTTAAAAAAAGTCAACATTTTAGGGGGGAGCACACTAGACAATATGTTATATTTTTCTAACAAAAATAGGAGCACTTTGTGTGCTCCCCCTATTTGAACCTCTTAACTCCACCATTTTTAGAAAAAAATAGTAGTTTAGAAACCAGATTTTGAGCACTACAAATCTTGTTCTTATCACATCTTCTAATTTTGAGTGTAGCTATCTTCAATTTCCCATCCAAGATCAGTTTTTATTGATTTCAGAAGAATAAAAAAACAAATTGGCCACTTATGACCCCCTTTTGGTCCCCCATTTCCATGGACATACCCCCTATAGCGTTTGCTAGCAAAAAATTATCAAAAGTAGAGAAAAATTATACAACCACAGAAAGAGAAGCTTTGACAATGGTGTATGCATTACAAAATTTTAGACATTATTTACTATCAACACCATTCACATTTTCACTGATCATGAGCCACTGAAATACCTACTAAATAGACGCATGATAACACAAGGCAAAATATGTAGATGGATACTCATGTTCCATGAGTTTGATTTCAAAATAATGGTTAAACCTAGAAGAAATAACCAAGGACCAGATTATCTATCCAGGATAGAAATAGGAGATGAACCAAATAGCTAGAAGATCTCCTTGGTGCAAACTTATTTAGGGTGACTGTGGCACCCAAAGAGCTCCATGACATAATTATCTTGTTATCTATAGGAGAATTTCCACAAAACATCACATCGTAAGAAAAATAGATATTGCTATGAAAGTCTCTACCCTACACACTAATAAAAGGGGAATTACATATATTAGGGAGAGATGATATCAATAGAATAGTATATGAGCATGAGAGGGAAGCCATACTAAGAGAAGCTCATGAAGGCATATCAGGAGGATACAACTCTAGTGAGGCCACCATGAAAAGAGTAAAACTAGTAGGATTATGGTGGCCCGCCTGAATAAAGATGCCAAACAATATGTTAAACATTGTGACATATGTCAGGGGATAGGGAGACCTACCGCAAGGGATGAAATGCCCTTAAAGATAGTGTTAGCTCAGGTACCATTTGAAAAATGGGCTATAGACTTTATAGTTCTAATTGATCCTCTGGAAAGACACTCAAAGGCAAGGTTCGTCATTACAAGAGTAGAATATTTAACCAAATGCATAGAGGTAGAACCTACAAGAGATTGTACCACTAAAACTGCCACAAGATTTCTGTATGAAAATATAATTACAAGGTTTGGGTGCCCACTAAGTATAACAAGCAATCAAGGGAAACATTTTGTGAGTAAAATGATTGTGAAGTTGTTGCAAAGCTTCATGATAACATGTAATAAAAGATCCCCCTACCATCCACAAGCTAATGGCATCAGTGAAGCGTTGAAATAAAATCATTGGGATAGCACTAACTAAGATGTGTAATGGCAATAAGGAAAATTTAGACTTCAAAATACTTGTGATACTATGGAAATACTGCACATCCTACAAAAGAGCTACAAAGTTCACCCCATTTGAAATCCTATATGGCATGGATACAACATTACCAATCAACTTCATAATCCCTAATTTATGTATTGCATTAGCCTTGTGCTTAAATGATGAAGAATCACTAGCACATAAAGTGGATGACCTTGAGAAATTAGATGAAAATAGACTCTTAGCGATGTACAATCAAAATTTGGAGCATAAGAGACAAAAGGCCTAGCATGATAGAAACTTGAGCTTAAAAACATTTCAAAAAGGTGACTTGTATTACTGTATGATAGTAAGTTTAAATAGAAAGGCAAGCTAAAAGTCAAGTGGCTAGGGTCCTACTATATTCATGAAATCATGGAGTCAAGTGCATTCAGACTAAAATCAATGGATGGAAACACCCTAACAAGGTATGTCAATGGAGCTAGGTTTAAACATTATCATCAACCAGCCGAATAAGAAGAGCTGGGAAATTCATATTTTGTATCATATGCAACATTAGGTACTATAATTATGACAAAATATCATTGCAGGAAAAGAGCTATGGAAAAGGTAATGGCTAGAAAAGCTCATGAAAACATAAATGGCAATATGCATTAAATGACTAAGGGCACAATCACAACTATAGAGGATCTGTTCAATAAACATTTTGACAACACTTTGGATCCTAAGCATCTGTGAGCTAAGAAAACACTCTGAAAAATAAGTAAAACCCTAGCTAAATATTGTGTGATAATGGCTAGTCTTATTCTCATCGATGTCATCGAAAAGCCTCACCCAAAATATACATTCCCCTACAAAGCAATGGAAGTCAACCCGAATAGATCCTTCTCAACTATTCTACCATATGTTATATACATAGAAGAAATGTGAAAGTACATACATGCACCAGTCACAGAGATAGACCATACAAAGTTTGAAGAGCTTCGTAGAATAGTGCTGCAACCAGATCAAATGTAGTACTTACTGCAATACTAGGAGATCGAGAGGAAGAAACTTGATGTGTGGAAGGATTTCTCTAATTTTTTTGTAGAATACAGTTGGGTGAAGATTATACTAAGCAAGATTCATGATTAGTTTATCTATTTGGATACCCTACAGAATAAAAAATATGCCATACAAGTGGTGATATGGTTGAATGCAATGAGGGACATACCATCTTAGAAAGCCATTAAAAATAAGGTCACCAAACTCACAAGAGTAAAATATGATGGAATGAGCTTGAACATACAAGAGATCACAAATCCTGCGGTGCCTATATGCGATAATGGGAATTGCATGTACAAATTATATTATGCCAACTAGGACTTTGCAACTAGTACAAAAATACACACTGTAGACACCTAAAATTGTCCCATTCCTAGATCAGACATTCATCTGCCATACTTCACATTAATTAAATAATTCTTAATTATTTTATTAAATTCATCTATTGATATCCATCTTATTTCTCCATATTTAATTAAATAATTCTGATTATTTAATTAAATCAATTTTCCTCCGCACATTAATTAAAAAAATTAAGTATTTATTTAATTAAAGCTAATATTCCATTTCCTTTAAAATAAATAAAATTCAAAATTTCATTTATTTATCCATGTGCATGAGATTAAATAATTTATTTATTTAATTTCCTATTATTCCCTCTAGTCCATAATTCACTCTTAATCAGTTTAGATAACTAATCAACCAAATTAGTTAACTAAATCAATCAAATTAGTTAACAAGTTAGTCAATCTAGTTAACTAATCAATCAATTTAATTGACTAGTCAATCAATTTAGTTAACAAGTCAATCAATTGAGTTAACTAAGTAATCAACTCAATCAACTCCTCAATGGAATCTGTTAATTCCCCTGATGTATGAGAGGACAAGGACACTTGTCACTCTCTCATTTTCTCATGTCCACTCAACCATTTCTAGCCATTGATCTCTTTGATCATTCACAACCATTAATCTTCAATTCTGGAAATCTATAAATTGAACATCCTTCTCAACCTCTAGGCGTCTTTCATATTCATACATCACGCTGCTGAAATCATTCTAGATCTTTTTTCCTACTATCCTTGTACAACTGGTTATACTTGAGATGAGCAATCCACATATAAAAAAAGCAAGAAGCAATCGATTGGAGTTTGGGCGCAACTTCTAGTATGCTCAATCAATGAAGTTGGATTTGTGAATGCAAAGGGAGGTAAATTGTATTTGATTTTGATTTCTTTCATTTATGTTTGCATCTCAGATTTTATCTATCACACACACCACATATCAAATGGTGGTTGAGGTGAAGGATTTTGAACTACATGAGGTACTCTGAGAGCACCTCATGGAGAATCTACAAAAAACAAAGAATACACAGTACCCATTCTGATATGGTACTCTAATAATATTCCTTACCTTTTTATTTCATGAGTGCACTTCCAAATTTTTTTGGTAAGGCCTAGCAAACACATATACCAGTTACCACACAAATTAAGTATCATATGAATCAGTTCAAAGATAAACAATCCTACACTGTGGCATACTGGGGATTCTTCAAAGCCCTCCAATAAAAAATGCAAGGAAGAGAACAGATACCCTATGAAATGGTGAAGAAGTATGCAGATGAGATAACCTTTTGGTGGATAAGGACTTCACCCTTATGGAAGCTGTAGAACCAAGGACTTTCTGGATACCCAAACTTCCATATGAAATAATTGAGGAAGTTGAATCATATGCCATAAACCTATTGCAAAGTCCAAAAGATAAAAATGAGGAGAGGTTTGGCACATACAAGGAATTCATGGAGAAGTAGCACAAGAAAGATGCGAAAGAAAATCTTGAGAAAACATGGAAAAATTGCATGAGAAATGGGGAATTCCACCTAAGGATGCACCACAAACTAGTACTATTGTATTGCAGGCTAGTACTACCATACCACAGACGTGGAGATCTAGGAGACTACACTTAGGGACTCCAAGTTCCCAAGTTGTGGCAAGGCTAGCCACATCATCACAAACAACATCGGTATCAACTTCGCAACCTCTAGAGAAGGATTCAGAAGTTGAAGAAATATTAGAGATACTCCTACAAATAAGTGTGGAGAGCAAGAAGAAACTAGCTAGGAAAAAATAAGGAGTAAAATGAAATATCATAGAAGCTTATGGAGGAGGAGAAATGGAAGAGGAGGATGTACAGGAGATAATAAAACCTCCACAGAAAAGGACAAAATGAATTACTAGATAGTCCACAATACACATAGAGGAAACTGAGGAAAAAGAGCAAGTGCATGAAGAAGAAACTATCATGAATATAGATACCTTGATAATAGCAATGAACAATAAGTGCATATTGAAATAGGCTACAAAGATGTACAATCAAGTAGGCACAAAGAACAAAGTCATCATCATAAGCGCAATAATAAGGCACATCTAGATGTCTGATCAAACTCTGGAAGAGATAATTGAGAACTTTCCACACGAACTAACCACCACAATAAACAAAAAGAGGGTAAAGGCCATAGAGTTGGAGGAAGAAATAAGGAAACAATCCCTAGACCAAGTGGACCCAACTCTATCCTATGCACAAAAAGAGAAATCAATTCAACTACAAGCCCAAGAGTTACAGACCAAACAAAGAGTGGATACTATAATGGGGATGATAGAGGAAGAAAAAGGAAAAATCCAAAAAGAAACTAAGACAGTGACAAAGAAGGTGTATAACACAATAAGGAAAGAGGAGAAGAAGAGTCAACATGAACAGGAAACACCCTTCATAAACAGTCCTCAATAGAGTGAGCAGGATGAAGGATCACAACAACAAACATCTCCACAAAGGGCTTCATCCTTTGCAACCTCTTCGATGAATCAATCAAGGAGTTCTTGGCCCAACAAAAATAAATCCAACTGGTACCCACACCACAATTGTTGTAGATTCAACTGTTAAGTTCACAGGTAAATTTGTCTAGCATATACCCAATACAAAAGTTTTAGCTAGGGGACCTCTTCCACAGTACCACAAGAGAAGAAATTCTAAAACAACTTGTGGAGAGTACAGAGCAGTTGGTCGAGGAAATAATAGAGATTCAAAGAGAAATTCCACAACTAGAAAAGAACACCTCATTGCCCCTATTGTAGAAATTGAAACAATTGATAGAGGGGATGAAAATAGAAATAAGTAAACAAGCCACAAATATCAAAAATTGGGTCACTATAGAGCTCAATAAAACAAGAATGGATGATGCAAGGAAAAGTGTGCCGCAACACACACACAATTGGAAAACCAGCTCAAAAGCCTACAACAAACCATGAACGATGTAAATATTTTATATCAATTTTGTATACAGTGGCCTACAATGACAAAAAACTTTAACGATCAGATTGATTAATTAGAAGTGTGTAGATTTTACAAATGGTAGGCACATATGACCCTATACAAGATATGGATGGGTCAATTAGGGCATAGATAGAGGCAATCTACACTCAGCTTCAACATCTTTAGGACTAGAGAGAACAAATAAAGGCACAAATCAAGCAGCTGAGAGAAGTAGTAAGTCTGGGATTAGCTCATATGACCGTTATACTGGGAGAAGCTAAGAAAAATACACAACAAATTCATATCGTTACCAGCATAAATGAAGCAAAAACTACACTAATCTAGACCTAGGGCCACATACAAATACTGCAACAAGCTAAGAGTCAGTGGGATACCACTCTGGCACAACTCAAAATCATCTATAAAATTATCCTACTAGCTAATTAAGTCTGCATGTCTTGAGGACAAGACATAGAACTTTAGAAAGGGAGGATGATGTTGGCAATGAACAGAGCATAAAGCAGAAGCTACCTCAACTCACTACAAAGGAAGTGTAGAGAAAAAGGCCTACTTGTGCTAGTAGCAATAGGTCCATTTTGTAAGGGACATGTCCCTATTGTTCTACAATGTATAAGAATAGTCAATTAGGAAGTAAGTAGGTAAGTGGAATAAGGAAAGATATAGAACAGAGTAGAGACTCAAACCTCCCTTTTGTAATAGAGATTGAATATATATATATATAATGGAGATATAACGACTATTGAGTAATATTTGAATATTTTATGATGTATATGATCCGTTGTATGTGATATTAACTTACCGCATAATGTTGATTCTTACCACAACTATCTAATTATTATGACATGTGGTGTATAAAAGACTACATAAGAGACCCTGGGCTCAGATCTCTAGACTGTGTTCCCAATTCTCTTGCCAACAATATATACATATATATATTTTGTATTCATATATATACATATACATATTTTTTGTATATATATATATATATAGGTATATATACATGTATATATAGGTATATATATATATATGTATATGTATATTAGGTATATATATGTATATGTATATATGTATACACTGATATATATATATAATGAAACCCTGAAGCATTGATATCTACATGTATCAAGAAATCTCTATTACAACATTGCATCATAATAAGAGAACAGATATAAATGCATTGCATTTTAGGGAATATTTCATGAATTATTGATGTCTTTGATCATTTCCAAAAGTAGTTAACTCAGTATTGTACGAGATTGCCACACAAAGAAAATCCTCTTTTAGAAAGATACTGAAAGGATATTGTCAAGGCCACCATTTCATTGTATCTCTAGATATCCAAATGCATCTTTTTTTGTAGGAATAAGTGAATATCAGTCAATAGGTCTAGATTTGGATGGGTTCAAAGTTTCTTTTAGCTTTATATTCATAACGTGTGAATCTAATTTAGGTCATTTTTACAATTCATGGGTTTCACCAAGCAAATTATGACAATCACCCAGTTCATATTTTATCATCATATTTCCAAGACATCCATAAATAAGTGATTTTGAATTATTATTCAAAAGTTATTGTCAAAATAGTGAACAATTATTTATTGACTACCAAAATCAACTTAGTTTTATTTATTTTAATTTCTAGTTTTCTATTTTTGGTCACATGATTTGTTACAACCCTAAATTAATTAATTGGATTATTACGTCGAGAGGCATTCCTATAGTCACAGCAGGGGTAGAGTTGAGGAGCTGAAAGATTTTGATTCTGTGTAATTTTATAAGATTCTAATTAAAAAACAAAATTATAAGATTCTAATATTTAAAAAATAAAAAGTAAAAATGAAAGAAAAAGAAAAAATGAAAAAGCAATGGAAAGAATGGGTGTAACACGTAGTAGTGGCATGACAAAGAAGGCATAATATTCATTGGCGCTATGGTTGCATTTGAATGCTCCATATCAGTTTCATCTAGGTAATGTTGTGGTAGTGGTAATGGTATTTATAACAAGCATTCGATCATTAGAAAACTACACTCTGTTAGGTAATCATATGACTTTAAAATCGCTTCATTAAGAAATGCAGAGAATAGTTGGGCTCTACCTTGCCATTTTCAGTTGACATCTGAATACTTTTCACGAGATTTTTAATAAGCAATTTTCAAATCAGGTTCATCCCCAACCCTCCTATTAGTCGTCTTGAATATATGAATAATATTATCTTTGTTATTGATGGTCTTGATATTGCACATTATTGAAACTTATCCTCTCAAGTATCCTCAGGATCAATTGGTTTGTATTTGATAAATTTTACAGTATTCTCAAGATAGAAAACATGGTCTCTAGGATATCCACATATATATTAGGGATTTCTTAAGCACCATTTGCAGTCGTTTGCGCATAATTTGTAATCATTATAATATTTAACATTCTTGCATTTCCTTGGTATCATATAAGTTTGTGTTGGATGCTTTGGAGAGCATAAATCTTGTAACAATATCTTTAGATCCTTTAAAGATATTGTTACTAGAATTATAAGCTTTTATTATTATTTTTCTTTTAGCTATTTAAAGATGGAACCAGATAACCATCATTCAAACCAAAATCATAGCAATGTCAAAATTGTTTAGAAATAGAAAGCTAGATCTTAAAGGTGATATGTTATTCTTTGCTGGAGTAGCCAAATCTACCAAAGCCATTGTAGCAAGATATCTGGTCTAGGATTCTTGAGCAGAGGTGAAGTTAGAGGTAGCCTGCCATATTGTGTGCTTTCTTGGTTGGGGATTCAACTCCCTGAAGAATATGGGTGGCCTGGATACCTGAACATGCAATATAATGTAAAATTTCATTTCTTACATAGTTATAAATATGGTCAATTTAGATTCCATTTGCATATCATACCTCAATTTCAAAGGTGCCAGGGTCATTTTGAGGACAGGTTGCCTTAAGACTAGTGATATCTCCCCATTGAATTTTTATTTTTCTCTTCAACCCACCTTCCTATACTTCCCAAACAAGCTTTCATTTTGATTTTGAGGAGTAAGGGATGACCCTCACAATCCCCCACTCTCTTTCTCACATGCATTCCTTCTTGCATGAGGGGTTGTTTCATCCTTCTACAAATTCAGATGAATAGTTCTGCATGTTTAAAAAAATTCAAGAAACTCATATTAATAGGGTTTTAACGAGCATATCCTGGGACCCAAATACATTCTTCAAAAACTCCATCTTGGAAAGAAGTTCATTCTCAAGGCTCTAGCCCAAGATATCCGTCTTAGATGGTAACATTGATCCTGCCTATTGGACTAAGTGGGACGGTAGTTTTGCTTTGAAGACTTTATACTATGCGGAATACATGAATTCTAGAACAGGAGCTGGGATTGCCAACTAGGTCAAGTGGCCTGGATTTCATATCATTATAGATGCATGATTAGTATTATAGTAGTTCTCATATTTATGGAAAGTTTGCATGATTAGTATCTCCAATGACTCAAAAATCTCAGACTTATGGAAAGTTTGTGTGATTAGTATCTCCAATGACTCAAAAATCGGACACGTGGCAGTTAATTATGATTAGTATGCATGATGGCATTCTTTTCTAGATGCACTTATGTCAACATAGTTGCTTAATTTTTTTCTTATTATGAATTTGCTTGCAATTAAACCTTTTATAAGACTATTTAATAATGAAATATGTGATGAGATAAAACTAATTAATGGTGCAGATATTTTAATAATATTATATGTTTATTTTTTCCTAAAGTATTGAATTGGTTTTAGTAATATAACTGAGAATTGTATTTAGAGTTTATTTTATTTTAGAATTGATTTGATTGCTTTCTTTTTTATAATTAGGGTTAGAATTTATAATTTTATTTTTACCTTAACTTAGATTTAATTTCTAATTTTACGATATAATTTTTGTAATGCTTATCTATGGCAAAAAGGACACAGAAGAGGCCCATTATGGAGGAAAAGGAGATCATGACTGACAAATCTGTAGAAAAAAATAAGGTTTGTAAGGTTGAAAAGAAGGTACCTAGAAAAGGTCAATCTGATGACAAACGTACAAAAATAAATAAAAGGAACAAGTGGATCTTTAAGATCTACTTGTTTAAAACTCTCAAGCAAGTGCACCTAAATATCAATATTTTAACCAAATCTATTGTAATTATGGACAAGTTTATCAACAAGATGTTTGAGAAAATTGCAACCAAGGTAGCCAACTTTGCTCACCACAACAAAAAGAATATCAACATATGAGAGATTTAGACAGCTATGAGGGTTTGTCTTCCCCAAGAGCTTGCAAAGAATGCAATTGCTCACTATTCAAAGATTGTTGCTGAGTTCATGAAGGCTTGATCTTTTTGTCTCTATTTTGAATTAGGTTTTAGTTTGTGTGAAGGTTTATTATCCTTAACTTCTGTATAAGGGAAGTCTCCATAAATTATTTATGAAGGAATTTTTGGTTTTAGATTATTGAATCTTGATATTAAAATTTCATATTAATCTTTCAAATTATGTCTTATTTTTTAAAAATAAAACTATAATTTTATATATTTCCATTTCTAATTAAATTATGTAGGCTTAACACATGATTGTTTTATTTTTAAATAATAACGTATATTAGTTTGTGTAAAGGGTTAGATTAAGATTTTTTAATAAATGCTCATAAAAGCTAATATGAGAAAGTCCTTTAAAGGGCAAGTATAGATCATACTACATATAAAAATTCCTCTATGTAAACTAATCTTATAGTTATAATATTTATTTTAAAGGGCAAGTAGAGATAATTATTTGGTATTAATGAGACAAGATTAATTGGTATTAGTTGGTATTAATCTTATCATGATTTAATAAAAATTCAAAGATATAAAAATATGAGTAGAGAATTACAAAACAAGTCTTGAAAAAGGTAAAACTAGAGGTAGCAGTTTCATTATAGCTTAAAAAATTAAGCTCTCAATTCCCATGGAATTGCCAAAAAGGGCCTATAATATACATTAGAAAACGACACCATCTAGACCAAAAGAAATATTGTGGACCTTAAATGGAAAATATAACTAAGCATCTAATACTTTTCCTACTTCTAACTATTGAAAAGAGATCAAATAACTTCCTCACTTAAGGCATAAATAATTTAGATAGAATAACTTATAGCCAAATTATGTAATGTTAGGCATACAATGAGGGTTAGGGTTACAGTTACATTTAGGGATAGGGTCTACAAATAGGGTTTAGGTTAGGAGCAGGGTTAGAATTAGGGTATTCCAAATGTATTATGTATTCAAAATGTAATATTATTCTAAAGATCAAAAGAAGGTACATAAAGTAATTATTTGTGGATGATCATAGATTCATAGAGGCTTGAAGCTCCATACTTCATACTATTTTCAAAGAGGCTAAGAGGTCTATATTAAGGGTAGTGAATAAAAACAACTTTTAAGTAAAGAGGTCATCCTTATTTTTTATTTAAGTATGCAATTCAATTATTTTACACTTTAGGGTTAGAATTAAGGTTATGGTTAGAATTAGAATTAGGGTTAGTATTAGGGATACAATTAGGGTTAGGGTTGTAATTACATTTAGGGATAGGGTTAGAATTATGGATAGTGATATAGTTTAGGTTACAATTAAGGTTCAGGTTAGAATTAGGGTTACAAATTATTACAATTAGGGTCTATAATAGGGTTTGGGTTAGGAGTAGGGTTAGAACTCTGGTTAGAATTAGGTTTAGGGTTAGGGTTAAAACTAGGGTTAGTATTGGCCTAAATGTTAGGGATAGGGTTAGGGTTTGAATAAGAATTAATGTTAGAATTATGATTAGGGTTAGAATTAGGATTAGGGTTAGGGTTAGGATTATAATTAGGGTTGGGGTTTTAGTTAGGATTAGAATTAGGTTTACGAATATAAATAGGGTTAATGTTAGAATTAGAGTTAGGGTTAACGATAAAATTAAGGTTATTGATAGAATGAGGTTTAGGGTTATAGTTCAAATTAGGGTTACAATCATGGCATATATAACCAAAGGGTTGGGTTTATAATTAGGTTTAGGGATAGAATTATGGGTTTGGTTATAATTATAATTATAATTAGGGTTAGGATTGGGGATAGAGTTAGGGATAGAGAAATAAATAGGGTTTGGGATAGAATGACAGTTAGGGTTATGATTAGATTTAGGTTTACAATTAGGGAAAATATTTATAACAAAACAAAGTGTTAGGGTTGGAGTTAGAATTAGGGTTAGGGTTAGAGTTAGAATTAGAGCTAGGATTAGGGATAGAATTATGACCAAGTTCAAAATTAGGGTTATGGGTTTGGTTATAATTAGGGCAAATATATAATCAAAAAATAGTAGAATTAGAATTAGGGTTAGAATTAAATTAGGGTTAAGCATATATTTAAGGTTAGTGATACAATTAGGGTTAGGTTTACAAGTCAAATTTAGGATAGAATTAGGGTTAGAATTAATATTAAGATAAGGGTTAGAATTAGGGTTATTGTTAGATTTAAAATTAGGGTTATAGGTAGGGTAAAATCAAGGTTATGATTAGAATTAGGGATAGGGTTAGGGTTAGAGTTCAATTAGGGTAAAGGTTAGTATTAAGCTTATAGTTAGGGTTATAATTAGGGTTAGGGTTTGAATTGTAGATAAAAATAGGGTTAGGATTAGGGTGACAGTTACAATGAGAATTAGGTTAGAATTAGGTTTACAACTAGAGAAAATATTTATAACAAAACAAATTGTTAGGGTTGGAGTTAGAATTAGGGGTAGGGTTATAGTTATAAATAGGGCTAGGGTTAGGGATAGAATTATGACCAAGTTCATAATTAGGGTTATAGTTAAATTATAATTATTATATCTAACCCTATTTATAAGTCTAATCCTAACTCAATCCCTAAACAAAATCCTAATTCTAAATGTAATTTCATTCAAACCCTAACTCTAACTCTAATTATGACAAGTTTTGCTAACATTACACTTAGCATATATTTCTATGAGCATAACCATAACCCTAATATTATAATATAGGTTAGACATATAATTATAATTATATATTATATTATATAATTAATAGAATATAGGTATATTATATATTTTTCATATAATATAATATATAATTATAAAATTATTATATAATATATTATAATAATATATCTAATCTATATTATAATATTATATTATATAATTATATAATATAACATACCTATATTTAAAAAACATATCTAAAGTATGCCGAGAGATATAGGTACAAATAGGTACCTCAAGAAGGATATCTCTGAACCTACTTTAGATATATTTTTTAAATATAGGTATGCTAGTCATTCTTATTGCCTTAATTTAACTTAATTTTATGTAAAGATTTATTTTATTTCTTTATCTAGTTAATAAAAACAACCTTCCAAGGCATGCCCCACATACATACAATTTTATAGTTTGTTAAATATTTATGTAAACAAATAGAGAGAAGTGAAAACAAAAGAAAAAGCACGTTTTCTTTGCCAATGTCTTACTCAGTCCAACCTGAGAATATTTTCAGCCTTTCAAAGATGATCTAATCGCCATATGTGAGATTTGATGAATTTTTAATCTGTCAAAAGTTCTCTATGATTGGAAATGGACAAATTTGGTGTCTTATATTTGGAAACAAGACATATTGATTATTTTTAATCAATACTGACATGACAGTGATACCTATGGTGGAGGTTTATGCGGCATCTTGCCATTGACAGGCTTAACTACACACAGTTCAATGAGCACAATAATTAAAGCGTGGATGAGTTCACACAGTTCAATGAGGACAATACCTAATTAAAGCATCGATGAGTGAACAGTTTTTTTTTTCTTGTTTTGGTAGTGATTGGGATTTGTCTTGGCAGTTTTTGCCTTCTGCTGTACAGCGTAGCGATTTTTGCTGAATCATTGCCATAATTCCATGCATTGTCATAATTCATAAAACCATAGTTACGTTCCCTATGACAAATAAAACCCTGGCTTGGACACAAGACAAAAAAACACATAACTTATCACAATGTTGATCCAGAACAAACCCCACACAACTAAGTGAAAAAGAACATAGCAGCAGGATTTCGTAGAATAATACATTATAATTTTGTAACAATGATACTGCAAACAGAAAACATGAGTCGGTTCTGAATTATTTCTTATGCAGAAAGCTTTAAAGAAAGCCCCACCGAATGATATAATGAGAATAGCATACATAAAGATACACGCGTTTAGTGACAAGTTCATTCCACCAAATGTACAGTGACTAAAAATATGCCTATAGACATCAATCAATTTGAAAGTAGATGCTTTCAGTTTTTCAAGGAATACGCCGATAGGAACAACCGACTGACTTTAGAAAATTTGTGGGTGGTTTTTTTTAAGGGTGTGAGACAATTTCCAGCACTCTATTTAAGTATCATCCATTTCAATGGTCAAACATTCAATAGCAATTTTAAGAATAGCCAATTCGGAGCATTATAATGCTCACATATAAAAACCTATCGGCTAATTGAAGGACATCTCATTTTATCAGTTATTTTAAATTAGTAAATGTTTTAAGGTGTGTGGATTCTCTTTTCAAATTAAATTTAAAAAAATAAAAAATTTACAATTTTAAAATTATAATGATTTTTGATCTTTTGAAGATTAATTTAATGGGTTATTTTTAAGGGTACATTTAAATATTTTTTCAATTAATTAATTTTGATATAATTAAAATAACTATATAATCTTTATAATATTAATAGTAAATAAATTAATATAACTAATTATATATAAAAATTATATACTATTTTTTATCCATAATCTTTACAAATTTTGTTTCTTGTTTCACACCAAAAACATAGGCATAAACTTTTTAATAGCACATTTACACCTTACATTACTTCGTGTAGTACAAGGGTTCAAGGGTGTTAGTCCCTCATCCAAATTGAATGCCAATGTGGTAGTGAGAGAGTCGTCAGCTTTTAAAGTCATTGGCCATGACTTACCCTTCACATAGTCGAATGGCATTAACACCCAATGAATTCGATTAGTTATGAGGGTTGATTTGTTTACTGTAGAGGATAGAAAAAGAGTTGATGGTCTTTATACATTATTAGAAATGGTAAGCGATTCAAAGCATTGTGCACATGAATTGACCTCTACCCTTGAGATTACTTTGGTTTCACTTAGCTCTTGGTGAATTAGGTTCACTAGGAATGAGAGGGGAAGGTAGATCTTAAATTTGATTTCTTCATATTTCTCTATCAAATGAACAAGATTTATGTAGCCATAAAGTGGAACACACACACACACACACACACACACACACACACACACACACACACACACACACACACACACACATATAGAGAGAGAGAGAGAGATTTTCAATACCTGTTTTTGGTAGCCTCTCCAATTTGGGCGAACTTGGCTATGAAAAATAAGGAATTTATAATTTATTGAAGTCCAAATTAGTACAGGCTTCTTTAAAATAAAATATGCATTTTGAAATGTTGTTCCTAAATCTACCGAGCTTTTTAGTGAAGCCTTCCTCCTCTGTGGTGATCACTTTTGCATGTCCTTCCTCCACGGAGATTGATGGGATTGGAAGGTCTCCTCATGCACATAGTTTGGCACCTTCAAAGGTAGCGGGTGATTCAGGTTTTCTGGCAATTAAATCTCTCAAAGACATTATAGAGGCACTTGAGGGCAAGGATTTAGATTTTGTGGTGGACATTAGGTTTGGTGGTAGATTTGGGAAGGGTGCTAGGGTTTCTATTTTCAGCACTGATTATTCTAGAAAAGATCCCGAAGGTAAAAAACCTCATTCTAAAGTTAACGAAGCTACGAAGGCTAGGGCTTCTTTCGACATGTGGTGAATAGATAAGAGCAATGCAGGGGATTTCCAGTTGATTGCAAGTGGCCAAGGGCATGGAGACCAGCCTCTCTCTGGGACTCAGCCTCTCCAATGTGCTAGATCTTCACCTTCTGTGATTTTCAGAGAGAAAATTTGCAAAGAAGTGGCTGAGAATGAAGTGTATTTCATGAAGATGGGTTTGGTTGGGATATTCAGAGGTTTTTGGATGAGTCTTTCTGAGTTGTATCAATGGATTAAAGCCTCCTGGGACCCCATTTTGGAAGGGGATACTCAAATATATCCTTGTGCATGAGGGTTTTTTGTGGTGGCATTCGACAATGTTAGGGATAGAAATAAAATTTTGTGTAACTATCAGTGGTTCTGTGAGAATTTCCTGCTCATGCTGAAACCATGACATTCTTCTTTCAACTCTACCTCTGAATATTTCGATGCTACTCCAATTTGGGTGAGACTTCTAAATCTTTCTTTACAATTTTGGTTTGATTCCTATTTTAAAGCTATAGGTAACTCATTGGGGAAGTTTTTGGGGGTGGATAAGGGCTCTTCCAACTATTTGCACACCACCTACACCTATATCCTAGTGGATATGGATATTACCAAAGATCTTTTGGCATATATTTCCCTGAAACTTGCAGACAGGTGTTGGAGTCAGATGCTAGATTATGAGGGTTTACCCTTCCGTTATCGTAGATGCTTCAACACTAGTCACATCACTGCTCATTGTTCAAAACGCAGAATGGATAGTCAGGCTACTTGGTGGAAAAATGTTTCCCCTCATCACTATTCAGTGGAAAAAGAAGTTTCTAGCTAGTCTGATCAAACCCTCGCAGCTTCCCCAATCGGCAGGGTTGACAACCACAGGGATGCATCAAAAGATTTAGAGGACACATCGAGAGCCACTATGGGATCCTCTTCTGATGGGAGGGACAGTGTTAAAGCTTCTTTGGATCATAAGTATAATGGAGTTGGCAATTCAGATAGAGAGATCAGAAATTTCATCGCTTGGGGGTAAGGAAAATCACCCAGAGATACTAGATGAGGTTGTGGGAGTAGGGGCTCCTAAGGGAAATTGGATAGTGGTGCAAAGTAAAAGAAAGAAACAAGAGGTTTTGTTCAATATGCACCTTCGTTCCCACACTAAATGTGGAGCAAAACCGTCTGCACTAACAAATAATAGGAGCTATTCTTTGGCTTCTTCAAAAGTTCTATGAATTGCTGAAGTCATTTTTTTCACTCTTGTTTATGGGTCGATGCATTATTAGTTGATAGGTGTAGATAGTATAATTCCAAGTTTGCGTTAACTACCTAGTCATTGTTAAGCTCCAACTCTATTAACTAAGCCAGAATGATTAAATATGTACGTTAAACTCTAGTTATTTTAATTCAAATGGAGTAGTCCCCAAGACTATAATTTACTAATCTAAAACAAAAAGTCCAAATTAGTACAAAATACTTCAACCCTCTTATAACATACCCCCAAAAATATTCTTAGTGCCTCATTGTTCCAAAAGCACATCTCTTCACAATTGCATAGATTCTAGAAGTTTGCAATGACAAATGATGAAAGCATGACAGTTCAGATGATCACTGATGCAGAGCGTACAGAGGAAGTGTTCAAAACTTATCAATAAACTGATCGATGAGATGTGACCTATGTCTTGGCAACCAAACCTTGTCAGCCAAACATATCCCGTCGTCCACCTTGCTATTTCTCTACCTGATCTATCAACTCTCCCTGATAGCCAACTCCACTTAGACTTTGGAGAGACTTCCTCTATCGGCGATGTCTCCAAACTTCCTATCGATACTCTGATGGCGGTTAGGTTTACACTTACTTAACCGTAACGATTAGTCATGACCCTGTCGGCCAGACTTAACTCATCAGTGAACCCCTTGTATGTCCTCCCAATACACCGATATACTGACTTAGCATATGCTTTACTTGACTTGCTATTACCGATAGACCAAAGTCTCTCCACCCTTATTTCACTGCTACGGTCGGTCACCGTTTGTATCCAATGAAAGGTACACTCTCAACATACATTCTATTTCACCGTTGCGGCCAATCACCTTTTGTATTTGACAAAAGATACATTCACAATGTACATTCTCAACATACATTTGCGATATGCATTCTCAAGATACATTCAACATGCTTTTGTGATATACATTTGCAATGTACATTCAGTGAACTGATACGAAACTTGCGTCGATGTATGTTTCTTCGAGGGTTGTGTTACACCAATGACAACTCTATAACCCTACAACTCACAGACATCAAACCAGTATACAGAGACAAAACTTGATAGAACGGAAAGGGTCTACAATCCTCTGCAAACACTTGATCACCCCGTCAATTTGGCCACTCCACAACAGCACTTCTCCTATTGTTTCTATGACTAGTCACATAGAGATGCCTAGTCAACTTATGCCAAACTCCTTGGATCCTTGGGTGTTTGATCCAAAACCGTAGAAAACACAAAATGCACACTGTATTCCTCCATCACACTGAACATGAGAATCTTGGTTTCAGTGGACAGAAGAGATACAGTCCATTTATTCACAGAACCCTAGTTTTGAGGGTTTCAGACCAGTCTTTGCAAAAGGAACAAAAATTCACAAACTACAACACTTTAAGACACCAAAATACAATCAAATAGAAACTACTTCAACATAGGAACATCTCCAGTTGGTTTCAGACAATTAACTATTCGTACAGAATGACTGACAGAAAAATACTCAGAAAGAACAATGTTTCAACACACCCAAAAATCCAGATCTTCATTCATTCATGCATGCTCCTCTCTCATTACATCCTGCTTCTTCACCTATAGAGGCTTGAGACAATAGTTTTTCATCCCTCCCAACCGTACAAACTAATTTTGAAAGTCAGTTAGCCGTTGGGTTTCTCCTAACACAAGAAAACTACATGTTTTCATTGTGTGATTACATCAAACTTGACCAAAACATGGTCTACATAGGTCTAGTGACCAAATTGACACAAAAACCTTATTACAAACATGATGTGGCTTAAAAGCCTTATTGAAAACAAAAACAAAACATGACTCCTGCACCATAGAGAAGGTGCTCCTGCACCAATCACACCACTCCAAAATTGAATCACGCACAATACTATCTAAACACAAAGCATAAGTCAAAAACAAATTTGTAACAAAGTATATAATATAAATCCAATTTGAAAATTACAAATCCAATCATTAAACACTTTACACAACCATATCTTCTACATTATTCCAACTCAAAAAAAACTATTGTAACCTCTCCTTTACTTTATCACTCCTCAATCTCACATTTTATATCCTTAAGATTTAATTTCATTATCTCACTTATTATTCTATTAGACCCTAGATATACATTAAGACATCCTTTTATGCCCACTATAATCTAAAATAAATTTGACTTATAGTAAACCCAACTCTAACATGGCAATGGTTAGAATATTAAGTCTTATTTACTATGTAGACAAGATTTTAGGGGGTTGAGTTGCTCGCACGAGAATTCTTTTATCATAAATCAAACTCTCAATCTGTGCAATACAATCGCCCCTTGACTTGTGGCTTTAATATGTTATGACTACCTCTTAGGTACCTAACAATATATACTTCTCACTTGTACCAAATGCCCATCCATACATACAAAATCTAAATGCATGTGTATTGAGTCTTTTTTAAATTGTAAACTATTATTCAAATCCTCATGGACCTACTTCAATGAATGGGAATGAGGTGCCACCTACTTCAAGGTATGTTAGAGAGAGAGAGATGGGTACAGAGGTAGGGAGAGAGACATAGATAGAGAGAGAGAAGGAGAGGGGCATATATCTATAGAGAGGGAAAAAGAGGAAGAGAGATAGAGAGATGAAGAAAGAGAAATTTTCAATATTTATTTTTGGTATCCTCTTTAATTTGGGCAGGAACTTGGTTATGAAAAATAAGGAATCTATAATTTATTGAAGTCCAAATTAGTAAAAAATGAAGGTTTCATTATTCTATCAAGTTACACTTGAATGCATTGCATGCTTTACATAATTTATAGTCCATGGAAATTCCTAGAAAATAGAGGAATGCTTCCCCTCTAGCCCATGAATCGACTACTACCGTCTAGATTAGTTTGGTTTCACTTAGCTCTTAGTGAATGGGGCTCACTAGGAATGAGAGGGGATGGTAGATCTTGAATTTGATTTTCTCATATATCTCTCTATCAAATGAATAATCTTTATGTAGACATAAAGTGGAACATAGAGAGAGAGAGAGAAGGGAAGATGGAGAGAGGTAGAGAGAGATAAAGAGAAATAAAGAGATATCTAGATGGAGTCACTCTCTCTTTTCTTTGTCATTGGATCATTGGCATGAAAAGTACCTTTTCATGAGGCTCCATTGGAGCTAGATGATCTAGACCAACCCATACCAAGATCCACTTTTTACATTGTAAAAGTACCATCACCTGATCTTTAATGTAAGGTTTTCCATTATAATGCTTCACTATAGCCCCAAGTCTATCACACAACATAACATTATTTGCCACTATGTTTATGCAGTTAAGCTTAGTTTTGTAATCCCATGATGGTTGATGATTTTATGTTTTAGGAAATGTCTCTTTAATTGTCATGGGTGGTAAAGGTAAAATTTCAAAATAATTATTCATGGGAAGGTTATGCATGTAGCCATTTTCTCTACTTGAAATTGAAATACTTTGAATCAACAAATTTTAGTTCAACATCATACATAAATAAGGATATGGTTTGTCCATACAACATTTGGTATACTATACACATATTAAAGTAGAAGTATGGTGGGCCTTGCTCAGACTCTTTAATCTTCCACTATTGACCCACAAGGTGATCTAGAACTCCAAATCCAACCAATCCTTTAACATGGTGTGGTAAACCAAAATTTATATCTTTATTTTCTATAGACAAACCTTTGGAAGACATGCTTTCTTTGAGCTTTATCTTCTAAAATTATTTCTTGTGATGGGTTTCATAGTAATCCTCTTCTAAATCTAAGTCCTTTACATGTGATATCATGATGAGAGTTTAAATAACATAGTATGTAGTGGCAAGTGTTACATGGTCCATCTATGTCTAAAACATTTGTTATTTTTTAAGCATTTTGTGGGCTTCATTCCCATTAATCTTATGCACTCTAGGAGATTTAACTAATACCACAACACCATATCCTCGATATCAAGGTAGGTATATACTCTTCAAACTATAAATGGAAGTAAATGTCACATCTGAAAAATTAGTTTTGATAAATTATTATTAAGTTATTCATGGTTCCAATGGAAGTTATAGTCATGTCAGTATAGACCTCAATATATCTTTTTGCATACATAAAGTGAAGATCTTTAAATTTGGAGAGGATGGCTCAAAAAAGTAACTTATGTAAAACAAAACCAACATAATCCCCAACCTCATGGTGTTACTTTTCAATCAACATAATCCCCAACTACAATAGCTTCTCCATTTCCTTTCCATGGATCTAATAAGTTTGTTGAATCAGAAAGCCTCAAAATTGTGGAAATTACATTAGAAATGCACTAGCCCTGTAACATTATTTATTTATATATGCTTGGATAGATTTTACTATTTCATCCATAGGCTTATAAAGCCAACTTCTCAAAACCAACTAACACAAGTTACATAATAGCAAATCTCACACACTAATACAACCTATGCTCTAACATAAGTTAAACACATCACAATTTTACACAACCAATGCTTTTCCTTTGGATACTTGTGCTATTGATCCACTCCATGACAGGAAATCTAGCCAAGGTTTTCAAGAATTACTGCTAGATCATTTTTTTCCAGCTGTCCGATCTTCAATATTCCATTCACTCAAAAAATTTTATGACATTCAATTCATTTGTATCTTTAGCTGGTTCAGTTTTGTTTTGCTCGCCCCACCAGTTTTATTTGGATTGTCGGTGCCAAAATTGCTTCACTTGTGGTGGTAACAAGGTCTTTTTTCTTTTTTTTTAGCAGTAGGGAAAATAAGTGTTTATTTTTATTTTCAATTTTAGCATTAGACCTTGGGAAGGTGGTTTCAAGTTTTGCAAGTGGATTGAGGTGAAATTTTACAAAGGAGTGATATCTTGTTTTGGGAATTTATGTTTGTGCAGAACGACTTTTTTAAAATAAATTTTTAAAATTTTATGTCAATCCTTTTGCCTTCAATGGAATGAATGTCAAATTATTTGGGGAATTTCAATTTTCCTTTGTAGGAATTTATCTCATTTTTTTAAAAACAAATTTCACTTGATCTATGCTTTTTATTCCAAGGATTTTATGTATTTTTTATTTTTTAAAAGTTTCTATAGAAATGAATCCCAATTTTGCTAAGGAATTTATCATGGAATGAATGACACAACCTTTAAGTAATTTGTGTCTCTTTTATCTGATTTTGTATATAGAATGAATGAAATATTAATGAAGGAATTTGTCCCCTTTTTTTTTGCCTTTGAGCAAACCAGTACCAATTGGCATCTTAATTCTTTTTAATTATTTCTTAAATGGATACAACCTCATTACATAGATATAGGCATATGTGACCTTCATCTAATTACAAAATGTTGAGTAAGAAAACACTTATGCCAAAAGAGGATAATCCACCATGACTAAGGGGATCCATTAAGGCTATTTGTTTGATTTTCATTTAGTTAATTTTTATAATGGAATGACTGATATTTTTAATAGTTGCTAAATTTATTTTGTTGGGTAACTTTCAACTTAGATGCCACAACTTAGGAATACTAACATAAAGAGAGGAGAATTAAATGTTTAGAAAAATATATACTTTATTCTTTTATTTTAATATTTACTTATTTTGAGTGGATTTTTTCTTTTTTATAATTTTAGTATATATAAGGATTAATTTGGTTGTTTAATTCTTTTTTGATTTTCACTTAAAATTGTGTAATAAATTGTATTATGTATAATTTTAAGAATTAGATTTTTTTTTTTTTTTTTTAAAGGAATTATATACTTAATTTGTAGACATGTAGAGTGTAGATTAGTGTTCACTAAGTCATCAAATTTTGGACGTGTAAGGTGCATTTCCAATCCGTTCTTCTTGTTCGTGCCTCTTACCACTACAAAGTTATCAACCACTTGACATTTGTAGACATGGCAACCAACAATTAACTTCCATTGCTTCATAGTGATTGTCCACGTTTTCACATTATGTCTGTTGAACATATGTTTGATAGAAATTTATGTCTCTATTACGTCTAAAGAAAATAACAAAATAATAAAATTTAGTTCATGATCTACCTATCTAAGGGATAAGGAGTTTTAAATATCAAGGTAATTTTATGTAGGAGTTTGATGAAAGGAGTTCCAATGTATTGGTCCCCTCCTATAGAAGTGAACTCAAAGTTGAATTTTGATGGAGCACGGCGAGAGGGAATCCTAGCCCAATAGGAGGAGGGTTTGTTTTACACAAGAGAACACTTTTTGTCACTATGTTTATGTAGTTAATCTTAGTTTTGTAATCTCATGATGGGTAATGATTTTGTATTTTAGGAAATGTCTCTTCAATTGTGATGGGTGGTAAAGGTAAAATTTGGAAATAATTATTCATAGGAAGGTTATACATGTAGCCATGTTCTCTACTTCAAATCGAAAGGTACTCTCTCTCTCTCTCTAGGTCTCTATGTCTCCCTCTCTAGCTTTCTATTTCTTTTATCTCTCTGTCTCTATTTCCCTATCACACACTTCCTCTCTATAAGATTTCTCTCTCTCTCTCTCTCTCTCTCTCTCTCTCTCTCTCTCTATATATATATATATATATATATATATATATATATATCTTTGTACCTCTCTCTCTGTCTATCTTTATCTCTCTCCCCTTCACTATTCCTCTCTCTCTCCACATAACATCTTAAAGGTAAATTGATTAAGGTGGAAGATGTGTAGAGTTTGACAAAATAAAGACTTGATAAAATTATTAATCCAATTGGAGGTTTTCTGAATTTGATTGGCCCATACTTAGTCAAGGATGATGTGGGGATTGATGCTTTTCTTTTGTGTGACAATGGAGAATGAGGAATTTGGCATAACTATTTATACACTCCACCTTAAGGAATACTCTATATAAGAAAACAAAAATATTTAAATTTACCTTGCATTATGTTCATTTCATCATGTTGTGTCACCTAATTGCTATTTCCTAATTTTCATCTTAGTCAGATCATATGTTGTTAGTGCATTGTTTATATTTACTAGGTCATGAGATCTCAATCACATTATACTAAGTTTATGCCTTCACATCCCCAACTATCTAAATAAAATATATTTTAGTGTTAAATTGATCCCTATCCTAGTTAGTGCTATTACCTAGTTTCATTCTCATCTGGTAATCTAGTCTATAGTATTATCTAGAAGCTAACAACTGAATCTCCCCCATTCTCCTCAATAAGGGGGAAGTCTTAGGAAATCATAGATACCCATTTGGTTGCATCTAGTCCTTTACTCACCTTACCTAATCTAGGTTATGACCTCTTGATTCTTAATAGTAACATGGGGTTAGGTTAAGAGATCTTCTCCAAAAGGCCAAAGCATACACACACAAAAAAATAAAAGAGATAAAAGTAAAAATTAAAATTAAAAAAAAAATCTGGAGAGAAAAAAGCATAATTAAACAAAAGTACACACAAGCACAAGTTAAATGAAACAACCAAGAGTCATAACCCTTTTCAAAAGGCCATCTTTGCTAAAAACATAATCCTTTACCTTATTTATTATAATATCTAGAATTTAATGTTAGCATTTCTTGTAACTTTAACATTTACTGTTACATTTTTATTAACTGCCAATTAGACCACTAGGCTATGCCAAGTGCTTCTAAAGGGGGGTAATTTTTCTTTTCATCATAACTTACAATTTGGGAGTTAGATTTTTACAAATTTATAGTTGACGAAAAGCTAGTTTTATCAACTATGTAGTGGTAAACTTAGTTTTCCCAAATTATACTATTTATTCCTATTTATGGCCTTTGAAGCCTATTTTTTGTATTAAATTTTGATGAGACATAACTTCCCCCCCCCCCCCCCCCCCCCCCCGATATCAAAATTTTGCAATTTTTTTTAAACTTATCAGAAAATCATAAGGATTTCAAATATACATGTATTTTTTAGATTTGGATAGCCATTTTTTTTAAATTGTAAACAATTCCATTAGTTATAAATGGATGATTTGGGCTTCCAAGTTGTAAAAATTGTAATCAAAACTTGTCTATTTTTTGAGGGGAGGGCTCTATTACATCACTAATCAAGGGGGTAAGCTTGTGATTTTGCATTTGTATTTTCTAGTTTTTAGATCATGTCTCTTACACTAAATCTTTTCCATTTGAGTATTCTTCATAATCACCTTAATAAATAGAAAATAAAATATGGTTATTGTGGAAATAAAAATCATATTGAAAAAGATTGTATTAAAAAGAATTGATGAATTGAAGCAACTTCTTCTAGATCATAATATTGCTTTATCTGATCATTCTAATCTAGCACCTACAAATCATCATATAGTCTCACACAGACATCTTGTGAGACAACAACATCATTTAGGGATGAGAAATGTACTCTGATGGCTTGCATTGTGATATCATCTCTACCATCATCACCTATTGCTACATCAGTGGATTCCATTGATTCTTTGCAACAGTATATTGATATCAGTTTTCTAGATCTAGTTCATTAGGACACATTTCCTTGTTTATAGAGTCTCGTTTTGCATATTTGGAAGACACAATAGAGGACATTCCTCTTCTATTTGATGACAACTTTGATGGAGTTGCATCACCATCATATTCTTCAGATGTCATGAGTACACATTTAAGACCTTCTTGTTTTTTCTTCTCCTACATTTGCTTCTATAGTGATAGATTTTGCATATATACATGAGTCCACATATCTGACGCAATCATTGTTCATGTTGACATCCTTTATAGAAGTACCAAATTCCCATTGGTCTAGTTGTTTTGGCTATGGTGAGCACCATACATACATTGTTACTATACATAAATCTTTTATGGCACCCGAATCATTATATCAACATTTGTCACAACTTGGCATTGGCTTGGAGATCTTTGAGTAGCAATCAAAGACATCATTTTGGGCTTCATCATTGTCTTTGGATCATGTGTAGAATTTAGAGACATTCACCCTTATTGCATATTCCTATTTATAATGGGAAGATATCTTGCACACATCTAGATGGTTCTACTTCTCCCAAGGGGAGAAATGTTGTTCAGTGATCGTGGATCATCTTTTGCATTCAGTGTCAAGCATCTACTAGTACTACAAGAGGCAATTTGAAGGGAGGTTGCATGGTTTCTCTTCTCAACTTAGTTTTTCGAGGGAGCATTTTGTCTCATGGGATTCTTTCCTTCTCACTTTTGGGGGGTCACCTAGACCTTATCTCTTTTCTCTCCTATGAGGGGGAACATTTATTGTACAATAGTGCTAGAAGTAGTCCTTGGGGCTCATGTTAAGTCCTCCTTCTTTCTTCTTCACTTGTATATCTTTCATGCATCTTTTCTCTTTTGGAAAGAAGTTTTATTTACCACTAGGTTTTCTCCTTTACTTCATTTTTTAGAAAATTGTTTGTATATGGGTGCCTAACATACCCTTATAGCCAGGACCCATATTTATTTATCTATTATCCCTAAGTTGCACAAGTAAGGGGGTGTTAGTATAAATAATGACATTATACAACTAGTTAGCTTTTAGCTTATCTAGGAGAGTCCTATTCACACTTGTTAAGTCCACACTTAGGGACTTTTACCCTTTTGTCTCATCTTGTAGGGAATTTATACATGTCCTCACAATTTTCTTAAGTGTCCTAACATGTGTCACACTCTTGGAGGGTTAGTTAGTTGTCTACTCCTACCTTCTTACCTCCTCCTTATCCTACTTATACAAAGAAACTCATTACAAATTGTAAGCTTCACATTTGATTCACTCTTTATGATAGTATTCTTGGCTTATTGTGCTCATAATTCATGTGTGGAAGCTATTTGGATTTTACATTTAGATCTTGGTTGCTCCAACAATACTACTACCCTAATCCCAATGAGGCTAGCTTGGTATACTATAATTATACTTATGGAAGTTCCTAAATGAATCAATTAAAGATCATGTTAACCACAAGTTGACCACACATATCCCAATACAATCAATGGCTTAAGGGTGTAACAACTAATATCTATACCAATGAATAAGTGGTCATCAAACTTGTAAGCCTCTACCCCTATTTTACATTTATTGTTCTAACTTGTTTAAGTGTGAACTATAGAGCTAATGTAATGATTTCTATGGATATCTACCTCATTCAATCTTTATACTATATTTTTTACTCTCTCAAATGTCCCAATTTTTAATACTGCACTCTAAAATCTAACCAATAATGAGAGCTTGATGTATTGCTCTAGGCTTTTCTAATCTTTGTTTTATCTTCAAACCTTTGCATTTTTGTACTTTTTCTATTCCAATGTCTTTCAAATTCATATTTTTCCCCTTATTGGCTCAAATTTGAATGGTTTTAGTAGCTTCTATAGGTAGCTACTTTGTTCACTTTTGTCATTCTACATAGAACTGAGATCCCTTTCATAAAAAATGCTTGTTATGTGAAAATTAAAAAGGTTTCATACATAAGTTTATAAAGATTGTACATATTTGAAGGCACTAATAATGAAATTATATTTAAATGTAATCTTATGATCATAAGAGTTTCTTTCATACATGTTAACATTATCCTTAGCTACTAGGAGCAATGGTTTTGGAAAAAGCCAATTGGGTAGAACAATTTGTTACTTGCATAGTACACACAACTATGCTCTTGTCAAATTATATGATTCAAAAAAGGTTAAACAATTTCTGGAAAGGTGTTATCAAGGTCAAGCATGGTCATCATATTCCCACAAGCTTTGTCTCACATTTGTCAAAATGCTCCATATTGTCATTTTTCAATCCAAAACATGTATTCAATTTAGTTATTCTGTATAATATTTTATTGCTAAAAATTATTTGTTTGACTCGAGTTGGACTCATGAAATTCATCACCAATCTATGGCTTTGTCCTCACCACCATCAATTTGTTCACTTCAACCATTCCCTACTCCTAATGATATTGTTCATTGCCTATCAAATGATTGAGCTAGTACATAGTTAAATTTTCTTGAAGACTTTGTAAAGGCATAAACACCTAAGCTCTATAAAGAACAATGGACATTTTTGACCCTACCTCATGTAGTAACCTAGATTCACTAGATTATGGCCAAGTGGTGAAAGTATAACGAAGGATTTGATTTATTCCATGGTAGATGGAGATCTCTCACAAATTTATCTTTAGTTTCATTCTACAATTTTCATAAGGATAACATTATGCAAAACTCCTAATAATCTTTCATTATAGGTATCTAATTTTGTATATAGAAAAGCTATATCATATCTACAAGCATGGTGTCTTTGTGTTTAGCAATTGTTAGGTTGTTAGTATGTTTCTATCCATAGTCCAATGACCATGTAGTTATGTGGAGGCTATTCAAATTGGTTAATTGTATTAAAAACTAATAACACTTCATAACTTAATATTGACTATAGTAACCCATCTTTCTCTACAAGATTTCTTGAACATGTCTTTTCAGTAGTTGTACAAATCCACCACTTTGGCATACAATTTGTTGCTAATTTGAAACACATTGGGAACAATTTCTAACCCCTCAAACATAGTCTTTCTATGCTTTCACCATCATATTTTAATGTTGTTTAATTATTATGTGAATAGAAGTTTCCAACTAACCTACAAAAATTTCTTCCTTTCAATTGTGTTCATTGACACCTAATTTTTTTGGGTTCCTATTCTCTCATGGCTTTATTGGTTTTGCAAACAACACTTTGCACTACTTCTTGAGAAACACCCATCTTTGAGGAATCTAAAAGATTTCCATGCTTAAGTAAGAATGCTACATGCATGCAATAGATAACTATGTGCACTAAACAAATCCTAAGGGTCACAAAAAGTCTTCTACTCATTTGTAACATGAATAGACCATGCCCATCACATTGTAGGCCAATCAATGCATCTAATAGCTCTACAAGTATAGCTACCTAAAAGACTAATTATGCTAATTCTTTTCAACTTTTTGTTGTTAAAATAAGGTGAACTACTACAAATGAAATCTCTTTAAAGAGTATGTAAATATGATTTTTCTTAATACAACATTGGATTAACCATTATGAGATTATGTGAAAGATATATCAAAAAACCATAAGAATGTGACATGTCACTAGATGTGTGTGGAGAAAGCCTTGCAGAGAAAACCTCCACCATAAAAAGAGGCTCAAATATGTATTAATCTTCAATACAAAAGTACATATGCAACACTCTTCTCTCTTCAATAGGATAACATTCCAGCAACACTTGTGTACTTGCAAATAATCCATAAAACCTCTATGCAAAGCATCTAATTTATATTGGATAGTTGAGAGGAAACCACAAGTGGATTCTTGAAACTATGTACCACTAAAACCATGGTATGACAAAAAATACAATGCCCCCATGTGCTAAATTAATGCATCCATGAATAGAAAACATAACTCATAAGGCATCTTTGACCAATAACTCCCAACGGCTCACATCTCCAATTATAATGCTCAGCTATGGAAGTTACAACTCATGTCAGCCCCATCCGTCATACAAATATCCTCCACTCCTTTTTTCAGATCTTAGAATTGGGAAAGTGCGATAAATGAGTTCTAATCAATTTGTAACCACCACCATCACGTTCTACCTCCTTCATGAATGTTACTACAATTAATGTCCAAGTCAATCAGGAGAATAATTAAATACTTATTATCTCTCATCCACCTAAGAGGGTGTCCATGTGCCCTCTCAAAGACATTTGGAGATATGACATACATTATACATTAGGATTGCAATTAAATATCACACTATCCTAACACTTGTCACTAATATAATTATGTAAATTTAGTTATCTCATAACACAATTATGATCTCCAAACTAGAATCACTTATTTCATCTTGATTGATTATATCAAACCCACATGACTTTGCTATTGATTATAGTTGCATCTAATTATGCACATAGCAAGTTATGCATCAAGGGAACTATACTTAATGTTAGTCCTACCAAAATTGAGAAAATAAACAAGGAATAAAAAAGAGTAAAGAGAAGAGAAGTAGTGATTCTGAACATATTACATTTTAATCAACTAAAATAAAATTATGAATGTTGTATTGTGTGTATTATATGAAACTTTGTGCCAATTCTTAACAAAGAACACAAATGGCTCTATGAGCAACGCTAGTAATGATTCCAATATTTATGAACATTTATAACTTCAAAAGTGGCATTTCACCTACTAAATATATTGACAAAAGTTCACAAAAAGCTTTATTGATAGAATAGAAATGGGAAAGAGCATTAAAACAAACAAAAACACCAAAATTAAGATCTCGACCAAAATGTCAAACTTGTGGCAACAATTTTTTTGAAATTTTAGTATGCAAATAAATATTTAAAAGATTTCTAATATGTACATCAAAATATAGTTGTTTATCTATTACCTAAACTTCAATTGTTGATCCATTACTTGAAGCCCAAATTAATATAGTTTGAATTTTATAGTTATTTTGATGTCTTTCTAATATCAATGATAGCACAAATTGGATCGATGTGTTGTTTCCTCGTGCTCAGTACTGCACCGATCGTATCATACTTTGTCATATCATATATTGGTTCTTATAATCAAGATACAGATGTTGATTTCGCACCCTGGATGTCCATAACATCAAAATAGACTCGTGTTTCCATCAAAATCGACTAGTTTTTTCTCTTTATAACCCTGTTTCCATAACTATGCATGGTTATTTCTATGTATCCCACTCACTTGCATACAAAGACAATTATTTTCCTCCACCTCTTCAAAAATCGAAAGGTCAATAACAATTTTACACATTAACCCAGTACTATTTAAGAATAATATATCCCTCGTGAGACCTAAATTAGCGTTTCCTCCACCTCTTCAAGAATGAAAAGGTCAATAACATTTTTACACATTAACCCAGTAACATTTAAGAATAATCTATCACAAGTGAGACATTAATTAGCGTTGGTGGTCCATACTGCCAAGTCGGGCGTTATAAGGAAGGAAAAAAAAAAAAGAAAACGTTATCCGATTTCATATCCTGACATGCACATGTGCTTCCAGTGTGGTGGGGAGCCACTGTCTGTTTATGCTACTGAAAGGTTACTGACAGGTGTAAGATATATTGGCACGATCTTAAAATAGACGCCTCTATCTTCCATACAAAATAATAATAATAATGATAAATTGCAACTTTATTTGTGGCAGCAATTAAAGCATTTTAAAAGCATCTAATTAAAATGAAAGCACAAAGTTGATCAAATCTGAAGGAGCTAATAATTTTAATAATTTTGGTTTTTTTATAAGTGTGTCAACCAAGGGGAAAAAGAGAGCAGAAAATTTAGCAATCTCGAAGGAGCTTCGTTCTTCACCAGTTCAGTAGCAAAAACACCACCCATGGCTGTCTCCAATCACTCTTCTCTTCCTCTGCCTTCCCAAATATTTCATGGGAACACCACCACCAAATGCAGGACGTTCCACAGGTATGTCTCTAATCCATTCTACTTTTATAATTTTGTTTCTCTTTATAAGCTCTGATCACATTTTTAAGACTTATGAACATTCACATCTGAAGCTGTCTTCAATGGATATATTTTTTTTGGGTTGATATTCACAAGATCGTTTTGTTATTTGATATAGGAGTATGCTGATATCTCATTGATTGATTAAGAGTGTATTCATTCCATCAGAATCTGACCATACCTTATTTTTCATACCTCAAAGAGTGAATGACCAAATCAAGGATCATGCCATCACTTTCATCGATCATAATTAAACAATAGAAGTACAGCCCTTTGATAATGAATGCTTCTTTCTTTTTTTTTGATGAATATTTTTATAGACATGATATTTCCACATTCCATGACATGAGATATTTAGTTAGCTTCTCCAAAAAAAATTGTGTAACTTTTTTGCATCACATATTGAATCACACTCCCTGATCCATCATAGGAAAGGAATAAAAATGAATAAAAATATTTATTGTGAATAAATTTATTTTCATTTTCTTCCTATCACCGACTCTGATCTGAAGCAAAAATACCCCACACAATTTTTTCCAAAAACTAACTATATATCTAGAATAGTTCCTATTTAATTTATATTATAAAAACAATAAATAATACAATATTAAAAAAAAATAGAATTGAGTGGTTAAAAAACACACCCACAAAATCTTAAAAAAGGTCTTTTGGGTACAGGATGGCCATCGAAACGTAACATCAAATCGCGGCAACAATAAAACGTAATAGGCAAGTTAGATAATGTTAAATTTGTATGGATTCGGGTAGTTGCTGCTGGGCGTGCGGCCTGTTAACAATGGCAGTTTTCTATGACTCTGAATTTTTTTCCCTTTGCATTAGGTGGTGTTTAAGGTCGTGCTGTCAAACAGTTAACGTGTGTATTTTGTGCCTATTCTGCAATAATTCCTGGGCATGAGACCAGATGCCTTAAGAGGCATTTTGTCAAACACTTGGCGTGCCTTGTCTATGCTTCCGTATTTTGGATGTCCATATCCCGTCCAAAACCTCCTATTTAGGCAGAGGCACAGAGGATCTTAGGTTTTCTCCCAAGTTACTGAATGGATTTCCTATGGAGCCTGTCATGGGGGGGATTTACAGGCACCAATACAAACTCTGGAGTTGGGGACAGGAGTATCAGATTTGGTGGGTTTCGTTTGGATTTGTCTTATGCCAAGAGTCATGCATCTTATCTGCCAAGAAAATTGTCCTATTCTTGAACATTATCCACTTCAATTGGAAAAGATCAATTTTGTCTATTGGACAAATATTTGCCACTTTTTTATTTGGATGAGGTTTAAATTTGCTATTGATTGTTTGACCATTGAAGTGGATGATATTTAACTAGAATGAAAATTATGTGCTTATGGAATGAGTCCCCTATAGATCACTCTACTTAAATATCATCCATTTTAATGGTCAAACAATCAATAGTAATTTTACACCTCATTCACAACAAAAAGTGGTAAATATTTGACCTATTTTTATTGACCTTTGATTGTTGAAGTGGATGATATTTAAGAATAACCCTTGTAGATGTCCTACACATGGCGGTCTAAGCTCGTTCACTCGCCACGGATAGAATGTGAATAACCGCTGCTAACGGCGAAAATAGGTGAAGGACATCTACCGATGTTTTCTTTACATTAGAAAGGGCAAAGCTATTTAAGGTTATGCCTTAGTTGAACACAAAAGTTCAACCCTAATCCAATGAAGTACTAACTAGTAACTGGATCTATAGATTTAATGGGCCCGCCACTAGTTTTGAAACTTTTGTTAGAAATAGGTAATTTACCCATAGTCAAACCTTCATAAGTCAATTTAATCATTAAAAATGATTGAAGATGAATCTAATATCACAAAGACTTATATCATACCCCACTTTAAGTTTCCACATCCATCACAATTAGCTAAAACTTGCCCTAAATATAAGTAAATGCAATAAGTCTAAAATGGAACAAATTAGGAATCACAACTTTTTAAAGATGGGCAACAAACCATATAATGATTGAGTAGATTAAATGAACATCTAGTGAACTTAGTAATATGGATCCAAAAATAGTCACAATGATTAAAAAAATTACACGATAGGGAATGTCACATCTTTCTTCTAAATGAATAGTAATTTTGTATTGATTAAATTTGGATTATAATATGTTATATATTGAATCTATCATCATGCTTGATAAGACTTTTAGAAGTTACCTTTTTAAGGCTAACACTACTTTAAGAGATTCTCCTTCACATGAAAGTCAAAATGTAATCAAACACCAACAAAAGCTTTCCATTTAAAGACAATCTTAATCACATAGAACCCTATATCAAGATGATGAAATTGTGACAGTATTATCATCTAAAAAGAAATCGCCATGTTCATTATTTATTTTGAGATAATTTAATTTCTAAAATATTTAGAAAATTAATTTCAATGCAATGGAGCCTAATTAGAAAATTAATTTCAATTTGATGGAGCCTAGTTAGAAAATTAATTTCTAAAATAATTAGAAAAATAAATAATAAAATGAATCATCAACTCTTTAATATTATTGGAAACTAATAGTGCAATCATTACCTAGTAGGTATCTAAAGTGTTAATCAACTCTTTATTGTTGGAAACTAATAGTGCAATCATTACCTAGTATGTATCTAGTAGGTATCTAGAGTGTTAAGAGTTGAAAGAATAGAATAAAGAACAATAAAAATAAAAACTTGACCAAAAAAATTCTTCTCAAATTGTCCAACTTAATCCCCTCTTCAAATAAGCCAATTGAAAAATTAATTATAAAAAACTCAATTATGTGACCATCAATAATAAAGTCTACCAAATAACTAACAATTATTAAAACTACTCTTACCTATTAATTTTTTTTTAAATTTATGATAGTAGAGGGGAATGGAGTCCACTCAAAAGGTAATTTGGTAAGGACAACAATTTTATTATCGTCCATGTAATAAAATTCACCTAAATTAGTTTTCATTTATTGATTTTTTAGAAACTAAAACTTATTACAAATAATTTCGTATTTTAGTTTTCATCTGTTGAACAAAAATGTTGTCACCTCAAACCTCCTTAGGTTGCCATTACATGTTGATAGAGTGTGCCCTGTGAGAATGCTTTCATTCACTCAAACGCTACCATCCTTTTTTTACTTATTTCGATGGTTATTTCGGGTTGACTTGCTAAACTATTAAACCATATAATTCATTAATTGTAGTTCTTCCAAATTTATCATATTCACATTGCATTCCACTTTTTTCAAATGATCAATACCATTTACTCCAACAAACATAGCCAAAAAACAACAATCTTATGGGGTTGTCATCCATCATTTTCTTGTAGAAGAAAAAGGCAAATCTTGGGCATTATATTACAGATGGAAATTGTTACACAACATTCTCATAGTTTTTATTTTTAAAACGTGAGACAAGCACAAGAATAAAAAAAATTATAATGTTCTCTAGACTTCAAAATGCACAGAAAAAATGATGTGGGAGAGCAACAACCCCACAGAAACAAACATTACAAAACAATAAAATTCTACCAGACAATAGCAAGTAGAAGATATATCTTTACAGAGAATATTATTAATATCTATATATAACAAAAGAACATAGTAAAAATGTCATAAAATAACCATGAGCCACTATAACTAAGAATTTTCTTTCCTAGTTCTATTAATCCATTCGCATGTAGGGGATTCATGTTGAGGTTGATGAAGATGGAGAGAGGGAGAGCTTTGAGTTGTTGTATGTGTGGAGCACTATGTTATCCATTTAAGGGGCATGAAAGAGTGCTAGCATAACTTTTCTTTGCCATAAAATCAGTTGCAAGTCGCAAGAGTTTGTTGCTACAAATGATGTTGAGGATGTGGTTTGTTAAAATAAGAGCATTATATCCATTTTCCTTTTCTTGTGAGACCATTAATAATGGTAGAAGTATTAATTCTAGGCTCAAGATAATGGTGTGTGGGTAAAGGATTCTACAAACAAGACTGGTTTTATAGGGGTTTAGATTTCACCATATATTTGTCAAAGTAAACAAAAGAAATTAAAGTCAAGCATATCATGTCAATTAATGTCAATCTACTTAATCTTCTAGATGCCATAATATTATATCATCATCCTAGAAGTTTCAAATATAAGATTTTCACTACCTTCATTAAAGATATTTTTAAAGATTTTATTCATCAATTAACATTGTAAGATATTATTTTGAAGAGATATGTCATAAGCATAAAGGAAATGTTCCTATAAATAAATTATTAGTAACTTTTTTCCAAACACTATAAATCTTGTCCACATCCTACATTTTAAAACCTGGAACCTTCCTATGGCATGTGTGAGGGCTTTACCATATTACAAATGATGAGAGTAGGACACAAATAAAATAAAATAATAATAATAATGTACTTGGTTTAAATTTTTTCCTATCCTTTATGATATTGTTTTTTGAAAAATGAATAGGTAAGATCATTTTGATGGTAGTCCTTTTAACATCCACCATTGATCTATGTAACTCATCTAGTGCTCTTCACTAAGGGAACACCTATCGACATAACTATAAAGCCCATCGAACTCATACGTAGTGTGGACTGCTTACACATGCAATGCCACCCTTGCCTCATTAATAAGAATAAATACTAGTAAAAGCACTAGAAGGTGCTATCAAATGGTGGATAGACACATATATTTATAGGTCTATCACTAAATAGTATACATTTATATTTTTCTAGAAAGTCATTACATGTAGTAGTTGGTGGACAAGGCTATAAAGACTATAAATATTTGTGTCACTATAATTTTTTATTGAGTGCTTTGTAGTAGGGAAAAAGTTTTATAAAGAAATACCCATAAAATTTTTTGAAACCAAATCCAAAAACTACTAAATTTTTTATTAATCCTAATTTTAATTTGAATAACGAAATTCAATTTTTTTCCTAATATAAATAATGGAATAGTATTAAATGAATAACCACATGTCAGGAAACACCATGGTCAACTAGAAATTTCATAGTCAAATTATCCTTAAAATTATATCACAAACTTCAAAGTGTGAATGGAATTAAATAAATATCTACATCATCCTAATTTGACTAAAATGTTTCTTCATCATATATGAATGTAACCCACCAAGAAGCAATTTCAATCCTTGATATTAATAGTTTTCAAGAAGTTCATGTATGATAATGTAAGAGATAGTTTTCAAGAATCTCATGTTATGATAATAGAAGAGATTTTTAATGATTTTATATAAAAGAAACAACTTCTAATAATTTTAGAGATCTTGTTTTTGTGCATGTTAAAGAAAACTTACAATTTTATGCATCAAAACAAAAATGTCTAAAAGTTTGAGATTTATCCATGTAACTTGCAACTTTGGTGAGACAAAATTATGTATCAAAAATTCAAATTTTTGTAATTAAGACTTAATTTTTTATGAAAATAAATTGAAAAATCAATATTTGCTATGCAAAGTAGAATGTTTGATGTGTAAAGAGACATATTAAGTTACTAACAAAATGTTACGAGAAACCTTGACTTAATTTTTCCACAAAACTAATTGCTTAACCAATGTGTTAGGTGAATAGATTTCTTATATTTAGCTCCACAAGGAAATCAAGAGACTCACATTCATGAAGAAAATGAGTTCAAGATGATAGTTAATACCCCTCAGTTCTTGGATCTCAGTTGAAGAGGTTTCAGCCTAAGGCTTGTGCTCCCGTATTGGGTAGCTAAATGATTTTGTGGGTTTGATATAAAACCCTCCAACAACAAAATTATTTTAATATAATAGAATTACAAATTAGTAATACTATGTAGGGGAACACTTTAATAGTGTGTAGGGGAACAAGCCATAGCAAAAGTAGTGGGAGTAGGTAGGACCTAGGATGCTGGGTAAAAGGTTAGTGGGGAAGTGCACAAAGTAGTAGCAACAACAAGGTGGGACTAAGAGTGATGATCATGGGCCTAACAACCAAACTTGGCACAATGGCCAAAGTACAAAGATTGGTAGGATGATTGTGCACTATGCACTAGGCAACACCAATAGTAATACTATATGGTGGACATTTAAACTCATGTCATTAGTTGCCCAGTGATTTACTTGCCAAGTCACCGAGGAATTAAAATAAAAGTGCATATGGTTTATATTAGTAGGTAGGCATTGTGAATAAGATGCCCAAATGAAACATGAATTAGGCTTTATGTGAAGTGTTAGGTCTTATGATTTAAACTTGCAAGCAACCATGAGAGCATAATGAAATGTGAACTAGGACCAAGTTGAGAGAGATAATGCAAAACCATAAGGCAAACCACACACACAAAGGATGATTATGACAACTCTAACTGTATCTAGTCTAGTCGCTAGGGAAAAAGTATCATCACAATCAATCTAGGCTATTGCAAAAATCCCGTAGAAACCAACCTTTCTTTGCATTAAACTTTGTCTTATAAACCCATTTCACACCCAAGAATACAATCCTCACAAGTTTTATTGGGTTGCTCTATTAAGGGCAAGCCATATACCATATTATTTTTATACAATAAATTAAGCCCACTAGAACTTAATGCCCAAATATCAAATGCCACAACCATGATCGATCCTTTATAGTGGCTTTGACAACAACAAATAATTCATATTGTATTTTAACAGAAACATTCTATTACTTGTCATTGACACTTTTACAATCAACCCATTACTTCCATTTCTATCCAAAATCACACATGCTCTATTTTAAAATAAACTCTATATACTTTGTATTGACTACCCATTACTAATTAGGTTATGTTTCAGACTAGAAATTGTTGGTTCTCAAAGTTGCAACCCTACATTTCTAGAGTATTAACCAATCCTCAAGGCTAGGGACTTGTCATCAAGAGAAAAGGGCAGAAGCTCATCAACAAAATATGGATAACTAGAGGCTAATTCTTGAGAGTGGATGATATGTCCTTCATTTTAGGCTCAACTAAACCAAGAGGCTGCTCCTAGAGATCCCTTTAACAAGATAATTAAAGTGAGATAATATGATTAAACCAATCAGTAGCTATACCCAATGTATGATAAACTCTAAGATTTGTCATTAAGTCTAGGACATACTAACTACTTAGAAGACCTCTAATTAAGTTGAAGGCAAGTCATGCATGAGACAAAGACATACCATTTACTATGCTCAATGTTGTATTTTAATTTATGCATCTAGTTCACAGATGACTACACATAGAGCAATAAATCATACCCTGCTGAAGATTGTTCTCAAGTTAGCTTTCCATTGATATATATATATATATATATATATATATATATATATATATATATATATATATATATATATATATATATATATATTGCTAAACCAATGGGCTATGCTAGGGTGGTAGGATATCTAACATTAAGTAGGACATGATATCATGTTTTTGATAAAGGATGGATTACTTTGCCCTCTAGACGGGTGCCTACTCCATTTGGGAAAACAAGTCAGAACTTACAAAGGGGAAGAACATATGCATAGAGCCACATTAGATTTAGATTTGGATAAATATACAAATCACATAGATTAGAGACTTGCATATCATAGCATGCTTACAATCCACTATTAGACAAAAGGAACCCCATAAGCAATAAGGAGAGGTTCAAGTCGCAAGAAGTTCCAATAACTCTTTATAGTACTTATCAAGTAGACCAAACCTTATAGCAAATTGTTTAGCAAATGTGATGCGAGAAGCTCAATGGCATTGAACTCCTTAAGGACCTTTAGCTAATAGTGGAGACACTAATCAACACAAGAACCATGCATATAATGAAACAATCCTACAACTTATACAAAACATCATCTTGCATTCACAAAATCTAATTTTACATTGATTGAATCCCAAAAATATATATTGGCACCATTGTGTAGGAATTTTGGCTCAAGAAACCAACCCAAAATACATCTTATAACCCTAGAAATATAACATTCAATTACATTTATGCCTCAAAGGTGTAAGAGATCCACCATATCAACATTCATACATTTTTCAGTAGCACATAGAACAGTATTAAAGCCCCTTTTATGTTCAATATGCCTTGACAGAGATATGACTACACTTGGGAGAGAGAGAAGATTCATCTTGGATCACAAATTAGGTACACCAAGCAAAGGAGAAGGTCATTCATCTTGAGCACAAGTCATCCACAATTAGAAGGATGGGTTGTAAGGTACAAACCAATGTCTTCTATAATTAAATTCACCCCATACAATCATCTCATGTCCTTGTAGCAAATCATATCATGTTAGTTCAAGCATCTTCATCTACTAGAAGAATCACCCCAAGGCTCATAAATGAACATGGATCAACCACAAACAAGAGCATCAAAGAGAGTCCACCAACCCATGTCATCTTAGCATAATGCCCTAGATATGGTAGAAGACATCGGGGGCAAGGGAAAGGACATGCACATCTACATGTAGCAATTTTGAGTCCATTAGTGCATTGTAGTAGACGATAGGGGGTCATAGTCATTTTAAAAAAATGCTCTTTGAAATGTGCTTCCTATGCAATACACACCCCTAGGTAAAGAATAATATTTCCCCTTCCAACATACACAACCTCCTTAACAAGAAGACCACAACGATAAGCAATAAGCCAGCAACCAACCACCACCACCATCGAGCCATGAGTTTGCTTGCGCAAAGATAGCTAAAGGCTATTACGTAGGCAAGAGCGAAAGAAAACCCTAAAATATTAGGGCACAACTCAAGAAACTGATGAAGGGCCCAAGAATCAAATCAATCTATCACAAGGCAATGGGTTACCCACAAGGCATCAAGGAGAAGACGTCAACAATAAAAATAACTAGCACCCACCATGGATAAATCACAATCATGGACATGCCCATATCATTTATTGCAGTATAGGACCTCATTTAAATCAGTTGTGAGCACATATCTCTCTATTTTTTAGTTATATAATTACTACAACCACTACTAAATACTAGACATCTTTTGTACTTTCTTCAGCAAATTTACAAGTAATAAGGATGAAATCATAATCATCGTTACACTTTGTTTACTTTAGTCATACATCTTCTTCCTACATTCATAACAGTTATGATCATATTTTTTTTTCAATAATGACATTAGATGTTTGATTTATCAAACTTTTGAATGTTTCCTTGTGTAGGTATAATTGTTTATTCTTTCTCTTCTCCTTGTATTTACAATTGCTCCTTTCTTCATTATAATTATTGGTCATATCTCTTGTAAATCCTCTTCCTCTATTTCTATTGCTTTCTTGCCCCTTTCATACTATTTCTACTGCTTTCTTTGCCTCTTTCATAACTCGAAAATGCTCCTTGCTGAAATTCTCTTCTTTTGCCCTTATCCTTGACTGATATTTGTGATTGGAAGTGGCAAGATTATGTTTCTAACATTGAATCCCTTCTACTCTTTATTGGGGATGCTTAGGATAAATTCGCGTTGGTTGAAGTTACTTTTAACTAAGATGGAGAGAAATATATTTAAACATGTATTCATTAAAAAAAATGAATCGTTCTAACATAGTGGTTTGTTTGGCAGACCCACTTTTATGCCAGGGAAGGCATCTTCCCTTTTCAAAAGAAGGAGATTGATCAGGTGCGTTGCTACTGAAACTGTGGAGATTCAGAAGACTGGTACGTTTTCATGTCCCATATGCCCAATTGTTTATCGGCAGTCACTCTATTTTCTTTGTTTGTTTGTACATGTTTGTTGCCTAATGAATATCTCATGGCATCTTCTTTAAGACCGTATTTTCTCTGTTTAGTTGATTTCAGTTATGGTACAAAATGAAATTGTGGCGGCCATTTAAGTGATTAGATGGGCAGCAGTATACATTTTACTCTTACAGTTTTATTAATCAAGGCCATTCCTGTGAATCTCCGAAGTCTACTAATGTCATCTAACTTATTCACATCTTGTGGGCTTTGTAAGAAAAGTATGGACTAAAGTTAGAAATGTCATAGGCGTCCCTGTTTCATTGTTTCCATTTTTGAAACGGAAATCTAAATACCTTGGAAACATTTCAGAAACATTATTTTCAGCCCCTTTTTGTAATTCCTAAACAGTAGCTGCTCCACAAAAATAGGGAAAGATTCTATATTATCCTTTTCCCATAATTGTAAATTTTTATGGGGCCACTCCAACTAAAAACAACTTAAACAACCCCATGGGAACATGAGGATAAGAGTTGTTACCCCTGTGTGGAGCGTTGCTGCTAGTCTTTGTGTTTTGTTACTTGATGTTTCTTGTTGTTCCTCGACATTTCTTGGACGTTTCTTGGACGTCGTTGGCTGTATTTCCCTTTTTTAAAAGGGTTGGTCCCTCCAATTCATAACTCTAGTAAAAAGCCTACATTTCAAAAACATCAGACCTATCTTAGAAATGTACACCATGTTGTATATGGTGCACATTTGTAAGATATGTCTGATGTGTACATATATACAGAGACATGTCTATGACTTCTAATATGCAGGGTTCCTGAAAAATCAGCGTTTCTGGTCTCCAGTTCCATTTCCCTTTCGTGGTAACTTAACTACTCGAACTGTTACTTTCATTTTTTAAGGTGTCTGTAGGGCACAACACAGTGTGGTTCCCTTTTCTCTATGTTTTTTTTTTAAATACTGAAACAAAGCAATACATTACGAATAAAGCAGCAGAAGGTGCAACGAATAAACTTATTTAAAGATTTATTTTGATGCCAGTTTTATTTTGATAGTCGCAAGTATTGTCCTATTTAAAGATTTTTATTATTGTATAATTTATTATAAACAAAGACACAAAATGATTACTGATATTCTATAATCGAGTAAAGTTTTATGGACGATATTGATTGGTTGCAGTTTACGCAACAAAGGTGCTGCGCAATGCCAATGTTGCCAAATTACAAGGACGATATCTCTTTCCAGAGGTGAGGCATTAATCTCTTTCGAGGGTTCAATCGCTTTATGGTAACAGAAGAACACAGTATCATAAATTGGTTGTTTGTCACTGAAGATGGGTGATAAATAATGATAGATTTGTGTATTTTAAAATATAGGAAAGGTTCCTTTTGCTTGCAAAACCTTGATGCAGATTTTTTTTGTGTTAGGTATGAAAAAATTAGAATTTGTGTTGGGTATTTTTTTAAGAATTTAGAAATCATTTTATTTATAGACCACTCTATTTAAATATCACTTTTTTTAAGGGTGAAACAGTTATTAATAATTTTACATTTCATCTCTATCAAAAATTAGTAAATAGTAGTCTTTATTGGCTAAAATTTACCTTTCACTATTGGAAATGGAAATGGAATCCTTTTATAGTCCATGATGCCTCATGACCTAGCTTATAGGTGGCTTGTAGGATATGGGACTACCTCGTACTCCCATCGGTATTGAAGGAGACACCTAACTAGGCTTCAGTATGAGTCATACATACCTTACCCCCCTACAGGATTGAATTGGATGATGTTTAATAATAGCCTTTTTGGACTGCTCATAATCCTCTTTTGTCTTGTTTGTGATAGGAAAAGGGAAACACAATGTCTCTAGCTTTTTTATATGTATGTTATAACTTAATGAAACCCTATTGAGTGTTGAATGAAATTTATGGTTGTCCCCAAATGCCTCAGTATGAGTCATACATACCTTACCCCCTGCAGGATTGAATTGGATGATGTTTAATAATAGCCTTTTTGGACTGCTCATAATCGTCTTTTGTCTTCTTTGTGATAGGAAAAGGGAAACACAATGTCTCTAGCTTTTTTATATGTATGTTATAACTTAATGAAACCCTATTTAGTGTTGAATGAAATTTATGGTTGTCCCCAAATAAATACCTGCACTCAATGACAAAATACAAAGACAATATTGAAATGCATCATTCTTTAAGAAGAAACCATAAAGGATTACTTTGGAGGAAGGCAATTGCCAAACCACATTCAACGATGCATCTTTGATAGGCATTATCATTAATGCGTCACTAATCTGCGATTTCGACCAACTTGTTTGTTTGTTTTGTGTCTCAACTATCAAATCAATAAACTATCACATTTTTAAAGACATTTAATATTAACTATTGTAGACAGGTGCATTGATTGATTCACAATAGCAAGGTGCAAGACGATGTATGTTCTACAGTTTACTTGGCAAGTGTTCTAATGCCAAACTTAAAGTTAATGTAGATGGTGTTTGTCAACACCATAGGTTGATACTAGGATGAGGGTATAAGTGATACTGACTTCTAATATAGTCATCAGTTTCAATTGAGACCCCCTTGAAAATATATCTTTGATATATAATTATCAAACAAGGATAGCACTAAGCAGCATTTGATCTTGAAAACATACATTGATTTAAGTGATAGTTATACACCAAATTTCATAGTATTTAAAATAACCAGCACAACATTTATGATGGTCAGCATATATATAGCATTTGATATGGTCGACATTTAATCTATAGATAAACCTATGCCAGTAAATTTATCTTGTCGATCTCACAAGAGATCTCGCTGATACCGTGGTCAAACTCAAAATAGAAATTTCACAGCATTTGTAACATTTAACTTGTCCATATGTCCCTCAATGTTATATTTTATAGGTCAAAGAGCATTTGCCTAGTGGTCGGTGTGATTGTCATTATGATGACCTGGGTGGCAAGCCCCATAACTCATACTCTCCATCTTAATGCATTTGTAATAGTGCAGGTCAATTTAATTAGAGGCACACACCCCAATTGAATTTGGAAGGAATAGATACCCTTACGACATGGTTTCTAAGCAAAGATGTATTCTGATAATGCATTTCCCACATGTTTATAAGACTTTAGGTGAGATAGTTTCCCAATTTACTGATAAAATGTCAAATTTATGTCCAAACAGTCTAACAATTGTAAGCAAAACACAATTTTGATGCTAGAAGTTAAATTGTTGATTTCAGCAATTAACAATGATCAAATAGTAGTCAGACTAGCACTACTTGCCTCACCGATATAACCAACTAGCTTGTTGACATCACCGCAACAATCCTTATACGGATTCTCTTTTTCACTATAGTTCCCCTTTGCTGATCTCCGAGTCAAGAAAGTGGTGTGAATATTGAGTGCTTGATGAAAACCAGGTTATTTACTTATGTTGTATTTATTATCCTCCTTGCCACTGCTAACAGACCAGGCTATTAAGTGTCCACATGTTAACAAGCTGGCCCAGTCAGCATAATTTGGGAAGGTTACCCAGGGACTTGTCCCTGGGAATGGGGGACGTGTTTTCGACATGCCCGGGACATGGGGGATGTCAGAGGGAAGTATACTATGTGCCATGGACATTAGGGTTATTAGGTGACATTGCAAGGGATGTTCTCACAAAAAAAGGGACATTCTTGCCCTTGGGGAACATCCAAAAGTCTCTGCTGCACTGAATAACTCCTGAATGTTAGCTTCCCAAACCAAAAGAAACAAAAAATCTAATTTTTGACAAATTAATTTTTGCTTTCTTGTTGGTCTGCCCTGCTTCAAGTATTAAAATGCTGTAAGCCTTACCTGTGAATCCATCATTAGTTAGTAGAGGGTTTTCTGTCCACTTTTTTTCGCAAATCCTTGCATGAATTTGAAACATTATAGATGAGTTGTAGGCTTGATCAGGATCACAACATGTTTGCTTGTCTTTGATACTTTTATTTATACATTCATGATTCCCGGTTATTGGTTGATTGCCTTTTGTGTTGTCTTGGACAAGCTACGGGAATTGTTGTCTGAATGCTGCTTTATTTACTTGAGAAGATTATTGCTACACTCTTGTCAAAATTCATATATCTCAGCTAGTATTATATTGAACCTCAAATTAACTTTTAAATGTTCAAATCAGATTGCAAGAAGACATTCATTGCACATGCAAAAGTACCCGGATGCAAAAGTCATTAGTCTTGGGATTGGAGATACTACTCACCCTATTCCAGAAGTTATCACTTCAGCAATGGCACAGGTACATCATTGCTAGCCACAGATTACTGCAATATCTATTTTTAAGGCAAATAGCCTTTTTCTTGTAATGGTGAATGCATATTTTTGTATAGAAAGTTAAAGACATTTTTTTGTCATAAGTTGTAGCATCTTAACTTTACAAATTTGCAAAGTATTTTAAATTTGGCATCAATTCACATGGATGCTATCATAGAATTCTGCTATTTGAATTCTTCAATGTCCATGAAGCATCAAATATTTCAGCCACCCAATCTTTTTTGTCTGATTTTATTTTGCAGTTAAATCGCTGATATTTAATTTTGCCATAAAGTGTATGTACCAAATCTTTGCACCAAAATTTTAGAAAGCAGGTTGCATTGGGAAATGAAATATTGACTTCATTCTTGAAGCCTAAATTTTCATCTTCTAGTGAATTATAAATCTAAGAAAAGAGAGAAATTCTCATAGCCTTTGGAAAGTAAAATTACAGTTTTTTCATTCTTAGGTTAATCCACGTGTTTCAGGGATTCTCACTTTTTCATTCTTTTTGTTTCATGTCTAGTGCCCAGTCCTTTACTATTGTTCCTGCTGTGCATTCCAGTTCCTTTGATCTATTTTTGGTCATTTGTGGACATTTCTTTCTAGAGATGTATTGGTGCAAGAACAAGCTTAACAAGCTTGACACATGGCAATCTCCAACAAAACTAGTTTGGTTGAGACTAATCATTCTGCAAAGTATGCCAAATGCAGATTGCAAGTAACCACTTTCTTGAGCATGTCCTAAATCTACTTGATGAGTATGCCAAATGCAGATTGCATGTAACCACTTTCTTGAGCATGTCCTAAATCTACTTGATGAGTATGCCAAATGCAGATTGCATGTAACCACTTTCTTGAGCATGTCCTAAATCTACTTGATGAGTGTGTTTTTGATGCATATTTTCAGATTACTTTGAATCCCACATGAGGACCATTCTTACAGGCAAGATGTGATCTAGAAACCTAGAAAATTTTGCAGGGCATAGATGATCCACATATATGTGGGACTAGTAAATCATGGAAGAACTTTACCCTATACAGAAACTTGTTTGTGGGACTAGTAGATCATGGAAGAACTTTACCCTATACAGACATTTGTTTCCAAAGACCATTGTTAGTTATGAATGGCAATTTTCTGCAAGGTGCAATGAATCATCTAATAAATTTTGTGTTTGCACAGAAGTAGCTGTGAATTTTTAGCTAAAATCTTTTAGGAGTTCTGCAACTTGTATCACATATTATAAATTCCTTCTGGTCACTATTTACTTGTTCCTTTGTGATGGATAATGCAACTTCAATTATAATTAGGAGTTGCGTGGAACATTAATTATGGTAGTATTGTTATTGCTAATATGTTCACAATCTTGGATACTAATATTTTGCCATTCTATAATGTCGAACTTGCAGCGTGCAAGAGCTTTATCAACAGTAGATGGCTATAGTGGCTATGGAGAAGAGATAGGTGAAAACGTACGGAGTATGCTCATCTTGGCTTTAGGGCCTCTCTACTCACAAATTCATTTGGAAATTTTTCTACAGTGTTTTCCATGTCTCTAGATAAATTCAGTTTATGTAATTAATGATGTTTTTGTTTTATCTGTGAAACAGAACTTCTGTTCAGACTTAATGTTATTAATTATGTTTAGAGGCGTAAGCTATAATGATAATAAGGCGTGGAGTGTAATGGTTGACTGTGTTAACAAAATTTAGAGTCAATATATTTTGTTTATTATTAAATGTAAATATATCAAAATTTTAAAATAATATTAAAATAAATAAAATATATACTAAATAAAATAGTTTTATAATAAAATAAAGTAAAGAAACTATTTTTTAAAAATTTATAGTAAATAAAATATGTAATAAATAAAATAACTTTATAATAAAATAAAGTTAAAAAAAATATAATAAATAAATAGATTGAAGTAAAAATAAAATAATTTATAAACAAATAAAACAAATATTTATATGTTCTTTTTATCTATCTATAATTTAATTTACCAATTACAAATAAAAATTTAAAATAATTTTGAAATAAAATAAAATAATTCTTAATCAAATAAAATAGCTCTTACTAAATAACATAGTTTTGTCTTTTTTTAATCCATCTATTTAAATGTTTGGAAAAATCACCATAATAAACATTTGGAGAGTATTTATTAGACTTATGTGATTATTTGAAGTGCAATTTTCAAAATTTCAAACATTGAATACATATTACTAATATGTATATAACAAATAAAACAATCATACAAATACTATTTAGATTAAAGACATGACATTTCCACAGTCCATCCGAATGATTAAATTAAATTGTTTCAAGAAAAAACTATGTATAAAGTGAGATAAGAAGAGGAGAGAAGAAAAAGTGAGATAAAACAAAGAAAAGCTAGGTCAAAAAGATGAAAAAGAGAGGGAAGGGAAAATGAGTTGAGAGGAATCAGGGGGAAGGTAATTTCTCAAACTAAATATCCTATAAATATTCATTGTTCAATATTAAACTTCATAATTTCTTATAATTAATACCAAATTTAATCATCACCTTATCAAAATTAATTAGAATCACAAATTGTATTAAATTATTAATCTCATTTCAAATTATATTACAATATAGATAATTATAAGTATTTAACTATATTAACTAAATAAAAGTTAAAAAGGGAAAAAAATTAATAGCATAATGGTTGAATTATTAGGCATAACTTATGAAAGAAAAATTATTTAGAATGATATTTATTTTTTAAATATAAAGACATCATAATTTTAAAATATATATTGATATCTATAAATAATTTATTAAATTATAAAATAAATTGATATAAAAATACCAGAAATATTCTCTAAATAGTTATCTAACCCATATCATAAATTTAATATAGACATCTCGAAAGTAATATCTCTCATATCATAAATTTAATTAGAATTAAGTGTGATGAGAAAAACAAAAATTGGAGTGCGAAGAAAAACCTTAAATGAGGCGGTCACATCTGAAAAGAGCCGACATTCATCTCAATTTACAGGCTTTTTATATGACTGATCGACCCGATGCAACCTGCATAGCTCTCAGTTATCTACCTCGAATGTCTCCCAACTAACAACCGCCATTCCTGATTAGTTATGGGATTTATCTGTTACAATCCCATAACAAGGAGATCTGTGATCAACCCGAGAATAAATACCTATTGGCATAAACACCTACTCCAAATGCAGACGACATGGGTGGTTGGACGAAAGCAAATGAAAATAAAATAAATGGACCGCGGACCCGGCGGAGGGAACGAACGGGACCGGATTTGGGGGATTTTCTGGTAACAGAGACCCTAAGATTTGGCATGTATAAGGGTTTTCACAGGGTTACAATGTGGTTTGAAAGTGTAACTTAGAGTGCTTGACAGATTGATTGCAGACATTTGTGGGTGTTTGGCATCTCTGGGATGGTTTTATTGATATCTGCTAGGGTTTTACTGGTCGCCAGTATCTGATATGCAATCTGATCTGGATTGAACCATGTATCTGAATTTACAACTACTCTTTAGCAAGTATTACTGATGGGAAGCTCGAGGAATTTGAGTTAGTTCTCCTTATGTGATCAGACACGCATTTTTTTCAGGAGTGTAGCCAGAATTCTAGACATCAAGAGGAGCCTTCAAATGTTGAATATCAAACGGAACAATTCTGTTTCAGCACTTGTCTATCTGGAACTTTGTTGGGCGTCATTCAGAGTTTTGTTATTAATTTGGAAGCTTGTCCCCACCCTGGTCTCAAGCTCTCAGACACAAGGTTTGCTCCAAATGTCATCCAATTATTGATCCAGGTGCGATTATTGGTACCCTTCCCTTGCTATATTGTTAACATATAGACAATTCTTTTTCATATGCCACAATGAGATCTCCCATCTCAGACACCAAATCCATCCTCAAAAAGAAATCTAGAAGCCTAGCAAAATTATCTTAGAATCGTTTTACAATAGGAGTGAAGAATCAGAATCAAATTTGCTCGACATGAGTTAAAACTTGTTAATGTTTCAGTGGAATTGATGATGAAGTCCTTGCATTGGACAATAGAATCAAAAGTATAGAGAAAGAATACAAAGGTTTGAATAGTTTAATGTAAGAAAAGTGTTAAGACTGAAAGTACAACTCAATTACAGAAAGAGAGTAATGAATAGCGCACAGATTAATTAGAAAGCAAAAATGAAAGAGACACCAGATTTATCGTGGTTCACCAAACTTGGCTACATCCACACTAAGCAGAGGAATTATCATTGATAATGAATTGAGTTTTACAATGAGATGTCCAACATATATAATGCTTCATTATACATCACACAAGGAATATGAATAGTCAAACAATTGGCTGGAAAATAATGTGTCCGTTGGTCTTCATTTCCTAACAATCTCCCACTTGAAGGTCAACGGATGCTGCAACTCGCCAATTATTCCCCTGCTCTAAACTTTCGATCACTTCTTCTTAACCAAACCAAGAGAAGTCCTAGCACATTCGAACTTCTCTTTGGGAACAACCTTGGTGAAAATGTCTGCCAGATTGACCTTTGTGTCAATTTTTGCAACTTGTAACTTGCCCTCTTCAACCACATGACGAATGAAATGAGCATATATGTCGATATGTTTAGAACGACGCTGAGATGAATGATTGTGAGCCATAAAAATGGCGTTGCAACTATCACAAAACATAACATAGTCACTTTGTTGACATTTCAAATCACCAAACAACTGCTGTAACCAAATCATCTCCCTAGCACCTTCGGAAAGAGCCATGTACTCAGCTTTGGCAGAAGAAAGAGCAACAGAATGTTGCAGCTTCGAGACCCAACTAATGGCAGCTCCAACAAACGTAAAAACATAGCCAGTAGTAGATCTCCGTTTATCTAAATCTCCGGCAAAATCAGAATCAGTGAAACCTTGTAGCTGTACCTTATTGCCACCAAAACACAAAGCATAATCAGAAGTACTTTTAAGATACCTTAATATCCATTTGACGGCTTCCCAATGAGGCTTACTGGGATTGCTCATGAACCTGCTCACAACTCCCACTGCATGAGCAATATCGGGACGAGTGGAGAACATAGCATACATAATGCTACCAATAGCCGATGTATAAGGAACACCTTGCATAAACTCTTTATCCTCTTGTGTTTTTGGACACAAATCAGAAGATAAACGAAAATGGGCAGCAAGAGGAGTAGAAACAACCTTCGCATTAGCCATACCAAATCTATCTACAACCTTGTCAATGTATGCCTTTTGTGACAACATGATCTCCTTCTTTTGTCTATCCCTAGTGATGGTCATTCCAAGAATCTTCTTGGCTGGGCCCAAGTCTTTCATAGCAAATCTCTTGGCTAATTGAGACTTCAATTCAGAAACAATCCTCATACTTGTACCGGCTACCAACATGTCATCAACGTAGAGCAAGAGAATGACAAACTCACCATTAGGAAGTTGCTTATAATAGACACAAGGATCTGATTCACATCTCAAGAAGTTTTGCTCAGTCATAAAGTGATCAAACTTGAGATACCATTGGTGCGGGGCTTGCTTGAGCCCATACAAGTTGTGCTTCAATCTGCAATAAAGATGTTCCAGTCCTTGTTTTTTAAATCCTTCCGGCTACTCCATGTATAGTTCTTCATTAACGTCACCATGTAAAAACGCCGTCTTGACATCCAACTGATCAAGTTCAAGATCCCAAACTGCAATCAAACCCAAAACTGCCCGGATTGTGGTCATTCTCACAACTGGTAAGCAAATCTCATTAAAATCTATACCTTTCTGTTGATCATACCCTTTGACAACCAATCTAGCACGATAGCATTTGTTGCCTCCATCTTCCTCTTTCAACTTGTATACCCAACGATTCTTCAAGGGTCTTCGATTAGGCGGAAGTGGCACTAAATCCCAAGTGTTATTAGACTGCAATGAACTCATTTCATGAGTAGAGGAATTATAATTGATAATGAATTGAGTTTTACAATGAGATGTCTAGCATATATAATGCTTCATCATACATCACACAAGGAATATGAATAGACAAACAATTGGCGGGAAAATAATGTGTCCGTTAGTCTTCATTTCCTAACAAAAAGAGGATAAAATACTGTAGAAGCTATTAAGAAATAAACAAGAAATAGGAAGCATGAGAAATGCAATAATAGATGACATGAGATTAACATGAGATAAGAGCGGACTTTGAACACCGATTTCAGATAATTTAATCTATATGTTGAAAATTAAGGAAAGAAAATGAGATCTTAGAGGCTGAGCTAGATAAGCTTGATCTGAAATGCTAAACATACAAACACGAAAGGAAAGCACCATCAAGTTTAACAGTATAAGGCTCATTAAACAAGATTTAAAGAACTGGTATAAAAAGTAGTTATTGTAATTAAAAAAAGATTGATCTGGATCAAAGCATATGTTGGCCAAAAATCCACCTAAGTTATAATAATCATGTTTTTATGTGATAGCGTGCGGTGAAAAGAAGAAACATCATCCTTAGGAGAGATAACAAGAAGAAGGGACAAATCTCACAGAACACCTTTGGGACAAGTTTTGGCTTTTTTAGGGCTCCATGGTGCTTGTGCTTTGGTTTGGTAAGAGATGACTAAGTCACTGTCATGCCCCTTTTTCAATTAATTCCAATTGGAGCACTTAATAGCCCATTCCAATAATTTCCAATGGGCTAAGGTAAGAAAAATAAATGATTTATTTAATATTTAATTTAGGACCCATGAGCAATTGTATTTTCCCAGGTATTAAGGGTCTATTAAATATTAAAATATGAATGAGTTGGCAAGTGTAATTGTTTAAATATAATTATTTGGAGTATTTTCCCAAGGAGGGGCATGGAAATACATAAGGAGAATATATTGTAGCTTTCGAGAGCTTAAAATAGAAGATTCTATGATAGAGGTGAAGTTATGTTATGACAAGTCATAAATAAGGAGTTACAATTCCAAGAATATGCCAAAATCAATCAAATGGGGAGTTACTGTTGTTTGATGCCCATATTGTGCCTCAAGCATCCATATATATGCTGAAGATTTCACATTTTGTATCATCCTTTTGTATTTTGACTATTTTGTAAACTCGGTTTGGACACTTGTGTTCAATCTTTCATTTGTGCACGAAAACCGATAAGTGTTGAGACCAGTGGACGAAAACCCATTGATTTCAGTAGTCAGAGGACGAAAACCCATTGTCTATAGTAGAACAATTTCATCTAGAGGTTGCATTGGAGCTTATTGGAGTAGCTTGCAGATTCAATGTGTGTTTTGCAGGATTTTGGGTTTGGATTTAAGCATAGTTTTGAATTTCAATTTGTTGCTGTGCATGGTGGTTGTTCTTGCTATTATTAATCAATTTATTGTTGTTCCATATACATCTCCAGATCAGCTACAGAAATTATGAAATTTATATTATCATCTGGAGTAGATTTCGTTATAGATTGTTGTGTAGTTTGTAGGGTTTGTTGTGGATTTGTGGAGAGTGAATTTTGGATTGTTTCCAGAATTTGATGCTGCTGTTCATGCTGGAGATTTTTTCTATTATAACAACATATTTCTTAAGTAAAATCATATTACATCAGTAGAAGAAGGTCCAGTGATTTCTGTGCTAAAATTGTCAATTCTGAGTGTCCGCGGTGTGCATTGTATTGACAGATTTTGTGGAATTTCTAGGTGTTCTGTTGCTAATCATTCCTAGCAAGTTAGCTATGTTATGTGGTTGGATTTCAGATGCATTTTCCAGATTTATAATATTGAAGGAGTTTTTAAGTGTTCAGAATTAAAATTGTCAAAGTTTAAGTTACGTAGTTGTAGAAAAAATGTGTTTAATTTGAGTAGAAATTTGATATACTTGCAAAATCCTAAAAAGATTTCAGATCTGATTTATATTTGTCTTAAATTATTTATTTGGGACATTATAGTCACCCACCCATCTAATGGACTCCTCCTATACATGTGGGAGGATTAAAGCTAGAGCAAATGGGAAGAACAACAAACATAGTGAAGAAGAGTGTCTTAATTCAAAGAAACTCATGACATTGAGAGAAAAAGAGGTCATGGTATGGAACTACCAAAATCCATCAGGTCTATTGATCAATCACTTGAATTTTTATATAGTAAAAAGCAATTATCTCTACAAGAATATTTAGATGGACTTATTGGATTGGTCCAAGGTGTTTTATGATTGGTCTTTCAAACCTAGAAATATAATAAGGATAATTATATTAATGTCTATGAGTGACGAAAATTAGGTCAACAAGATTCGAGAATACATCAATTTACATAGAAAGTTCTAGGAAGAGAGTGTCCTAGGGAAGCAAAATAAAGGAACAAAAGCACTAAATAAAATGAAGTAGTGCAATTAAGAAACCAATAAAAATAGTCATATGGTGGGAATAAAATCCAAAAAGAGCAAGGGTTGATGAAGTTTGGAAGGATAGGATACAAATTTCATCAAATATCTTTGTCATGGTGTAATGTCCCCTTATTATGTTTTTGTATTTCCTAATTTTTCTGAACAAATAAATAACTAAAAGCAACCAAATAAAATTGATACTAGGGCTGGAAATTAATGACAAACAATACCAAACCCTTATATATTCATCATATGAATAAAATACACTTAGATCTGAAAATATAAATGGTATAACAGCCAATTAGAATCCTCACATAAATTCGGAAATTTTTATTTCAACTACTAGAAATGTAGTACAATGATATAAATTAGTAAATGCACTCACAACTCTAGATTTGCAGCTGTATGACCTACCAAAGGGTTGGAGATCAGCATAGAAGCCCTCCAATGAGAGTTGCCCTTGCTCAGAAATTAATGGCAGAAATTAATGAAGGGTATGGCCACCCTAAATGGTCAAAATCTCCTCCAAAAACCTTCAAATTTGCATTTGGCCTACTCACATAAATATTTTTTTATTTTTGTAGATGATGTACGGTCCTAGAAATCTCCTTAATCAACAACAAATTAATTATTTTTGAATTTTCTTTAAACTCTAGATGGTATGACAATTGGCTGAAGATGTACAATTGTCTGGTGAAGTCTGATCTGCCCTTGAAACCCTTGTAAAATTGTCACAATATGCTGATAAAATCAGATTTGTCTTGGAAACATTGGCAACATGTCAAAATATGATTTTATTCTCCATTTGGTTGATGAATGATGATTGAAATGATGTGTGTAGCGGTTGGTGTGATTAGTAAAGTGCCCTAGATGACTAAATTTCACTTCCTCAATGTGGCGCACATCGAGGGTAACTCAAATCCAACTCCTAATGATGTGGAAATACATGCAAAATGTCCAAATCTAACTGATATATCCCTAGAAATGATGGTGCTGCACTCCAATAGGCTGATCGCTTATGTTGGATGACTGAAATGATGTGACTAGCAGCTGCTATGACTGACAATTCAGATCCAACCCTTTAGGATTTCCGAAAATTTGCTAAAAATCTGAAACTCAGTATATAAACCCTCAAATATGCATTTGGTGATGAAATGATGATATTTGCTTGCTGAAATCACTATAGCAGCATTGTAGCAAAATCCAAATCCTCCACAAATCAACACAATCGTAATTCTTAGATGGAATCACCCAAGATTGGAAACAACGGTTTTTGTCCTTGATCCCAAATGTGGAATTCAAGAGTGTTTTTGTCCTCTCAAACCCCAAACAAACCAAGGGTTTTTACCCTTGGATGCCCTAGATTGAACAAATTGCTGAAATCTAAAAATTGGATGCAAAGAGGATAACTTAATGAATGATAAAATGAAGATAGATGCCTCCTTGATATACCTTTTCTAAATGGGTCCTTGGGTCCTGAATTTCCCTCCAAGTATTTACAAATGCTTTTTTAATTTAATTTATTTTTATTTCTAAGTATTTCAAAGTACTTTTATTTTAGTACTATTGTTTAAAAACACCTTTTATTTTAATTATAATAATATTATTAAGTTGCCCTTAAAATTAGAAATTAATAATTATTGGGCCCAACTTAAAATAAAAATATTATTAATTATTTTAATCCGAAAAAGGGAACATGACACAGGGCTTAGAAGGGAGGAATCATTGGTGCTATCGTTGATCATTGTGAAAGGATCGATACACAATCTGGACAAGCACTCCCTCTCAAATCTCTCTTAACATTCAAGGCTAGTTTAACTCCCATAGTAGTGAAAAAACTTGTAATGTGTGTCTTTGTAGCCTGGGGCACAACCGAGTAGGAGTATGTCCATGTTATCAACAAGTAGCAAAGCCACATTGTCAAGGAGTAGAACCACACTGTTAAGGGAGAACATGTAGGGGCATTTGAGTAGTGGTGGTATGATGAGAGAAACACCATCTCATAGGTTTGTTTGCCTCTATGTGTGAAGTAGCAATATCCAAAGGGCGTTTAGTGTTGTCAATCTCCTAAATGGGTTGAAAGAAAGAGGTTCAATAGGGACTTCTTGTAGGGATCTGCTTTGAAGGGTGACGACCTCCCAAAGATAAAGGGCCAGGCACTGTTGGTTTGGATATTTTTCTCTATAGCGGTAGTGGCATCTCCCCCATATCTCATAGTAAATGGGGCATTTGAAAATGAAGTGTTCCTTAGTCTCTACCTCTTGGAGGGAGCAAAAGCTACAAATCCAGTGTCTCAACTCATAGTTGGTGAGAGCATACCCTGAATTGGGTAAGAGGAAACCTCAACTTGTGGGACCAATGTCATTGGAGATAGTGGGGATGATGAATGATACTATCCATCATGTGTAAGAAATGCTTTGCGTAAAAAACAAGCTTGGAGCTAAGTGGCTCAAGGGGGGCGGTCAATGTCATTTGGATGTGTTGTTTGTAGATATCCTCTCTAGCAACTCTAGTGATGGCCTCCTTTGAGGGAAGGAGTCAATGAGGAGTATCCAAGTAGTACATGAAAAGAGTTTAGTCTATCAATAAAATGTTGATAGATAGGAGTAGGCTAGTCTTGGAATACCAACAATGTCGGTGTCCAATGGGGTCCAGTGATGCAATCCTTTATGAAGAACAAAGAGCTAAGTATGGATACCTCTCATGACTTAAAGCTGAAACTCCCTCACAAAGCATGCATTGTGGAGAAGATTTATATACAATGCGATTCTAAACAGACCAAGGAGTATGCAATCCATTAGCTAAACATTGTAATTCATAACCTTGCTATTAAGGAAAGAGTTTAGAGCAATCCAAACCTTCTATAAGAGTCTCACTCCTATGGTTGTTAACTTGGTTATGCCATGTTACTTTCTACCCCACATCTAGTAATGGGCCACTTATGTTTTTACCTTATTTTTATGTATTTGTATACATGGGTTTTGTTGAATGCATTTGAGCTACATTACTAAACTATAAGAATATAAGTTCCAAAGGAGGCATGACTATTTCAAGTGGCACATGGTATGGTCAGTACCAAATGAAATGAAATGAAAGATTTTAATAACATCCATGAGGCCACAGCAGCCTATGGGACCTAGACTCGCACAAAGCTATCACAAAACCATTACTCACCTCTAGTTAGACCTTTTTTGTACTAGTCAACATTCTACTTATAGCTCCAAGCTCACACATGCTAAATACCATGTGTTACTGATGCATTTGACTATGCTTTGACCAAGCATACAAACTCTGTATAAATGTATTTGTGATTCCCAATGAATAACATAAATAATATTATTGCTCAACACATGGCTAATGAATGAGATTTATGTCTTGAAGATATGAAAAAGGCATTGATAGCTGAATAGAAGGCAGTTCATTTACCAACATGGACCATTGAAACTTTCTATGGTGTGCATACTTCTTACCTCACCTATGGTAAATGTGTTGGTTCTCCAACCTGCTTTCAGATCCTTTTAAGGGTTTGTGAATCCCTATTCTTAAATTCACTTAGAGGATGACCAATGAACGAGAGATAAATGATCTCTCTTGCACTTTAGGCTTTGCTAAACCTAGGTGGATACACCAAAAATAGATATTTCAGAAAAAAAAGATTATTTGTTTGTGCATGTATGAAAATGGTTTGAAAATGACTTCACAATATCAAGCTTTCTTGTATCCTTAATGAATGGACATGAACACTACAACACTATACATGATCTCTCCTGCACTTTAGGCTCTGCTAAACCTAGGTGGATACACCAAAAGTAGATATTTCAAAAAAATAAGATTATTTGTTCATGCATGTATGACAATGGTTTGAAAATGACTTCACAATATCAAGCTTTCTTGTATCCTTCATGATTAGACATGAACACGACAACACTATACATGACCTCTCTTGCACTTTAGGCTTTGCTAAACCTAGGTGGATACACCAAAAAAAGATATTTCAGAAAAAGAAGATTATTTGTTCATGCATGTATGACAATGGTTTGAAAATGACTTCACAATATCAATCTTTCTTGGATCCTTAATGATTGGACATGAATACTACAACACTATACACATATTTTTTATGGATGCAACAATAACATTTACACTAGAAGTATTATAGATCTGAAACAATAAACCTATGTATAATGGATGAAACCCTAGACTACTAATATACAATACCAAATGTGATTCATTCATTATGAGTGTGCAAGCAGATGGAATGCTGAAAAGATCGGTGCCTGCTCCTTGGGATCATAGACTAAAATGGCTACAACGTGATATTTTAACAAAGTTTCATCTGTTGGATTTAACAATAATATCGGTGCCTTATAGGAATTTAAACCCATGAAGTAACCTTTAAATTTGATTCTGATTAATAATCCTTCACAAATACTACATATCCCACTCGTTGCTTGAAAAGATTTACCACCCTCCTTGAAGATGAACTGATCAAACATGCAAATCCTACAACAAATGTGCAAGTAGAATTTTTTCTGTTTTCCTTGAAAACCTACTTCTTTCCAAGAACATGCAACACTATGAAGGAGACAATCAAATTAAATAAAAGTCATCACTCATATCTTTATTTCAGAGAAAAAGATTATCCAGATTTTTTCTTACAAACAACTTTCTCTCCAAAAATCCCTCTTTTTTTCACTCTTTTACAATGAAAAAATATTACAATTTATATCCAACCCCAAAAATCTGGGCGCCCAAACTAGTCTAGCTGTCTTTTTCTTGCCTTTGAAAAATCTTTTTTTTTTGAATTGGTTATATATTACTAATAAAATGTCTGCAGATTACAATATGACTTCAGGCCCAGACCGGGCAATCATTAGGGAAACTCAATTGTTCACATGACATTGTAGCCTCTTATACAACATTTATCAAAGGATAGAAACAATACTCAAAAATGAAAAATCTTTAAATTTTGGCTCCCTCCTTTTATTTGGCTTTTATGGGCATTTGAAACCTATTGTTGGAAATATCAAATATAGAAGCATAACTTTTGGAAGCCATAACTTTTTATCTGGGTACTTGATTGAGCCCTTTTTTTAAAAATTGAAGAGCTCAGAGAGATCTATGGCCTTGAAATCTGCTTCGCAGATTCGCAGTTTTCAACAATTTTTAGACCTAAATTCAATCGTATAAAGCCTCAAAACTCAGATTTAAGGTTCTTCTCAGATTTTCCGAAAAATTTGAAACTTTAATAACTTAATATCTGCACATGACTTTTGGCCGAAATTCACTCATAATACTCATTTAGCAATTGTGGAGCTTTGGGTAAAATTTAGGTCCATATGTGCTCAAATGCAAACTTACTAAAAATAGAAAATTAACTATTTTTAGCTATTTTGGTAATTTTGACCGCTCCAGACTGTTGTAGGGGACTTCTAAAGCAATCTCAACGTGGTTCAGGTAAACTTAGACATCATAGGGGTCAAAAATTAGGAAATCACTTTTTAGGAGGCAAATTGATTTTTCACACATGGCATAAAATAGGAAAAAAGTCTAGGGCTCTAACAAAATGAAAGTACAAAGATGCATGGAAATCATATTTAAATAGCCACATACTAATATTTTTCAAATAATGATGGAGAAAGGGAATAAAACTATATTTTTTTATTCTTGAAAATGGGAAGAAATACAAGAATAAGCAAGGATTTCCAAAAGTATTCTTACAAATTTTCAACGAAGTTATTAAATACACCACCCGCTCCCTTGGTACCACTATGGATACGATAATGCATGGATATGGCTCAAATATTGTGCTTGCCTATATCCAAAATTGGGGCAAATTAGGAGCCATGTTGGATATGTCTAGATTCAACAATCTAGTTGGCTGTACCATATCCAAGTCAAATGTTAAAAAAAACCTTTGTTGTGTGTTCTCCTTGCTATCTACTATGTGTTTTTTGTTCAAAGTTTCCCATACCATGTTCTCTTCTTGCCTTCATTGAATAATGGGATATATCAAGGAACAAGAAAACGTCGACATGGGAAGTAATTGATCAAAGGAAAGAGTACATCCTCTTTCCAAGAAAGAATTGAAGAAACCTCCTAGTGGCTTAACACAACCGGCTAGCTCACATCCTTTCATGCCACCATCATCTTCCCGAGAAGAGAATATCCCCCTTCTTTCCCATAAAAGAGGCCCATTGGAAGAAGGCCTTAAAGAATGAGGCAAGGGAGGTTGCAGATGAGAGCATTGCTTGTTGCATTTATAGCAATGGGCTTCCTTTCAACCTTGTTAGATCACCATATTGGCGGGATATGGTGACAACAATTACCAATGCACCTGCTAATTACATTAGTCTTGGGTATGAAAAGGTGCGCACCACTTTATTGGCCAAGGAAAAAGCTTTTGTAGAGGCATCATTGATAGCAATCAAGGATACATGGCCTAAAACAAGAGTGTGTCATTTTTGATGGATGGAAGGATTGCAAATATAGACCCACTAATTAATGTCATTGCAATGTCCCCTAAAGGGGCAGTGTTTTTGAAGGTAGTTGATTGTGAGGGGCAAGTGAAGGATGCAACCTTCATTGCCAATATCCTCATACAAGCCATTGAAATGGTGGGCCTTGAAAACATTGTCCACGTCATAGGGAATGATGCTATAAATTTTAGGGCAGTTGGTTCAATAGTGGAGGGTATATATATATGGGCATTCTTTTTGGACACCATGTGCTGTCCACCCTCTCAACTTGATATTGCAAAAGATTGACACAAAGAGTGAGTGGGTAAAAGAAATCTATATGGAGGTCGAGGAGATTCAAATGTTTATGACATCATCATATGTCACAAGCCATCTTCAAGACCTTATCCAACTTGGAGTTGTTGAAGGTAATTTTATTTTTTAGCATATTTATTATTTTTAAATTTTTTCTAAGTTGCTAGTTTTTAATTTTTTTATTTGTTTTATTTTTTACACCATGTTAGGTTGTCGAGACTCAATTCTCATCACACAATCATCTTGAGATGACTTGTGAAAGTGTGAGAGGCATTAAGCGCCATGACCATCGACAATCTTTGGAGTGTATGGAGACAAATCACAAACAGATAGAGCCCAAAAAGTCAAAGCATTATCCTAGATGATGAGTGGTGGGCTCGTGTGGAATATGTTTTGAGTTTCATTGAGCCCATCATGAGTATGAGTGTGGAATATGATGAGGATGATGTTTGAGTGAAATTTATGATGGCATGGACTACAATTTTGAAAAAATAAAGAACATAACAGAAGCCAAGGAGCATGACGACATAGAAGCATTTTTCAAAAGAGTGCAAAAGATCATTGTTGACCGTTGGAGCAAGATGACCATGCCCTTGCATCTCCTAGCATCTGCTTTGTCCCCAAAGTATTATAGCAAAGAGACACCCTCCTTGTCGAGGAGGGTGGCACCATATAGAGATGAAGAGGTTGCTACTGGGTACAAGATTGCATTCAGAAGAATATTCCTAGATGTAGCTATACAAAGTGTTGTCTTGATTGAAATTGACCACTTCATATCTTCAGTAAATCACGATGTTTGCGCTCTTCGAGACAAGTACATGAAAGACACTCATGAATGGTGGTACCTACATGGCCAAGGCTTTGTTTATCAATGCCTCTTGCAATAAAAGTTCTATCTCAAGTATGCATCTTTTTATTTTTTAAGTTCCTCTTTTTTCTTTTGCTGTTATGTATTATAATTTATGTTTTATAATTGTAAATGTTGTATGCAAATTCAAAAGGTTGCAAGTTCTTCTTCAGCTGAGTGGAATTGGAGTACATACTTCTTTATCTACTTAGTTAAACACAACCGATTGGATGCAAGAAAAGCTGAGGATTTGATCTTGTGCACTCCAACTTGCATCTCTTGTCACATAAGAAACCTAATTATAGCGAGGGGGTGACAAGGAATTGGGATCTAACTCTTAAGCGTGCCGACTTAGATGCTATTGTTGCATAGCTTGTCACAGTCTCTATAGATGAGACAACTTCTACATATCACATGGTTAGTGGGTGTGGCATTGTAGCTGATTGTGTTTCAAATGAAGTTGAACCAAATGTTGACTTTGATGCTCTCGATAAAGAGCCATATGAAGATTATTGAATATTGATTGTAATTTTGTATTGACATTTGACAAGTCACTGAATTATGAATTTCAATTTATGAGTATTTAAATTGCTGTACTGGCATACTCAAATCGCGTACCCATCCCATACCAGGACCAGCAACTTAGTGGTTTTTAACTGAAAATGAGGTAATTTAAATACCTCCCATTACTCAAAAATCACAGGTTTGAAAAATGCCTCAAGTGTTCATCCTCTTGGTAGGTTCTTAAGCATTTTTCAAACCTGTAATTTTTAAGTTTAACTAATGGAAAGTACTTGAATTACTTTTTTTCTTACCTTTTTTTGTTCGTTTTGATCCTTTTGAATTTCCCAAGGTAGGAACCCTCCACTTTTTTAATTATGTTTTTGTATTTTAGGTGATGCAGGGCATAATCCTTTGTCTTTGTCGTGTTTTTCAAGTTTTTCTTTTGTCTTGATTAGGTATCCATGTCAATACTTTCCTTACTACAATTTGCTTCCTCTTTTGATTGTTCAAACTCTGACTTACAAGCTCAAATGCACAACAATTCAAATGAACATGACTTATGTCAATAACTGAGGCTGGAGAACAATGGACAACCATTGTAGATATCATCTTGGAATAACTACAGATAAAGAAAAAAAAACTTCTTTACTTTATGGGAAGAGTGGATGGGTAATGAAGAATATACATAAGATGGACTGAAGAACTCATTCTCATAGAAGAACAAGTCCTGGCTGGAGGTACTAAAATATGTAACTTGTGTATGAAGTGCTTTTGTCCTAGATTAGTGCTTGTATTGTTGATTTACAATTTTACTGTGAATATGATTGACACGTGTCACATCACTACTCTTACCCTAGCAACAAAAGTATGTTCTCTGAGCTAACATTGTCATTGAGATTGACCGATAATCCCCTTCATGAAATTGCTGCTTGTGTGAATGGAGATACCAATGAGGAAGTAGACAAGAAGACTTTGCTTTGCAGAGCCTGGGGGATAAGAGGATACATTTGTATCAAGTTATGTTGAGGTGACTAGTCAAGAACATAATAATGGTCTGTCTATAACATCCATAATTTCTCTGTGGAGCTGATTCAAGTTATTTCAAAGTAAACACTTGAATGAACTCGATGAGCCTAAAGCTGTTCTGACTCCTACTATAGTGTCTTACTGGGCAGTAGTGTTCGTGTGACTTTTAACAGTTGCTGTCCTTGTTCGGTGTAGTTATTTGATGTTTGTAGTTGTACTATATTTTCCATGTCTTTTCTTTACTATTATAGATTGGAGGTACCTTTGTTCCTCTATCATCTCTAGGGTAGTCTGTTTGGTCACATTTTTATCATCTTTGTTCATACTGATGTGTATTTTTTGCACTTAAAAACTATTTTTAATTAGCTGTTCAGACATATGAACAAGGATTTTCATTTTAATTGTGTATATACAGGCTCTCAGGGCTGCTTTGGCAGAGACCTTATATGCAGATTTTGGCATGAAGTACACTGAGATCTTTGTTTCTGATGGAGCACAATGTGATATTTCCCGTCTTCAGGTGGTTAAGTTGATGACATGTTTTTTCATAATGTTTTGTTGGTTGGATATACATTTTATGATATAAAGGATGCATAAGGTTCCTCTTTGTCCATAAGTTTTTTACTTAGAGCAACTCTCTACAATGGGGCATGTAATAACTGCATAAGGGGAAACCATTGGATTTAGATTTTCTTGAGATATGTTTGAAAAGGACACGATTTTATATTAGGGTAAACTTGTGAGATTTTATGTAATCTAATGTAAGATAAGATTGACATACATAATTGGTACCCCACATCTATAATGTATGAACTATATGTATTAGGTAGCGAGAGCCCATGGTTTGGGGGCAGTTGGTTTGTGTGTGTTTTGTAAAATATACAACCCAGGTTCAGATCTCCCATGTGCAACCCATGGGATTATCTTGAAATAGAGGACATTTGTAAACTTCATCCCTACCAACACAGGGATTGGCAGGTCTACAATAATAAAGACATTACGAAGCCATCTAGTTTTAGAAAAACTGAACATGACTCACTGAGCTTTCCATTGTCAGCTAATATTGATTTCACTGAGCTCTGAACTCAAAGCATTGAAGGAAAACAGTTTTGAGCTTCCATATAAGTTGCAGTAGCAATCTGGCAATCGAGGAGTGCCTGAGACCTCATAGAGCTGTTTCCCTCAAAGAAAATGGACATCTCTGTAACGTACAAACAATTTGTTAATGCTGGGTAGTAATCTGATTTCATAAAACTGAATTTGACCAAGCAAGCTTTCAGTTGTCAGCTATAGTTAATAATAGAAAGATGGAACCTACTAAGAAACATGGAAAGGTAACCATATTATGATATTCTCTTTATTCTACAGATAGGAGCATAATGTCAGTGGCAGCACCTCTCTTATGTAGCCTTGAAGATTTGAACCCAAACTTTTGTTCCTTTCACACTCAAAAAGGAAACTAAAACATCTCAATGAACTGACAAAGGAAACCTGAAAGCAATCATATTACTTGCAACAACTTATACTTAATTCATATAAGAAAATTACAACTTGAACAAATTCACCATATGACTATCCAATTAACATCCAAAATACTGCATGAACCTTCACTTTGATGAATCTATTAATTCTGAATTCTTCTTATATCAAAACACCTTGAAGTCTATTTAAATTGCCCCTTGCGATATGACAATGACAATTATTTGAGCAATTTTATGCAGTTTACTTAGGAAACTCAGATATTTATGGGAATGCATCTGGATTTGTGGGTGATATTCATTGATAGAGTTTCTACTACAAACAACCTTCATACAACTTTCTCTTGACCAATCTCTAGAGGGGTCAGCTAAATTTGACTTGCATTTATACACTCAATGAGTACAATTATGATTGAAAAGATTGTTTGGACACATTGTTATTCAATGCAATCCATTGGTGAAGAGGGGTTTGGACAGAACGATCAAGAACATTGTGATGCCTTACATGACAATGTTGGTTGAATCTCATCCATGCAAAGGGTATGCCAGAGGAGGCTATTTATTCTTGTATTCCCTTGTTATCCACACACATGGAGCATCTTAAGACAAAGCAATCTGGAGGGCTCCAATGAACAAGATCCTTGTCCAAGCTATTTGAAATAAATCTGCAACTTACATGTTTGGAAATTTGACATCAACTTGAACTTGACAATAGCTAAGTTGCAACAATTGCTTAAATATATTATAAACTAAAAGACAAAAGAAAACATACACGCTAAACTAGTTTCGCTACTTCAAACTGGAATGTTTATGAACCTCTGTTTCTTAACAACCTTTTTTTTATATACTGCCCATTACTACTTCCCTCGACTGTCTCACATTCCAGCAACATTTGTCCACACATAGCCTATCCACATACTGTCTACATGCAGGGACAACTGTTTGTAAATCTGAAAGCACAGAAAATAAAAACTATAAATCTAGGACAACTGTCTGTAAATCCGAAAGCACAGTAAATAAAAACCCTAAATCCGCACCAGCTATCATACAAATCTTTGAGTACTTGAAAATTACAGGAATAGAAGCCAACTCAATAGAATAGCAAACAACATTAACTCTAGAACTCGAAACTTGTGCCTTCTCTTGCCTCGTGAAACTACAACCCTCTTCTAACATTCTGCAGCCATAAACACAAACAAATAACAATCTACCAAATTTGTAATGAGTTAAAACTTCTGAGCATGTTTCTATCCTGAATCATGACAGTGCAAATTAGTGGGAGCAGAAGTTGGTTCCCGATTCATAGGCAGGGACATGTTTAATCCCTAGTTAAAACCTGTAAACCACCATTTCTATTTTTTTGTCAGGCTATGTGTTATTGCAAATAGCCTTATTGTAGATTTTTGCATTGATTCATGTGAGGGCTGGAATAAGGCTCAAAGTTTCTTAGCAAATCAAAATGAAAATAAACAATTTATTTTCAGTTTCCTGTTAAATAATGGATATCTTTAATTGCCTGAACATTGTTAATGAAATCTATGTAAAAAATCATGAAACGTGATTGGCTATAGACAGAAAAATTGATCACAGTTTAAAATTTGTGCGGATGCTATAGTTCCATGGCAGGAACTAATAACATTTCAACAAAGCCATATTGTAAGAATAGGAGTCATATTTGACAGAGAATTATCAAATTAATTAGAAAGGTATTCAATATTTCATAATTACAATATTTCTTCATTGTACAAATCCAATTTATAGACATCGGAATAAACTCAACAACATATTAAATAGGCTTATTTTTTTATATCGCTAATTATACCATGTAGTAACTATTATGTACACATTTCAAAAGTTTCAATTTCAAAGATTATAATTCTAGTCCCTGTTCTTCAATATACATGCCATAGATTGATTTTGAACCATGGCATGAATCATCTAAAAATGGAACTTCCATAGCCTTGTATTTTTATTTGCAGATTCATCGAGTATGACAAGTAACACTTACATGTATGGTCCAACACGCTGAGTATTGTGACTTAACATAGTCAACTCTTGCTTTGACTGAGGTCGTGAGTGCAAGCTAAATCAGCTTGTTTTACTGCGAAGAAAGTAATGCTTGATGAGCTCTCTTTAGATTCTAGAAAGAGTGAGTACTGCAACTCTTGTTGCTGCACTGTTAAAATTTAATCCATTATTGGAAGTGATTTGGAATGTATTTCAGTAAAAATGTTAAGATTCACTGCAAACATTACTGTGAATATTATATAAGTGAAGGGTCATATGATATAAAGTCACACTTTTATTTGGAAGTTAAGAATAGTTATCCTATTCATATTTTCCTATGGGTCAAATTCCTTACAAGGATAAGAGCATATGTTAAAACGGTTAAACCAAACATATTGGGAATTATCAATAACTTTGATATGTGCTTCAAACATGAATTTGGAACTATGCAGGCCTTCAAAAACTGGGTTCCTGCTGCTTCTTGAACAATTCTATCAAGCCTTGAATCTCTCAGCACTTCCTCATGAGTGACATTTACCATTGCTAGTTTGCCCATCCAACTGCTAGTTGGTGAGATCTCCTCACAGAAGTGTATGTATTTGTCTGTAAGCTTTTATCCGTGTCTCTCCACTTTGGAAGGGCAGGGTAGATCCTGCACAATCAATATTTGAGATATCTGAAATGATTCAAACTGCTCCTAGTTCTGAGCTCTCTAATTCTATTGCTGAGCTATGGAATGGTGTAAAATAGATCATAAAATCAAAAGGAATTCAGGGAAGCAACAAACTAAAAACTTCTGATATGCCTAAAATGATGGAATGCCTTGAAAGTTGACAGGCCTATCGATCATTCATACATGGACCAAAAATTCTCAAACATTCTAGAAAATGAGCTCAAAGCAAATCAAACAAAATTTTCTGGCCATGGAAAATTGTGATAGCTAAGTACAATAATTGCAATAAATTGTAGTCAACCTATTGAGAATGTATTAGAGCTAATATGTTTGAAGGTCTGGTATGCATGTTCTAGTTAAAAGTTGCTTCATACAGGTCATAGTTGTTAAACATCTCCCAACAATGCAGATGACTTTGGATTGTGGAAAACAATGTGAGAAATCTATGTTACCTTCTTTCGAAGATATATAACTTGAGAACAACACCCTAGCTCTAGGCTTTCATTACGAGCTCATTTTTGTACGTGTTTCTCTCTCCTGTAATCCTCTTCATATGAAACTCCTTATATTTGTTCTCTAGCTGCTTCCCAAGGCAATCCAGAGCATCATCTTGAACCAAGATGAAAATGTTAGGTGTAGAATTGAGGAGAAGCTGTTACATCACTTTTTTCAAAGGCAACATTAGACAATGAATATTCATTGCCAGTATTAGATTCCATCACCTTAAAAAACATTAATTAACTAGGTGTCCAACATTTAAGCAACCTTTAAAATATCTAATGACGTCTGATTGATTGAAAATCTATCCACTCCCTGTACTATACATACTCAGAAAAATCAAAAGTACCACAATCAAAGTCTGCCATAGGATCTTTCTCTCGGTATAATATGGGTACCAGAAGCAGACTCTAGAAAAATCTGGTGCCATTGGCTGTAGGAGGATTATGTTATGTTCATATTTTACTTTTGGAGGTTCTGAAAACACTAGCTGTTAATTTTTTTAAAATTAAGGGTAAAACAATCAAGGTTATATGATGATCCAGTAGTTGCCCTTGTATATGGCCATTTGAGATAATGTAGCATTTAATTGAAGGTCACACCTAAAATAAATAGGGAGGTATCTTTTGGATAAGGAAGTTAGTTTGCTTCCTTGCTTTTTTTTTTTGCTTGGAATATGAAATATATGGAGTTGTAGAAAGAGTATAGATAAATTCTCCTACACAACAGACAAAATTGCTTTCACACCTTTACTTGCAAATGCAATTGTTCATGATCTAATAATTGTGTTTAGGGCATAGAAACAAATATCTTTCTCGGGGCCCTTGTTCACGGGATGAGTGGGGATAATCCCAACAATACACAGAGAAGGAAAGAAATAAAATGGCATCCTCTCCCAACAGGATGGCACAAGCTGAATTTTGATGGGGTGTTGAGGGGTAACCCTGGACTATCTGATGTTAGTTGCATAATTTGGGATCACGAGGGCAAGCTAATTGGTGTGGCAAAGAGACTACCAAAGGGAACAAACAACGAGTTGGAGGCCTAAGCGCTTCTTCTCGGATTGGAAACTTGCAAACATTATGGCTCCAAATAAGGCATAATTGGAGGAGACTCTCTTAATATCGTCAATCCATAAGGAAAGGCTCTTTACCCAATTGGAAAATAAATAATATATTGGACAAATGTAGACTTCTTTTATATGGACTCCCATCCTTCTCCATCTCAGACATATATCGAGAGGCTAATGTGGACGCAAATGGCATTGCCAATGTGGCAATCGACTCCATAAGAGACTATCATAGGGACAACAATGTGAACATGTGGTGTCATTTGGCATTGAGTTTCAACACACCCACAATCCGTGTGGAATAAATGGTTGTTTATATCCATTATGTCTCAAGGCATTTAGGCTTAAGCGAAACAAGTGAGAGAGTACTCGAGAAGGACTCAATCCATTATGACAAAGGATGGGAGGAGTTTGTTAATGAGGTCAGATCCTATCATTCATTCCCATTATTGGATACAGGTAGCATGGACACCATAGTGTGTCTAACAACGAAGAAGTAGCGGATTGCATTCATGGGTGAGATAACAGAATAGAGACTTGAGTATGATGTCGTATGCCATTACATTACATTGGGTGAGTTGTTTATGTGAATGGTGCATCGGTATAGAGTTAACACTGACATCTCTTCCATGTTGGTGGCGGTCTTCCTGGAGGTTGGAGAAAACAAAGAAATAGTCAGAATGGTGGTCGAGTCTTGTATCAAGCCTAGGTGGAGGCAAGGGCTTCGACACATCTTGGCAAGGTTGCATGGCCTTTTCCCAGGCCCAACACAGGGCAATGGGTTCCCTTTATGATCTCGATAGTTGGGTATAATGAGGAGGCTTGTCGCCACCAAGTGTAATGGGGGATTGATTTCTTGAAATCCGCTACAGCGGTGGCTCCAACACATGGAATTGATTGGTCTTTCTCCTTTGACATAGACATCAGAGATGATAGCAAGGAGGAAATCTAGGTCATAGGTTTTTAATTTGCGGTTATATACATAGGAAGAAATATCCCAGTAGGGGTTTTGTTTTTTGATGTAATAGAATTAACCATATGATATCATTGGTCAATAGTCTGTATGTAGTAGTAGGTCACATAGTATGCTTCCAAGGTTGGGAATTTTGATGATGTATTAGCTCTCCTAAGTAGCAGCTATGTAAACACTTTTTTTGTAGTTAATATAAGGGAATGGCTCCCTTGGCCAAATTTACCAATAAAAAAATATCTTTCTCAGGAATATCTCAGCAAAGCAAAAGATAAAGATATTTTCAATTTCTTGGGATACTATTGTGAAAAACCAAGAACCCAAAAAATGCAAAAAAATTAAAAAAGAGAGAAATCTGAAATAACTAATAATTGATGTTTTTAATATTTAAAGCCATCTTAATTGCATAGAGAGCGAGAGTGTGAAAGTGAATAAGAGTGTACACCATGAAAATTGAAATATGGATTTTCCTCATTAGTTTTGAGATCGCCGATTATAGTACCCATTGCATCATTTGGGATGAGTGCAGTGGAGTCAAGGGGGAAATGGAAAGCTACATGTTCATTCTTGCTAAACCTAATTATAAATATTTTCAATGTGCAAAGAAGGGAGGTTGCAGATGAGGCCATTGCCAATTTCTACTTTGGCAATGACATTCCTTTCGATGTTGCTTGATCTCCTATGTACAAGGAAATGCTTGAGAAGGTAAACAAAACTGGTCCTAGTTATGTGGGTCATAGTGAGACTAGATTGAGAGCCACTCTCTTAGAAAAAGTTATTCCAAGGTTAACTTGTTGATGGAGGAGAGGAAGGCCAAATGAGTGACACATAGTTGGAGCATAAGCATGGATGGGTGGACAGATATTTGACACCGTCCACTCATCAACGTTATAGTTTCATGCATTGATGGACCTTACTTCTTTCCAACAATTGATTGCTTAGGAAAATGCAAAGATGTTGAGTTTCCGTTTTAGATCCTGAGAGAGGCCATTGCGGAGGTTGGTCCTCAAAATGTGGTGCAAGTGATTACTGTTGTAACAAATGTTTGTAGGGTAGTAGGTGTGTTTGTTCAACCTACATATAAGCACATCTATTAGACCCCTTATTGTGTGCATGCTACGAACAATGTACTCAAAGACATTGGAAAGATAGGGTGGGTGAAATAGGTGGTGGGGGATGCAAGGGAGGTGCAAATGTTTATTTGCAACCACCGCATTTCATTGGCATTGTTTCAGACCTTTCCAAAGAAAGAATTCCTCAAATCAGTTGAGATCGATTTGCTTCCTATTTCATTCTACTAGAGAGGATGCTTGAGTTGCAAGAGCCATTGCAACTTATGGCTATGATATGAGATTGGAACAGGTGGACGAAGTCAAAGACTAAGCATGGGAAGAGGGTGAAGGAGATTGTGATCAGTGATACCTTTTGGTCAAATGTGAGATACATCACATCTTTTGTACAACCTATTTTCACTGTCATCAGATTTGGGGATTCTGATAGTCCTAGTCTTGGGGAGATGTACACGTGCATTGATAGCATGCTTGGCCAAATGAAGGTCGCCATTTGTACGAAAGACCCCACCCTAGAGTACTACAATGAGCATATTCACCCCATCATCCAAAAAAGGTGGAACAAGTTGAACACCCCTCTACACATGGCTACATATGCATTGAATCCAAAATGATATGTGGAAAGAGTTGGTAGAATTCTTCCTATTAATGATCATGAGGTGAGGAAAGACCTTATGAAAGGTTTAAAAAAATGTATAGTTTAGAGGAAGCTTCATTAATCAAAGCTGAGTGGATTAAGTTCATGGAACTAGATGGCTACAAGACTTCGACAAGGATTGACAGGCACGCTTTGGTATAGGAGAAGCCAATTAGTTGGTGGACGATCTATGGACCTCCAGGACCATTGTGCACACTTGTCATTCGTCTTCTCACAAGTTCCAAATTCCTTAGTTATTGAGAGGAATTGGTCCACATATAACTTTATCTACTCTCTAAGGAGGAACAGACTTACCTCTGCAAGAGTGGAAAAGATCGTTGCAGTGCATAGTGCCTTGTGTTTGATTGATCCCAAGACACCTCAATATAGGTAGAGCCCAACGCAGAGGTGGGATGTAGAGCCTGAGGAGCCACGACAACTCGATGATGACCACGATGTGCAGATGGCATTAGAGGATCCACTTCCTTTCGACAGTTTCAATGATGAGGAGCTTCCTACATATGGAGCTGCCGATGATGATGATTTTGATTTTTGAGCTTTTTGGCATTTTGCTCAAACAAAAACAACAATAGATAACGTTTTTGGCAATTTAATTTTGTTATTTTGATGCTTGTCACTTGTATAATGAGATTATGGGACTCTACTTGGTACTTTGAACTTTCAAATTGCTCAACTTACTTGAATATTTCAATTTGAAATGGATTATGATTTTCAGCTACTATGAGTATGAACTATGAAGTATGATGATTCATGAATGACCATTGATATTCAATTGTCCAATGTTTATTGTTTAGTGTAAGTTACCTGATCTCTTTTTAGTTTTTTAACCTATATATATTTTTATTAAAATATATTATTACATAGCCATCCCGTTGCTGCCCCCTTGTCGTCCCTTGTCCTCCCGTCCCAGAAACTTAGAGAAACACTGCCCCAAATGGATTGGCAAACTAAAATTGTGAACAAGTGGGTGGAAGGTTACTTGAGAAATTATGTTGTTGGTCATCAGAAGGCATGGATCAAATGGCTCCATATGGGGGAGCACTGTTGCAACGCTACCTATCATATGTCTATTGGGATGACACTGTTTTTTGGCTTTGTATGAGTATGAAGCTCAATCTTCTGTTGACCTTATTATTTTTGATAGTAGGGTTTTGGGAGCAAGTGACTTGGTAAGTCAAAGCCAAGATATCTTGAAAACACTAAAGAACAATTTCCAACAGGTGCAAAATTAACAAAAGATGTATGCAGATTACACTATTTAGAAAGAACTTTGAGGTTGGAGATATGGTGTTTTCGAGATTGCGAAAGAACTTTGAGGTTGGAGATATGGTTTTTTTGAGATTGCAACCATAAAAACAATCCTCTTTGGAAACAAGTGGATCAGAGAAGCTCAAGCCTCGTTTTTATGGGCCTTACCGAATTTTGAAGAGGATTAGTGAAGTTGCCTATGAGTTGGAGTTACTTGAAGGGAGTAAGATTCATAATGTGTTCCATATGTCTTGTCTCAAAAAGGCACTTGGACAACATATTATTCCTTCTCAAAAAGGCACTTGGACAACATATTATTCCTTCAGTGGAGCTGCCTCCACTTGATGAGGAGGGCAAATTGGTGTTGGTTTTTGAAGCAATTGTGGACATGAGCGAGAGGAAGTTGAGAAACTGAAGCATCACTGAATACTTGGTTTGTTGGAAGAATCTCCTTGTGGAAGATGCAACATGGGAAGGATCGCGGATTTTGGAGCATCCTAACTTGAAATTGCTTGAGGACAAGCAAATTTGGGCAGGACAGATTGTCATGTCCCCCTTTTGTCCCTAGGTGTGTGACATTGCCCCTTAGCTTATTTTCAATTTACTGTAGGTTAATGGGTTGGGATTAGGGAAATTATTTAAATAATAATTAAAGTTGGACTTGTAAAAGCCAACTTTATTTATTATTTTTAAGCTACCTAAATGGGGCACAATAAGGATTTTGTAATCCTTAGTGTTATTTTAATTATTTTTTGATAGAGTTACTAAAGTAAATTTAAAATTAAATTTTTGGGAGGGAAAAAGTAAATATTTTAATTTTAATTCCCCGGGAGTCTATAAAAAGGGATCAAAGGCTCATTTGCAACTCTCCGTCAAATTATCTAAAAAACTCTTATGTTTGAAATTGAGTCTTATGTTCATCTATTGCCCTAGGACGAAAACCCTACTAGCAAATGGGATTGAGGACAAAAACCCTCCGTTCTGAAAGATAAATTCCGTCCAGGGATTTCCATTGTGCTGATTTGCATTGTATTTTCAGTTTGTGTTGTCTGAGTGAAAATTTTAGTTCGTGAGGTCGTGGTGTGTTTTGTTATATTCAGAAAATACCAAAAAAAACCCAGTTTGCTGTGTTTTAGTTTTAATGTGTTGTTATTTTCAAGTGTATGAGATTTAGATTTTTAGATAATATTGATATCAAATTTGATTGCAAATCCTTTAATTTTTATTGTGAGAAGCTGCAACATCAAAGAAACAGGCTGTACAACTCTTATGTAGGCCATACCATCAATGGAGACTATTATTTCATAAACTTTGGGCCATACCATTCCCAAATTTCTAGCCGCCCATCCCCTTGTTGAACATACTATTTATTGAAGGAGGCATTTGGAATTTGGAAGGGGTTCGTGGCATTTTTGGAGACTTGGGGTTGCTGTACCAAGTCAAAAAGGGAGCCATACCTTATTATAACTACACTCAATGTGGCTTCAATTGTGTTGGAAGATTTGTCATTGATTTGGGCAGCATTTAGGAGACCGTACAACAGCAAGGGTTCAGCCTCAATATACATCAGTTTGCAATTATTCTATTCAACTCATAACAATTTTCTTACTTGCTGATAAACATCATTTAAAATCTTCTGTTGGACTGATTACTTCAAAGATTAGTTGGCTATAAGTGTTGATATTAATATTGTTCATAAGCTACAACCATATGTTAAGTTTCAACATTTATAATCAGTTGTAATAATCCGGAAGGTTTACCACTAGATATTAATTTTTTTATCATTTGTAATAATTTGAAAGGCCTTCTGTTGGATTCCTTTCATTTGAAATACTTGCATTGTAAACAACGATTGGATGGTGTAGCCGCCAAGCATTTGCATACATTATCCAACATTTTGGCGTTGATCCAGATTGGCTTGTAGTTTGCCATTTGGCATTGACCCAATTTGTAGTTTGTAATTAGCTAGTTTGGCTCGAGTATCATTATTTTGTTTGCCTGTTTGGGTGTTGATTGTAAACTGGTCATTGCTACCAGTAAGCTGCATTATTTGTTTTCATGTCCACATCCCAATTTCCATACACTCTCACCTTGCCCACATCGAGATCTTGGTAATCATAAAGATTTTGGGTTTGTGTCGGTTGTAAAGATTTGAAATTTTTTGGCTAACAATCCAGCTAAACTGGTCATTGCTACCAGCAAGTTGCATTATTTGTTTTCATGTCCACATCCCAATTTCCATACACTCTCACCTTGCCCACATCGAGATCTTGGTAATCAGAAAGAACTTGGGTTTGTGTCGGTTGTAAAGATTTGAAATTTTTTGGCTAACAATCCAGCTAGGGACATTATAGGATCTCAGGGATTTTCTATTCTTTTAATGAAGATGACATTATTTATTTGAAAATAATGAGAACTTAAGCATTGTGTCTTGAACTGTAAAAGATTGTTGATCACAACAACATGTACTCTGCATATGTTTGAAATTGATAATTGCAAATATGATATGTTATATTTACTTTTCCTGCATGGTGAGTTTATCTCTATCTGCATATTGTATCTAGCGATTGTTTACTTGCCAATCAATCCTTTTATTCAGTTAACTTGAAATGAACATAGTTCTTATTTGCATTTTAACATGTACAATCTGATTTTTGTTGTTGTTTGAGTCTTCAGTTTTTCTAGGGTTCCTACTACATCTGTTCTGTATATTGTGGTCCTGTTTGATGCTGTTGTTCTTGTGAAAGAATACTTGCTAGCTGTTCTTTTTTTTGGAGATTATGATTTAGTGAATTAATGTCTTTTGGTCATCTAGCTTAGATTGTTTTGGAACTTTGGTTGATAACTGTTTATTTAGATGTACTTACTATAGCTTTTTGTATATTTTTTTAATTCTTTCTGTTGCAGCTTGTTTTTGGCTCAGATGTGACAATAGCAGTGCAAGACCCATCTTTTCCGGTAAGTACTTGGCACCTTATGAAGAAAATGGATTATGCATCAAGCTGTTATATGGCATGCATCATTTGAGAAACTGTCAAAATGAGTATGAATCTTCTACAGTTTTTCATTCTAGGGTAGATTACATGTTTTTTATGTTTATATGCAGACCATGTAGAATTGAAACCATGTATACAGAATATGCAACAATGCAATTTCATCATTAAAAGAGCAAATGCCCTTTTAGTGCATAATAAAATTCACCATTGCACCAATCTAAGTTGAGTAAAAATCACCTCATTGTGTTTCTGTATGCAGCAATATCTCAGCCACAATTTTATCTCCATTTGCTCCAAAGACAGTTTGAATGGTGCTACCAGATACTTCCCTGCCCGTCTAGATACACATATCTGCATAACGTATACCAGATGATACCATGTTCAAATGCATCCACTTATGAATCTATATTTTGTTGTATCTGATGCATCTAGATATTGTACTATACTGTCTGGTGCCATATCCAGTTCACTATTTATGAAAAATCTTACAAAAATTGCAAAAAAATCAAACATGAAAAAAATTGTTCACATGCATGCATGCACACAGGCATCTAAATCACTAAAGAAAACCATAATAAAACAAAATATTATGACTACTTACATTCTTCTGCTGCTTAGTCACATATTCAATCCTAAAGACAAAGATTTGCATGCACACAGACATCTAAATCACTAAAGACAACCATAATAAAACAAAATATTATGACTCTTCCGCTGCTTAGTCACAAATTCAATCCTAAAGACAGATTTTCACAGACAACGTTTGTTTTTGAAGCAAGATTAAATTAAACAATAACCTAGCAAAAATGCTCTTCACAAGTTGTGGCCTCCCACATTAGAAATGTATGAGCATCTATGACACATGAGAGAGTTGTAAGAGGGAGTTACGTATGTTAACCAATAACATTCACCAACCTATGACATGTCATTATGAGTGTAATAACACATCTTTGAAGGGTTTGAATAAGATAAATTAGAGCGCCAAAGTTGGGAGGATAACTATGATGTATTATGACAGATTCTTATGACAGGTGTAAGGGATATGCTATATTTAGTATGAAGACCCTTCTTGGGATTTGGACACTGCTTTTAGGTATATTAGCTCATGTTTTTGTGATCACCTTTTGGTGATTTCATGTTTTGATTTCTGTTAGAACATAATGTTATTTGGGGTCATACCCTTATAACATTTATATATTGTTCTAATATAAGGTTATAGAACCTTATGTTTACTATATGTTTTATAAAACATATACCATTTAATAATTAATAATATAATAACTATTAGATTATTAATTATTTACAAATGGTTGCTTTGAATAGGTGTGGCTAATATCCTTTCTATATTTAAGGTGTGGCTAATATCCCTTCTATATTTAAGAAGGTTCTTTTTCATTTAGAGGTAGGTGAATTTAGAGATTTATAGTGAATTCTATCACTATGCAGATGAGGTATTATTGGACATGTGGACGTAAGCAGAGGAGTGCTCCCAGGGTCAATCTATTTTTAATAGACTATTTTTTGTAAGTGTTTTATAATAAAATGATGCTTTATGGGGTTTTTTCATCTGAAAGGGCCCCATGTATATGTTGTGTAATGTGTTAAATCTATGCTTATATAATTCTTATTTTATTTATAATGATTAGTATTTTAAAATCCTAATTTCTAACATGGTATTAGAGCAAGTTAGACTATACTAATCATTTTACAAGTTATACTAGAAGACATGATCATTTTACAAGTTATACTAGAAGACATGTAGAACATGATGGGGAATCTCTTTATGTTGAATTAACACATATACAAGGCCATTTGTGCAATATATTTGGTGTGCCTTTATTATTGTTTTAAAATCAATTCATTGGAGCCCAATTAGGAAATTTTAGTCATTTTTTTATTACAGATGATATTTGAGAGATTTTTCATACTAATTTTTTATTTATAACATATTGATATAGCATAGGATTGTGATTGCCAACTATTTGATTGTTAAGCGATGTATGATGTTTATTTTTGAGTATTATATTTCATAATCTAATTAATTCAAAATTATTCTATTATAATAGAATTACATTATCACAAAACCTTTTAATGCCTATTCTATGGCAAGTTGTGTTTCTTTTAATCGGTCGGTGACCTTTATAAAAATCAAAAGACGTGTCTTTTAACGTGAGGGCAATAGTCATAAGTTATGACCTTTGTCGCCCTCCTCCCATATAGATTAAGTGTGTTACCACATGGTTTCAAATGGTTGTCAAACATTAGATAAATAAATGATAGTTGGTTTCATTTCGCTTGTAGTGTGAGGATATCTTTGGTTTAATCGATTGTCTTTTTATTAGATCTTTAACCAACCTTTTCCCATATGATATGTTCCCTAGGAAGAGCTCCACTTTATGTTATGGAGTATTAACCTAAAGCGTAACCTACATTTAAGGGTGATGTCTTATCGATCAAACTTCATCTTATTTTAAATGCTCCAATCCAATACAATTTAATGTCTTTATACAAATAAAATTCTATTAAATACTTAATAGTCCCAAGTCTTTATAAAAGTTGAAAGGACTTTCTTTTGAACCGGTCAAAAGAAAATTAGAATAGTTGCATCCTTCATATGATAAAAATCACATCCTTCATATGATAAATAGTCATTATCTTTTTTATAAAAAGTTGTATCCTTTCCATAACGAATCCTTTAACTTGCAAATGAATGAGAGCTTAACGAAAGTCATATTATTTACATAAGAAAATTTGTCTCCTTTAAATTGCAAACAAATTAGAACCCTTTTATAAAGTTGCATGATAAGGAAAGTGGCATTTTTAAAAGAAAGTCGCGTCCTTCATGAAAATCTTGAATCCTTTAAGTACAGTCATTATATAAGGGAAGTCGTAGTTTTGAGAGTTGTATCATTTATAAAAAGATAGTCATATCCTTTACTAAAAGGATACTAAGACTAATAAAAACGATTAGTATTTTCTTTTCCATCATTCATTAGAGGTAGTGGATCCTACGAAGAGTGCAATGTAGGCACATGTTCGATAGGTAGGGACAACAGAGAGAATTGAATGCATACAATCAATTCATAAGGACCGCCTTTTATCGTATCCACATGCATAGTGTTAATTGGTCTAACCCACCTCAAACCGTCAAATATTAAGACCATAGTTGCCAGGAGATTGGTACTGGTATTGGTACAAGAGACTAGTACCGGTATTGGTATGCCTATTTTTTGAAAATAGGAGACGGGGGGTACTTGGAGATTCCATTTATTTTTAATATAATTTAATAATTTATATTTTAATAATATAAGTATATAAATTTTTTTGTAATAAGTATATAAATATATATATATATGTCTATATTACTGTCTATATATATATATAGCTATAAACAATAATATAGCCAATAATATATATTACTTGTAGCTTACTTGTAACAATTTAATATAGCTTATTGTATATATATTATTGTAGACACCGGTATTGAGGTTTGAAGTTTGTAGGAGTAAGAATCCACTGAGTTGTGCGAAAATGGCGGAAAGAATGAAAGGTAGAAAAAGAAAAAAAGTGTAGACACCTTTTTATTGATGCAAGGTACTAGGAGATGCGACCAAAAGTCTCTTGCGAAGGGATACGTACTTAGTCAAGTCTCCAAGACGGGAGATGTGTACCAATCTCTTGGACGTGTCCTAGGGGGTGGGAGACGCGTCTCCTAATAACTATGATTAAGACCTATAGGCAATCCTTCTCGACTAGAAATTTCAAGCTTTGGTGGGGTATTTGCATAATCTTTTACCACAATGCTTTGTTTTTAATAAGCATGAATAAGAGTCAACATTTCTAGGTCATAAAAAATTAGAATAATTCTCATTGCTCTTTGACTTCAAAATCAAACTGCAATAAGGAGGGTGGTCTGAGTTGTGAAAAATAGAGAGCTATCTATTAGACAACAAAATGAATTTGCACCAACCATCCTTGGGATGAGGGTGAGATTCGGAGAGTGGCTAGTGATGTGTCTTCACACAAGTTTGTTAGCAAGGCAATGAAAGGTCGTCCTATCAAGATATCACTTTCTACAAAGTTTCCAACATACCAAGACTATTCATACTATGATGTAATTGGTGGAAGCTTAATGATCATATACTTACTGAAGGCTTATGGATATTTTTAATGTTGTTTTTCATATGTTATGATCCAAGCCAATTAAAAAAAGGTATTTAGTAGGGTTTGGAAGTAATTTAGAGAAAAAGTGTTCAAAGTTTTTATACATTTTTATCTTATTTGTATGGAAGAGTTTAATTGATAATGTGATATGCAGTTCATATCCTCACCCTTGGTGTAGACATGACATCTTTGTGTCATATTATATTACATATATTTTTTAATTTTGCTGGTTGATAGTGGCATGGGTTTAGCTTCATCATTCTCAAGTTACCTAGGATTGCCTTTCAACATATCATTTGATCACTCTCGCTTCATGTTCATTAGTTATAATGAATTCCTTATGGCATTAAGGGGGATTTGAACCTAAGAAATGCTCTTATGAGTGCTCTTCATTGTGCCCCACAATCATTTCACATGCTTATATAGCTCAAAGTTGAAATCAGATGCTTTTTGTCACTTCCAATTAACTCACTTTCAAGAATTTTTTAATATCAAACCATGCATATAAATACCATATTATACAAAAATATAAATGTTGTAGTCTCTTCTCTCGAGGCAAGAAACCTAAAACAAGTTTCTATATTTCCCTCTTTAAATCACAATGATTTTGTTGGAGTAAATGGTTTTTACCATTTACCCACTTAAGCTTACTTAGGTAGAATAGTTTAATTAATCATTCCGGTGGTTTTTCCCCGTGTTGGGTAGTTTTACACCCGTCACATATTTCATGCCTTTAAAAGGCTTGTACATTATGTAATTTATCATCTCAATATTATTCACTCTTGTTTTGGTGAAATAGCCTGTGTGCTTCTCTCGTTTCCTGTGAAGGTTTTCTGTTCCAGATGGTGCTCCTGGGAGGTGGATGACACCAACATGGTATCAGAGCCAACCATTCTGCAATCCTTCCTCTGAGAGTTTTCATCGGAGTTTTTGGGATCATTTTTTTCCGGCATTTGAAAATTTTCAAATTTCAAAGTTGCCTATTTCATTTTTTTTCCTGATTCTGCAAGAGGTCATGAAGAATCCATTGGATTTGGCATTTGCATTTTTTCCTCACCCAGGCAATTTGATTGTTGTTTTGGAGCACGATTTTTTTGTTGTTTTGGAGATCCGTATTTCTGGTTGCTGGCGTGATTTTCTTTACAAGGACGATTTCACTGTGCAAAGTTTCAACATTTTATTGTTCCCTGCCCGCTTTGGATTGAATGGAGAGGCTGTGATTTTCAAATTGGAGAAGGCTGCAAAATCTGTTGGGAAGCACTACTTTGTTCTCGGCCGTGAATTTCACTGGTTGATTCTTAGTTTGGAAGAAACATTTTTTTCTCTTGTTGTAGCCCCTTTGATCCACGATTTCTCTGTTGGGGAGACACAAAATTCCTCTATTCAAGGCGCTGATTCTGCAACTATTGATTGGTGGCTGCATTTGAATGTTGTTTGGAGGCACTGCTTGTTAATTTTAGCAATTAGATTGACAGTAAGGAACAAAAAAAAAACACAAATGCACACATAACACAATGATACCCTGGGAAAACCTCCCTCTTGGAGGCGAAAAACCCAGCAAGAAAATCTCAGATCCGATTTAGATTAAGAGCAGAAGCAGATTACAACTTCGCCCAACTAGGGCACAAAACATAGGCACCAAAACACAATTTATCTGAACCTTAATTCTGATCCAAACTGATTATGATGTCCAGAATGAAGCTCGCTTGCACATAAGAGTGATTGCATAGTAAACATAGAGGTTTGGCAGCCTTAGATAATCTTTAGTAGACCTAGGGTTACATTTAGTTAGCCTGAAACAACTTCGCTCATGCTAGATCAGATTCGCTTCACCAAGTAACAAGTTCGTTGAAGATTGCTAATGAATATTACTTGTCTTAATGCTGATGGATAGTTCGCTCATAGCAGAGATAGATGTTATGACTTCATTGATTTGTGACTACAAGTCACTTTACATTTATAGGAGATCACACAACCAATAACCTTGGTCGGCCTTATGCAATTTGGCGCCAAGTTACAATAGTTCAAATAATTATTTACAAGTTACATTGAATAGGTCCTTGCCTATTTGCAATTACAAGTTACACATTATCAATTCGCCCAAATAGGGCCTGGCTCAAATCGGATGACATAGTTGAGATTCTCAAAATGCTAAGGCCGATAGGCCATTCAACATTTTATGACTAGGTAGCTACCAAAATCAACACTCCCTCTTAGCTAGGGAGGATTCCTTAATAAGGATCAAGTCACACAGTGACTACCACCATGGCTACTCCTAGAGGGTGGGTCCATCATGGCTACACCCATAGATGGAAAACATAAGTGCTTATTGTCATCTCCACATGACATTTACCATAGATACTCCCAGAGGGTGAACAAGCACATCATGGAATTTCTCCCATGATATTCACCATACCTACTCGCAGAAGGTGGATCCCCCTTGCCTACTTGCAGAGGGTGGAAGAGGGCTTTCACCTCAAACTTCTCCCAGAGAAGAGTGCACTACCACCATGCCTACTCGCAGAGGGTGTATCCACCATGCTTGCTCGCAGAGGGTGGAAGATACAGTTTAATGTATCACTGATGTTGAGACTCCCTCTCAGCTAGAGCTTCATTCTCCACAACTCCAAGCTTGTCTCAAAAGTATGCAAACTTCACTCGAGCAAGAGGCTTGGTGAGAACATCCGTTGTTTGCTCATCAGTGCTGATATACTTCAGCTGAATAGCATTCCTTTGCAGCATATCCCGGATATAGTGATACTGAGTTTCCACATGCTTTGATCTGTCGTGAAACACAAGATTGATAGAAAGCTTCACACATCTCTGGTTATCACTATGAAGAACTGTAGGCTCCCAAGGTTGTCCAAACAATCCTGCAAGGAGTTTTCGAAGCCACACTGCTTCTCGAGATGCCACACAAGCTGCAATATATTCTGCTTCAGTAGTATTCAATGCTACTGAAGACTGTTTCCTGTTGCACCAGGAAATCATGGCGGATCCCAAGCTGAAGCAAACTCCAGAAGTGCTCTTTCTATCAGTGACACTTCCTGCCCAATCAGAATTAGAATAGCCTTCCAAGGTAATGACCGTATTGGAAGAGTACTTCAAGGTATATCCAACTGTGCCATCCAAATATCTCAAGATATGCTTGGCTGCAACAAGATGAATCTGCCTTGGTTCACACATGAACTGGCTGAGCGCACTCACTGCATAGCAAATGTCAAGTCTAGTGTTAACTAGATACATCAAGGATCCAATCAGCTGCCTGTATTCAGTAGGATCCACAAGATCAGACCTAGCTGTAGATTCACTCAACTTCTTTAAGTTAGTTTCCATAGGAGTAGGCATAGATTTACAATCTAACATTCCAAATCTCTTCAAAATATCAATGGTATATTTTTCTTGACTTAGAATAATTTTATTAGGTCTTTGGCATACTTCTAACCCTAGAAAGAAATGCATGAGACCTAGATCTTTCATTTCAAATTCTGAAGTCAATTCTTTCTTACATCTAAGAATGAGATGATCTTCTCCAGTCAGGAATAAATCATCAACATATAAAACCAAAATCAACATCTCACCATTGAATACCTTGAAGTAAAGATTAGGATCAACATCATTCTTACAGAAACCTAAGCTTACCAAGTATTTGTCAATTCTTTCATACCAAGCACGGGGAGCCTGCTTAAGGCCATATAATGCTTTCTTCAATATGCATACATGAGATTTTTTCTCATGGATCACAAAACCTTCAAGTTGCTCAATGTAGACCTCATCTTCAATAACACCATTGAGGAAAGCTGTCTTTACATCCATTTGACAACTTCCATCCCTTAGCTGCAACAATTGCAATGATAGTCCTGATAGAGGTATATCAAGCAACAAGGGCAAAAGTTTCCTCATAATCTATGCCTTCTTTCTGTGAGAAACCATGAGCCACAAACCTAGCTTTGTATTTCTCAATACTTCCATCAACAGCATGTTTAATTTTAAACAACCATTTGGAAGATACGACTGACTTACTTTTGGGTCTAGGTACAATATCCCAAACATCATTCTTGATGATAGACTGATATTCTTCATCCATAGCATTCTTCCATGCTTGTTGGTTCATGGCCTCTTCAACGCTGGAAGGTTCAGTGTCAATGATGTTGCACATCAATGCAACATAGTTGGAGAACTTTTGAGGTCTCCTACTTTCTCTGAATGAAATGGACTCTTAGTGTTTTTACCCATAGCACAACCTTTGCATGTATCATCATGAATATGACTAAGTTTAGGCATACCTTTAACTATCTTCTCAAGTGTAGGGAGGGCTTGGAAATGAAGATGTCCAAGCCTTCTATGCCATAGCTCGCTTGACTCAGGTGCTTCATGAATGAGAGCTCGAACTGGACATGCTGAAAGCTTATATAGGCTCTGATACCGATTCCCAAGGACACGAGCTGATTTGATGCTGGACTTCTTAAGCCATGCAAGCACTCTTCCCTCAGAAAATGCAATCTGATAACCTTTATCTTCTAGTGCTGATATGGAGATAAGGTTTCTTTTGATTCATGGCACAAACAAAATATCACTGAGGTGAAGAGAAATTCTAGAGTCTAAATTAAGGGAAGTAGTACCAAAACCTCTTACAGAATAGCGTGCATCATCACCAATGACCACATGAAGATTAGACTCCACCAAATCTAAGAGATGCTCTCGATAGCTGGTGATGTGCCTAGATGCACCACTATCAATCAACCATGTATCACTGTCTGTGGGTACATTGCTTGACAAGGCAGAAATGAAAAGGAAGTCTTCAGCATTAGCCTGGTTTGAGACTTCATTTAAGTTTGCTCCTTATTGCTTTGGCTGGGATAAACAGTCCCTTGCATAGTGACCGAATTTGTCACACCTGAAGCACTTGATGCGTGAAAGATCCGTTTCTTTCTCTTTGAATCAAGAGCTGGATCAGACCTTTGATCTCTATTCCTCTTGAAATTGTTCTTCTTCCAATAGCCTCCTTTCTTCTTGATAGATTGGGCAGCAAGGACATGATTGTCTTCATGAGTGTTTTTGATAACTCCTCTAGCAGCCAGTTGTGATTCTTCTTGAATACAGTCAGCCCTTAATCTGTCAAACTTGGGAAGATCAGCGCTTGCACTAATTCCTTGAATGTAGGATTCCCAAGATGCTAGAAGACCATTGAGGGCTAGCGTAGTCAAATCATTGTCATCAACAATCTTCCCAATAGATGAGAGTTGATCTCTCAAATCAGAAATCCTCATGAAGTATGCCATGACGGATTCACCTTTAGCCATCTTGATGTGATGAAGCTGCTGCTTCAAAGCTAGGGCACGGCTGGTGTTGTTGATTTTGTACATCTCCTCCAAAGTTTTGAACATTTCGCTTGTTGTCTTTAGCTTGGAGATGACGAGAACAATGTGGTCCTTCACGGAATCAACTAAGATCTTCTAAGCTTGAAGGTCTTTCTTCCTCCATTGGGTCTTTTCTTCTTCTTCCTCAGGCTCGGAAGATTCTTTGTTCACAAAGTCTGCAAGATCACTTCCATTCAATGCAGGCATGATCCGAACTCTCCATGACGTGAAATTGGATGCCCCATCCAATATATCTTCAACCCTGAGACTGTGAACCATCTTGAAGAAATGATAAGAGCAGAATGTAGATAACTGATTACTGCAAATCTGATTACACTAATTTGAACCAAGCTCTGATACCATGTTAATTTTAACAATTAGATTGACAGTAAGGAACAAAAAAAAACACAAATGCACACATAACACAATGATACCCTGGGAAAACCTCCCTCTTGGAGGTGAAAAACCCAGCAAGAAAATCTCAGATCCGATTTAGATTAAGAGCAGAAACAGATTACAACTTTGCCCAGCTAGGGCACAAAACATAGGCATCAAAACACAACTTATCTGAACCTTAATTCTGATCCAAACTAATTATGATGTCCAGAATGAAGCTCGCTTGCACATAAGAGTGATTGCACAGTAAACACAGAGGTTCGACAGCCTTAGATAATCTTTAGCAGACCTAGGGTTACATTTAGTTAGCCTGAAACAGCTTCGCTCATGCTAGATCAGATTCGCTTCACCAAGTAACAAGTTCTTTGAAGATTGCTGATGAATATTACTTGTCTTAATGCTGATGGATAGTTCGCTCATAGCAGAGATAGATGTTATGACTTCATTGATTTGTGACTACAAGTCACTTTACATTTATAGGAGATCACACAACCAATAACCTTGGTCGGCCTTATGCAATTTGGCGCCAAGTTACAATAATTCAAATAATTATTTACAAGTTACATTGAATAGGTCCCGACCTATTTGCAATTACAAGTTACACAATCAATTCGCCCAAATAGGGCCTGGCTCAAATCGGATGACATAGCGGAGATTCTCAAAATGCCAAAGCCGTAGGCCATTTAGCATTTTATGACTAAGTCGGCCCCTAGGAGGGATCCGACCTAGCTACCAAAATCAACACTCCCTCTTAGCTAGGGAGGATTCCTTCATAAGGATCAAGTCACATAGTGACTACCACCATGGCTACTCCCAGAGGGTGGGTCCATCATGGCTACTCCCATAGATGGAAAACATAAGTGCTTATTGTCATCTCCACATGACGTTTACCATAGATACTCCCAGAGGGTGAACAAGCACATCATGGAATTTCTCCCATGATATCCACCATACCTACTCGCAGAGGGTGGAAGAGGGGTTTCACCTCAAACTTCTCCCAGAGAAGAGTGCATTACCACCATGCCTACTCGCAGAGGGTGGAAGATACAGCTTAATGTATCACTGATGCCGAGACTCCCTCTCAGCTAGGGCTTCATTCTCCACAACTCCAAGCTTGTCTCGAAAGTATGCAAACTTCACTCGAGCAAGAGGCTTGGTGAGAACATCTGTTGTTTGCTCATCAGTGCTGATGTACTTCAACTGAATAGCATTCCTTTGCACCATATCCTGGATATAGTGATACTGAGTTTCCACATGCTTTGATCTATCGTGAAACACAGGATTGACAGAAAGCTTCACACAACTCTGGTTATAACTATGAATAACTGTAGGCTCCCAAGGTTGTCCAAACAATCCTGCAAGGAGTTTTCAAAGCCACACTGCTTCTTGAGATGCCACACAAGCTGCAATATATTCTGCTTCAACAGTACTCAATGCTACTAAAGACTGTTTCTTGCTGCACCAGGGAATCATGGCAGATCCCAAGCTGAAGCAAACTCCAGAAGTGCTCTTTCTATCAGTGACACTTCCTACCCAATCAGAATCAGAATAGCCTTCCATGGTAATGACCGTATTGGAAGAGTACTTCAAGGCATATCCAACTGTGCCACACAAATATCTCAAGATATGCTTGGCTGCAACAAGATGAATCTGCCTTAGTTCACACATGAACTGGCTGAGGGCACTCACTGCATAGCAAATGTTAGGTCTAGTGTTAACTAGATACATCAAGGATCCAATCAACTTCTTGTATTCAGTAGGATCCACAAGATCAGACCTAGCTGCATATTCACTCAACTTCTTTTAGTTCCCATAGGAGTAGGCATAGATTTACAATCTAACATTCCAAATCTCTTCAAAATATTAATGGTATATTTTCCTTGACTTAGAATAATTTCATTAGGTCTTTGGCATACTTCTAACCCTAGAAAGAAATGCATGAGACCTAGATCTTTCATTTCAAATTCTGAAGTCAATTCTTCCTTACATCTAAGAATGAGATGATCTTCTCCAGTCAGGAATAAATCATCAACATATAAAACCAAAATCAACATCTCACCATTGAATACCTTGAAGTAAAGATTAGGATCAGCATCATTCTTACAGAAACCTAAGCTTACCAAGTACTTGTCATTTCTTTCATACCAAGCACGGGGAGCCTGCTTAAGGCCATATAATGCTTTCTTCAATCTGCATACATGAGATTCTTTCTCATGGATCACAAAACCTTCAGGTTGCTCAATGTAGACCTCTTCTTCAATAACACCATTGAGGAAAGTTGTCTTTACATCCATCTAATGCAACTTCCATCCCTTAGCTGCAACAATGGCAATGATAGTCCTGATAGAGGTATATCGAGCAACACGGGCAAAGGTTTCCTCATAATGTATGCCTTCTTTCTGAGGGAAGCCACAAGCCACAAACCTAGCTTTGTATTTGTCAATACTTCCATCAACAAAATGTTTAATTTTAAATGACCATTTGGAAGATACGATTGACTTACCTTTGGGTCTAGGTACAATATCCCAAACATCATTCTTGATGATAGACTTATATTCTTCATCCATAGCATTCTTCCATGCTTGCTAGTTCATGGCCTCTTCAATGCTGGAAGGTTCAATCTCAATGATGTTGCACATCAATGCAACATATTTGTTGAACTTCTGAGGTCTCATACTTTCTCTGAATGAAATGGACTCTTAGTGTTTTTACCCATAGCACAACCTTTGCATGTATCATCATGAATATGACTAAGTTTAGGCATACCTTTAACTATCTTCTCAAGTGTAGGGAGGGCTCGGAAATGAAGATGTCCAAGCCTTCTATGCCATAGCTCGCTTGACTCAGGTGCTTCATGAATGAGAGCTCGAATTAGACGCGTTGAAAGCTTATATAGGCTCTCATACCTATTCCCAATGACACGAGCTGATTTGATGCTGGACTTCTTAGGCCATGCAAGCACTCTTCCCTCAGAAAATGCAATCTGATAACCTTTATCTTCTAGTGCTGATATGGAGATAAGGTTTCTTTTGATTCCCGGCACAAACAAAATATCACTGAGGTGAAGAGAAATTCCAAAATCTAAATTAAGGGAAGTAGTACCAAAACCTCTTACAGAATAGCGTGCATCATCACCAATGACCACATGAAGATTAGACTTCTCCACCAAATCTGAGAGATGCTCTCGATAACCGGTGATGTGCCTAGATGCACCACTATCAATTAGCCATGTATCACTGTTTGTGGGTACATTGCCTGATAGGGCAGAAATGATAAGGAAGTCTTCAACATTAGTCTGATTTGAGACTTCATTTAAGTTTGCTCCTTATTGCTTTGGCTGGGATAAACAGTCCCTTGCATAGTGACCGAATTTGTCACACCAGAAGCACTTGATGCGTGAAAGATCCTTCTTTTTCTTCGAATCAAGAGCTGGATCAGACCTTTGATCTCTATTCCTCTTGAAATTGTTCTTCTTCCAATAGCCTCCTTTCTTCTTGATAGACTGGGCAGCAAGGACATGATTGTCTTCATGAGTGTTTTTGATACCTCCTCTAGCAGCCAGTCGCGATTCTTCTTGAATACAGTCAGCCCTTAATCTGTCAAACTTGGGAAGATCAACCCTTGCACTAATTCCTTGAATGTAGGATTCCCAAGATGCTTGAAGACCATTGAGGGCTAGCATAGTCCAATCTTTGTCATCAACAATCTTCCCAATAGATGAGAGCTAATCTCTCAAATCAGAAATCCTCATGAAGTATGCCATGACGGATTCACCTTTAGCCATCTTGATGTGATGAAGCTGCCACTTCAAAGCTAGGGCACGGCTGGTGTTGTTGATTTCGTACATCTCCTCCAATGTTCTGAACATTTTGCTTGCTGTCTTCAACTTTGAGATGATGAGAACAATGTGGTCCTTCATGGAATCAACTAAGATATTCTGAGCTTGAAGGTCTTTCTTCCTCCATTGCGTCTTTTCTTCTTCTTCCTCAGCCTTGGAAGATTTTTTGTTCACAAAGTCTGCAAGATCATTTCCATTCAATGCAAGCATGATCCGAACTCTCCATGACGTGAAATTGGATGCCCCATCCAACCTATCTTCAACCCTGAGACTGTGAACCATCTTGAAGAAATGATAAGAGCAGAATGTAGATAACTGATTACTGCAAATCTGATTACACTAATTCGAACCAAGCTCTGATACCATGTTAATTTTAGCAATTAGATTGACAGTAAGGAACAAAAAAAAACACAAATGCACACATAACACAATGATACCCTGGGAAAACCTCCCTCTTGGAGGTGAAAACCCAGCAAGAAAATCTCAGATCTGATTTAGATTAAGAGCAGAAATAGATTACAACTTTGCCCAGCTAGGGCACAAAACATAGGCACCAAAACACAACTTATCTGAACCTTAATTCTGATCCAAACTGATTATGATGTCCAAAATGAAGCTCGCTTGCACATAAGATTGATTGCACAGTAAACACAGAGGTTCGACAGCCTTAGATAAGCTTTAGCAGACCTAGGGTTACATTCAGTTAGCTTGAAACTGCGTCGCTCATGCTAGATCAGATTCGCTTCACCAAGTAACAAGTTCGCTGAAGATTGCTGATGAATATTACTTGTCTTAATGGTAATGGATAGTTCGCTCATAGCAGAGATAGATGTTATGGCTTCATTGATTTGTGACTACAAGTCACTTTTCATTTATAGGAGATCACACAACCAATAACCTTGGTCGGCCTTATGCAATTTGGCGCCAAGTTACAATAATTCAAATAATTATTTACAAGTTACATTGAATAGGTCCTGACCTATTTGCAATTACAAGTTACACATAATCAATTCGCCCATATAGGGCCTGGCTCAAATCGGATGACACAGCTGAGATGCTCAAAATGCTAAGGCCGATAGGCCATTCAACATTTTATGACTAGGTTGGCACCTAGGAGGGATCTGACCTAGCTACCAAAATCAACACTGCCCAATTTGCACTTCAAGGGATTCACCACTGCAGATACATGGGCAAATTGAAGTTGAAGAAATTGTTGTAAGGTGTCAGAGACACCCAGATCATAAGCATTCAGATCCATATTAGTGTGAGGTAGTGCTCAGCGAATTTGTCAAGGACTTGGCATCACACCCAAATGGCTGTCTGACATTCGCCTCTGGTCTGTTTGATGTTTCCAAACCCTCGGTGGCTTCCAATAAACAAATTGTAAGACAGCGTGAACAACGACTGCTGAAGAAGGCTCGATTTGTTGTTTGGAGGCCACATTTTTTCATAGAGGCTGTATCAATTGCAAGTGGGCCGATTTTCCGCTCAAAAAGGCATTTTTTTAAAGACTAAAATCACTAGTAGCCGTCATCGTTCCTCTCTTTATTGTTGACACAGACATTTTTTTTTCTGTAGATTCATTTTGTAGATATTCTACTCTCTTCATCCTTGCAGAAAATGTCTAGATCAAATTTTATATATTATAAAGTTTGCACAGAAAATATACGCTAGGGTTTGATGTAGTGGGCCCTAGTTTTGAAATTGTTTGGAGTTGTTTTGGGATTTTAATCCCACATTGGCTGTGAGGGGAAGTTTTTTGCTCTTTAATAGCGTTGCAGTGCCTTTGATTGTTGTGAGCAAGTCTCACAAGAGGCTATCTTGCTTGTGTGCTTGGCGAGTTGATTTCGAGATCTGGCTTGGTAATTTGGTACGTGAATCCAGTAAGGAATTTTTTTGCTCAAATTTTTTCAGATTCTTAGCCCTTTTTTGCATTATTGCTTCCTAAACTATTTTTGGGAAGGCTTCATTTGCAGTATTTAGGAGTTACTAATTATTGTTGAAGGTTAATGTCTTTGAAATTTTGGAGATTTGTCATAGTTGATTATGGGGTTTTCATTTCATCCTACTGTGATTATGTTGAAAAAGGGAAACTATAAACAATGGATAGATGGTATTGGTATCATAAAACATCTCAAATGGCTTCATTTGTTGCCACATTTATATAATCTAGTTCCCCTTCCTGGTACTGATAGTAAGAAATTTGCATGGAATTGCAAAAGGGATCATGTCCTAGGAGTTATTACATGCATATTGATGATGCCACTTTGAATGCTATTGATCATTTTGAGTGTCCTCATATTCTTTGGACCAAAATTTGGGAAATACATGGAGATATCGATACTCAGCTATTCTTAAATGATCCTGTTTCAGACTGTCGTGTGCCTCTTCATTTTTCAGACAGCATACCCTATGATCATGCTACTATGCAAGAGTTTGAAGTTTTGGAATACTTTGAATCTTCAAATGAGGATGACGAGGGTTCTTCAGAAGCTCCTTCTTCTCCATCAGGGACAGTTGATGTACCTTCACCTTCAATGATTCATTGTGCAGAGTCATTGATTGAGGCTCCTATCATTCCTGTTTAGCAGGACCATTCATCTTGTGTTGATGATTCATTGAGCACGTTTAGTGATTCATCACAACCAGTATCTCATTGTCTTCCTAATTGGGATTCTTATTTGTCGGACATTGGTTTATTGTTCGTAGAATCTCATATTTCTCACTTGGAAGACACATTTGAGGGTATATCCCTCCTATTTGATGCTAGTTGTGGTACAACTATTGTCACCCCATTTCGGTCTCTCGAGAATGTTTAAAATCAGTTTCTAGTGGTACCTTGTTTGTCACCTTCTATGGTGGTTGGGCATGTTCCTAATTGGTTTCTGACATCATCTTTCAAGGTCTTGGCGACACATGAGCAGATTTTAGAGACATCATCATACATTTTCATGTTTCTTTCTTTCAATTCCTATCTAGAGTGGGAAGCATTCCTGCATTTGTATTTGATTTTGTTTCTTCCAAAAGGGAGACAAGTTGTTTGTCAACATTGGATTATGTTTTGTCTTCAGGCACTTACCATTTTTGCAGGCGATTACACATTGTGGGGGGGCTTCATAGTCTCTCTCTTTCCCTCTTATGGGGGGGTCATTGATTGTATATACATGATGTATGTAGTCCTTGGGGGGTGTGATTGAGTCCTCCATCCATGCATCATTTTTGTTTTCTTTCTCTCTTTTGGAGAGGGGTTTTTTCCCACAGGGTTTTTCTCTTTTTCTCCGTTTGTGAGAGATTTCTTTTTTGCATTGTAAATGGGTACCTAACATGGTTGTGTAGCCGAGATCCATATTGCATCTTCATTTTGCATATAATTCTCCACAAGTTGCACTTAAGGGGGGGTGTTGGAGTAAATGGTTTTTACCATTTACTTGCTTAAGCTTACTTAGGTAGAATAGTTTATTTAATCATTCGGGTGGTTTTTTCCTGTGTTGGGTAGTTTGACACCCGTCACATATTTCATGCCTTTAAAAGGCTTGTACATTATGTAATTTATCATCTCAATATTATTCACTCTTGTTTTGGTGAAATAGCCTGTGTGCTTCTCTCATTTCCTGTGAAGCTTTTCTGTTGCAGATGGTGCTCCTGGGAGGTAGATGACACCAACAGATTTTTTCTATGACCATGACAATATGATGTTTAGAGGCAACTTGATGAAACAATTGGAGTTCTGATTTAATGGGTTTCCCTTGGCCATATGAAGGTAGAGCTTATTGGCTAACCTTCTAGAAGGTAGCATTAAACCTTGCATTCTCCAAGGCCAATAAAAATTAGAGAACCCCTCAATCTAATTCGTCATCATCTCCTTGGAATATTTTTTGTTAAACATTTGATTAATCATTTTTTTTTTTTTCTATTTAGAATTATAATCAAAAAGAATAGTGTTCTTAACAAGCAGTTAAATTGATATGTTTGGTGGTTTAAATTGGGTTGACTTGACTTAATACTAAGTGCATTATCACTTCAAAAAATGCCATTCTTATGATTGATTTTCCAACTTTCCTCGGTCATTTAGATTTGGTAGCAATATTTACGATGTTGTTTGGATTTCTTAGCTCTCTATGGTTAACTTATTTGACAATCATATCATACACATATGGTCCCAAGGATTATAGGACTGTGATAAGATGGTAGTGGAAAGGCCTAGCACATATATTAGAGAGGCCATAAATGGAAATCTTTCCATCACTAGAGTTATGGAAGTTAAAGGACTAGAGATATATAAGTACTATAGACAACAATAGTTGATATATCTTTGATATTGTTGATGCTTTTTAAAAGATGCAAGCAACACCTAAAAACATAACTTTATTATTATTTCTATTATAACCATAGAGGATGTTTTTGATGTTAAGGAGAAACATCACCTCCAAAAATAAGAGATGTCATATAATTTGCATTGTCATGCATATAAGATATTGTCATATGTAAAATCTCCAATTTCAGATAATTATCTTGTATATGAAATAATTTGATAAAAATCTTGGATGAGTTTGCATGGCTAGGGGATTGATAACATTTGATATTAGTTATTTGAATATTGTTATAATCAAGAAGCAGTTTTATTTTAAATGTTACGTAGAAGAAAGGTCCATTGAGGGGCAATAGTATAAGCTAAAAATGTATGTCCAAATGGGAAAAGAAGTCCACAAAGATGACATTTTGATACAATACATACGTGTTTTTCACAACTACATAAGGAGGTCAGTATTGCTCTAAAAACTCTAAATTTCTTGAGTATAAAAGCACCAACTTGTAATGGGTGGTTGTCACCCTAATAAACTATATGAGGAGCAAGCTTGGAAGGGATAGCTCGCTAGTTGCTTTAAATTTTTTTATGGATCATTACTATGTTTAGTAGGATGACTATTTTCTCCTTGTAGAAACATGACAAATTAGACATACTTATGCTTATGAAAATCCCATATGATCTCTTTGATAAGATCATCATATCATTTTTCAAATATTGTCATAACATATTATATGTTGACCTACTTCTTATTAAATTAATTATGGGCTTTTATTATTTTTGCGTCAAAAATAAAATTAATTGATTATTGTGTTACTGACTTTGTTGGTGACCCTATTTGTAGGACATATACTCCAAACTGTCTTCACAATATGGTACAACTACTATTACATGGATGGAGTAATATTTAAACAACTATCTTCTACAGCTTTTTAATCAAAAGATGACTACAAAAGTAGAGACAAAATAATCAATGTGGCTTAAGAGATTATTGGAAAGACTTTTCATCTGAGTACTATTACAAGTTCCATTTTATTATATAATAACCAAAGTTATTTGCTTCTACCAAAGGCTCCTATTTCCAGAAATAAAGCACATTTGAAGTTCATGGGCACTTTATTCAAGGAAAAAGCTTTCCATCCTAATATTATTCTCCAGTTCTACTAGACTAATTATCAGATGACAAATATACCAAGATCAAGAAGAACTGGACTAGGCTCCCAGTAATCACAAAAGAAATCATATATGCATTATAGCATCAAACCTCTATACAGTACCAAATTTTGCCAAATTCAAATCAATGTTTGGTCGTATGGAGTTTCCATTGAGGGGGAGTGTGCATGACAATGGCACCTCTAAAACCTACAAAGGCATACAATAAAATTTGTAGGCATTATGGCTAAACTTGGGATGTAAGACCTAAGAGACATAAATAAGACTTCTAGGCATTATATGTATAAGCCCTATGGGCATATTGAAAGTTCTCTTTGTAAATCTTCCACTTGTAAAAGCATTGTATTATATAAGACCTCTAGACACTATATAATGAACTTGGGGAGGCTGGTTTGAAGAGTTTCGAGCTCCAATAAAAACATTATAAGACCTCATTTAAGCATCATTTTTAAAACACTGGTATTATAAATTGTGACAAGATTACTTTCATGTAGTCCGAAATACATGTTCTTCATTTTCACATATATTTGTGTCTCTATTTATCACTATCAAAGAAGACATACGTTACTGGGGGCACTTCATTTTTTTATAGAAATTGACATGTGATACCCATTATTAACATTAAGGGGGAGTGTTAGAACATAATGTTATTAGGTGTCATACTCTTATAACATTTATATAGTGTTGTAATATAATGTTATAAAATATTATGTTTATTATATGCTTTATAAAGCATATACCATTTAATAATTAATAATCTAATAGTTAAATAATCTAATAACTATTAGATTATTAATTATTTACAAATGGTTGCTTTGAAAAGGTGTGACTAATACCCCTTAAGATATTTTGCCACCCTTTCTATATTTAAGGAGGTTCTCTCCTATTGAAAGGTAAGTGAATTTGAAGATTTGTAGCGAATTCTATCCCTATGCACAGGAGGTATTATTGACCATGTGGAAGTAAGTAGAGGAGCATCCCAAGGTTTAGTCTATTTTTTAATAGACTATTTTTTGTAAGTGTTTTATAATAAAATGATGCTTTATGGTGTTTTTAACTTGGAAGTGTTTTCTCCATGCATATGTTGTGTAATGTGTTAAACCTACATTTGTATAATTCTCATTTTATTTATAATGATTAGTATCCTAAGATCCTAATTTCTAATAGTTTCTCTACTTATTGGGTGCTTGAGATGGAGTCTGCATAGTGTATTTTCTAGGTATGGTTATGTTGCCAGTATTACTTCAGATATGAGTATTGATATTGTTTTTTGTGAAGACTCTTTGCGTGGATTGTATTGTAACCGATATTATTGTTGATTAATACATTGGTTCAAAATTTGGAGGTTGGGTTTATCCTAGGATACATCGTGTTATGGTGAATGATTTTGTTATGTTTCTTTCTTGCAAATTATTTTAGATCATATTTTTTGTTCACCTCTCCTCTTAGATTAGTGTAGGAAATGTTTTTGCACCTTAGCTTCCTTTCATTCAGTATTAGAGCCTGATCAACTTGGCTCCTAAGTGATAGAAACAAGGTTTGTTGTACTAATCTTGGTTTGAATGGAAGCATGCACAAAGAAAATCTTTGTTTTAGGAAAGATGGCAAGCACTTTTAGAATGGAGATGGAAAAATTTATTGGCACTAACTTTGAGCCGTGGAAGCTCAAGATGGAAAATTCACTCATAGATCGAAATTTGTTGGTGATAGTATCCGGATCTAAATCAACTGCAATGTCATTGGATGATTGGGTAGTGTTGGATAGAAAGGCAAGAAGCCTTTTTAAGCTTTGTTTGGCAAATTTTGTGTTATTAAATGTCTATGAAGAATTTGTTGCAAGAACCTTTGAAAAATGTTGGGGAACTTGTACCAGATTAAATCCTTGGTTAATAAGCTTTTTCTGTAGAAAAATTTGTACACTTTGAGGATGGGTGATGGTGATTTTGTTGTTGAGCATTTGAATGTGTTCAACACAATTATAACCTAGTTAAAATCTGTGGGTGTAAATATGGAAGAGGAAGATTAATGCACGACTCTTCTGTGTTCTTTGCCAAACTCATGGGACAACTTGGTGATAACTATTGGAACTTGGAAGCACTATCTCAAAATTGGTGCTTAATAAGTTAGTGAGATCATGGCTACTCGTTTTTTGGAGGAGATGAGGTGAAAGGCTATCAAATCCACCAATGAAGTTTTGGTTCGTGGGCAGTCTAAAGAAAAAAGTAAGTACGAGGGAAAATCTAAATTTTGTGGGAGATCTAAGACTCTTGGAAAGTCCAAGGCAAAATGTTGGAATTACGGCAAGATGGGCTACTTTAGAAGAGACAAGGAGGAGAAAAAGAAGAAAAATGCCAAATTTGATGATAATTTTGATAAATCTTCTCAAGAGGATGTAGGAGATGCCTTTGTTGCAACCTTGGCAACACATGCATATGAGGATGGATAATAGACTTTATATCTTCTTTCCACATGACTCCCCATTGGGGGAGGTTTTCAAATTATGAGAAATATGATGGTGGGCAGGTATTCCTTGGATAACTCATATCTCAATATAGTTGGTTGTGGGAGAGTCAAGATTCGATTATTTGATGGGAGGATCAAAGGAATTATTAGTCATGCACATCCTTGGTTTGGCATGGAACTTGTTATTTGTAAGTAAAACACCCCCGATGCGGGTGTATAGGTAGTCTTCAACAATCGAGATTGTAAGATGGTTTGAGGAGTTATGGTGCTAAAAAATGGGGTTCGAGTTGGTACTCTCTTTTGGATTGATGAATGCACTTACATACAATGGAATAGTTCTTCAGTACATATGGTGAAGAGATCTATAGAGTCGACACCTCAGTTATCGAAACTTACAGTGAAGAGATCTGTTGTATCATGTTTTAATGGCTGTGTATTTTTGGTACTTAAGCTTGCTCTTATATCATAGAGCTTGTTACCCTTTGTGAAGACAAGGTTATGGCACTAGTGCATCAGCCATATTGGTGAAAAAGGTCTACTAACTTTGAAAAATAAAAATCTTGTAGAGGGGCTTGTTGATTGTTCTCTTGAGTTTGACTTTTGTGAGCATTGTATTTATGGAAAACAAAACTGTATTTAGTTTTACTTTAGTTCCCATAAATTTTTTGGGTTGTTGGATTTTATTCTTTCTAATGTATCTGTCCCTATTCCTTTCATGTCAAAATCTTTGTATTATGTATTATTTATTGATGATTATTCTAGGAGGACATGGCTATACTTTGTTAGAAGTAAATCCAAGGTCTTTAGTTAGTTTAGGGAGTTAAAGACTCTCTTGGAAAACCAGATTGGTAGAAAGATTAAGGTGTTGAGAACTGACAATGATGGTGAGTATTGTTCTACAGAGTGGAGTTGCAAAACACATGAACATGATGTTGATGGAGAGGGCTATGAGTATGCTTGGTGGGTTTGGCCTAGAATAGAGGTTCTGGGCATAAGTGGTTTGGACAAGCAAAAAAACCTTCACTTTAGCATCTTCATGTATTTTCTTGTGAGGTATATGCTTGTGTTCTTAGGAAGAAGCGACCAAAGTTGGATAATAATGTTGTCAAATGTATCTTTATTGGCTGTGGTGTCAGTGTGAAAGGGTATTGTTGATGATTGTTTTTAGACAAGTCAACAATAGAGTAAAATACAGAGTATCTAACTCTCTCTTGAGCAAAGCCTCTCGAATGCTGAACAAAGTGATCAAACAAGATGACTCCAAGGTTCCTTTTTTATGATTTTGTAAGGGATAGCTCAGTGACTTGATATGATTTTGCTGGTAAACACAAAGGGACTTACGCTGACTTATTCTTACTTCATTTAGCTTATTCCTCCTTTCAGTGTGGATGATGTATGTACAAGGCATCAATGATAAAGAAAAGTAAAAGGGCAAGAGTTTAGGAAACTAATCTAAGGTCAATGAAGCAATGATGATGTATGAATAGACAAACTCCTTGATTAACCTAACTCCACTTCGCCAAGGATGCCTACAACTACATGGAGTTGGTGCAATCTCCTAAGGTAAACGAAAGGTTTTCAAATCATGAGGGCTTATGTAAGCACCCATCGGATGGCGCAGCTCAAACAAGCATCCACAATCGAACTTATGCAAATGAGGCTCAGACTAGCTTTACACAACACTTCACCAGCGATGAATGTTAAAAGCATGAGCTAAGAGTTGATCAAATATTCAATACAACATACATAACATCAAAGAGCTTCTAATCTACTTGAAACATCTTTCCATTTCATTAAGATATAGAAAATCATGTTACTCCACAAGACAACACTTAACACCAAATGAATTCCAATGTCTTTGCATTAATCTTGAGAAATATTTACAACAATTTCAAGCCCTCTCAGAGAATTTTGAGTCTCTCCTATTCTACTCCTAAAAAACTATCAACTGAACTACTGACTACTCTCTTTACAAATGAGGCAACAAGGCCTTTATATAGTGTCCAGAATACAACGAATGGCTAAGATCAATTCATGTAGCCAAGGGCTTAGATCATGCCACCTCATAGGTAGTTACAACAACTTTCTATTTTTAGTACAAAGAGAGAGGCAATGAAGGCACGTTTTCGAATGTGATAAGGTAAGATGAAATCATTTAAAACATCTTCCACATAGGCATCTCTTTGGCTTCTTTTATTAAATGATACATTGAATGCATTTGAAATGATGCGGCAACATTTGATTGGATGATGATAAGTGTTTGCCACATAGATGCCACCTCAGCATGTCTGGTGGATTTCAACTGTTAATTCAATATGCTTTGTGGGTGAACACTTGAGATGTATCTTATTGACCTTGCGTTGTTCATTGTAAGTAGGATATGTATGATGCTTGTAGCTTCATTTGATTAACTTTGTAATGCTTTCTCTTCTCTTGCAGGTAGGTTGATAATCTTCCTTGATGCTTCTTCATGAAGAGTAGATGATGATTGATGTTTCATTCATGTATCGGAGTAGGAGATCTCTCTTGAACTTGAAGGTCGAATGGAACTTGAAGTTGAATGGATGAAATATCTTTGAACATGATCATGCTTGATGAAGTACACTTGAATTTGATGTGATCTAACATGATGTTATTGATGTAGGAGACTTGAGGTGATCCCTTAAAGTGGTGTTCCCTTTGCAACTTGAAGGTGAATTAGGTACTTGCTCTTGATGATCTTGAGGTACCCTTTAGATCAGCCACATGATGATGACTCCTTGAAGGTGACTCCAAGCTTCTCGCTCAAAAGTGACTCATTGAACAACTCCTTAGCTTGGCTAATGTTCCTACAAGACAAGATAAAATAATATCAATCCCTTTGTAACACAAAAATCACTTTAAACATGTAAATAACTTGTCATCAAGTCTAGGCGCATATCTAGGTGAAAAGAGGAACAAAAAAATGCCTAACATAAATTAATCCCACATTCATGACTTGAACGATTTCAATCAATTGTAATAGTTTAAAGGAGCCAATTTCCCTTATGAGGTTCATCCAAAAGACACCTTTCAATGCAAATTCTTCCTTAGGCACTAGAAATGTAATCTCTCTCTAAGGCGCTAGTAGTTGATGAGTATAACAAGAAAGGGCGCCTTAAGTCCTTCACCCCAATTTAGCCATTTTGGAGGTCCTTTCCACAAGGCGCTCAATTACTGAGATCATTAGGTGCAACTTAGCCTTAGGCGCTTGTGGAGGTACAAAAAAAACAAGTCAAGGCACCTAACTTCATGACTTCATAATTATCACTTTAGATGATTTCAAACAATTAAAATAGCATAAAATGATTTCCCTTCTCAACGCGCCTACTTTTAGGCATGAATTTGATTGATTTTCCCTAGGGCGCCAATCTAGGTGGCAGAGATGGGAATGGGCACCCTAGCTCATAAGGCTTTAATCTTGTCATTTTAAACTCAAATTGATGATTATGACTCTTCACTTTGATAAGGCGAAGTCCTTTAGGCTTGATTCTTGCCTTCACAAGGCTAGGCGCCAATTTGGAGTTGCAAAAACAAGGAAATGCGCCTAGGTTCAATTGGACTCATCTTGCTATTTTTGTGACTAGGCGCTCACTCAATGATGGCCTTAGATGCAACCTCTCCAAGGCGCTCATATGAGGTAGGAAATTACAAGCAAAAGCGCCTAACACAATTTGGCCTATTTCCTTGGGTTTTTTGATAACTTTAACACTTGAAGAACCTCCAATCTCATGTCTTCAAACCCTCTATCTCATGTCTTCAAACCCTCTTCTCACAAGGTGCCCTTGATGATGATTTTGAGTGTGAAATGGCACCTATTCTCCTGGAATGAACTTGATTGCTTAGTGGCACCAAATGTAGACTTCCTGAATAGTAAAGGGTGCCTTGATATAGTGGCTTCATTCTTGGCATCTTTTTGAGGTTATTCATCCATACTATTGCCAAGGCACTCAAAATGGGTAGTCTAATCAACTTAGGTGCACTTCTATGGTTGAGTAAAACATGAAATGGCGCCTAGCTCTAAATGCCCTTTCCTTGTCAAATTTGCAATATTTCATGCTTCCCAACATCAATTTCAATCAAGGCGCTTTGGTTTGAAGCCTTATTTGCCCAAGGCGCAATCTTAAGGTTGTCTAGATGATAGAAGGCGCCCTGAAATATAGGCGGAGTTTTGAGGTTGTGCAGGTTGGAGAAATGCGCCTAGCTTCCTAGAGCGAATTCGCGCCCAAAATTGAAAGTCTAGAGGGTAAGGTATATTGAAAAATATATTTAAGTATAAGTTTAGAGATGTTTGAGATAGGTCTCAGATCCACTGGATTTAACATGTAGATTATAGAATTTGGAGGATCCACCAGATTTCAGACTTAGTCAATTTTTCAGTGTTTCAGGATTTCAGGCTACCAGACTTAGTCATTTTCAGGATCTCAAACATACATCAGGATTAGGTCTCAGTGTTCATTATTTGGATGGAATTTGATTAAGACCCTCCATTATTGCAAGTTCATATTCTAGGTGAGACTTCCAGGTATTTCATTACTTCAAGCATCTTCTCTAAGCCAAATTTGGTGATTTCCAACTTGATTTCTCTTCTAGGTGCAATTCGATGATGATTGGAGTGTGAAATTGCGCCTAACACTTAAATAACATCCAATTTCATGCTAAGGCGCCAAAAGGGATAGTCTAATGCATGAAAGGTGACTAACTTAAGTTTGCTCATTTTTGACATTTGATGTTGTTTACACCCTTGTGAGACTGGATCATCCTTAGGCGCCCATTTTTAGGTTGTTCATCCACACTATTGGCAAGGCGCCTAAATGACAAAAGCGACAAGAAATGGCGCCTAAACTCATTCACTTCAACCTAGGGCGTCCATTTGATGGTCATCTGAACATGCAAAGGCACCTAGATTCTTCCTTCATCAAATTTCTTGATGTTTAAGGCCTTTTATATCAATTCCAATCAAGGCGCCATCTTTTGGAGTGGTTGAAAGTTGATTTTCCTCTAGGCGCACATGTAAGTCTCCACCTAAGGCATTGGTTTGGATCTCTGCAAATGGGAAAATGCGCCCAAGGTCTTCAAGCAAATTCGTGCCCAAAACCAAAAGTCCCCAAGGTCAGGTATATTGAAAAATATATTTAAGTATAAGTTTAATACTTTAAATATTTTTCAATATACCTTTCAGGATGTTTGAGATAGGTCTCAGATCCACTAGATTTAACATGCAGATTCTAGATTTTTGAGGATCTACCAGATTTCAGACTTAGTCAATTTTCAGGATCTTCAGGATCAGGATATCAGACTTAGTCATTTTCAGGATCTCAAACATCAGGATCAGGTCATCAAGGGGTCCTAAGACTCAAACACCACTGACTTCATCATGCAATGAACTAAAGACATCATCAAAACTTCATGCAAAGCATCAAAACTCAAAAAAAAGGGGGATCCCCATTTGCAATGGGGCGATGTATGATTTGGTCACAACAGGTACAAGCTTTGGGATTTTCTAGTTGGAAAAGCTTTGTGCATTTGGAATGTGATCTTTAGGGAGATCAAGCTTTCTTGTATGGTTGAGCATCCAAAGGAAGATAGAAAGTTAATTGTGTAGCTATAGCTTAAGACCAAAAAGGCTGCTCTAGATGATGAACCAAAGGTTTAGGTTGGGGTAGATGGGGAGGATAGTAGAGACAACTCAGAGAGTTCTAAAGAAGTAGAACCTCCACCTCAACTTTTGAGGAAGTCCCCTTTGTAGAGGAGGCAAATGGAAAGGTATAACCTCCCTTATTTTAGATGTATATTTTCTTTGTTGACTAACACTTATGAGCTCAGAACAGTTAAAAAGGCAATTGAAATGGATGATTGTGAGTCTTAGAAATTGGCCATGGATGAGGAGATGGTTGCACTAAACAAGAATGATACATGGGACTTCGTATAGTTCCCTGATAGACATAAACCCATTGGTTGTAAATGGGTGTTCAAAAAGAAGTTGGGCTTTGATGGTAACATTGACAAGTACAAAATACGATTGGTTGCCAAGGTTATTTTTAGGTTGAGGGAACAAATTTCGGATAGATTTTCTCCCCTGTTGCAAAGTTGACATGTATCAAAATACTATTAGTTTGTGTTGTTTTTAATCTTGAGGTTGAGTAGATGAATGTGAAGATAACTTTCTTGCATAGTAATCTAGAGGAGAAGAGTTACATGTCACATTGAGAGCACTACATTGAGAATGCTAAGGAAAACTTGGTTTGTTGGTTGAAAAAATTCCTCTATGATTTGAAACAATCTCTTAGCATATGATATAAAAAGTTTGATTCATATGTTTTAGGGTTGGGGTCTATTAGGTCTAATTCAGATCATTTTGCTCACACTAAATAGAATGGTGATGATTTTATCATTATCATTTTGTATGTCAATGATATGTTGTTATTTGCTAATGGTAAGGAAATGATTAAGGACTTAAAATCTTAATTTTCATTATAGTTTGAAATTAAGGACTTAGGGGCTGCTAAGTACATCCTTGGGATGAAAATTAGATGGTATGTGGCTAATAGAAAACTTTGGATTGGTTAGAGGAAGTATGTTGAGTCTATTTTTGTAGCATTTCAATATGACCAACAACAAACTAGTGATTGTTCATATTTTTGTGGGAACTAAGATTTCAATTGAATAGTGTCTTATGATATAGGTAGAGATGGAGGAGATGAGTTTAGTGCTCCATGCTAGTACAGTAGGGAGCCTTATGTATGCTATGGTTTGCACTAGACTAGACATTGCCCAAGTAATGGGAGTCTTGAGTTGTTACATGGCCAATCCTGGATGGGAACATTGGATTGTAGTGAAGAGGGTCCTTAGGTATTTGCAAGGTACTTTTGAGTATTCCATTTTCTATCATGATAATGTTTCAAAGGACCAACACTCAGTGGGTGTATAGAGTTATGTGGATTTAGATTGGTTAGGGGATGTTGATAGTAGGTCTACTAGTGGATATGTGTTTAGCTTATTTGGTGGTGCAGTGAGTTGGATGAGTAAGCAATAGGCTATGGTTGCTTTATTCACAATAGAGATAGAGTACATGGAAGCTACTCATGCCTGAAGGAGTCCATTTGGCTTGTGTGATTGTGTTTAGATGTTGGGCCACATCAGAGAGCAACTAGAATTCACTATGATAGTCAAAGTGCCATCAACTTGGCAAAAAACCCAACCTTTCATGTGCGGACAAAGCACATTGATGTCTAGTATCATTTTGTTTGTGGCATGGTGGACGATGGGAGGGTATTGTTGGAAAATGTTGATACTTAGGAGAATGTTGCAGATGCTTTGACAAAGCTAGTTAGCACAAACAAGTTCAGGTGATCAAGTAATTCTATGGGCCTCTTGGCCCTTAGTAGATAGTTTATGGTGTTGGTATTCCCTTTGCTCTTGCAAGGTGTTTGACAAGTGGAAAAATGTTAGGAAAAGTGTCTCAACCTTACATCTTAATGTTAAGAACACTAAAATGCAATTTCTAGGCTATAAAGGTTGTTTTTTGCTCCTAAAATTATCAAATCGGGCTATAACTGGCTAAAGTGGGTTATGGTGAGATGCATCTCTTTGAGATTTTCAATTCAAAAAAGTGCTTCAATTGGCTTCTTGGATCAATAGTTATGACCTTTGGAAGTTAGGCCCTCCACATTAGAAATGTAAGAGCATCTATGACATATAAGAGATTTGTAAGGAGGAGTTACACATGTTGACCAAGAATATTCACTAACCAATGACATGTCATTATAACTATTATAAAGCATCTTTGAAGGGTTTGAATAAGACAAATTGGAGCACCCAAGTTGGGAGGATAACTATGACATGTTAAGATAGATTCTTAATACTTATGATAGGTGTAAGAGTATTTTAGGACTCTTGGGATTTGGGCACCACTTTTGGGTGGTATTAGCTCATAGTTTTGTGATTGCTTTTTGATGGTTTCATGTATTGGTTTCTCTATTTGTTGGGTGCTTGGGATGGATTTTGCATAGTGTATTTTGTAGGTATTGTTATGTTGTTGGTATTACTCCAAATCTTAGTGTTGGTTTTGTCTCGTGTGAAGGCTCATTGCTTGAATTATATTGTAATCTATATTGTTGCTGATTAATACATTGATTCAGAGTTTGGAGGTTGGGTTTTTTCCCAAAAGGGCTTTTTTTGGATACATCATTGTATTATGGTGAATGATGTTATTGTGTTGTTTCTTTTTTGCAAATTATTTTTGATTGTATTTTCTGTTCATCTTTCCTCTTAGATTAGTGTAGGAAGTGTTTTCGCACCTTAGCTTCCCTTTATTTACTATGAGGAATAACCTTGATACCCATCAACATCTAAGTATCCAACTCCATGTCAATTTTCTATTGCTTAAGTTCTCAGAACCCTATAGTGGTGGTGGCATATGGAATTCTCCTTATGTTCTGAATTACCATCCCAACCATTTCAAGCTTCCCTCCATGCATCTCTATCTCATGGTTTCATGATCCACTCATTATGGTGTAGTTATAGAGGATTCATGAGAGAAATTAACGACTGCGCACTTAGCAAAATCTTGACAAAAAGATTGGCAATTTGACTAAATGCCAAATTAAACCACTGAATTCAGAATAACTATGAAATTTCATTGTTGGTTGGAATTTTTGTTTCATAACTAGTCTAAAACTCAACAAAGTGTTGTTGTCTCTAATTGTTTTAGAGAGAGTAGAGTGAAATATGACAAGATGCAACCACCTATAAAGTATATTGTAACCATGTTCAGGTGATTTGTGCAGCATGTATTCTGACACACCAAAAGACCATGTCATGGTGAACTTTCTCATAACCATTTACAATTCAGTTTAAATATTCTAAGTAAATTCCTACACTTCCCAAATAATCCTTAAATATCTTGAGTTATAGGACTAGGCTGTAAGACACGAATGCATCCCAGTTACAACAATCACATTCTTTATATGAAGTATTTACATCATTAGCAATCTAGTTCTTCAAAAAGCTTATCATGTAGCAGCAACCGGTAATTTCTTTACATTTACAAATGCAAATTTTTAATGTTTTCTGTTCCGTTCTCCATTCATCATTCATTTTATGTTTTTTGTAACCGCCTAGTGGTCTTTATTCATATTATTGCACGGTTCAAGTACAGTTCTTATCCTGATTATCTTTTACAAGAGATAATATATTTATCATCTAGTAATGAATTTTTTCAATTATACCTGCTTAAACAATCTTCTAATTTATTGTTTAATCAAGGAAGTCTTACAACTGCAGACAGACATTTTAGCATTTTGTTATACTTTCCATTTACAGTAAGAAGGAAGTAGTTAAAAATTTGAGAAACGTACACAGGTCTTTATTTAATAGTTGTGATTAGTCGTGATGGCTGTTTGTGGTTGGTTGTTCCCAATTGAAACACCCATCATCACGGACTCTATATGGATAGTCTTGTCAATGATAGAAAGGAAGGAAAGAAAGAAATTATATAAATACACACGAATGACCAAAAGTCTGTCAGTGGGAAATGAAATTCTGTTTTAATAGAGAAGTACTAGGGTAAGGGGGATCCTATATTACAAAAAGGTAACTGGGGGACAAAACTCTAATATGCCAAACTATTTTTTTAGTTGTATTTGTGCTAAATGTTATAACTTTGGTCATAGGAAAAAAAATAGGTGATTTGTTTAGTTAAATATGTACTGGGCTCTTGCAACTCTGAGATTGATTGAATCTTATATTCAAAAAGATAACTTTCTAGAAGACTGACAGATTAAACTTACAGGAGCATATAATTTTCGAAGACTTGTCCTAGTAAATTACAGAGAATGTGTGTGGCATGTCCATCCATCAGAAATAATTCTAGTGGATGGAGAATTTGGTTGGGAGTGATCTGTAATTGTATTTCGTTTTTGGTAATAGCTCAAAAAGATTTTTTTTTTGTCAATGGCTTCCACGAGTTAGTCTTTAGCACAACTGATGTACTAGTTTTTGCTTCATTTGTGACAGGCATATGCAGATACAGGTGTTATAATGGGCCAGACAGGCACATTTCGGAATGATGTAAAGAAGTATGGAAATATTGAGTACATGAAATGTACTCCCGAGAATGATTTTTTCCCTGATTTGTCGTCTGTACGCCGGACGGATATCATATTCTTTTGCTCACCAAATAATCCAACAGGTTCTGCAGCCACAAGAAAGCAAATGGAGCAACTTGTTGCATTTGCAAGAGACAATGGCTCGATTATAGTCCATGATTGTGCTTATGCAATTTACGTGTCTGATGGTAGTCCAAAATCAATATATGAAATTCCTGGAGCAAGAGAGGTATTATATTGTTTTCAGGTTTTGACACTTTGCCGTTATCTAGTATAAAGATTTGTATACATCAGTGCAGAAACATTTTGGAAACTGTTTGCCTTTATAGGTAAGATTAAGGTGTATCCAGATGAAATACAAATACTACTAGTTAGCTGATTTCCAAATGTATTTGTTCTGCATTTGAAGTTGCAAATACTATCTTCTTAGATCTTCTATCGTTACTAATTCCATTTCTATGCAGTATCATATACATGACATATATGCAACTTTCCTCTGTTGTTCGAGTGACACATTTTTCTTGATTGTTTAAACTTTATTTGTCTGTAAAGGTGCCCACATGTCTGCCATCGTGGGTATCTTTTAATGTTACTGAACATGCCCATTTGTTTGTATTGTAAGATAATAATCAACAGAACCTAATAAAGAATTTATTCTTGAAGATTCTCTAAACATAATATAAAGCAAATTAAATATATGAACCACAATGGCTGTATATAAGTTATCAGGCAGATCTGTTTACCTACATGTTTTGTGAAGAATTTGTTGAAATTTTATAGGAAAAAAGTGCAGTACTTTATATCCTTCAAAACTGTCTAGTACTTAATGTTATTTGATTAATAATAATTTCTGCATGGAGAGTAAAGGAATGCAATCCTGAACCACTTGATGCTTGGAAAAAGTAGGAGTTTCTTTGTTGGATAGCTTAACCCCTTAAGAATGAAAATCTCATTGATTACCCCTGATATGGTTCTTGTGAATTGTTATTTTTTGCCAGTGGGGTATGTTACATCCTAAACAGTTTGCTTTTAGAAGAGTGAGGGAGAAGGTTCTTGAAGAAATTAATAAATTTAGTGCTAGATTGGTTAATGAGGCCATCACAAATGAAAGACTTTGAGCCCTTTATTATTTGACTTGTAGGCTTTTGTGAACCACTTGTAGCCACCCTATGGAATGTTGACATTGAAATGGCAGAATGTCCATAAGCATTAGTGTTGGTGTAATTAATTAATTGCACCTTATATTAAGTTTACTTTGGTAATTATTATTTATTTACTTTAGTAAAATAGGAAATAAGAGCACATGTAATCTCTTTGATTGATGGGAGCACATGCAATATCTCCCTCATCAAGGTGAGTTCACTAGACACCTCTGCTCATGTAGTTGAGTCAGTCTCTAGTTCACTGCTCTCTTCAAGGACACTTGTCACATTGACTTGTGCATGCTTGAGCTTATTTATATGTACATCCATTCATTTGATGGTTGATTTGGTTGATTAATTCATTTCCATTATTTTGGAATATCTTGTATTGTTGCATATTATATTATTTGTTTTGTGCTTATAGCTATTGTAACTTTCTTCATGCACCTAGATTCAAGCTTGTGTAATTGGATTCTCATTGAATCTTATATGGTATAAGAGCTTTGTTGGTGTTGAAGTTTGTTCATATCCTTTTAAGAAAGAAGGGTTTCATCTGGAGCTTCACAATCAAAAGCTTCACATTGGTGATACTTGCATCAGATCAAAGTCCACCATCATTTCCAGAGTAGCTAAGAAAGTCAGATTTGGCTTTGGGTTCATCAAATTTGGACACCAGAGGCTAGATCTACAAGGGTTTGAAGCGGGTGCTTTTTTTTTAGGATCCAGAGGAAAGCTAATTTTCGGAGGACTTTGGGTCAAATCTGACCCTACCATTGTGCTCAGAAGGCCTAAAAACCTTAAGATCGATTGTCAAATCATCAAAATCAACCTTGAGATGATCATCTGGGGCAAATTATTTTTGCAAGGCAAGCCGTACGGCCTCCCCAACACACATTCCAAGGTGACTAGTTTTTTTTTTTAAATATATATATATATATCATTTTCCTGCAATGTAAAAAATAATATTTCAAAAAAATCATATTGAAAAAAAAATTATTTGTAGGTTTTTTATTGTGAAAAAGTTTTGAAAAAAAAAAATGTGCGAGGTACAGGGTACCTATGCAGGCCCCTGTCCCTGTGTTAGGGCCATCGTAGGCCCTTCAGGTCCCGCGCCCCATAGGGGCTGCGGTCCCTTAGGGTTCTGTATCTCTTTGGGGCCACGAACCCCCATATGGGGCTGTGTGGGGTGGCTTCAACCCCCACACCCCTTTCAAATTTGTTTTTTTCATGTTTTTTTGTATTATTAAAAAAAGCATGTTCAATAATGTTTTTTTTTCAATTTAAAAAACAAAAACTTGCCCTCCAATAAAAACTTTGCGCCATGTATCGGGTCTATACCTACCTCAGCTTCCGTGCCCAGCCTCAGGGTTTGTGTCATTTGGTGGCTGTTTTTAAGTAGTGCCTCTTTTTTTTAGAGGCAAATTTAGCCACTTGCTAAATTTAGAGGAGCTCTACATGTATCTGGTGGAATTTTTTATTGGCTATAGCTAATCAGTTTGGCAAGGTTGCTAATGTTGGCAGGGCTCTATATTTGGTGATAGTTTTGCCAAATTTGGCGGAGGTTTATTTTTTGCCAAAACTACCCTTCACAGTTGGCAGTTTTTTTTGCACCTGATCTTCAAACACCAATATCATGGTCATACAAATGTCTTTTTAAGTGCAATTTTTTTCTAAAATGGGGCAAAATTTCATGATCTTCGCAGTGGTGTAGATGGTTTTCAGTTTGGGTTCTAGTTTTTTTCCAGATTTTTGTTTTCTCAATTTTGGTGCTATGCAGTTCTCATTTTGGGAACTTCAATGGGCCATATCTTGGGCGTACAGACTCCTTTTTTGGGTCTCATTTTTTGGAAGTGCATATTTTTCCGTGTACTTCGCCATGGTGCCATCAGTTTCCTTTCATTTTGTAGTAGAATTGTATTTTCAGCATATGATGTTTTTTAAACATTGTAAGCTCCTATTGTAAGCACTATTTTATTTGTAAAAGCACTGAAATAAAGTGCCATATTGTATTTTGGGGATCTTGCACATCATGGTGTGTCATCATTGTACTTGCATTATTTTATAAAGTGCCATGGGGGGTAGTTTTGTGTGCTAGTTGCAATCACAATTTTGTATGCCTTCATGCGTGTGTGCCTTGTGTTTGCACCCTTTATTAGGTGTAGGTACTTCATCTATGCATCTTCTGATGTTGCTTCTATGTCTTCTTCATGCACTTTCAGTGGATCTGCCATGCCTCTCCCTTCTCAGCATTTTGGGGGTATCATATTGTTAGTACTTGTGCTAATGCTACCTTGTTTTCGCCATGGGGGCAACCTTCATAGGTTGATCAACATTCTTACTTAGAATATTAAAGCAATCAACTAACTTTGCAATTATCATATTTCTTTCTTAGAATAGTCATTACAATTACATAAAGATTGCACATGTACCTCAGTGTAAAGTACATTATCATAAAATTTCACATATATACATATACAAATTACAAATTTTCTGTCACAATTATCACAAATAGGTATTTCTCTAAGTTCAAGCTTCATGGCATTTTGTCTTGCTGCGTGGAGGGAGAGTATCATCCAAGCATTTTGCCTCCAACCACAAACCAGTGGTCCCCCGCACACCTTCCTACTGGAAGCAGCCCTATGCTTCACGAGGGCACTAGATAAAGGGATTTACAAAATGTACCAAGCCATTCGAGAACTAAGTGTATAATACTGACATTGTTACATGCAATCTGCTATACAACTTTAGATACAGTCTAGTTAAGTATGACAATTGACTGACATGCCTTGACAGATACTATGAATCGACAATGCAAGAAGCAATTGCATTCCTTTGGCCAAAGCATTCAAGAATAATAATCACATTCCTCTAGGGATATGTGGGTCATATGCTCATACACTACTATCTCAGCTTGACTCAATGAGAACAACCAGTTTACTGAACACATGATGAAACCACAACACTTCCAGCAATTTAAGAAAATAAAACATTCACATGATTTACTCATCCCATCACAAACTTAACTAATCATCTAGTTTCGTCTTATTTGATTTGAAACCAGTCAAGTATGTGGCAGTGTAATGAAACCATTAAACTATTTCAATTTACTTAATGGATCAACAATAAGCTATCATAGACTCCACATAGCAGCAAATATAGAATTCTCTATCTCAACTGTATTTATCACTATTTACTGCAACATGTATGCAATTACAGAATTCGTACAATCAAAAGTATGTATATATAATTCTCTGCTGTTAACATAAAACCACTGACAACAATGCAGTTTTGTTTACTTATTGCACAATAGATACATAAACGACATTATAATTGAGACATATCGTTTGGTGAAAGATCTACAAGCTCATGGTAAACAATGTAAATAACTAACTGTATAGAGTTATGCCCTGTTGTTTGTCAATCATGGGTGTTTCTTAGTGTAAGTGCAAGTGTACTACTCTCAAGGTAAGATCTTGCCTATCATTCAGTCAAGCATGCATAACACCAACTTCACAAGTTTGAAGGAGAGTTTCAAATAGACAAGTTTAATAACATGAATAATTATAGTTTATAACTTCACCGTCAATATATACTGTTGCTTACAGTCAAATGACAACCATCCTCTAAGTACAATTTCCGCATACAATAAATAATAATATGTTTAGACTCTATACAATAGTGTCTATCACTATCTTTGGCCACTTTTAATCACAATCTGAGTAATGAATACCTATACACAACTGTTATCGTAGCATAATAATAGAATATAATAATACATATAGCTGTTTGTAAGCAGTGAGAGACTCTGAATTTGTTTGTTCATACTTCCCAAGAGTGGTGATGAAGTTGGCAAGACACAGTGGTAGATACTTGACTATAGGAGTCTACATGGTACAGCTCTTAGCAAAATTTCAAAGCATAATCTTTATCCATCAGCTACTTACAGTGTTTGATGTCATGAAATATTTTCAGTTTTGCCGATTGGTTTCACTATGACCCCCTTAGTTGTAAATGTGAGTAATGAATAAAGAGAAGGTTAGTTCACAGTCCTTAACAGGAATATGATACTCTGAGAAAAGTAGAAATTCAATTATCTTGCCTTAACTAAGCTGCTGTTCATGTTTCTTGCATTCATACATTGAAAAGAGAACACTCTTGATTTTGGATCATAACCACTGGGGAATATAATCATAATAACTTACTCATATGTTGCCCAAAGACATAGTAATCTTTCCCCTATTTACCCATTTTAAGTTGTTCTAATAGTTTGAAAGTATGCTACTGGTTAACATAATAATTTTTGCTCATAACAATCATCGACTTGCTCTTCAACTTAGAATAGAGTCGTGTTACCTTGTTTAATACCCAGGTTGGCATTATTGATGCCATGGAAATATGGCTGTATCATTCTAGCTTGGCTGTGAACTGCCCTAAATATTAAACATTGCTACGCAAATGCAACAGCCACACATTTATATATTTGGATATCATATTGACAAAGACAGACAAATAATTCTGGAATGTTTGAATGATTTCTTCCTTCCAGCTACAAGCCGTAATGCAAAGAAAAATACATGTTTAAACTTCTTAATCCTTGGCCAATGGGTTCTCAACCCTTGGCATTGAAAAGCTATGATTAGGTTGTAAACAACAAGAAACTACAAATTTATCAAGTTTGTCAACCCAAATGCAACAATTTTACCACAAATTTATATGAGGATTCAAAAAGATTTGTAAATAGAGAAGTGAAATAGCCACAGGCAATCCCTTTATGCCAACATCTTATTCCCAAGTGTGGAAATAAGATTTCAAAAGTGGAGAACAATAAACAACAGTACTCACCTATTCACGCCTCCAAAATATGGAAGTTGAACGCATCAACACACTAGTTCGCGCTATGATTCACCTTCACTTTGCAATCCCCCGTATCTTCCCTTCTCTTTTCTGCTTTTTCCTCTCTTCCCCTTTTCCAAGACTAACTGATGCCAGAAACATAGTTTTTCCCCCTCTCAAAATGAGTGGCCAACTTGCCAAACTAACCTCCATTAACACTCCCACCACTCCACAAGTCATTGTGGAGGAGTGGTTTTTCCCTCCAAAGATTATGCAGGAGTTGCCCATCAGGCCAGTTGACTTTATTTCTCACTTTCTCATGTCCATGAAATTCTCAACACTTCCATGACTCCCAAGCATTAATGAAGAGTAAAAGAGTGATTTGCACACAATCTGCTCTATTAAAACCATATGGAATGATAATAATATGAACCAACTTTTATTTAATACATACAACAAGTTTCAATTCAAACCTACACAAAACCATGAGGATCAAATTCACTCGACATCACCAAATGTAGAAAAGACATTAAACAACATTGACAATGCAGTAACTAATGCAATGTGGCACCAAAGCGGACATCAAGACCATGACTCAAGCAACAATTGACAAAACATCACTAGTTAATATTTTTGCAAGACAGTGGAGTGTGTGTGGTTCTCGGAGTCATGGTCTAATTTTGCTGTTTCGCCTTGATCTGCAACTCTTTCCTCAATGATGCTCTCCCTTCTGAAATGGGAGGGGGATTTACCTATCCTACGTCCTCCTCATAACCAGCGAAAGAGTAGTTAGTTTGACATTATTCTCCAAATCAATAATCATCATTTAGGAAATCATTACAATGTAAAATTAATTGTGGAATTCCAACAATTCGTCATAATCTTGCCATAATATTAAATTAACATAAAATCAAATTAACCACAGATTGAATGACTTTCCAATATAAGGATTAATATTCATATCAAAATACATCCATAAAGCAAATGTTCGCATTTAACGATTAAATGATTGTTTTCAGAACAATAAAACATGTTATCATCAAATTGAAATATTACCATCCGTAACATATGATGAATAAATACTTATAAATGCATAATATACTCAACCAATATTAAAGTAATAAAACTTGTCTGAAAATATATGTTGTCCAAAAACGGGGTGTGAGATCAGATTTGATACAGACATAACAAGAATTTAGATTGTAATTGCTTGGAAAGACCTAGCGAAATAAATATATTGACCAGTTTATATGTTATGGTGTAATGTAGGATTAGTCAATCAAATGTAATGTCTAGACATCAAGTTTCATTTTAGGTTAGTTGAGGTTGAAACATCAAGGTGGTTATTGAACAGACACAACCCTTCCATCATCATTATATTCCCAAGTTCGAGGATATGTTTGGTTAGCTCTCTTAGTTATTCTCCCTGGTGATACTGTTTGTCTAAGTTTCAAGAGAATATGTATTGTTGGGATGTGAATAAAGTGCCAACTGCCAAGTTCTTATTCCTATCTATGATTATATATATTTCTCTTTCCAGTTTGGTTGTGCACACTTTGTTTCCATTTGCCAATGTCCAATGCATTAAATTGGGAGCAAACTATTTGGTTGCTATTAGTGCTTGCAGCAGTTTCTTTTTCATTGGTAGAAATTGTATTTCGGCTGCTTTGTTCTTTATTTTTGAAGGATCAATCTGCATTTACTTTAAGGATGCAGCCATCTGCATGTGTGGGGTCTTGGTTCTTTTACAGACTTGAAAAGCATCCAATGCCTGAGTTGACCCTTAAAGAATTTTCAATATTTTGATATGCTACCATTTGTATTATGTCGGGACAGTCACGACTTTGACTGAGTTGTAAAGCATAAGGTACATTTCACTATGTGAAAAGATATGTTCTATGTTGATTTTTATAAGTGATGAATCTTATAGATCTGAAATGAGGTTTAAAACGATGCATTTATGATTGCCAAATTCTTGTTTGTGAGTATCTGTTGAAAGGGTAAGTCCTAGGATGACAATAAATAGGGTGGCCGAAGACTCAGTTTTATTCATTTGAAAATTCAAAATTGGTATACCATGACATATGGAGGGATCCTCCGGTGCCTTCAACATTGATGAATTATAATAGTCAAAGCTCAAAAGTGGGTAGATTGAATAGTATAGAAGTAAGAGTTTTAACATTAAAATGCCAAAGTTGATCCACTAATACATATTAAGATTAATTTGGCATTTTACTCATAGTAGTTATCCTTCCTTCAAAGCATTAGCTTACTCCAACTTTGAAGATATGCTCATTTGGTTACTGTTGTATATTATGCTGCAGGTTGCGATTGAGATTGGATCATTCTCCAAATTTGCTGGCTTTACAGGTGTCCGTCTTGGGTGGGCAGTTGTTCCTGATGAGCTTCGGTTCTCCAATGGATTCCTTGTTGCAAATGATTTCGATCGTATTGTGTGTACTTGTTTCAATGGAGCATCTAATATTGCACAAGCTGGTGGATTGGCTTGCCTTTCTCCAGAAGGGTTGAAGGTAAGTGTTGATCAAAATACTTGTTTTTGACAGATATGTATTATTCTCAAATATATTGTGATATCATTTGTTCTCTGCTGCAAATCAGGGAAGAAAGTTATTGAAATGTACACAATTTCAGTACATTTCAGTACTGAAATAGTGTAATAGACAACTAAAGTCCTATAGCTCCTGTAGTTTGGAGGCTGCTAAGTGTTGCTAGGTCTAGATGAGATTCCTCCATTTGTCATTTGCAATGTCTTTGACGGTCCATTGTGGCCCAGCTTAGGCCTCACACTATAAACAAATTTCATGCCACCAAAAGATTTGAACCTACGATCTGACAGATACTAACATGGCAACTTACCAACCCAGCTGTCTCTTCATAAATTCCCAAAAGTGTTAAATAATTGATATATTTTAGAAAGCCACAAAAATTGCTTAGAGTTTTCACGATAAGAGTGGCTGTTTGTTGTAGTATACCATATAGGAAATCTCTTGACTGATTCTGGCATACAATTGAATAATTAGAAGAAGATATTTGTCTAATTCATTTTCAACCCTTTTGTTGTTGCATCATATTTTATCTATGTTCCACGGCGTTTTGGGGATGGGGATGGCAGTCCGAGGGCCATTTTGGGAACCGCAGGAGGATGGATATATATATATATATATATATATATATATATATAGAGAGAGAGAGAGAGAGAGAGAGAGAGAGAGAGAGAGAGAAATTTCTACAAGTTAATGGACAGCAATGTAAGACTATAAGTCGAATAAAAGACAATATTAACAACAGTCTAACAGCAATAAAATTAATCACGACAGCAGTATAACGACAGTAAATTTAATCATGACAGCAGTATAACAGCAATAAAATTTAATCATGACAGCAGTATAACAGCAATATTTCATTGCCAGCTGTGAGTTTTTTTTTTTAAAACATTATAAAATGTATGTTTGACGTTGGGGATGCCTGGCCATCCCCGGGACGGTCAAGGGACGTCTGAGACATCCCAGGCTGCCTCGGGGACGTCCAGGGGTCCCTGACGTGTTCCCTGGACTTTCCGAAAAAGGGAACGCGTTCAGGGATGTTTCCCTTTTTAAAATTTTTTTGGGGACAGCTAGGGGACGTCCCTGCTGTCTCCCCATACCTGAAACGTCAAAGGGGACAGGGACGGGTTTGAGGGCAGGGGATGCGTACCCGTGTAACACAGTATTTTATCATTTTATATTGTAAATTTTTCTTGGGTTGATTAATTGACTTAATTGGTACCAATCATACTTGATTATCTGATACAAATAAAAAAGACAAAATGTTATAGTCATTGATAAGGCCACTGTTGCCAAATTGTCTTTGATCTTTCCTCTGTTGGATTCAGATGCCATATCATAGGAAAGCACGGGTTTGGTCAAATATAGATAAGTTGACTTGAGCCTAAAAATCATGATTGTTGTATAGTTATGGTTCATTGAGCTTCAAACATTCACAGAAACATGCCCTCTCATTTTAACTTGCATTAGTGCTGAAATCCTTTCATATGGTGTTTATTGATGTGGGATGCTCAATATTTTTGCAGGCCATTCATGGAGTTGTTGAATACTATAAAGAGAATACCAGTATCATCAAGGAAACATTTACATCACTTGGGTTTGATGTCTTTGGAGGAAAGAATGCACCATATGTCTGGGTTCGATTTCTTGGTCAAAATTCATGGGATATTTTTGCTGAGATCCTTGAGAAAGCACATATAGTTACAACTCCAGGGAGTGGATTTGGACCTGGAGGTGAAGGCTTTATAAGGGCGAGTGCCTTTGGTCACAGAGAAAACATATTAGAAGCTTCCAAGAGATTGAAGGCTCTTTTCAAGTAAATTCCATAACTTGCATAAAACTGCTTCAGCAATTCATTTGTTTGTTGAAGAAATGAAGGTAACTAGAATTGTCCCTAACGGGATTGCTTGATCTCCAAATTGTATGGAGATTTTGATTCCATCTCAATCCTTCTCAACAGAACAAATTGTATTGAATATTGAGAAAAATAAATAACTTACATCCAAATAAAAAATTGCCATACAGCATTTATGAAACTGGACATTTAGCAGAGAATAAATACACTAGATTGATTCTAAAATTGTTTATCCAAAACTGCAATTGAAGTGACTTATTTATAAATTTTAAAGCCCCAGAAACATGCATGCTGGGCGCTAAAAATAGCAGATTGCACCTTTTAATAATAGCATTCAAAACTATAAAAGTGGTCTTTTAAAAATATAGTGCTTAAACGAAGTAGACGATGCACACTAAATTAGATTTGTCTTTTACGCATTTAACATGTATCTATTAAACTAGCCCAGGCATATTAATTTTAAAATAAAACTGATGCTAGATATAGAAGATCTGCTGAAAACAGCTAACAGTGAACTGAGGATGATCAACATCAATTATCCAATACTGTATTTAGTTGACAGCTCTGTCCTTGCTATGTCCTTGCTATTGTTAATTCACGTTCCTTCATATACATATAATTTTTCTTGGATGTACACCTGCCACCACTCCATGTGTAGTTGGAGTGGACATTGGTTTTCAATCAACCATACTAAATTTCTTCAACATATCCTTTGTATATTTTGTTTGACAAATGAAGATTCCATCTTCATTTTGATGAACCTCCATTCCTAAGAAATATTGCATTAAACCTAAATTTTTCATTTCAAATTCATTTGTCGTAGCAATTTTGAATTCATCTTTCATCTCAGAACTGTTGCTCATATACAACAAATCATCAACATACAAACTTACAATTAGGATACCGTCACCTTCTTGTTCGTGGTAAAGAGTAGAGTCACTCTTCTCTTGAAGCCATTTGTTGAAAGTATCCATCAATCATGCCATACCATGCTCTTGGTGCTTGTTGAGGCCTTATAAATCTGTCTTCAACTTGTAGACTTGGTGTTCTTTAACTTGCACTTCAAAACCTTGTGGCTGCTGTACATAGGACTTCCTCTTCTAAGTACCCATTCAAGAAGGCACTTTTCACATCCATGTGATATATGCTCCAATTTCTTTTGAGCTGCTAGTGAAACTATCATTCTAATGGTCTCTTGCCTTGCTACTGTCGCAAATGTCTCTTCATAATCTATCTCATACCTTTTTGTGAAGCGTTTTGCAATTAATCATGCCCTATGTCTTTCAACACTATCATTACTGTTGTACTTAGTCTTGTAAACCCACTTGGTACCATATACTCTTGTCATGTGGAAGACATAAGAGATCCAATTAGGTGATAAAATTCAAGAGTAGTCAAATATTTGTTTTTTGGTATGATGATAGCAACATGGTCCCAGCTTGGTGTTAGAGACCTCAACACTTTTTTCACCACAACCTTATTATTCAACAATTCTCCAAGAGTAGTCATCTTGTTGAGCATATCCTTTACTCTTACATAATTATTGCTCACACTTTCAACTTCTTGCATCTTTAAATTCTCCAATTCTCTTTTTAGAGTTTGCAACTCGGTTACTTTGCCTTGATTACTACCTTAGCAAGCTTCTTGTAAAGTCTTCCAGGCATCCATGGCTATCTCTGCATTTACAATTCTTAGAAACAAGATTTTATCCAGAGTTGTTTGAATATGAAATAAGGTTTGGGAGCTCTTCTTTTTAGTTTCCTTCTTGGCTGCTCTGTCATTAGTTGGTATATTGGCCCAGTCAGTTGGCTCCTCATAACTAATTAAAAGAATCATCTTGATGCTCCAATAATCAAGATTTTGATTATTAATTGGTATATTGGTCTTGTTGTTATATGGAGCCTAATCAGACTCGGAGGTTAAATTTACCTCACTTTCATCAGCGCCCTCGAAACTTCAAACGGTTTTTATTATTTTATAAAGGCGTCGGGAGTTATTTTTCTATTGGCCGACATAAAAAAACCCTATTTTTGTAACCGACGTAAGGCTTGATAAAAGTGGCTAAGGGTTAGGGTTTCCATTGATGTATTGTAGCATTTTACAATGGTATTGAGTTGTAAGGATTGTTGGTTGTAATCGATTTTGATTTATTGAATAATAATATTGGACTCTCTATTGGTGGATGTAGCCCAAGTTTGGGTGAACCACGTTAAAACTTGTCTCTCTCTGTTATTATTTCTGTATTTTTATTTCTCTATTTAATTTTTATTTGCATTTAATTGATATCTTCTGTCGGCTAACCCTAACAGGTCCAATCAGTTGGCTCCTCGTAACTAATTAAAAAAATCATTTTAATGCTCCAATAATCAAGATTTTGATTCTATCTCACTACTCCTCAAACCAATAGAAAACAAATTATAGTAGCAAAAAATTTCTTACAACATTGAATATATATTTTTTAAAACTACATCTAAATAAAAATTCAAAATTGTTGAATCCATATTAAATCTAAAACTGTTGAATCCAAAATTGCAATAGGAGTAACTGCTCTATAAATTTTAGAGCCTTAAAAAAGGAGCATGTTGGGCACTAAAAACAACAAATTGCACCTTTTAATAAAACATTCAAAAGTATAAAAATATATTAAAAATAGAACGTTTAAACAAACTAGGTGATGCACATTAAATTAGATGTGTCTTTTTTACATTTAACACACATCTATTAAACTACCCCATGCATATTAATCTTTGAGGAGGGGGTTCCTCCCTCTCAGCGGGAAAATCCTCCATTGAATGATTTAAACGTGACAAAAGAGCTTTAGACATTTGTGTAGGGAGCGGGGGTTGTGGGTTATGTGCTAGGTGCAAGTTCATTGCCTGTTGAGATAGTAGGTTTTAAGTACTGCGCTGCTAGGATTGATTCAGGCTACCCTCAGAAATCATTTTCTGATGTTGTAATCAATTCTAGAGCTCATGCATGCTCTTCAGATGCTAGGGTTAGGCCTATGCCTTGTGCCCGTTATTCCCCAGTGGTGATATGTGGCCCTGAGGTCTCAAAGAATGAGGAGTTTTATATTAAGCATGGAGTGATCTGCAGGTTCAATGGCTTATGGCCCTCTCTCCCTAATCTGCATAGCTAGGTCATGGAATCCTAAAAACCTCTTGTGGTTTGACAGATCGAGCTTTATCCTAGAGCAAGAGGGTTCTTCATAGCGACTTCTGCTTCCTCCAAGGAGCGAGACTTAGTGTTAGATAGGGTTTGGTTGTGGGCTGAACATTTGCTTTCCATCAAACCATAGGTTCGCTCCTTCAATCTTGTCACTGAGTCGCTTGATACCAAAGCAATATGGGTTCGACTACTGAATCTCCCTCTTCAGTTTTGCCTAGGAGGATTCTTTCTATGAGGCCATTGGCAACGCTATAGGTCGCTTCTTGAAGGTTGACTATATGACCTTAGATTTAGGGCATACTATGGTCGCTCGCATATTAGTGGATATTGATATCTTCAAACCCCTCCATGGAGATGTTTTATGGTTGAGGACATGCCATGGATGCAACTCTTGGACTATGAGGGTCTCCCTTTTAGATGCAAGGGATGTTTCTCTATTGGTCACTTGGCCTCTGGTTGCCCTCACTCTTGTCGCAAGGGTGCGGCAACTTGGTGGAAGAATGCACTCCTTGATCATTTGACTGTTTGTGCTTCCCTGATGGATGGTTCCTCCCTCCTAGGAGGGTGATTCTTCCTAGGAGGGTGAGCCTTCCCATGAGGGTGATTCTTCCTAGGAGCATGATCTTCCCAGGAATCTTTGTTGCCCACACCCCTTGTGGAGCTTATGGCAGATAGGACTGTTGTTGACCATGCTGGGTCTACCCGACCCTCGTCATCTCTAACCACCTCTGTTGGGCCTTTGGCTCCCTTATTGGCCCCGTCTATCGTGGTTAGAGTACTACTTTGTCAATCACTGCTTCAGCTTTTGCACTGCCGGCTTATGACTCAGCGCAGGATTTCTCTTTGACTATGGTGTTTGGTGAGGATCCCCTCCTCTTGCCTCACTCTGAAGACTTAGACTCAGAGTTTTCCTAGACAGTTGTTCAAAGAAAAAAGAAAGGACTCCCCAAATCTGTCGCTGCTTCATGACTGAGGATTAAGGAAGTTAGATTATGCCCTCATGATCTAGTGTTGTTAGATCCCTTGTTTTGGTTTGTAGCTAGGCTGTTGTTTTTTTGTTGTTTCTATATTGTTTCTGGCTTGTTTGTGGCCTATATTTCTCTGCCCTGGGGGCCTTTATGTAAAGGGATCAACACACTAGTTTGCTGCTTATCTTAATCAAAAACATATTGCTAATGATTGGGTCCATTTGGAAACTTATTGGACCAATCTAATCATTTTATTCCATCTATATATATTGATATTTAGTTGAAATATCTTGCAGACTTTTTTTGAGTGGGTCAAAATGCCAAAGTTTTGGAAAAATGTCCAAGCAAGTGTCTCTTGGCCTTCTTTTGTTGTTATTTCACATTCCCACGCGAAGGCAAAGTGTTGGGGGTAAAAGGAAAAACATTTTCTTGGCTATGTGAAGGAAAGTAGGTAGTGTTGCAAGGTTCTTGTGAAGCGTAAAGGGTAGATGGGAGATAGAGGAGACTATGTGTATACATAAGAAAATGAATATAAGAAACAAGCTAAAATGATATTAACCTATTTTATTCATAATCTAATGCAACCTCATGATTGAGTTAAAGGAATGCAAACATGAAAGGAAGCTAACTAAGTGATTACCATGCAAACCTTAATTTTTGGATGTGCTCTTGATGTCTTGATATGTTGATTGCTCCTCAAACTAACAACATAACCTTCTTGGTTCTTATTGGCATGTGGTTGCAAAGGATGTGATTGCAACTACCAAGGAATTTTTTGGTAGTAGAAAACTCCTAAAGGAATTGAACACAACCTTCTTGGTTCTTATTCTTAAAAAGCAAGGGGCTGATTCTTTTGCTGATTTTAGACCAATTAGCCTTTGTAACTCGATTTATAAAATCTTTTCGAAAGTGTTAGCCAATAGAATTTAGATGATCCTTCCCAAGCTGATTTCCCCACAATAGAGTGGGTTTGTTCTTGGGAGACAAATTCTTGATTCCATCATTGTTGTCCATGAAAATATTCACTCTTTGACCATGAACAAAAAAGAGGGTTTTCTCCTTAAATTGGATCTTTTGAAAGCTCATGACAGGGTTAGATGGGATTTTTTGAGGAAAGTGTTGGTCAAGTTTGGGTTTTCTGATAGATTTCATGAGTTGATATCTCAAATGATATCTACTCTTATGTTCTCAGTGTTGGTGAATGGATCCCGCTTGGTTTCTTCAAAAGCTCTAGGGGAATAAGATAAGGGGACCGATCTCCCCTTTCCTTTTTATCATCTTGGCCGAAGCTCTTGGTAGGAATATTCTCAAGGCTGTTTCTAATGGTAAGTTGAAAGGTAATCCGTCTTCTAGAGGTCCCCCGTGCTCCCATCAACAATTTGTTGATGATACTATTATTTTGGGGGAAGCTTCGATCAAGGAGGCAAAGAATCTTAAAACTATCTTGCAGAATTATGAAAAAGCTTCTGGTCAAAGAGTCATCCTTCCTAAGAATACCATCTTCTTTTTGAATACTCTACATCGTAGAAAGCTTAAGATTTCTCATATATTACAATGCCAGATGGAAGACTTTCCATCTAAATACCTTGGCATGCCTTTTTTTGTGAACAAGATTCTGAACTCCTTTTGGATGGATCTTTTGGACAAGTTTCAAACTAAGCTTGTTGGGTGGAAAGAGGCTTTGCTTAGTCAAGCCAGGAAAGTTTAGTTAATTAAAGCCACCCTTTAGAATTTACCCGTGTATGCTATGAGCCTCTTCAACATGCTGTGAAAGGTTGCTGATAGAATAGAGTAGGTTTAGAAAAAGTTCCTATGGGCAGGTATGGAGGAGAAAAAATGAATATCTTTAGTGGCTTGGGACATAATTTCCAAATCCAAAAGTAAAGGTGGTCTTGGCTTAAGAAAAATAAAGGATTTCACTTTAGCGTTGATGGCTAAAGTTACATGGAGACTATTGAAGGAGCATAATGAGTGGACTGATATTATGAAGAATAAATGCATTCCCTTCAAAGGAATATGCAACACCACCTTGACAATCTAATCCTACCTACTGGTTCTAGTATTTGGAGAAACATTTTAGACAACAGGTTTATTGTTAACAAAGAAGTAAAATGGAAGCTTGGTAACAGTGTCTCTATACACTATTGGGATGATAAATGGCTCCTTGATACTCCCCTTACAACTTGTGAATGGCCCAGACCACTTAAGGAGAATTATACTAGACTTTTTGGAGGTAAGGTTGATTAAATGGAGAATGGAACATGGAAAATTATTGCTGACCCCTCTATTAGTTACACCTCTACTCTCCAATCCCTTCTCTCTAGGTTTCATATTTCCATGGTTAATAAAGTGGATGAGTTAGTTTGGAAGGACTCTTCTTTGGGTAGGTATTTTGTCTCTTCAGGATACAATTCTCCTGTTGAGGGGGAGGAGGATCCTCCTTTTTGGGCGAGGTTGTGGTGGTTGGAGCTTACTTCGAAAATCACTATTTTTTCTCGATCCTTTCTCAAGATAAAATTCTTACTATTGACAACCTATGCAAAAGAGGGTTTGCCCTTCCTAATAGATATGCCTTATATGAGAATGCGATAGAAGATACTTGTCACCTGGTTATTGGATGGCTTTTTTCTAGAGCAGTTTGAAGTATAGTAATGGGGTTGTGGAAGGTCAATTGGATCTTCCCAAATTCTATCAAAAAGTTGGTTGAACAATGGATATCCTGTTTCCCTAATCCTTCTTTGAAGTTCTTGTGGACTCTCATGTTGCCCCATATGGCATGGGGCCTTTAGAAGGAATGTAATAACTAGGTCTTTAGGGATAAAAAATGTTTGTTTGATAGAGTTGCTGAGAGAATCATTGTTTCTATTAAAGAAAACTTCTTGATGGGGATTAATGAGAAAGTTTCCAAGGAGCCTCATGTGTATGTGTCAAGAGATGACCTTCAAATTATGAAGGATTTGAACATTCCCTTTGATATATCTACCCCCTTTAAACATATGAAGAAGTCCAGAGATGCTATCTTGTGGGATTTCCTACTCAAGGTATGGATCAAGATAAATTTTGATAGGGTGACTAAAGGAAAACCAAGGCATGCAAGTTGTGGGGGAGTGATAAGGAATGACAATGACATGTTTCTTGTTGCGGTGGCTGTTCCCTCGGGCTTGAAGTCTAATCACTATGCCGAAGCTGCTACTGCCTTTAATATCATTAAAGTGGCTCATGACAAAGGGGATAAAAGAGTGGTTGTGGAGGGTGATTCTCTTATTCATCATCCAATGTCTTAAAGTATTGCAAAGTCCTAGTTGGACCATAGACTCCCTTGTGAAAGATTCTTTAGAACATGCTAAGTCCTTTGATGAGGTGGTGTTTATGCATATATTCAGGGAAGGAAACAAACCCACAGATGCTTGTAATAATCTAGGGGTCAAATTTGATAAGCTTAAAATGTGGGATGATTTTAACATTATTCATTTGGACGTCAAGTCCCTATTGTCCAATGATTGCTTACATCATGTTAGGACAAATTTATGATGTGAGTGTCATGATGATACTCCAATTCACACACTTTCTAGGTGATTGGGCTAGTATTTTCCAACACAAAAGGCATAATTTGGGTATTTTGAATACCTATATTGTGTAAGATAGTGTTCAAACTAGTTTTTCCTGTAGGAAAGCAATGCGTGGTGATTGTAACAGATTGGAGCAGGGTGATGTTGTCGGGGTCCGCAACAAGCCCTGGGTTTGGAAATTTATGATTGATGGGGAGTTTGTCCCCTTTATGGAGAGATTAAAGGGGTATGATCACGCAATGACAAAAGTTTTTTCCAAGGCCTGGCGAAAAAGAAAAGTCACCATGTTTGAGAGGGAAACCTGCATTACTGAGGATCTAATTGCAAGGTTACAGGGTTATCGATGGAGGGGAGGAAGATTTATAAAGATAGAAAAGTGGGGAGAAGAGGCCATGAAGCTTTTCTTCAAGCACAATGAAAAGAAGAAGCTGATGAAGCTCCATTCAGGCTATGAATGAATCTCTCTCAAGCCGGTATGGGCAGTGGTTGTAGAGATTATTATGAGGTATATTACTTTGGAGGGTAGATGTAGAGCTCTGTATAGCTACCATTTTACTCTTTTGAACCACTTTCGAGACAAAATTCTAGTCTCCTTCCTATTTTATATGCTGATGTATATGGAAAATTCAATAATGGATAATAGGAAGTCCCCTAAGTTCCCTGTTATCCATGAAGGTTTGATTCTCCTCATTGTGAATCATATCAAAACTTTTACCCCTAGTAAGAGCATTCCTGAAAAGGTTAAGAGCAAGAAATGAAAAAACCCTAAAGTGGTTGAGTACTTTGATTCGGATGCTATGGATTCCACGGAGGAAGATGTTTTAGATGAGGAGGAACAGAGGGAGGACTCTGAGGAGTCTACTCATGTTTCAGTCTCTTCGGACCCAAAGTATGAAGAGTATGAGGAATTAAAAACCCCTGTCAATAGAAAATGTAAAGTACAAGTGGATACCCCTAAAATTCAAGTGAAGAAGAGGAAAAATAAACCCAACACCTCATGGTCCGAGAGTTTTGAAACTGGTAGTGAAAAAGAGAAGGATGAGAGGAATGAAGCCTCCTCGTAAAAGAAGAATGTTAAGGAGAAGAAGGGTAAAGCCATATGATTTGAAGAGGATAAGGTTAGGGAGAAGGATATGGAGACTAGTACTAATGATCTTACCTCAGGTGGTAATAAAAAAATGAAGGGTAAGTGTATGATGGAGCCAGAGATTGGTGCCCCCTTCCCTAGTATCCCAAATCCCACTTTGCCAATTCCTAAAGATTTCATTGACTAGGTGGCTAGTAATAACAATAAAGATGATATTGCAGATACTTTAAGCATGGAAAGGGAAGCCATTAAAGCCCATAATGTGATGTTGAAGTGGTTCTACCTCAAAATTAATAGAATTAATCTTAAGATCTCTATACTCCACAAGATATACGAGAAACAAGACAAGATTTGGGCCAACGATGATGTGAATATTTTGCATAATTGGGATGCTATTCCTAGGGTTTCTGAGCTAGAAAAGAAAATGGTGACTATTAATGAGTACATCAGTAAGGAAAAGGAAAACATGGAGGAGCATAAACAGAGCATGGAGGACAAAATTGTGGGTTTAGAACTGATCTCTAAGGTGATCAATGATAACCTGGAATGTATGCTCAAAATGAGTCATAGAACTATGAAGAACAATGCTTTGGGGTTGAAAATCCTCACTGAAAAGATTAAAGATTTGAGAGAGGAACATGTGAAACAAGGGAATGAGAAAGGTAATAGAAATTATTAGGCATGCTTGAGCTCCTGGACTAGGGCTAGTAAAAAGAAATCTTGTGCTGAAGAAAAGGAGCTCCTTGCTTTTGCCAAGCTGAATGAAGACTTCAAGACTCAAGAGATGGAGGCTGTAGAGATTCTCAAGCAATTGTAGTTTGTCTTTGTTATGTTTTCTATTGTTCTCTATTTTTGTTTCACTACTTTTTGGTTTTCTGTTGGTATGCTGTGGCTTATGATATGCTATTAGTTGACCGGGTCTTTTGTTATGATCAACATTTTGTATTTGAACTCTTATGTTGGCTTTTGTTCTATTATGGGTGGGCTATGACTATGTTTTGAACAACATTTTGTAATAGGGTTGTATGATCCCTTCAAAACCTATTTTACCGTTAATAAAAAACAATATAACCTTGCATACATGGAGACTTGCAAATGGCTTGGTTGAGGTTGAATTTATAGATTTTGGGATGGTGGATGGAGGGATAGGATTGATTTGGGAGATCAAGGGTTGAGAATGGTCGAGCAGATTGGGTTGATGAGAGGCCACTAAGTGACATGATTCGGTTGAAGGACAAGAGTCTTTAGATTGAGGGAAAATCAATGGTGGAGAATGGTTTTGGATAAAGTGGATGGAGAGGATCAAAAGAGGACAAAAAAACTTTTTTAGAGGGATGTGCATAAGGACTTGCCCATCCCTTTGTAAGAGACCCATATGATCATGTACAAAAACCCATTCCTTTGTACACTTTGGAGGATGTGAGGGGTTTGAATGGGTTAATGACATGGGTTAGGATTTTGCAAGTGAGGGATTAAGTTGATTAAGTGGTTTTAATCAACTTAATCAAAAGTGCACAAAATAGGGAATTAAATAAATATAAAAATATTTATTTAATTTTTGGGATGAGGATGGAGACTTAGGTAAATAACTATTTAGAATTATTTACCTAAGGTGGACTATAGAAGAATGAGGACAAATTAATCATTTATGTTAGGGATAGGTATAGATGAATAGTGAATGAATAATAGTTTTAATAATAAAATATTATTTAATCACAATACGAAGGGAAATTGGATAATTAATTGTCTAAATAGGTATTTATCCAATTAATTATAGAGGAAATGGTCTAGTGATGTCCTGATTATGGCTGGAATTGGTAGGATGATAATGAGACAATTTTAGGTGTCTACATTTTGCCTCTCTTTGAGATGGTGTTGTAAATCAACATCATTTCAAAGAAAGATAAAACATAGCGCTTGGTTAGATAAGAAGAATATTTTTGTTGGGGAGAAGATGGTTGGATTAGGGATGATGATGCCCTAGCCACTCAAACTAGGAGTGATGAGGAGAAATGATGGTAAGGATGATGCCTCGTTGAGAGGGTAGGTGGGTTCAAAGAATACAAACGTGCTCTCGAAATGAATGAAGATAGCTAGATTAGTAGAAAGATGAAAGTGGAATTCAAATACAAATAAATTTGTGGGATGGAAGATATTGGAGGTAGGGGAGGATGGTCAAAGAAGGATGGATGGGCGAATAGATTGATGTGGATGGGGAAGGATGGGGGATGCAAATAGATGGGTTGTAGTGATGGATTTTGTTGCATTGTTTGGAGCAATCTTATTTGATGTGGCATGAGACATTATGCCCCAAATTATAAAGAACTAGAGTGACAATGTGTCCAATGCATAGCAAAAAAAAGGATGCCCCAACACAACATATGGCATTAGACGACCTTGGTGGATACTGTGATGAGGCAACTGATAAGGTCACAAGCAACCCTATACCATATAACACCATGATACCATTGTGGCAGGTAGGATGAAGGGACCGATGTAGATACAAGACAAAATGATAATGCACACATACAAGAAAGCAAGAATGTACAAAATGATACAAAGACAAACACGATGTTGCCCCTGGTCAAGTTGAAAAGCCAAGGATTGATGATAAATTTGTTGATGATAAGAACAACATAATATTGGGAATGATATATCCTGATGATGATGATGGAAATTTGATCAAGACTTACAACGAGGCTAAGAACAAGACCAATGGATGTTTAATGCCCACCCTAGTGCTTGCCTAGTGTGTTTTTTGATTCATATGTTATATGTTGCTTGAGTGTTTATCAGTGTATTATGTGATTCTCATGCTTTGATCCGTTGCACCAAACTTACTGATGAGGTTTTTTGTACCATTGAGGAGTTATAAGGGTGTATTCTGGATGACCATCAAGGTGTTTTTGATTGGATTTTTGTATCGACATTTGGATTCCAACTGCATTATGGGATGCATACGTTGTGATTGTGTATGATAGATCATTGCAGTCTTTTAGCTTCACTATTTCCACTATATCTATTATAGTTATGATTATTATATTGTTTCAACATTATGTAATGTTGTTGATTCTGCATCATGTTCTTGGATCATTCTAGTTGTAGATGATTATAGTAGATGTGATGATTCTATATCATATATGGTTTACGCCACATTAGCATGGATTGTGTTGCTTCAGCTATTATATGTGGAACATGTACACCTAATGTTTGACTTCAGTGTGTAGGCATATGCAGATGCAAGATAAAATGATAATGCACACATACAAGGAAGCAAGCATGCACAAAATAATACAAAGACAAACACGATGTTGCCCTTGGTCAAGTTGAAAAGCCAAGGATTGATGGATTGATGATAAATTATAGCGTTGTTGATGATAAGAACAACATAAGGATTGGGAATGATATATCCCAATGATGATGATGGAAATTTGATCAAGATTTATAGTGAGGTGAAGAAAAATACCAATGGATGTGTAATGCCCATCCTAGTTCTTGCCTGGTGTGCTTTTTGATTCATATATTATATTTTTATTGAGTGTTTATCAATGTATTATTTGATTCTCATGCTTTGATTTGTTGCACCAAACTTACCGATGAGGTTTATTGTACCATCGAGGAGTTCTAAGGGTGTATTCTAGATGACTATCAAGGTGTTTTTGATTAGATTTTTGCTTTGATATTTGGATTCCGACTATGCATTCTGGGATGCATACATTGTGATTATGTATGATAGATCATTACAGTCTTTTGGCTTCACTATTTTCACTATATCTGTGTGATTATTATATTGTTTCAACATTATGTAATCTTGTTGATTATGCATCATGTTTCTGGATCATTCTAGTCATAGATGATTATAGTAGATGTGATGATTCTATATCATGTATGATTTACGCCACATTGGGGTGGATTGTGTTGCTTCGACTATTATATGTTGAATAGTTACACCTGAAGTTTGACTTCAGTGTGTAGGAAGATGTAGATGCAAGACAAAAAGATAATGCACACATACAAGCAAGGAAACATGCACAAAATGATACAAAGACAAACACGATGTTGCCCCTAGTCAAGCTAAAAAGCCAAGGATTGATGATAAATTATAGTGCTATTGACGATAAGAACAACACAAGGATTGGGAATGATTTATCCCGGTGATGATGGAAATTTGATCAAGACTTACAATGAGGCTAAGAACAAGACCAATGGATGTGTAATGCCCACACTAGTGCTTTCCTGGTGTGCTTTTTGATTCATATGCTATATGTTTATTGAGTGTTTATCAGTGTATTATGTGATTCTTCGGCTTTGATTCGTTCCACCAAATGTATCGATGAGGTTTGTTGTACCATTGAGGAGTTCTAAGGGTGTATTCTGGATGACAATGAAGGTGTTTTTGATTGGATTTTTACATCAACATTTGGATTCTGACTATGTATTCTGGGATGCGTACATTGTGATTGTGTATGATAGACCATTGCAGTCTTTTAGCTTCACTATTTTCACTATATCTATTATAGTTGTGATAATTATATTGTTTCAGCAAATTGTTATGTGATGTTGATAATGCATCATGTTTTTGGATCATTCTAGTCATAGGTGATTACAACAGATGCGATGATTCTATATCATGTATGATTTATGCCACATTGAGGTGGATTATGTTGCTTCAGCTATTATATGTGGAACATGTACACCTAATGTTTGACTTCAATGTGTAGGCAAATACAAATGTAAGACAAAATGCTAATGCACACATACAAGCAAGCAAGCAAGCATGCACAAAATGATACAAAGACAAACATGATGTTGCCCCTGGTCAAGCTAAAAAGCCAAGGATTGATGGATTGATGATAAATTATAGTGTTGTTGATGATAAGAACAACATAAAGATTAGGAACGATAATGATGATGATGGAAATTTGATCAAGACTTACAGTGAGGCTAAGAACAAGACCAATGGATGTGTAATGCCCACCCTAGTGCTTGTCTGGTGTGCTTTTTGATTTATATGGTATATGTTTATTGAGTGTTTATCTATGTATTATGTGATTCTCATGCTTTTATCCATTGCACCAAACTTACCAATGAGGTTTGTTGTACCATCAAGGAGTTTTGAGGGTGTATTCTAGATGACCATCAAGGTGTTTTTGATTGGATTTTTGCATCGACACTTGGATTCAGACTATGCATTATGGGATGCATACATTGTGATTGTATATAGATCATTGCAGTCTTTTAGCTTCACTATTTTCACTATATCTGTTATAGTTGTGATTATTATATTGTTTCAACATTATGTAATGTTGTTGATTATGCATCATGTTCCTAGATCATTCTAATCATAGATGTTTACAATAGATGTGATAATTCTATATCATGTATGATTTAAACCACATTGGAGTGGATTATGTTTCTTTGTCTATTATATGTGGAACAAGAACACCTGATGTTTGACTTCAGTGTGTAGGCAAATTACAGGTGTTTGACTAATGAGGGAAATATGGAGAAGATTGACATGGGGTACTTAGAGCTCTCACCCTTATCACTGTGCTATGAAAACCCATAATGTGTGTGTCAGATCTTTGCGCGTGTTTCCTTTAGCTTCCGCATTATATTTTAAATTATCTTAAAAAATGTATTTTCGTTGTTTTTGAAATATTTTAATGAATTAGTTAAAATGATTAAATTAGCTTAGTGAAATTTTTTATTGCATTACTATATACTAGAGGAAGAAATTCTAAGTGATTCTAATTTCTTCTTCGAAATTTAATATTTTGCCTTCAAAAAAGTAGAATTGTATTATTAAGGAAATTAAACTCTTTGTATGAGTGTTTGGATTTTTCAAAATGTGGTTAAATCATATTGTAATTTCCTTGTGAAAATAATTGCATTAATTTAATTAGTTAAATTTCTTATTGTTTCAAGTATTTGGGAAAAAGAAATCAGAAAAGAAATAAAAGAAAAATGAAAAAGGGCTTTTTGGATATAAAGGAAAAATAGAGTTATTTTTGCCTTATGCATTTTTCTCCTGAAACCCTCTCCTTGCTTGATGATTTTTTTTTTGTGTGTGGATGTAAAGAAGAGGATTATTGCTTTCTTGGATTTAGATTTGGTTTGGAGATAGCTTGGTGAAGAATTGGATTATGTGGCAAAAGATTGTCTTCAACAAAGTCTTCATTGTGCATAGCTTTCAAGAATTGTTTATAGAGGTAATTTTCTCTAATTCCCTTGTTTTAAATTTTATTTGCTCTTCCTTTTCTATGAAACTATATGTGGTTTTATCATGGCTTCATTTGGATAGGAATTGAGTCATTAAAGACTATAGTTTATTGTTTATTTAATTGCTTGAGTTTGGATTTTTGAAAAACTTGCAAAAACAAACAAAACTATGGCAAAATTTTATTGGAAACACCCATCTTCAATCTTATTGCATGAATGGAGTGTTGTGCATATTTGGAACAATGAATTGTCATTTGATTTTTGAAAAATCTTGTATTCTAGAAAATGAAAAAAAAGGTTACAAAGCAACCATTAATGGAGGAATTGAGAATTTTATGGTTTTTATGCATTGTGGTAAAATGGAAATTTTATATTTTACAACCAATTTGAATGAATTGAAATGTGGGATGAGTAGTCTCCCTTATGAATTTGAATATTGCATCTTTTTAATTCATGTCATGATTTTTATTGCATTATTTTCCATGCCATGTCCAATTTGTGAAATTGGTGAGATGGATGTGTAGGAAGAGGTATGGGGTAAGAAAAGAGTGGCTCCTACTGTGTACCATGATACAAAGAGATCGTAGGAATTAGCGAGTGGGGATTTTAAATAAGATCAACCATAATATAAGTGGGTAAATAACATTTAATAATAAGATTTACGCCAAATGGGGATGCTTTCTTAGATCTAGTTTTGGTTGTAAAGAGCATGCCACAACTCCTGGAATTGGTGAATGTTGGAGTATACCCCATATGATTGGGCTGCCAACTAACATTCTATGAGGCTATCGAGCCATCATAATGACACTCCCTGTCTTGATCGCTACATCTCTCTTCCTTGCTTACTATTGGATTTGTATTTGATGTGATGTGACCCTAACATTTGCTTGTGCATTGAGATGTCTAATTCATGCTTATATGTGTATGCATGATGGTGTATGATTTATGCCTAGTTTGGTGTGCATTGAAGGTGTGAGAATCTCCCTTATGGTTTATTATTGATATGACATTCTTTTGTGCTTATAAGCTCATTGGACCCATTCATACTTGCATGTATTTGATTGGTAGTTGTGCCACATGTTACTTGTATGTATTTGATTGACAATTGTGTCACATGTCACTTGCAGGCATTAGATTGGCAGTTGTGCCACATGTGTGGTGTGTATGCTTTGGATTGGCTTGAGTGTTTCCATGTATAGCCTAGATTTGTGTGAGATGACCTTGATAGCGATGTTGCCATGATTTTCTTCTCTGTAGCTCAGGGGTTGCCTAGAGTGGCATAGACATCTATTGCACTCAACGATGGTAATACCGTAGGGTGGTGGATAACATTTCCCCATTGGTCCTAGCATTGATATATTATAGGAGATGGATGGGTTCCTTGTTCATTATTGGTATGTTGAGTATATTGTACTATGTACCTATTGTAACACCTTGGAGGTGATGTATTATTGACACATATTTATGCCATGTGTAATTTAATTATTGCAGCACAATCCTTCTATGTTTGGGAAGTAGCCTTCTTCATATTATCATTTTATGTAATCATTTGGATGGAAAATGATCCTTGTCTTGGTTGTAATTTATCATGTTGTAGCATTGTTTCATGTGATGGATATGGTTAAATGAGGACATTGGATCCCTCCATTTTATATGTTATGAATATCCTATGCTATGTTTATTGGTTGAGTTGTATTGTGCCCACATTATGATTGATTTTTCCATAATTGTTTTTGGCCCATATTGATGTTGGTGTCAAATGAGCATGGCTTTCCATTGGGTATTTCTCATTCTAGCATGTATGTTAGCATGAAATGATAAATGTATATAATCTTTATTGGAATTAATTTTATGCTTTTGAGTTAGCTAGCATGTTGATTTATGGTTAGTGAATAGATGTTATGTGATTGGTTTCCATGTTGAATGCTTGTCCTTAGAAGGTCATAATTGATCCTCCGTTTTGGTTAGTTGATTGTTGTGAACTTTGTTTGGCTTGTTGGACATCTATCTATGTTGGTTTGTTCTTGTCTTTTGGAGAAGTGTGTGTCTTGTTTCCACCTTCTTTCTTGAGCCTTGTGTGGCACTTTGGTGATCTTCATGTTGAGTTTACAATTATGACATGTGAGTGTTACAATTGCATTGTGAAAAATTTATTCTTTTGTTTGTCAGCTAATATCTTTGTGTAAAAGCTAGGGTATTACATTTGGTATCAGAGCTTAGCTTGTAGCATTGGGAGCTCTAGGTTGTTTGTTTCTGTGTGTCATCTCATCATGGAATGGATTTGAGGTGGTTGTTTCCCTCATCCTACTCCATGTGTTTGGGAGAGAGCGAGGTTGCAGGCTGGTATCTGACCTTTGTCATGGAGGAAGCTCCATCCTCTCATGTAGTTATCATGGTGACTTTTCACATGATTAGTGAAGTCTTCCACTTGTGTTTTTGTGTGTTGTGCATAGACCTTGATTGGTGCTTGCACTTGGATCCTTGGTCAATCTCCTTCCTTGATGGAGAGCGCATTCAACGTGTATGAGCATTGTCGATCTTGGGTGGCCTTCAGGCTCTTGTTTTATCGTCTTGAGGTTTGATAGGAGTCCTTGATTTTTTATAGGGTTTGTAGTGGCCTCGAGGTGTCATGTGTGTTTTTCCTGAGTTCTTGCCCTTGAGAAATTTTCGTTCTGGCACTGTTCAAGGACTACAATGCCCTAGGAGGACTATAACACCTATGAAGGGCTCTAGTACCCTAGGAGGGCTATAATGTCTAGGATGGACACTAGCAGCCTAGGGAGACACTAGAGAAAAGTGCTAGGATCCTAGAAGAGTGTTGGAGTTCTAGTTCTATGTTGTTGTCTTGTTATGCATTGCAGTCCTTGAGCCTTCAGATATCGAGCATTTCTTGATATTTTTGGGAGAAATTTTCTATATGAAATATGTTCCCCTTGGTCCTCTGAGTCTTCCCATATTTTCATCTTGATTGGAGATGATTTATTTTGGGAGTTATTGTATTTTTTTCATTGGGAAGTGTGCTTTTCTCACAGTTGGCTTGTGGTTGTTCATTTTGGTTGTGGTTGTGTCCCTCCTAGTTGATCCTCCTCTCATGTGGATTGATCTGAAAGTTTAGACATTGTGTTAGACCTTTTCTTAGCCTTGTACATTTTGTGGAGTGTGATGTTTTTCCCTAGTATGCTCTCCATGTGATAGGGATTTGAGGTTAGCGTGATGGGGATAGTCAGGCTTGTGTTGTTCCTCTTGTTATGTTCTCCTCATGTGCTAGATCTTCTTGCTTCTTGGAGTGCTTGATAAGGATCCTTGTTTGCATGTTTTGTGTAATTGGCCTTTTCATGGTCCTAAATGCTTTGATATAGCTTGATAGAATGTTATTGTTGAGTCATGATTGTGAAGTGATACTCATGCTAAGGATGAGTTTTTCTATACTCTCCTTGTGTTTGGTCTACATTCTGTTTGTTGAAAGTGATGATGTGTTGACCATATTCTTGGTTTTGAAGAAAATTGATGTGGTAATTCTAGTGGAAATGAACCTCGCTTTGGGTACCTTATCGTGTGTATACCAAGTTACAAGAGTAGCATACCCTCTTAACTGCTTGTCATATTTGATTGTTACTTGCCCCTTTTATGGTGACTAGAAATTCTTGCATGAAGTGCATCTTGCATTTGTCTTCTATTAGTGCATGTTCTAGTGCATGAATTAATTATGCGGGTGTAAGAAAGAATATGTTGAATTGTTAGAATAGATCATTTGGGTAATTAATTATTTCCCCAAATAGTATGCTTCCCTAGGAATCATGTGCACACCTGGGTGTGTAATTGTATTGATTTTGTTTAATGGTTGAAGAAAAAGGGGTTGTGAGTGGGTTTTATGCATGGGAAATTGTGATTTTTCTTGTGTAAGAATAATGAGTACATTAGTGAAATCATGCATCTACTGACTCTAAGTAGTGTTCTTCCCTATTGCATTGTGTGCATGATGTCTTGTGAAATGAATAATGCATTTAAAGATTGTTTGGGTTGGTGTGGACTAGAGCCCCTAACTTCTTGTTAGTTCCTTGTCAATCATGTTAGTGTGATTAACCTTGTTGCTTTGAGAACATGGTTAGGTTATTACTCTAATGTAAGCCTTACATTTTAGTAATTTTATCGTATCTTTCACTATTGTTATGTGTACATTCTATTCTAGATATGCTTGTTACCATGTTGTGGATAATTTAGCATTGTGAGGATGAAATGTTGGGTAAGAGCTTAATCCCCAACCTAATTATCCCTTGTGGTTTTGACAGGTGTCGAATGTAAATGTTGCATTAATGCCTTAACCATATGATTTGTGAATCCCTGTATGGTATGAAATGTTAATCAGTCCTTGTTGTGAGAGTGATTTGTTGAGATATCTTAGCTTGTGAGATTATTTATGTCTTAGTTTAATCTTAGTTTCTAGATGGTTTCTACTGTGTGATTGCATGGTGATTGCAATTCCATTGAGCAGGATGAAGCTTTTGTTTCTTGGCAACTTGAGATATGTTTGTTTGGATGAGTGAAAATGATCTCTCTTTATGACATGATTGGAGTCTTAGAAGACTCGTTTGTTGGTGTGCTTGAGCATGTTCTCTTACTTACCTTGGATTATGAAATCTAGGTGTAGTCTAGCACTAGTTATACTCCCTTTCTTGTACTAGAACTAGTCACATAGTGTGTGTTAAGTGTACTTTTTGAAGTTTGATACTTTCTCTCAATTTTGATGAATTCTCTAAATGTTGTAAGGGCCAACACTTATTTATTATTCTTGTTTATGAATTTAATTCTAGCCATTGGAACTTTGATATTTATTTATCTTGTGACTTTTATGGTCACACTTGATTTATTGTTGAAATTGAGCTCATTTTATGCCTTATTGTTGGAATCAAATTTTCTTCCACTTTGGTGTTCCTTTTTATTATTATGGTGGCTATGCTTGAATGTTTTAATTACTGGTCATGTATCATGTATCATGTATTGTTCTCTATCATGTCTATGATGGGCCTCTGATGGATTGTATAAGGGAATAGACTATGAAGAACATGTTAGTTCTTGGTGTGTTATTAGAACTATGGTAAATTGAATTTTTGATTCATTTTTGAATGCAAGTGAATATTGTGTAAAGTGATTGAGAAAGTTCTAAGATGGGTTTGTATTGTTATGGATCATTTGATGTGAAATTGAATTCTTGTATGAGCTTAAATTCTATTCTTGACTATTGTCTATGTGAACAAGATATGTAATGAACTTTATTTGGATTGAATCTTGCTTTTAGTAGATCCCATATGGTTGGGTGTTGACGTAGTCCACCAAATATGGTTTTTCTTGCTTGTCTCATTCCTATTAGTATCAATTGTAATGCCATGCCTCCTAGTTTTCTAACAGTAGCAAAGTGTATGATGTTGTGTCCTAGATACAGAAGTCATGTTATTAAATAACATGAAGATGCACATTGTGTCATTTAGATATGATTTCCATAACTACACTAATGTTACGACATAGTATAGGGTATGATGGTACGTTAGTTATTGCATGGGAACATATTTTATTTATATATTTATTGTGTTTTAGTTGGTTACCTACTCTTGTTGTGTTACCATCCTTGTGAATTTGGTTGCTTAAGGAGTTTCTTCTTAGTAATTTGGAGGTTTCCCAGTATAGTGCTAGAAGGGATATAGTTCTTGCGTGAGAAATAGTTATCCTGGATATTCTATTTTATGTATACTTGGTGTTTGGGCCATGAGGAAGTATCGTGTTGCCTAGTAGATCATGAAATTATTGATCTTGTTGTATTTTTTGACCTTTTGGTAGGATAGTTGAGCATTGGAGTGATGTTGAGAGTAGTCTTGCTCCTATGTTTTGTGTGTGGTGGCCTCCTTGGATGTATTCCTTAGGAGTAGTGGGTTGCTAAGCCTTTCTTGATGGAAGTACTTATGCCTGTAAGAGGATGTGGTCTCGATTACTTCCCTCTAAGAACCCATATGTTTGATCCTAGTTTGTGGTGTGGAGCTACAGTGTTAGAGAAAACTCTCTCTTTTCAAGAGTGGAATGTGAGGAAGGACCTCATGGAGAGAAACCATGACTGGAGATGAGGCATGCTTCTAGTAAGCATGAAGATAAGGTAATGGTGCTTGTAGCCTTAAGTGTATTGTCTACTTGACCTTTGAGTTCTAGTGTTGTGGGCAGTGTTTGAGGAAGGACTATTTAGAGTGTAACCTTGTGTTAGCAGTTCTCCTTGCGAGTGGAATTTGCAATGTTGTGAGGTATTACTTTATCTTGGAAGAGAGCTTAGGAAGTTATCCTGACATAGTAGTAGTCTTGAGTTATAAGAACTCAAGACTTGCTTGTGGTCTATTGGGCTCATTGCAATGGCAATTGGAGGATAGAGTGTGATGTAGTCTTAGAGGAGTTATATGTATAGTGGTTGGTTTGACCTAGTTGGTGCACCTTTGGAGACTTGTTTTGTTGTTTTGAGACCCCGACCTGGTCATAGTCTAGAGGATTGATCTTTTAAGATTTGTTGTGTTTGCGAAGGATTGTGTACTAGGGGTACTTCATCCTTGTATTTTGTGCATGCTTCTAGGAGTAATCCTAATCCTAGTGGGGGAGGATGTAATGCCCATACTAGTTCTTTCTTGGTGTGCTTTCTAATTCATATGTTATATGTTGTATTAAGTTTTTATCAGTGTATTATGTGATTCTCATGCTTTGATCCGTTACACCAAACTCGATGATGAGGTTTGTTGTACCATCAAGGAGTTTTAGGGGTGTATTTTGGATGACCATCGAGGTGTTTTCAATGGGGGTTTTGCATCGACATTTGGATTCCAACTATGCATTATGGGATGCATACATTGTGATTGTGTATGATACATCATTGCAATGTTTTAGCTTCACTATTTTTACAATATCTATTATAGTTGTGATTATTATATTGTTTCAACATTGTGTAGTCTTGTTGATTATACATCATGTTCCTGTATCATGCTAATTGTAGATGATTACAACAGATGTGATGATTTTATATCATGTATGATTTATGCCACGTTGGGGCGGATTATGTTTCTTTGACTATTATATATGGAGCAGGTATGCTTGATGTTTGACTTGAGTGTGTAGGTAAATTATAGCTATTTGACTAATGAGGGAAATGTGGAGAAGGTTGACATGGGATGCTTCACCATCTCACCCTTACCCTTGTGTTGTGGAAACCCATAATGTGTGTGTGAGACCTTTGCATGTGTTTCCTTTAGCTTCTGCATTATATTTCAAATTATCTTGAAAACCATTTTTTCGTTGTTTTTGAAATATTTTAATGATTTAGTTGAAAATGATTAAATTATCTTCGTGGAAAAGTTTATTGCATTATTATATGCTAGAGGAAGAAATTCTAAGCGATTCCAATTCTTTCTTTGAAATTTAATATTTTTGCCTTAAAAAAAGTAGAATTACATTATTAAGGAAATTAAACTATTTGTATGAGTGTTTGGATTTTTCATAACATGGTTAAATCATATTGCAATTTCCTTGTGAAAATAATTACATTAATTTAATTAGTTAAATTTATTATTGTTTCAAGTATTTGAGAAAAAAAAATTAGAAAAGAAATAAACGAAAAATGAAAAAAGGGCTATTGGGTGTAAAGGAAAAATAGAGTTATTTTTTCCTTATGCATTTTTCTTTGACATTTTTCTCCTCAAACCCTCTCCTTGCTTGATGGAAAATAATTTTTGTGTGGATGGAAAGAAGAGGATTCTTGCTTGCTTGGATTGAGATTTGGTTTGGAGATATCTTAGGGAAGGATTGGATTGTGTGGAAAAAACAAACTCTTCATTGTGCATAGTTTTCAAGAATTGTTTGGAGAGATAATTTTCTCCAATTCCTTTGTTTTAAATTTTCTTTGTTCTTCCTTTAACATGCCACTATATGTGATTTTCTCATGGATTCATTTGGATGGGAATTGAGTTAGTAAAGATTGTAGTTTATTGTTTATTTAATTGATTGAGTTTGAATTTTTGAAAAACTTTCAAAAACAAACAAAACTATGACAAAATTTTATTGGAAACACCCATCCCATATTTTATTGCATGAATGGAGTGTTGTGCATATTTGGGACAATGGGTTGTCATTTGATTTTTGAAAAATCTTGTATTCTAGAAAATGAAAAAATTAAAAGTTGCAAAGCAACCATTAATGGAGGAATTGAGATTTTATGGCTTTTATGCATTGTGGAAAAATAAAATTTTTGTATTTTAAAACCAATTTGAATTAATTGAAATGTGGGATGAGTAGTCTCCCTTATGCATTTGAATATTACATCTTTTTAATTCATGTTACAATTTTTATCGCATTTTTTCCATGCCATGCCCAATTTGTGAAATTGATGAGATGAATGTATAGGAAGAGGTATAGGGTAAGAAATGAGTGGATCCTACCACATACCATGATACAAAGAGATTGTAGGAATTACTGAGTGGGAGTTTAAATAAGATCAACCATAATCCCATTGGGTAAATAAAATTTAATAATAAGATCTACTCCAAAACAAGGATGCTTTCTTAGATCTAGTTTCGATCATAAAGAGCATGTCACAACTCACGGAGTTGGTGAATGTTGGAGTAGACCCCATATGATTGGGTTTCCATCTACTCATATTATACAAGGCCATCGAGCCCTTGTAATGGCACTCCTTGTCTTAATTGCTATGTCTATCTTCCTCGCTTATCATTGGATTTATATTCGATGTGACGTGACCCTAGCATTTTCTTGTGTATTGAGATGCATAATTCATGCTTATTTGTGTATGCATGATGACATATGATTTATGCCTAGTTTGGCATGCATTAAAGGTGTGAGAATCTCCATTATGCTTAATTATTGAGATGACATTCTTTTATGCTTATAGGCCCATGTGAACCATTCATACAGTTTGTATGTATTTGATTGGCAGTTGTGCCACTTGTTACTTGTATGTATTTGATTGGTTGTTGTACTACATGTTACTTTCAAGCATTAGATTGGAAGTTTTACCACATGTATGTTGTGTATGCTTTGGATTGGCTTGAGTGTTGCCATGTATACCCTAGATTTGTGTGAGATGGCCTTGATAGTGGTGTTGCCATGATTTTCTCCTCCATAGCTTGGGGGTTTCCTAGAGTGGCATAAACATATGTTGTGCTTGACGATGGTAATATAGTAGGGTGGTGGGTAACATTTGCCCATTGGTCCTATCACAAAGATCTTTCAGGATATTGTTGGGTTCCATGTTCATTTTTTGCATGTTGAGCATATTGTACTATGTGCCTATTGTAGTACTTTGGAGGTGATGTATTATTGATGTATATTTATGCCATGTGTAATTGAATTATTATTTTATGTAATCATTTGGTTATAAAATGATCCTTGTCTCAAGGTTAGAATTTATCATGTTGTAGCATTGTTTCATGTGATTGATATGGTTAAACGAGGATGGTGGAGCCCTCCATTTTATATATTACACATATCCTATTCTAAGTTTATTGATTTGGTTACATTGTGCCCACATTATGTTTGAGTTTCCGATATTGTTGTTTTCCCATCTTGACATTGGTGTTCAACAAGCATGGCTTTCTATTGGGTATTTCTCCTTTTAGAATGTATGTTAGCATGAAATGAGAAATGTATATTATCTATATTCAATTTATTCTCATGATTTTGAGTTATCTAGCATGTTGATTTATGGTTAATGAGTAGATGCTATGTGATTGGATTTTGTGTTGGATGCTTGCCCTTGCAAGGTTTATGACTGATCCTCCTTTTGGGTTGGTTGATTGTTGTTGACTTTGTTTGGCTTGTTGGCCATTTTTTTATGTTAATTTGTTCTTGTCTTTTGGAGAAGTGTGTCTTGTTTCCAGCTTCTTTCTTGAGCCTTATGTGGCACTTTGGTGATCTTTCATGTTGAGTGTGCAATTGTGAGGTGAGTGTTACAATTGCATTGTGAAAAATTTGTTCATCGTGTGTTTCTCATCTCATGTCAGGATGTAAAAGATGGGGCATTACAAGACGTTATTGGATGATTTTCTTAGATTTGTCAGCTTGATATGCATGTATTAGGTTTTTACTTGTAGTGTTTTGGATTGCTAGGAGGGATTGCATTGGATTGTGTTGGGGTAGCCTTTAGTTGGATACTAATGACAAGGGAAAACCAAGTCTATTGTCAAAATATTTTTGGGATGATGGGATGAGGTGATTTAGTGATGGATGGTGGAATAGATAGGGGATTAATTATGGATGGATGGTGGGCTTCAGATGTGATCTCTAAGGACTATGTCACATAGGAATAAGATGCCCTATTCTAGATATGGTACTTATGACGAGGCATTGGGATGCATGGGTGGGTTTTTATTGTAGGATTTGTGTGAAGGATAGGTGTATGCCAATAGGTGTCCAAAGCATGTTTTAACATTTTTCCCCATGTCCTTATTAGGATTGAAATCAAGAAGAAAGGGTGGGATGATGATAGGATAAGTATGTATAGACAATAGATGGGAGTGATAGGCTAGGTGAGACTTGACCCAAGTGTAGAGTTATCTTTAATAGTGGATTACACATGACTCCCACAAGGGGTTTTTATACTTGCCCAAGGCCCCACAATAATAATTTTCACCTCTAGCTTTAATTTTTCACCCCCCTTCCACTCATTTCTTCATACCTTCTTCAATATTAATGTGTTTTCCTCTATTTTCCTGTGTCACTCCTATTTTTCTCTCCCCCATCCAATTTCTACATCCATTCCATCATTTGAGAGCTCACTCACCCTCTTTCTTGCCCATCTGACATCTCAAGAGGGTATCATCCCACCATCATATTTATTCATTTTTCTAATCCATTGAGGCATCTTCTCGCCCTCTTCTTCCCAAAAAAGTCACTATATTTTATTCTTCTTTGAAATAATGTGATTTTAATATCATTTCAAAGAGAGGAAAATGTAGACACCTAAAATTGTCTCATCATCATCATACCATTTGTAACCACAATCAAGACATCACCAGACCATTTACTCTATAATTAATTATATAAATACCTATTTAGACAATTAATTATTCAATTCCCTTATGATAGTGATTAAATAATATTTTATTATTAAAATAACTATTCATGCACTATTCATCCATACCTATCCCTGCATAAATGATTAATTTTAATCATTTATCATAATTCATCTATAGTCCACCTTAAGTAAATAAATATAAATATTTTATTTACCTAAGACCCCATCTTCTTCCCAAAAATTAAATAAATATTTTCATATTTATTTAATTCCTTATTTTGTGCACTCTTAATTAAGTTGATTAATGTTAGGATTAAGGTGCCATCACCCTTGTAAATCCTATGCAATTACTCATAATATTGTTTGTAAATCACCCATAAGGGATGAATGGTTTCATTAGAAATGGTCTTGTTTTAGCTACATGTTTATAACCAGTCATCAATGCTCATTAGTCTGTGATAGGGGGTTGTAGGGGGGTTTCCCCCCTGTGAGGGGTCTAGGGGGATCATCCCCCTAGTGGGGGGTCCAGGGGCCATACCCACGAAACCACATTTTATTTATATTTTATCATTGTGAATCTAAACCGTTCGTCATTAGGTCACAGATTTGATGGTCAATATTTTGTCAGTTATCTTGCCCTAGAAGGCAACCCCCTTTTTTAAGGATATTTGTACTACATTTTTATCATATTAGAGAGTAACATGCAGTGCTGGATTCAAGACTAAAGGAGAGAGGAAGTGCATGGATCGTAATCTCACATTTGAAGAGAATACAACTTAGAGCTTCTTTTCTTGGTGGAGTTTTTTACCTGAAAGGGTTTTCTCCACGTTACATACTGTGTTATGTGTTCAATTCTTAGTGCATGTTATTTTTGTGTAATGGGTTTTGATTTATGTTGAAATCTCCATTGATTCTACATTGTTAGGAGGATAAGGTTTGAATCAGATTTCTGTTGTGTGGTTTGCACCTTCATTTCTAATATTTGGTATTAGAGCCTAGCCAGTTTTGATTCTTGGGTGGTAGTGTGAAGGTTTTTTAGCTGCAGTGGGAGATTTGGTTGTTGTTTGTTTGCAGATCTTGTGTAGATATCATGGCTTTATCCACTATTGCTTCTACCTCTTGGTTGGACATTGAAAAGTTCAATGGCATGGGGTGCGAATTATGGAAACTGAAAATGGAGGATTTGCTAGAAGAAAGAAACCAGTAGTTGACTGTTACAAAAGAGAAGAAACCTGATGATGTTGATCCTGATGAGTGGGAAAGACTAGATAAAAAGGCACAAGGTACAATCCAGCTGTGTCTTGTAGAATCTATTTTGCTGAATGTTGCGAGTGAGAAGTCCACACATAGCTTGTGGAAGCATTTGGGTGAGATCTACCAAGCCAAGAGTATGGTAAATAAACTTTATTTAAAGTGTAAGTTATTTTCTATGAAAATGAAAGAGGATGAATTAGTTGCAGAGCATTTGAATTCATTTAATTTGTTATTGAGTCAACTAGCATCTATAGGTATGGAGGTGAATGAGGAAGATAAATGTATACTGCTTCTCTATTCTTTGCCTATGTCATGGGAGAATGTTATTTTGGCTATCACTACTAACCTCATAGATCTGAAGTTGGATACTCTTGTTTCAGTTCTGCTGTCACATGAATTGAGGAAAAAATGTTCAGATAGTTTAGGGGATGCTCTCAGTGTCAGGGGAAGGTCTATGGAAAGAGGACCAAAAGGAGATCAAAAAGGGGCTAAGGATAAGTCCAAGGGCCAATCTAAGATTCCTGGGAAGAAGAACAAAGTTAAGTGTTGGAATTGCGGTAAAAGGGGACATGTGAAGGAGTACAAAAACCCAAAGAAACAATGGGAGAGTGCTTCAGATAAGTCCTCAAATGTAGGTGAAGATGTTTAAATTTCTGCATGTAATATTATTTCTAATGATCACTGGTTGGTTGACTCAGAATGCTCATTTCATATGACCCCGCATAAGGAATGGTTTTCCACATACGAAGAGCATGATGGAGGTGATATATACCTTGGGGACAACTCTACATATCTAATAGTTGGGAAAGGCAAGGTATTGTTGTGTTTTAGAGATGGAATGATTAAAACCCTCCCTGGTATTTTGCATGTTCCCGAATTAGCTAGAAATCTTATTTCAGTTTTGAAGTTGAATGATTTGGTAATGCATGTAGCATTTGACAAGCATGGCTGCATATTGGTGAGAGGGAACTTGGTTGTAGCGAAGGGGAAGAGATTGAGAAAATTGTTTAAGCTTGAAGCTGCTACAGTTTGTAATGCCTCTTATGTATCTGAGGCTAGTACTGAAAATACATGTATGCTGTGGTTCCATAGATTGGACCACACTAGTAATAATGTTTTGAAAACTATCAAGAATAAAAATTTGTTGGATGGTTTCTCCTATTCTAATGAGCACTTTGATTTCTGTGAGCATTGTGTGTTTGGTAAACAAAACAGAAAATCATTTCCTTTAGGAAGCAATAGAGCAAAATAGAAGTTAGAAATTATTCATACAGATGTGTTTGGACCTATGGATAATGATTCTATTAGAAAATTTCATTATTTTGTCACCTTCATTGATGATGTATCTAGATTTACATAGATTTATTTTATGAAACACAAATATGAAGTTTTCACTAAGTTTAAGGATTTTAAAGTCTTAGTTGAAAACCAATCGGGATTGAAGATAAAAATATTAAGATCTAACAATGGAGGGGAATATTGTTCTAGGGAATTTGATGAGTTTTGCATGCATGTAGGTATTATCAGACAAAAGACAACTCTGTATCCACCACAACAGAATGGTGTTGCAGAAAGGATGAACCAAACAATCATGGAAAAAGCCAGAAGTATGCCGAGTGATGCATAGTTGGATAAATGCTTTTGGGCAGAGGATGTGTGTACTGCTTGCTAGTTGATTAACATATCTCCTTGTAAGGCTCTTGATTTGACACCTTATGAAGTGTGGACAGGTAAGAAACCTTCTATTTCACATTTAAGGGTTTTTGGCTATGAGGATTTTGTTCATAGGCCTAAGGAAAAGTGATCTAATTTGGATCCAAAAGATGAAAAGTGTACATTCATTAGATATGGTGATAATGTCAAAGGTTATAAGCTTTGGAATCTACTAACATGTAAGATTATCTATTCTAGAGATGTTATTTTCAGGGAACTTAGACCTATTTCTGAACTTGAGAAACCAAAAGAAAAAGAAGAAAAGGTAAAGAGAGTGCACTTTGATTTAGAGCAGTAAGATGCACCTTAGGAAGAACACAATGATGGATTGGGGGGTGAAGAAGAAGAAGATTTGAGTAGTTCTGATGAAGATGAATCTTTTGTTACAGAAGAAGTTGGTGTAGATGATCATGCATAAGAACAAGATGAGACTCTTACTCCACCCTTGAGGAGATCCACAAGACAATAGAATCCAGTTGATAGGTATAGCCCACTAGATTTTTGTTGTATATTTGCTTTATTGAGTACTAACGATGAGCCTAGATCCTACAGAGAATCTATTCTTGTAGATGATAGTGAGTCTTGGTAGTTAGCCATGCAGGAGGAGATGATGGCTTTAGACTCTTATAACACCTAGGATCTTGTTTGTTTGTCCAAAGGAAGAAAGGCCATAGGTTGTAAGTGGGTCTTCAAGAAGAAGTTTGGAGAAGATGATTCATTAGAGAAGTACAAGGCTAAACTGGTAGCCAAGGGCTACTCCCAGAGAGAGGGAGTTGATTTTGGTGAAATTTTCTCTCTTATTGCTCAATTGACTTCTATTAGATTTCTTTTATCCATTGCTGCAACTTATGATTGGGAAATTGAGCAAATGGATGTTAAGACTATGTTCTTGCATGGAGATTTTGAGGAAGAAATTTACATGCAACAGCCTACAGGTTTTGAGGTAAAAGGGAAAGAACATTATGTTTGCAGATTGAAGAGGTCTCTTTATGGTTTGAAACAGTCCCCCAAAATGTGGTAAAAAAGTTTGATTCATTTGTATTGAAATTGGGTTTTGTTAGGAGTGAGGAGGATCATTGCGTGTACATTCACTGTATTGATGATTCTATACTGATTATTGCATTGTATGTTGATGACATGTTATTTTTCAGCAATACTAAGGGTATGATCAGTAAGCTTAAAGTTCAACTTTCAGGTGCATTTGATATGAAGGATCTTGGAGCTGCTAGGTATATTCTGGGTATGGAGATCAAGAGGAATAGAGGTAACATAAAGGTTTGGTTTTCACAAAGTATGTGAATACCATTTTATAGAGATTTAGTATGCAGGACTGTAACCTAGTTAGAATTCCTTTACCCATTGGTACTAAGCTTTCATTAGATATGTGTCTAAAGAATGAGGATGATTTTGAGGATATGTCTAATGTGCCATATCCTAGTGTTGTAGGGAGTTTGATGTATGCAATGGTTTTCAGTAGGCTGGATATTTCCCAAGTAGTGGGAGTTTTGAGCAGATTTATGTCTAACCCTAGTACAAACAACATTGAAATTATGTTAAGAGGGTGCTTATGTATCTTGCATGTACTCTTGATTATTGTTTGGTTTATTTTAGTACTGATAGTGTTGATAAATCATTAGACATATAGGGTTTTGTTGATGCAGATTAGGTAGGTGAATTGGATAGTCGAAGGTCCACTAGTGGCTATGTGTTTACTTTATTTGGAGGAGCAGTGAGTTGGATGAATAAGAGGCAGCCCACAGTTGCTTTGTCCACCATAGAAGCAGAGTATATGGCTGCTACTCATGTCTCTAAGGAGGCAGTTTGGTTGAGGAGACTGTGTACAGGTATTAGATTTGATTGCAAGATCATTCAAATTAGTTGTGATAGCCAGAGTGCTATTTGTTTGGCCAAGAATCCTATGTATCATGCTTGGACTAAGCATGTTGATGTACAGTATCACTTTGTTCAAGAAATGGTTGCAAATGGATAGATTGAGTTAAAGAAAGTAGACACTTAGGAGAATGTTGCAGATGCTTTGACCAAGCCTGTGAGCACAGAGAAATTTGTTTGGTGCAGAGAGGCCATGGGCCCTGCTTCTAGTGCCTGATTATTTTATGGTTTCCCTATGGGTATTTACAACGTATGATGTCAAGTGGGAGAATATTAGGATTAAGGTGCCATCAACCTTGTAAATCTTATGTAATTAATTACTCCTAATATTGTTTGTAAATCACCCATAAGGGATGAATGGTTTCACCAGCAACGGTCTTATTTCAGCTACATGTTTATATCCGGTCATCGACTCTGATTCGTCTGTGACGAGGGGTCACAGCGGGTTTCCCCTTGTGAGGGGTCTAGGGGGATCATCTCCCTGGTGGGAGGTCTGGGGGCCGCACGTATTGATGAGGGTTCAGGGGCAGCACCCCCGAAACCACATTTTATTTATATTTTAGCATTGTGAATCTAGACCGTTCGTCATTAGGTCACAGATCTTATGGTCAATATTTTGTTGGTTATCTTGCCCTAGAAGGCAACCCCCTTTTTTAAGGATATTTGCACTACATTTTTATCATATTGGAGTGTAACAGGTGGCACTGGATTGAATACTAAAGGAGAGAGGAAGTGCATGTATTGTAATCTCACATTTGAAGATAATACAACTTGGAGCCTCTTTTATTGGTGGAGTTTTTTACCTGAAAGAGTTTTCTCCACGTTACATACTATGTTATGTGTTCAATTCTTAGTGCATGTTATTTTTGTGTAATGGGTTTTCATTTACGTTGCAATCTCCATTGATTCTACATTGTTTAGAGGATAATAAGGTTTGAATCAAATTTCCATTGTCTAGTTTGCAACTTGATTTCTAATAATTATAACCATTTAATCAACTTAATCCCTCACTTGCACCATCCTAACCCATCATTAACCCCCTCACATCCTCCAAAGTGTACAAAGGCATGGGCTTTTGTACATGATCACATGGGTCTCTTACAAAAGGATGTGTAAGTCCTTTTGCACATCCCTCTAAAAGGGTCCTTTTGTTCTCTTTTGATCCTATCCATGTACTTTATCCAAGACCATCCTCCACCATTGATTTCCCCTCAACCCAAGGAATCCTCTTATCTTCCAATCTAATCATGCCACTTGGTAGCCTCTCATCAACCAAATTCTCTCAACCATTCTCAACCTTTGATCTCCCAAATCAATCCTAGCCCTCCATCCACCATCCCAAAAATCTATAAATTTAACCTCAACCAAGCCATTTGCAAGTTTATATGTATGCAAGGTTATGTTGTTTGTTTGAGGAGCAATCAACATATAAAGACATCAAGAGCACATCCAAAAATCAAGGTTTGTATGGTAGTTACTTGGTTAGCTCCCTTTCATGTTTGTATTCCTTTAGTTTAATTATAAGGTTGCATTAGATTATGAATGAAATAAGTTAATATCATTTTAGTTTGTTTCTTATGTTCATTTTCTTATGTATGTTGGAATTAGTCCGGACAATTGAGAGGGGGGATGAATTAGTTGTCCCACAATTTAACCTTTTCTGCTTTTAATCTTCTTTATCAACTTACAATCAGATTAATGATGTAAACATTAAAGCATGAATAAAAAACACATGAGCAGAAACAAATTGAACACACAGTGGGGATTAACCCACAAGATTTGTACCCTATTAAAAGTACTTAAAAGAAATGAAAGGTACTTGCCTTAGGGTGTACTGTCTAGATCTCACTGCTCAAAGAGGCCATTTCCTATAGGAGGCTCACTACCTACAAGAATTTGTTTAATACAAGAAGAATGAACTAAGAGATAGCATCTCCTTCATGCCTGGTTTAGTCCCATTAATAGCTCACAAAACTTATACTCTGTCCCAAACACTTCTCCGCTATGTCCTCATCCTTCACTACTCTTGTTCTTCTACTCCTCTTCTTCTCTACTCTGCTTCTGTACCTTTCTTAGGATTTTATCATTTTCGCACAAGGACAACTTTCCACAACTCATCCACAAGTATTTATACACTTCATCAACCTTGGAATGAACGTCAAGGTCAGCACTACAAATATTTGACTTAATGCGAATCATTACTATCGGCCAAACATAACTAGGATCCAAATCTTCCTCAAGCAATACGCCATACTTCATATAACTTATCATAGATCATCCACAACACCCTTGAATCATCTAGTCAGCCAAGACTGGGAATAACAACAACATTAAGGAAGAAATCTTCAACAACAAGCTCAAACTTCAATGCGGACGTCCAACATGGCAGGCACATGATCCAGAGACCTCCACAAGCACATTGAATTCAACAATAATATCCACACTACTCCAAATCATCAGAATCACTTGCATCTTCATCTGGTACCTCAAGAACACTATCTGCCATGACTGTCACACTAGAAAGATTGCTTGTGGACCTCCAAACCATGAACCATTTGAATTGAGGATACATACTGGCTTCCCAAACACGCCTCTAGATCCACAGATCATAATATTTCAATGCGGATCAATTTGGACCAAATCTCTATCACCCTGTCACTTCTGAACAACTACAAAACTTGATTCTACTCAGATGGCCATAGAATCTTCAAATCTTCATGCGGACCTCTCAAATCTTAATTGGAGTTACTTCAGACAATCCTCTACACAACCATATGGTCCATGGACTCTGATCTTCATCCTACTAGAAATGCTAAGTAATCTAATTCACTAAACTGCACTATCTTCACTGTCTTTTACAAGGAGATGTGTAACTGACTTGTCTCTTCCAAAGAGGCTAATTTTCTCAATATCCTCAACATACAGGTCTTCTAAACAGGTATAGTTGACACCAATGACAATAAGGATATGTTGACATCAATGACAAGACTGATTTGGCACATATTTGCAATAATCTCCCCCTTTGTCATTGATGGCAACGTATGGTGTGAAAAATTGATTCCATCATCAAGACAAGAACTTCTCCCTCTTTCTCTTATCACTTTTGCAACCACTTTCTTCACTGCTTCCCCTTTCATCAGCAACTAGTTTTTGACATGACTTCTCTCCCCCTTTGACATCAATGGAAAAGGGCACATATTTGTAATCTCTTCTCCTCCTTTTTGTTTCAGACTGATCTCCAAAATTTGTATACTGACTACTCCCCATGAGTAGTATCTCCTTAACATCAATCTAGATCATAAAATATGACTGTGAATTCCACTGGATTGATACACACTAGTGCATCTTAGTTCTAAACAGGAGGGGTAATAACCCCTAACTTCCCTTTGAGATACTCAAAAGTATCTGTTGATGCATAAATCTGTGGGTGTAATCCAGCAGCAACATGGGAAACTCTGAGACGTGGGAATGCTCCTCAGAGTGACCTCTAGATTTTAGGGAAGCTGGCTCTTCCGTTCTTTCAGTAGGGTTTGGGAAAAAGTTAGAAAGGAAACTAAGATTACAGAAAACAAATACCTAATCTAAGGCGATCCGCTGGATTTGAAACTATTATTTGCACAATGTTTAAACTTGAAAGATTTAACTAGATTTAAAGAGCATCAATGCATGATTAAAACTAGTTTGAGAAACACATTAAATAGAGGCAGAGAAACAGATAAATTAGAGACAAGAAACAAAGATATCCAATATGCACAGAACACCTCTTTATTTGAATAACCAGTTATAGAGGCAAAAGTTGCTACACAAAATGACTGTTACATTCTCATAAAGAAATAATTGCAAAGGCAAGAAGAAAGAAAATCTATGTCTGCTATTCCAACTCTCTGATCTGTAGAATGTAGAACTCTGAACCTATTTGAAGAAGAACCTTCAACCTCCTGGTGAATCTGTATTTATAGCCTGAATATCTCAACAAATTCTCAACGGCCTCTGAAAATCCACAACTGAATCCGCAAAATCTGGCACCAAATCTGGCATTTGAAACTGAACTGTGTCTTTCTGTTTTGCCCATGGCTGGAAAAATATCTCTGTGGCATGAAGAAAACTACTTGCCACTATTATTTTACTGCTTCTTGTAGCTTACTCATGAAATGAAAAATGGCTACTCACATTTAGGGTTTCACTTTTTAACTCCCGGAGTTAAGAGTCTTTTATTTCACAAAGCATTATTTTACAAGCAGGGACCCACCATTTAATATGAGGCTATATAAAATTCCCGCTCATTCGTAACTTTATAATATGAGAAACATATATATAATAAGTGTCACTTATTAAAAAGAAGGGCCCACCACATTTGTCTCATTAATAAAATACTTTCTTATAAGACCCCATAACTTTTGATGGTGAAATAAAATGAAACAAACTTCATTTCTTGTCCTATGCGCGGACGACTCCACGTGGTGGCTTTCGCTGAATTTTGAGTTTCTTTTAAAGTTGTTCAGGTGTTGACAAATGGCATTCTCCACAAGTTTCTTGATTTCTTTTAAAAATGCTCAAATGGTTCCCTAAATACTCCTGTGAAGATCCTTAATGCAACTTAAATAAAATATTCAGCTTCATAAGAAAAGGGCCCCACCATTTAATATAATAAGAACTTTATATTAAAGCCTCAGCTTCTTAATTTCCCATGACACATTTGATGCATTTAATTAAATGAAACAAGCATTTAAGTTCCCTGTGCGCGGGTTGCACCATGTGGCTCCTTCCACTTCAATTTCAACTGCTCTCTAATTGACACGGGTGTTGACATTTGTCACTTTTCGCTGCCTTTGAGTTTTTGCTCATGAAAAATAAAGTGGTTTATTCAATCTGGAGCTTTCACCATTTAATTCCCGTAACATTTACCTTTGAGGGACCCACATCTTATTATAAGACTCTTTCATTTATATTAACCCGTATTATTGCATTTAATTTAGATAAAATGAAACACTTACATCCCTGTGTGCGGACGGCTCCACGTGGTGGCTTCCGTTGAATTTTGAACTCCTTTTTCATTATCACGGACACTTACATTTGGCAGCCTCTGCATAACTCTTTAGTTTATTTTAAATTGACGCGGACACTTACATTTGGCAGCCTCCGCATAACTTGCTTTTGCTTTCTTTTAATTCTGTTGTAGCCAATTGCTTTCTTCCACATAAATTTGAGTTTCTTCAATTTGTTGTGGGTTTCGACAAGTGGTGCATTCCCAATCATTTTTATTTCTGCTTGCAAACCATTAATTATTTGCATATGATGGTTCCATTATGCTGCATTATTTTAATGTGTCTCTGTAGGTGAATGGCATGTGCTCCGAGACCTTTTATATGCACCACTCCTGAGACAATGTTTTTCTTGTAGAGACCGCACCATCCTTTATGCTGAGCCGCAGTAAAACTTATGAAATGAAAGTTTAAAAAAAATGGTGTGAAAACTTTATCACCAGTATCCTTAGGCAGAGACTTGGTTAATATATCCACAATCTAATCCTTTGAAGAAACAAACTCCATTTTGACTTCATTCTCACTTACTTTCTCTCTCAAGAAATGAAACTTGATGGATATGTGCTTAGTCTTTGAATGCAACACCAGATTCTTTGAGATGTTTATTGCACTTGAATTATCACAGAAGATTGTAACAGGTTCTTCAAACACAATTCTGATATCCTTCAACATTTGCTTCATCCACAAGGCTTGAGTACAATTGCTTGCTGCTGCTATATACTCTGCCTCTACAGTAGACAGAGATATTGCCTCATGCTTTTTGCTCAACCAAGAAACCAATATCCTTCCCAAGAAGAATGCACCACCACTAATACTTTTCTTGTCATCCACATCTCTTGCCCAATCAACATCTGTATATGCATGAAGAGTGAAGTCATTGTCCTTTGGATACCATAAGCCATAATCAGATGTTCCCTTTAGATATCTAAAAATTCTTTTGGCTGCTACAACATGGGATTCCCTAGGATCAACTTGAAATCTGGCAACAAGTCCAACTACATTCATAATGTCAAGTCTAGTCTGAGTCAAATAAAGTAGTCCTCCAATCATTAATCTATACCTTTTCTAATCTGTCTTAGGTGAATCATCATCTTTACTTAACTTGCATCCAATTACCATAGGAGTACTTACCAGTTTTGAGTCCTCCATTCCAAATATTTTCAACAATTCTCTCACATACTTAGACTGAGATATTAAGATACCTCTATCTGACCAAGTGATTTGCAGACCTAAGAAGAAATTCATTTCACCAAACATGGACATCTCAAATTCACTTTGCATCTGATTAGCAAATTTCTTACACATGCTTCTATTTCCACCAAAAATGATATCATCAACAAATACCTCAAAAATTAAGATGTGCTCATGATCTATCTTGAAATAAAGATTACTGTCAGTTGTGCCTAGCTTTAGCAGATACTTATCTAATCTTACATACCAGGCTCTTGGGGCTTGTTTAAGTCCATACAAAAATTTCCTCAATCTGTAGACCATGTCATCTTGATCAAACAATTGAAATCCTTTCAGTTGCTCAATGTAGACTTCTTCCTCTAACTCTCCATTCAGAAATACTGACTTGACATCCATCTGGTAAACTTTGAAATCTTTGAATGCAGCAAATACAAGAAATAATCTGACTACTTCAATTCTTGCCACCGGAGCAAATGTTTCTTCAAAATCATTTCCCTCTACTTGAGAATATCCTTTGCGTACCAATCTTGCTTTGTTTCTCACAACTTCACTATCTTCATTTAGTTTATTCCAAAAGACCCATTTGGTTCCAATTACATTTTTGTTTTTAGGTCTAGGAACAAGATCCCAAGTATGATTCTTTTCAATTTGGATTAATTCTTCTTCCATTGCTTTTACCCAGTTCTCATCATTACAAGCTTCATTCACTATTTTTGGTTCAATCTTTAAAATCAAACAATACCCCACTTGATCTTCAACAATTCTTCTTCTAGTTTGAACACCTTTATTCTTGTCTCCTATGATTTGATCTTTAGAATGATTCAACCTTACATACCTGGGGATTTTGGGAATTACTTGAACTTCTGATTCTTGAGCTTGTTCCTCAATATCTGCACTAACTTCTTGAGTCACTGGATATTTTGAATCAATTTGGATTTGAGTTTGGGTTTGAACTTGATTTCCTTGACTTTGACTTTTATCTTGATCATCTGAATCATATCCATAGGGCCTGGAAGGTCTTTTTTTTTCTTTCATCAGCTTTGACATTAGCACTTTAAATAATCTTTTTTAGTCTTTTGTTGAAGCACCGGTATGCCTTGCTTTGGGTAGAGTAACCCAGAAATATTCCTTCATCACTTCTTGCATCAAACTTGCCTAGATCCTCATCTCTTTTGATATAGCATTTACTACCAAAAACTCTGAAATATTTCACAGTAGGAGGATGACCAAACCATAGTTTATAAGGAGTCTTACCAGAATTGCCTTTGATCTGCACCCGTTTAAGAGTGTAAACAACAATACTCACAGCTTCTCTCCAATAGACTTGTGGAACATTTTCTTCCATCATCATGGTCCTAGCAACCACTTGAATGGTTAGGTTCTTTCTTTCCACAACTCCATTTTGCTGAGGAGTCCTAGGGGTAGATAATTGTCTTTTTATTCCATGCTTTTCACAAAATGTATCAAACTCACCGGAGGTAAACTCTCCACCTCTGTCGGATCTCAAAAATTTTATCTTCATACCAATCTCATTCTCCACCATAACCTTGAACACCTTGAATTTGTAAAGAGATTTTGATTTTTCTTTCAAGAAAGTTACCCACATCATCTGGGAGTAATCATCAATCAGCAACATAAAATATCTATCTCCTTGCACACTTATAATTCTAGCATGACCACATAGATCGGTATGCACAAGTTCCAACAGTCCACTTGAAGATTGTTCTTTACTCTTGAATGAAGTTCTATTTTGTTTACCCAATTGACATTCTCTACACATGCTATCAATAGGTTTCACAAGTTTTGGAAGATCTCTCATAGCCTGAGTAGAACTTATCTTGACAATATTATCAAAATTCACATGACACATTCTCCTATGCCATAACCAACTCTGATCAATCTGAGCAATCAAACAACTTTTGCCAATACCAGTTAGATGAAAGATGTTACCTTTAGTTTGTGTACCTGATGCAATCACAGTTCTGGAGATTGCTAGGATTATGCATTTTCCATCATTGAATTAGAGATCATATCCTTTGTCAACCAACTATCCAACACTGAGAAGATTATGCTTCAGTCCTTCTACATACAGAACATCATTAGTGTTATTCTTACCATCAAAAGAGATGGATCCTTTGCCACGGATTCTACCAGCTGAACTGTCTCCAAACTTCACAATTCCACCTTCATATTTTTCAAAACTTACAAAACTTACTCTTATCACCAATCGTATGATGAGAACATCCACTGTCAATTACCCATTCATCTTTTTCTTCAACCTAAGCAGCCAAGGCACTTTCCACATTTATACAGCTAGTAGATTCAGTAGACACTGAATCTTCTTCTTTGATAGCAATAAACACCCATTCATTTCTAGAATTACTTCCCCTATTAGATTCATCATCAGTGACTCCTTCTTTAGCTTCTTGGACATAGAAACATTTCTTCTGACCCCTTGATCTGTTAAAGTTTGGTTTTGAAAACCTCTCCGGACATCTTGAGGCAAAATGACCAATCTTATTACAAGCAAAACATTTGAAAGGCAGCTTTTCTTCATACTTACTAGATCATCTTGGCAATCTTTTGGCAATAAGGGCTTCAAGTTCTGCATTCTCAATTTCATCATCTTCAAGATCCTTCCTTACCTTCAAATGCTAAAAGCTTATCAAATAACTAATCCCTTGTAATAGTTGTCACAACATGATCTCTTCAATGGAAGCAACTTTATGCTTGTATGCTGCAGGTAAGGATCTGAGCACTTTGGCAACAATATTTGATTCTTCCAATACTCCACCAGCATTCCTGATACCGGTCACAAGTTCATTCACTTTTTGCATGTAGGAAGTAATGTTTTCATCTTCACCCATCATCAACCTTTCGTATTTACCCTTTAGGCTCTATAGCTTGGCACATTTGACATACTTATCACCTTCATATAGATTTTCCAACTTTTTCCAGATTTCATGAGCAGTTTTCAATTCTAAGACATTTGTCAATTTTGTATTAGTCAAGGCACTCAACAATGCTTCTTTAGCTTGAATATTGCATTCTTTATCTCATCTAGAGTTGTAGGGCCATTCTTTGGAATCTTATACTCATTCTTAGTTATCAACCAAAAGGCATCACCCCTACATTCCAAATGACACTGCATGCGCACCTTTCAAGGGAGTAATTTGTTCCATCAAATCTTAGACTTTCCTTTTTGTAAGTCGACATCTTGGATCTCCTCAAGCGGTCAAGCTTCTTTTAGAGGAAATTGGTTCTGATACCAATTGTTGGAATTAGTCTAGACAATTGAGAGGGGGGGTGAATCAGTTGTCCCACAATTTAACCTTTTTTTTTTAATGTTCTTTATCAACTTACAATCAGATTAATGATGTAAACATTAAAGCATGAATCAACAACACATGGGCATAAACAAATTGAACACACATAACACTAAAATTCTTACGTGGAAACCTGGTTAAGGGAAAACCATGGTGGGGATTAACCCACAAGATTTGTACCTTGTTAAAAGTACTTAAAAGAAATGAAAGACACTTGCCTTAGGGCACACTGCCCAGAGCTCGCTGCTCAAAGAGGCTCACTGCCTACAAGATTTTATTTAATACGAGAAGAATGAACTGGGAGATATCATCTCCTTCATGCCTGGTTTAGTCCCATTGATAGCTCACAAAACTTCTACTCTACCCCCAAACACTTCTCCGCTATGTCCTCATCCTTTACTACTCTTGTTCTTCTGCTCCTCTTCTTCTCTACTCTGCTTTTGTACCTTTCTTAGGATTTTATCATTTTCGCACAAGGACAACTTTCCACAACTCATCCACAAGTATTTATACACTTCATCAACCTTGGAATGAACATCAAGGTCAACACTACAAACATCTAACTTAATGTGAATCATTACTGTCGGCCAAACATAACTAGGATCCAAATCTTCCTTGTTCAATATGCCATACTTCATATAACTTATCTTAGATCATCCACAACATGCTTGAATCATCCAGTCGGCCAAGACTGGGAAGAACAACAACACTAAGGAAGAAATCTTCAACAACGAGCTCAAAATTCAATGCGGACCTCCAACACAGCAGGCACATGATCCAGAGACCTCCACAAGTACATTGAATTCAACAATAACATCTAGACTACTCCAAATCATCATAATCACTTGCATCTTCATCCGGTACCTCAAGGACATTGCCTGCCATGACTGTCACATTAGAAAGATTGCTTGCAGACCTCCAAACCGTGAACCATTTGAATTGAGGATACACACTAGCTTCCTAAACATGCCTCTAGATCTGTAGATCATAATATTTCAATGTGGATCAATCCAGACCAAATCTCTATCACTCTGTCACTTCTGAACAACTGCAAAAGCCAGTTCTACTCAGATGGCCATAGATTCTTCAAATCTTCATGTGAACCTCTCAAATCTTAATTGGAGCTACTTCAGACAATCCTCTACACAGCCATATGGTCCGCGGACTCTAATCTTCATCATACTAGAAATGATGAGTAATCTTCTTCACTGAACTGTACTGTCTTCACTGTCTTTTACAAGGAGATGTGTAACTGACTTGTCTCTTCCAGAGGCTAATTTTCTCAATATCCTTAACATACAGGTCTTCTAAATAGGTACAGTTGACACCAATGACAACACCGATTAGGCACATATTTCCAACAATGTATACACCATGTATAGCTAGGACAACTTCATGTAAGTCATTATCAACATTTTATCTCTTGTAATAACACTAGAATTAGTAATGGGATGCTAATCACATATTATTCTTGGAGTTTTCACCCGATTAGGTTTTTTTAGAGGAACCTTAGTGTTGTGTGATTTGTGCTCTATTTTGATACTAGATATTTCTTCTATTATTTTAAATGTAAATGTTGTTTTAAGTTATTTACTAATAGGGAAACACTAAAGAGAATAGTAAGAATAGATCTACTTTTAGATATTTATTAATAATGTATCACTAGAGTTATCAACTCAGTGGTTTATGGATCAAGTGGTATCCGAGTGGGTTTATCCTTCATAGGAAAGTGAAACCAAAGTGGGTCTCTGATTATGCTCAAGGCTTTTCCGATATCTAGTTCATTTGTTTTTCTTATTTTTAGTGTAGGGTTTTCATGGTTTGTAAGGTGTAGCCACATGGAAATCTAAAAAGTGTAGACTTTTAGGGTTGGAAAGAGATTACCAACTCATTTGAGGGGAGAACCAAAGGTCGAAGTAAAATAAAGCTTAGTTAGAGAGCCATGCAAGGTTTCTTGTAGGGATTATGGAAAAGATGCAAGAATAAATGCATGCTAAAGATGTGATGTTGGCAAGATTGTATATTGTTGGTGAAGGAGTGGAGAGTCGAAGTGAATCTTCCATGGGTAATGTAGAAAACTAAATAGAGGTGTGCATAGAAAACACTTCTTTAAGCATTTTTGTTTTCTCTCAAAATATGGAACAACTCCATTGTGTATAAGATTGAAAATAATTTCATGAAAAATTGTGTATGGGCAAGGAGGAGTTGAAGAATGGATAACAAGAGAAAAAGGGGAAAGACATTCAAGTCGAGTGCAAAACATATCCTAGGAGAGTAGATAAATCCAAAGGAACGTGTAGACCAAGGAGTAGTTTGAGGAGTTCAAGAAAGAAGACAAGGGATGTTAGGAAGAGGTCTTACATTAGTGTTTCTTCTCTCCTAAAATACATTGTAGTGCAATATTGGGAAGCGCACCCTTGTAAAATTTATGGTTTGGAGAATCATAGAGGCCTATGTTGGAAGAGGAATTCCAACAAGAAGAAGATAAAGGCCTCCAAGAGGAAGGAGGAGAAGTTGACTAAAAATAAGGGGTTAGACACTCATTGGATGGAGGTAATGAATAAGGAGTTTAAAGAATGACTTTAAAGTTTGATTTATGTGGTTTTCCTTTTAGAAACCATGGTGTATTGTTTGGAATAGTTTAGAAACTAATGATGTATGGTTTAAGTTAGAAAGAAGGATATAACACAACCAAGTTATGGTTGATGTTTTCATTGTAGTGTAAGGAAAGATGATAATTCTTTAATATGAAGGATTCATTTGCCCTTCTATATTAATTATGAGGCTTTTGGGGACCAAAAACTCCCCGATTAGGAAGGCATGATTTGAAAACTTGTTTGAGTTGTTTGGACCTAGAAGGTTTTCAGTGAGACATGACTTTAGTAAGCTTCTACAAACATGTTTTAGGCTGCTACATGCATCTAAAAGGATATTATAGGCAAGCTATAGGCATGTTGTAGGTTGTTACAGGTCTATTATAGGTTGCTACAAGTGTGCATCATATTGATATAGGTATGTTACAACACATTATAGGATTACTTGTACCAATACTACATGATTCTCATTTGTGGTCTTAAATACTTTGGGGGTCATTCTTCTACCATTTTAGGTACAAAGGGGGGAAACGAGTAACATTTTAAGCATGGGTAAGCTTCATAGAGTAAGTTGGACCATTGTGGTCACCTTGAGCTTTATTAATTTTAGGATTGTTGCAAGCCTAAGAAAAGACATCAAATGATATTCAAATTGGAAATGAATTGCATATTTGGATTCCTTTTAGAAAGTAGTGCAATTTCAAAAAATGGTGTTTCATTTCAAGTCCATATACATAAGTTATGGCTTTCAGAATATAGAGGTTTGTGTTGATGACATGATTGCTACAACCATGTTTTTGTGACTTTTTGGCACATTTTTCTTCTTTCTAGAGACCAGATAGCTAATGATTGGGTTAATTTGGAAGATTATTGAACCAATATAATCTTTATTCCTACTAAATCTACTAATATTCAAATGAAATATCCAACAAATTTTTTGAGTTGGTCAAAATGTCATAGTTTGGGGAAAACATTCAAGAGAGTGTCTCTTGGCCTTCTTTTATTGTTGTTTCACATTCACATATGAATGTGAATGATTGGGGGTAGAGGAAGAATACTTTATTGATTGTGTGAAGAGAAGTTAGGTAGTTTTGCAAGGTTCTTATGGAGTATGAAGGGTAGATAAGAGATAAAGGAGGCTATGTATAGTTAAGATAGCTTTTTGTAAGCCATTATCAACAATATTTCTCTTGTAAGAACATTGGAATTAGTAATAGGATATTAAACACATGCTCTTGTTGGAGTTTTTCACTCAATTTAGTTTTCTTTAGAGGAACCTTATTTTTGTGTGATTTGTGCTATGTTTTATTACTATATATTTTTTCTATTATTTCAAATATTAATGTTGGGTGAAATTTTAAAGCTATGTTGCCTTTTTATAAAGAATATGGTCAACACGATTTAACTTTTTTACTTGAATCACTTGAAAATAATATGTTTTGAATTTTGAGATAATATAAACTAAAGAAATGCATTTTTTTAATGTAGTTTATGATCTTGCATTTAAATAAATAAAATTATTTGAATGTTTTTCTTGTAAAATTGACATTATAATTTAACTACTATACAATGCGAAAAAATGAGGTGAATGGGGCCTCCACTTTTTTATAGCAATTTTTTTCTTTATTTTTTTCACCTTGATAACTTGAAACTTTAGTGCATTAACTAATCTTTTCATTTTGATAAATATATAAATTTTAAATAATCTTTAAAGTCTCATGTACTAAAAATATAATTGTTTTTAGAGGCCTTCACATTTTGTCTTATTTATTTATTCAAAATAGAAAATGATTATATCATTTCAACATGAAATCTCTCCTTTAGTGTTCTTTTATTTTTATTTTTAAATAAAAATTAATATTTTTTTAAGAAAACAACCAATCTTATATTTGGGTGATGATGACCTACTTTTAGTGAAAATAAAAAAGAAAATATAAATAATAATAAATATATTATTTTTTCTAAACTAAATTTTTAGATCTATGAAAGGGTATTTTTATTTTTTAAAAATATTATTTACATGCAAGATTTACATGCAAGTAGAAGAGGTAGAAACATTAAGTTTTTCAAATAATATCATATTTTTATAAATAGGCATTAAAGTGACATTACATATGTATCTGTGTTATGGAGTAAAAAGTATCCCTATAAAAGTTAGTGGGAATGCATATATAAACATGTTTAGGACTTCATTTTACAACTAGATGGATAATGCAAACTTTTGACTTTGAGCTAAGGGATTTCAAGCATTCATTGTGTTGCAGAGCAGAATTGTGAACATTGTTATCGTGTTTGTTTATTGTAGATTTGGCTTCATCCATCCATCTCCTCATGATTTAAAGGCTCTTCATCTCCATGAGGGTGTCACCTCAAAGGTGACATCTATTTGTGTTTCAATCAATCTATTTCATCATTGCTTTAGCCTCTGCCCTCCCTTGGGTACACACTCTATCATAAAATGGTGTTGGAAGACTTGAATGTCATTATGGGGCTTAACCAAGGTAAGCTTCTAAACACCACAACCTCCAAACCCCTCTCTTTATGATTGTAGGTTACAAATGTGGGATTTGGTGAAGTGCAGGTGTAGAGAAGTAATTCAGAGGATAAGGATTTAGGATATGGAGAAAAGTTGCTATAATCTACCCTACTGGACTAGGGCGCCTACTCTGTAGTCCTCCTAACATGATTTATCTTAAACTCAGGAGATGAACATCATCCATCACTATTCACTATTCCATATTTTCAAAAATATTGCCCTATTAGACTTGGGTTCCCACCTCGTAGTCCACAAAGTCTTCACCTCTAGAAATACAACTTCTAGTAAGTTTCTAATCCTTCCTGAGTGCCTTCCTATCCGGTGATCTGTAACATTTTGTTTGTCTATACTCAATTTCATTATAATTAGGGTTTGAGGCTTATTAAATCTAGGGTTTGACAAATCTTTTAATCTAATTAGTCTTTCCATATCATTCCTAAGTACATCAACCTATAGCTGAGTCCTCTCCATCTTTAGTGACTTGGCTTAGTTCTTGTCCTCGAATGTTATTGTGAAAGGAGGGTTGATTTGATAGATCTTGACACTATTTATCATCTTCCCACTTTTTACATATAACATTTTGGTGAACCTGTGTTTTTACTAAACTTGTATCTTGTTGAGTGTTGTTCCTTACATTCATTCATATCATATTAATCATCTTGCATTCAAACATTTTGCATACATTTGAATTTTTTTGAAAAAAATGCATTTTAGGCTTGCATTAAGGCATAGTTTTGCACATTTTGCATTGCACATCATAAAAAGATTTAATTTTCTGATATTTGCATCAGATTTGATCTTTATTACAATAATTAATCAATAATTCATATCAAAATTTGCATTTAAAAGATTCATTTGCTAGGGTTTTTTCATAAAAAGTTACATTTTTCATATAACCTAATTTTTGCAATAACTAGGGTTTTTAGTCAAAATTTCATTTTCAGATTTTGCTACTCCTTTTCAATATTCATTCAAATCTAATTTTGAAGTGTAGTGTTGGATCATTGTGCATACTTTTGCATCCTATCTTTGAAACTTTCACCTTTTGCAATTACACATTGTGTATTTCAACAAGCATAACTACTTTGCTCCTTTTGGTTGTTCTATTAGTTTGTGCATTGAGTGTTGTATTATTTTGCATGAGTTTTATAACCTGTTGCCCTAATAGAAACATCCTATAAGAAGAAGCTGTAGAGTAATGGGTTCTAGTGCTTTGAATAGCACCGATATGCAAACATCAGAAAATCCATTGAACACCTACTTCAAAAAGGGAGAAACACAAACTTTGCAAGACATCATTCCTCCTACCATGATGGAAGAACAAACATTTAATGATCTTGAAGATCCTATTGATGTGATAACACATGTACCTGATGATCAAATCAACAAACTTGATAGAGAACTAGTTGATTTTCAAGCATTTGTGGAAAAAGAAAGGATAATTGAAGAGGCTGTACATGTTGTTCATAATCTAAGAGAGTTATTAAAATAAGGACAAGATGGTGTTAACATGCTCTATCGATTATCCCATTTAGTGAATCACAACATTATATCAGTGGTTGATTGCGCGAATACTATTAATACTGTGTCATCACCAAATCATACACAGGTATCGGCACCTATACCGACTACCAAAATGTCTACTTTCACATCATCAATCCTCACTACTAATGCACAAGCTTGTAGCAATGATACCACTAGCATGAGAGTATATAATGGCATTAATTCATAGAATCACAAGGTTGTGGGTTTCAATTATCAAAACCTAGCAACTAAGGTGTCTTCTTACATGAATAATCATCCTCAACCACCTCTCCATTCCACTTATTCTCAACCACCTTTCACTTATAATTTCTCTCAGGCACCTTTTGTTACCACTCACAATCAATCACCTCTAAATTTCATGACTACAACTTCCAATTCTTCTAACCCACCAACCGCATCACCTAATGATGCCATCTTAAACCAACTTTTACAAGGCATGACCTCCTTACAACAGAAAGTGACAAATTTGACCAATGCTTCATCTCAACCTAATATACCAACATACCATGCTTGTAGCCCTTTATCTTTTACAATCTTAAGAGCTCAAATGCCTGATAAGTTTGAGACTCCTTGCTTTGAAAAGTATAGTGGTAAAGGTGATCCTAATACTCATGTGGCAGAATTCATGACTATGTGTAGTGATTTCTTCTTTGAAGAGAACTTGTTAGCAAAACTCTTTCTATGATCCCTCAAAGACATCGCATTGGAATGGTTTTTCTCATTACCTATGAATTTAATACATTATTTCTCACAACTTGTTGATCAATTATTACAACATTTCCAAACAAATATTGGACCTTCAGTCTCATTGATTGATTTGGTTCATTGCAAACAAGGTCAAAAAGAGAAGTTAACTGAATTTATAATAGATATCAAGCTCTTTTTGCATAGATACAATATCTAATTATAGATGAGGATGTTTAGAAGGTATTCATTATGAATTTACAACCTAACATCCATGATAAAATCCTCTTGATGAAGTATAGTTCTTTTCAACATTTATGCACAACTCTTCGTGATTACCAGCTTTCGTCTAGTCAATATGAGAATCAAACCTCATTGGCTCAAGTTAGTCAATCCACAACTGGAACATCTCAAAATAATTTTAAGAGGAATAACAAGAGTTTCATCAAGATAAATGGAAAAAATTCAAATAATTTTCAATCACAAGTGTCAACCATTAGTAATCCTAAATAGACATTGTTTCAATTCAGGCAACAACAAATCTAGTTTACACCATTATCTGACTCTCTTCATTTAATTATGAATCAAGCAGTAAGAAACAATCTTTTAAAGATTCCTCCTATAAAACCATTTGATAGTAATAGGATACAAGGACCATCATTTGATGCTAATGCCTTTTGTCAGTATCACCCCACGGTAGGACATGACACTGAACGATGCATGCGTTTGAAACATGAAATTCAAGATCTCATCAATTCTAATATAATATAAGTAACTAGTGTGAGAGATAATGGAAATAAGTGGGTTGCCCCTCTGAATCAGAATTTACAGATCTTTACAAATCCTTTCCCTAAGCATAATAACAATAATATGGTAGAGAAAAATACAATATAGTAGAAAGATGACTACCTTGATTATGATGAGATAATTGGCATGATAGAAGTGGATAAGGAAAAGACTAAAGACTCACCTCGTCCATGAGGGAGAGGTATCTATGCTGAGGTTCCCTCACTGTTATCCCTTCAAGGATTGGGAGACAATCGAAATGCACCAGATACGAAAATTAAGCAACCTTGACAGGATAACATTAAGAAAGAAAAAGTTGTCATGATGGAAAGTATCCCATTTCATCGTGAAAGACTCCTTCATCAAAAAAATCATAACAAGAAAGAAAAGGATCGAAAAAGAACAAGGCGACTATCATCAGTGGGAAATGGCAATGATTCCCCTCCTCATAAGCAATAAAAGACTTTAAACGTACAGGGTCTTGAGAAACAAGAACCACATGACCGTTCTAGAAATAAGAATCAATCAGGTATGAACTACTCACACTTTTTACCACACTTGAAAGAGCACCTTTATAAGATGCTCACAAGTTTGTACTCCTCTTAGATATATATGAGCTATAATATGTTGTTGTGTTGTGTTCCCCTATGTTGTGTTATGTGTTGTTTAGGTCTCCTAGGATGACCCTTGATACTCTTGTAAGGTCAAGGATACTGGGAGACCACCTCTATTGTGACCATTCTTCTATTTGTCTCTACATTCTTCTATATCTCCTCTTATCTTTTATTGTTGTGTGTTGTGTCTTGGGGGCATAGCATTGCGGAAGATGCCTTGGGGCATCCTCCTACATGGTGTTCCTAAAGGCACTTGGTTCTCCTCTCTCATTTTATGGTTTACCTTCTTTAATGATTCTACCTAGTCAGTGGATGATGAAAACAAAAAAATATTGATACAGACTGTGTGTCCCTTTAGCAAGTAAGCAAAATGGACCCAGTCCATATATGAATATGAGGTTGATATATATATCTGACGCTTGACTAGTAGAATGACTCCATGTGATATATCATGTCAAATCTCTTCTAACAAACCTTTTGTAATACATCTGCTCCTTGTACCTTGGATCATTTTGTATGTCACCTTGTTGTTACACTCAGTTCTGAGATATCTATAGTATAAGACCAATGGCTATACTTGGTTCCAAACCCGCAAGTGTAGCCTTGGTTATTTGATGTAATCTAATTTATGCATAGCTTCTATGATTTGATTTGGTTGTTATCTTAGAAGATGTTCTAACCTTATCTCTTGTTGATTATCTTAAGCAATTCATATCAATGTGTTTGTGGGAACATTCGGTGATTGTGGCACATGTCACCTTTGGGGGCATGGACTTTGCGAGAGCTCTTGTTCCCTTGTGTGTTTTCACTCTACCTTAATGTGCTTGATACTGAAAAGTGGTATCAACCACCTTAAGGTGGGGGCATATATAATGGTTTCTATCTAATTATCTTGGCACTGACAAAGCATGTTTGAAAGCCCTCACCAAGAGGCAGGATGGTGTATCTGTCAAGAGCTAGTGCACATCCTTATTAAATTGCAAGCAAGAAAGCCCTCATTGTGAGGTGGGATGACGTATCTCTTGAGCTAGTGCGTATCCTTTTATACAAATCACTTTTGCAAAAGGTAGGATGGTGTATCTCTTGACCTAGTGCACACCCTTTTATACAAAGTCCTTTGCAGAGGTAGGGTTGGATCTTGAGTCATCCACCCTTAAGCATGTCTTTGGCAGTTGTAGTAGCATAGCTCAACTGTTAGGTGTGTCTACAATGCATTTCAGATGGTGGGACTTAGCAATAAGATCCTTCCATCGCTCATGTTTTCCATGTATAAGATGTATAGTGTGTCTATGGCATACTATGCGACGCTTGTGTATTCCATGTTTTTTCCTTGTGTGTTTTCAAACTTCTCTCAAATGTGGTCTAAAGATGCATAGTAATGAGCTCCCTCCATATTCAAGTTTTGTTTTGTGTGTCTTCCCCCTAGTGTGGTCTAAAGGCATGTAGCGATGAGCTCCCTCCACATTTTGGGTTTTGTTTTGCATATTTTTGGCAGTCTCAAGGTGCGTATCGTTGAGCTCCCTCCACCCCCTAGTTAAGGACTTATTTTAATTGTTAAAACAATGTATTTTTCATGTATTGCGTGACTGCTCTCATGTCTTCTTCATGTATTGCATTCTTCACTGTATTCACCATGTTTTACGTGCTTCTTACTATCTTCATTGGGTCTTACATGTCTTCCTTGTGTTTTCTAGTGCTTACTTGAGATTGGGAGCTAGAAATTGTCCTCCAACCTTTGGGTATTCCTTAGCTATACGTGCTTGGTGTGTTTGATGTGTTTTTTTATTGTTCGACCATACTTTAATGCATCTATCAAATTGTAAGATCATACATACATTAAAGTGGGGGCTAAATGTTATGGAGTAAAAAGTATCTCTATGCCTTTTTACCTCCTAGTTTAGCTCCTAGGTCCCCGTGTTTACACTTTACATTCTTAATACTTATCACGAAGAAAATTCCCCTGAAACCCATGTCAAATGGGGCTTAGGGGCCCATCTTAAATTTTAATCAAGACCAAAAAAGGCCCTCGGGACTTGGGCGTCTGTGCCCAAGCCCAGGTTGATTTGCCAGGATTTAAATTTTAATGTGTTGGCTTGGGCCCTCTCAAAAGGTCTCCCTTTGTTGGCATTTTCAATTTGAATTACAAAAGTTAGTGGGAATGCATATATAAACATGTTTAGGACATCATTTTACAACTAGATGGATAATATGAACTTGTGAGTTTGAGCTAAGGGATTTCAAGGCATTCATTATGTTGCAGAGCAAAATTGTGTTGTTATTGTGTTTGTTTATTATAGATTTGGCTTCATCCATCCATCTCCTCATGATTTGAAGGCTCTTCATCTCTGTGAGGGTTTCACCTCAAAGGTGACATCTATTTATGTTTCAATCAATCTATTTCATCATTGCTTTAGCCTCTTCCCTCCCTTGGGTATGCACTATATCTAACAACAATGTTGTTAGACTTGAACGTCATTCCAGGGCTTGACTAAGGCAAGCTCCTAAACACCACAACCCCTAAACCCATCTCTTTGTGATTATAGGTTACAAGTGCAAGATTTGGTCAAGTGCAAGAGCAAAGAAGCAATTTAGAGGATAAGGATTCAAGATCTAGAGAAAAGTTGTTGTAAATCTACCCTACTGGACTAGGGCACTTGCTCCGTAGTCCTCCTGATGGGATTTATCCTGAACTCGGGAGTTGAACATCATCCGACATTGCTCAAAGTTCTAAATTTGTAGAAATATTGCCCTATTGGACTTGGATGCCCACCCTATAGTCTACAAAGTCTTCACCTCTAAAAATCTAACTTCTGGTAAGTTTCTAATCCTTCATGAGTGCCTTCCTATCTAGTGATTTATAATAGTTTGTTCATCTATATCTGATTTCATTGTAATAAGGTTTGAGGCTTATTGAATCTAGGGTTTGACAAATCTTTCAATCTAATCAGTCTTTCCATATCATTCTTGAGTACATCAACCTGTAGCTGAGTCCTCTCCATCTGTAGTGACTTATCTCGGTTCTTGTCCTCAAATGTTATTATGAAAGGAGGGTTGATTTGATAGATCTTGGCACTATTTATCATCTTCCCACTTTTTACATATAACAATATGTAAGTATGATAGAGGTGCACATACCAACATGACAGTCTAATGATGATATAGAGGTCCAAACCATGGCTCACTAGGCATGAATTACACTCCTCTCAGCAATTTAACTCTCGATGATGTGTCCCATTGTGTCTTCTTCCATTTACCATTTTATGTAACCCTCAACTGAGTTCCTAGACTTTGCAAATTTCTTAACTCTTTTGGATCCTCAAAAGGAGGGTCACCTAATAGATCTTCAAGGTCACTTGGGTGACCTTCCCTACAAAAGGGGTGACTTCGCGTCTTTGAGCATGCATAAAGACTATAGCTCCAACCTTTTTACTTGATTTTTATCTCATGTTTGAGAGATTTTTTCCATTTTAACTAATCCTCTCTCCCTTTGTTTCCCATGTAATCTATTGTTCACTCCCGCTCTCTTCTAGAAACTTTCCAATGATTCTCTTCTTCACTACCAATCTCTTGTGGAAAGTTTCCCAAATAGCTTCAATTTTCTTCTTATTTCATTCTTATCTTCCCACCATTCATGTTCCTTCACAAACTATAAATACCCCCTCCTCTTTTATTTTAGAAGAGGTTGTTTTCATGTATTCTTGCTTCATCAAGCTTATGCATAATGATCCCATAACATTTTTAATGCTCACACAAGATTATGAGAGCCTTTTCTTTTTAGTATTTTCCTTAACCATTTTCATAGGAGGAGGAAAAAAATTATCTTGCATTCTTGCATTCTTCTTTGAGCCAATTCCCTCTTGAGAACCACAATTATGTGAAGTTTCCCACATAGCATTCTTATGCTCGTACAAGACCACATGTGCCTTTTATTTCCATTTTTTATTACTTCTAAGCCCAAATCCACTTCATCATATCCCTATCTCTATCCCTGCTCATCAAGAGGAGGACTTTATTGCTATAGTGGAAAAGACAATTGCCAAAGGATCTCTAAGGAAGAAGGCTTGGTGTTGTTTCCTGAATTCTATTGGTTCTTTTATTTTTTCAAGTAGTAATTAGTGTTAGAAATGAAGGTAAACAACTACAAGTAGAAATCTGATTTCAGCAATGTGTTTGATTATAACATGTGCAAAATCGAATGGCAAATACTATAGAATCAAGACCACAACACACATAATGAAACAATCAAAGAACTAAACACATAACACAGTATGTACATGGAGAAAACCCTTTTAGGTAAAATAAATCCACACAAAAGAGACGCACAAGCTTGTATTATATGTAAATAGGAGAATACAATACAATATCACTTCCAATCTCTCATTCAGCCTTCAATCTGGTAGCATTCTGGTAGTACCTATATACAAGTCTAAAACTCACTATGAAAAACACTTACAATGCATCACAATATATAGAAGATGAGGAACCAAGAAGATGGCGTCCAAGCTTGGGATTCTCAATCTTGCATGAAATAAAACATTTAATGACCTCTTACACACCTCTTACACCTGTCATAGAGCATCTTCCATGCATGGGCACTTGGGGTTAGAAATAACATCTTACACCTCAATTATTGCTGTCATAACCATCATAGAATCTTATGACAACTTATAGTTGTCATAGATGCTCTTACATCTTATGAAAGTTGTCATAACACCCTAAAAATAGGTAAATCCTCAAGGTGGTTCCTAGATTCTCCCAAATCACCTTTTTACCATTATTCATGTTGTAAATAGTAAATGTAACTTTGTAACTCCTGCCAATAACTCTGGAATTACTGAAACCAGTAACTATGTAATTATCGTGACCAATAAATAAATATTTACCATTGTTCGTGAAACTCTACATCCCTTATGGGTGAAGTACAAACAATAATATGAATAAATAAACATGGAATTTATAAGGTTGATGGCATCTTAATTCCAACAATTAGCTCACATATTCTCCTTGAGGAAGTAAAATAATCCTTATCTTTCTCTAGGTAGTTTAGAGTTATTTGCTTTCTAGATTAGATTCATTTCTTGTTTTCTTAGAGTATTTGCAAAATTTGTTTTCATATCTTAGATATAATATCAAAACAAAAAAATGAAACATAGCTCAATTGCATTAGGAAAAGCCATAATAGACTTGCATCCATATTTTATCTTTAATAGTACTTAGTTCATCTTAAAAATAAAAAAAATGATTAAAAAAAGTGTCTTGCATTCATTTAGCAATAATTGCATTTAAAAATTCATCAAATATTTAAAAATAGAAAATTAAATAGAAATAGGAAAGCCCTCAATCTTGTTATGAGGCAAATCAAGTGATCAACTTAGAAAATATCAAGGAAACCCTCAATTTCCTCATTAGGTACACAAAATTCAATCTCCTCCACTTAGCATTTTATGTTTCCAAATGTGAGGGAGGATTGGATTCAAAAGGTTTTAGAGAAAATCAGGGAGAATCTCTCTACACAAGCAAATCCAACTAAGTAAATGAACCAAGAGCAAGAAGAAATATTAAGGCTCATTCAACAAGAAAATAAACAAAGACAACTTGAGAGGAGCTTCATAATAAAGAGCTAAGACTCCTTGAGAAAACTCATTGATCTTCAACAAAGGAGGCTAGATGCATTTCACCTCTACATGATGAATGATCTTAAAAAAATTAGAGTGGGACATCCTCCTGATCTCGTAATAATTATAATAACTCCCATTCAACATTTCTACCAACATAACAACAATAACGCTCATGACAACCAACAATTGCACACTCAAGAAAACAATGTGATCAATCCAACGATAATCTATGATGTTTTGCTTCCTCAAGAATAGAACACCCCCTTAGTTCCAACACCATTGGACTAGCTTTTTCCACAAGAGGATTGACTGGGATAGGTGCCCTTAACACAAACGTAATTTGTGTTGTGTCAGGGTCTAACTCAATAGTGCAAGCTTGATTCAATTTTGAACAACACATATTTTTGTGAACCTGGTGAAGAGAAAATCCTTGTGGGTGAGATTTTTGTGTTTTCACTACTTCTCTTCCATTCTATGTTCATCCTTCTCTTCCATTTCATTCATTTTGTAGTGTTTCTTTCATCCCCAAAATATGATAGAATCAAATAAAGTTCAAGGAAAAATCCCCACAAATGAACCTCACTCTTACCTTCAAAAGGTATGTGCCATAAAATCCATTAGTACCAATCTCAAATTGTTACAAGTTTGAAGACTTTGACTATGACTGTGGCCAAGAGGAGCCCTATAGATCCTTGTCTTTTGAAAATCCATTTTGGGAGTGAAACACTGTCATACAACCAAATCATCCCAACCAAGGTTTGGCATGTTGAGTGCTCATCTGATCTAAGATTCATCAACATGGCCATCCTATTACAAGATATAGATAAACTGCCATCCAAATGGATGATAAAGTGGGCCATCTAGAGAAGAACTTACAAGAAGCTCAAGAGGCATGAGAATCTCTCCATGTAGCATATCAACCTAGAAGATCTATGACACATCAAGTGTCACTAGAAAACATTTATGAAGAAAGAACAAACAAGATCACTCAAATCCCAATACAGAACAATCTACTGTAAGGTGGCGAAAATCAAAGAATAGAGGAAGCCACATTTGAAGATTTTATAGCAAACTTAGTCCAACATATTAGGATGCTTGAAGCTAGAGGTGTTGAGAAACCTTGCCAAACCAAGATTGAAGAAAGAATGAGGTCATAAGGAAATCCTTTTTCTAATAGAGTGAGTCAAAATAGGGGGAAACTCAATTACCCCTTAAAATTTTACTATTGAAACATTGGTAATGAGGCTTTTGCACCTCCTCAACAAATTTAGAGCTATAACACAACCGAGTGGTCCTCACAAAATACAAAACTATATGGTGCCACTTGCATACCAACAAATGAACAATCAACAAGCCTATCCTATCATACTTGGATACCAAACCAATGTCCATATATAAAACCAACAAGTCCTACCCACAGGGATTATGTTCATAGGAACAACCCTATCTTCTTAAAATTAATTCTTTGAAGGAACCTCTTGATTATAACATTCATAATGTTATATTACTACATCCTCCCCTAGATTTACCAAAATTCAAAGGGGAGGGTGACCTGAACTCACACATCAAATCATACACAAAAACCATAAGGGAAATCTTCCCTTGGGATGGATTAATAACAACAATATTCCCTAAAATGATTGAAGGAATCACCTTATATTGGTACTATCACTTCCTTGAGGACTCAATACATGTCTTCCATCAACTAATAGGTGAATTTTAAACTACCTTTGACATGAACAAATTAATCAAGACATGGATCTAAAAAATTTTAACCATGAAACAAGACACAAACAAATTAGTGGCACATTTGGTAACATGTTGGAGGAAAGTCCTCTATTCCTCAATTGATGCCTTAAAAATGGATAATAGAGAACTTTGTGACCTATTCTTGTATGCCCTCAATAGGGAGACAAGGGAAGAAGTGCAAAAGTTACCCTATAAATTCTATGAAGAAGCTTTGGAGAGTGCACTAAGAATTGATCAAGTAGCCATTGATAGTGGATGAAAAACTTATGTTCAAAATAAAATGTTGATTACCCAAAAAAATGACAATAGGAGAGACAACCCATATTCTGTCAACATTCTGAAGAATAATCATAATGTGATGATAGATGGGGTCATTAATCAATACATCCCCTACAAAAAGCAATGACCAAAATGGGAATGATTGTCAAAAGAACGTGAATGATTTTGGACATCTTCAAAATAACATAAAATCTTACCAAAAATCACAAGGGAATTTCCAAGGAACACATCATTATCCCTATGATCCTAACACATACTACTTGTTTCACAAAGTTAAGGGACATGATACAAGAGTATGCTACAACTTTAACAATACCATCTCAAGCCTATTTGATGAACAAAAACATATATTTATTAGTATGGTTCTATCTCAAGAGAACAAGGGACATAAATTAAATAACTGACAACAAAATCACCAACTCATTTTTTATCAAAACATGCTAAGTCATGTAGATTTGGATAGAGATCAAGGAATTTGTGTTACCCATGAATGAGATGCCACTCTTAGTGATTTAAAATTTTCTCACATGCTATAACTTATCAAAAATTCTCCCACTTATAAGAATTATCTCCTCATTGCCTTAGATTTAGGCCATCTAGTTCAAATGAATCCAAACAAAAAACACTCTTCTTCCACATTTGGTTTTGAAAATTTACCCTTGAATGATGATATAGATAAAAAAGGTGATTCCCCCCTTTACATAATGGCCCAAGTTCATTATTATTCTATTGAGCATGCTATGGTAGACAATGGGGATGCAATCAATATCCTCCCGTGATCTCTCCTTTAAAGAATGGGTTATGATAAAATACATATTATGTGAGGTACTTCCACCCTTAGAATTCATGCTAACCCAAACATTGAAACCATGGGAAAAATCAATCTTCTAATCATGTTAGGTCCCAAAACTCTTCCAATTGAAATTTACATCATTAATGAAGAAAGAACTTATCATATGATTCTATGAAGACCCTAGATTCATAGGATTAGGGTTGTTCTCTCCACATTATTTCAAGAGGTACATTTCCTCCACAGGAATGAAGTCCACTATTCATCAATGGGGACCCTAATCCTTTTAGTATTTATAGAATTGAACAAGCCAAAAAGAAGGAAGATCTCTGCTAAACTATCAATGACCCAAGATTTAGAATTTTTTAAAAAGGAGAGCCATGTAAACAAATCAAAAACATTACTAACACTATGAAATCCATAAGGGAAAAGATGATATGAGAATCTTCCTTTGATCCCCACTCGAATCTTTTTATGCTCCATTCAGCTTAGTAGCTATTCTCATCAAGCTAGACATGAACATCCATATGGTTGAGAGCACTAATGTAGAAGAAAAAGAACTAAAAATTAAATGGGAACTAGGAGAGTTATAAAAAATTGTTCAAGCACCAATACCCATTTTCCCTAAAACATTTAAAGAATGCCATTTATTTTCAACTAATCAAAGTGTTGAAACAAACATTAGAATTCTAGAAGATTAGAAAATTATAAAGCTAGGGGCTAAGTTACTAGATGATCAAATATGTGAGTGAAAAGAGATTCTCACCAAATTCATAAAAATTTTTATACCAAGTCTTCAATGTCCTTACAAGGACTCCTAGATGATGAAGAATATCACACAATCAATTAGCAAAGTTAGAAATTATAGATGAAAAGAGATTAAGAGAAATGCAAAGGAATAAGTCTCATGTAGCACATGCATGAGAAAATAGTACAATAAAAGTTTATCCCTAGTCCTTTTAAGGTTAGAGACATTGTACTTAGAATTGGCAATTTGATTGACAAAAGAGCTAGTGAAGGTCAAAATTTTAGATAAAATTGGATAGGACCATACATAGGAAAGGAAGGTGTTAGAAATAGAGCCTATCTCTTGTGCACCATGGAAGGAGAAGATTTGGTGAAACACTTAATGCCTTTTATCTAAAGAATTATTATATCAAAAATACCATAAAAATCATAAAAAAATTAAAAAACAAAAAAGTAGAAAAATAAAAAATGAAAGCATGCATTTTCATTCTATTCCATCATTGCATTTATTAGTGGTCTTTCCTTGTTTTATTTTCATCCTAGTAAGGAGTCTTAAAGTTGCTAAGTCTAGGTTGTCCCTACAAAACTTCAAGTTCCTCAAAATCATCATCATTCTTTCCCCTTTACACACCCAGAAATTTCAAATAAAGTCAAACTCTAAGATTTATATTGATCATTGTCTTAACAATCACCTCAATGAGTCGAGATGAAGCAAGTTTCAAATCTACAATACCTAAAGGGGGATGTCTTACGAGTTGATTACCCTTTTAGTTGTGCCTAGTCCCTTACTTGCCTTACCTAACCTTTGGTGGTGATCCCTTGCTTCTTCCTAGTAGCATGAGATTAGGATCAGGGGTCAAAAATCTAATTCTAAAAAATAAAATATCATACCCATACTTGCTTGGTCTGGTTTTTGATGATGATGCCTTTCAACTTACTAGTTGTATGAGGTTAGGCTATGGAGGTGATATAAAACGATCAAAATAAATAATTACTCAAATGCCCACACTCACTAGTGGAGACCCAAAAGGTTGAAGTTGTGGGGTTGACATTCCAAGAATGAAGGAGTTATAAGATAAGAAAACACATGCACAAACTAGGTAGCTAAGAGCCTAACTTACTTACGAGGTCCATCCTTGTTGAAGGTTAAAATCCTTCACCCAAGATCTAACTTGTTGGCCATCTCTTTTGATCTATTTCTAGAGGGAATTAATAAACTTTGAACTACTTTTCCAAGTTGAAAGCTAGTCTAAGTGTTTGGTCTAGATAAGGATCAATATTTAACCTTTTGTGAAACTAAATCTAAAAATTGTTCCATCACCAAGTCCCTATTCCTACTTGACTCCCTAAGTAAATTGTTTCTTGAAAATTTAGTAAGTCATCATATGTTGAGTCTACTTGCAATCCCCTAGGTTAAAAATCCTATTAAAGAGCAACCACCATGTTAGTTCCATATTCATGTCATATAAAAACAATTCAAGCAATAAAATACATCTTAATAAATGGCAACCCAAGAACTTCTTTTCATGTAGAATAAAAGAGAGGATGTGTGAAACTAGTGCAGGCAGATGTGAGGGTGAGTAGGCTGATGGCATTGGTAGGTGGCTGCGTAGATCTCAAGCTAGTTCTTGAGGAAGGGGCAAATATTGTCTTGCCTCTGGTTCAGTAGGGAGGCATTTTATGCTCTCTATTTGGGCACCTCCAGGGAGTGATCCAGTTCTCCCTCAAAAAACCTAGATGCAACCCCTATGGGGAAATCTACAGTAGAGAATGTTGGGGATGGTGTGGGGGCTTCCCTTGGTGCTATCCCCTTCGCTCCAGTAGATGGGTACAAGAATAGGGCCAACCCTTTTCATGTTTGCTTAGATTAATGCCACATGCATGTTAATCTAGTTAACCCTATTTTATCCATCCCTCCAACCACTACTGATCTCCCCCCTCCTTTGAATATGGATAGTAGCTCTCAATCTGGTGGCACTCACTTTTCTTTTGGGGATTCAGTTGTTTCCTTTTCTGACAAACCAGTGGATTTTAGTATTTCAGATGATTGTATTGATGCAATAGCTGAGGACTACGGTGCATGTTTTGTGATCATGAGATGCATGAATAGGCGCCCTTCAATGGATTCAGTTCTTGATTGGATCAAATGCACCTGGAGTAATCTATCTATTCCTGCTATGGAATCTCTAGATTTTGGTTTCTTCTTGATAACCTTTTGTTCTGTGGAGGATTGTAACTTTGTTTTACAGAATGGGCCTTGGTTTTTTGGGCACTCTAGTGAAAGGAAGCTAGGTGTGTGAAAATCGCTTCCTACAATAAACTAAAGAGGAGAGAAGAGTGCAAATTTGTTTTAATCCTTACAATTATAGAACGTTAACAACAACAATGGAGATATTGTAGCAATACACATACACATAGACATGGAAATGAGACAGAAGAGAGATACATAAGATATACGTGGGGAAAACCCTTATTGGGTGAAAAAACCCACTCTAAAACCTGCACAATGTATTATCAAAACTGAAATGTTTTATAATACACTTGCAATGCAAGCTCTCTGGAGTCTTTGACACTTGTATCTAGAGACAAACCGATAGCATAAAAGTACTTGTCAATCACATAATACATCTCCTCTCAAAAGCACCTGTTTATATAGAAGATACAAGGCAAAAATGACTCTATCTTGGGATGGGCATCCAACATGGCCTCATGGCCCAAAAACCATGCCTGGGGAGATTTGTCCAACACTATAGAATGTTCATGATACTTGTCATGTCACCCTATCCCAAAGAGGTCAGCTATTCCCAAGTTGGGTTATGACAGATACTCTTATGACTCTTACGACTGTCATAGAATCCGTCATAGCTGTCATATCTTATAGTTGTAAGAGAATCTGTCATACACAAGCTAAAAATAGCATATTCTCTTACAACTTGTCATAACTCTCCTTGGGGCACCCAAAGATGCCTTCTTCCAAGATGCCTTGTGACACATGTCTTCACCTATCATAGAATCTTCCATTTATGACTCTTACGCGTCATATATTTGTCATAGGAATCTGTCATGACCGTTTTGGTCAATATTCTCTTACACACTATCCTGTTGGGAATTAAGGTGTCTCAACCTTGGTAATTCCTTGTATTTTTACATTGTATTTATTTATTAATTGCCTATTGTATTAATTGGATGCAAATCTTATGTTGTCATATTGTGGGAGTTGGCATGATGAAGTGTCATCCTACATGGCATATGACCACATATAATTTTGTCCTCACATGAGGAGATAGGCATCCCACTTAGTGGTAGGAATATTTTGCCATGTATTGGCATCTTGGATGTTGTGTAAGGGAATATTGACTGTAATGGTCATGACAGATTCCTCTGACGAAGTTATGACATGTAAGAGTCAGAAATAGGAGATTCTATGATAGGTGAAGACATGTGTCGAAGAGCATCTTTGAAAAAGACATCTTTGGATACCCCAAGGTGGGCTATGACATGTTGTAAGAGAATATGCTATTTATAGTTTGTGATGATAGATTCTCTTACAGCTGTAAGTTATGACAGCTATGACAGATTCTATGACAGTTGTAAGATTCATAAGAGCATCTGTCATAGCCCATTTTAGAAATACGTGACCTCCTTGGGATGGAGTGACTTGACAAGTGTCAGGAGCATCCTACAAAGTTGGACAAGTGTCCATAGGCATGGGTTTTGGTCCATGATGCCATGTTGGACGCCCATCCCTATGTGGAGCCATATTTGCCTTGTATTTGTTATATAAATAGGTGCTTTTGAGAGATGTATTACAGGTTTGACAGGTACTGTTATGCTACCAGTTTGTCTCCATATACAAGTGTCAAAGACTCTTGAGAGCTTGCATTGCTAGTGTATTGTAAAGCATTTCAATTTTGTTAATACATTGTGCAGGTTTTGGAGTGTGGAGTTTTTCACCCGATAAGAGTTTTCCCCACGTATATCTTGTGTCTCTTTTCTTCTGTGTCACTTTCTTATTTATGTGTTTGTTGCAATATCTCTATTAGTGGTTTAACATTGTTGTAATTGTAAAGATAAAATTGAATTTGCACTCTCCTCCCCTCATTAGATTAGTGTAGGAAGTGATTTCTGCACACCTAGCTTCCTTTCAATTGGTATCAGAGTTTGGCTAGTTTTGGTTCTAGCTGCTGGGTAGGGGTATTTTGTGCTGATCTTAGGTTAAGTGGGAGTGTTGTGCAAACTATTCTATATCTTGTTGTAGCAAGGAGATGGCAACCACATCCGGAAGGTTAGAGGTTGAGAAATTCAATGGCACTAATTTTGAGTTGTGGAAACTTAAGATGGAGGACCTACTTGTTGATCGTGACCTATGGGAAATGGTATCCAGTGTGAAACCTACAACAATGTCATAAGATGATTGGGACCTCAAAGATTGGAAGACTAAGGGTCTCATAAGACTCTGTTTAGCTGACTTTGTCCTATTGAATGTCAATGAGGAGAAGAGCACAAAAGATCTTTGGAAGAAGTTGGGTGATGTTTATCAGACCAAGTCCTTGGTAAACAAAATTTTTCTAAAAAAGAAATTGTTCACTCTGAAGATGGAAGACGGAGGATTTGTTGCAGACCACATGAATTCCTTCAACATGATCATTGCACAGTTGACATCTATGGGTGTAAAAATGGAGGATGAGGATCATTGCATGACCCTACTTTGTTCTTTGCTAGATTTGTGGGATCATCTTGTCATGGCTATCAGAAGCACCACTACCACCTTCAAGATGGAAGATGTGGTGTCCTTGTTGTTATCTAAAGAAATGTGGAGGAAGTCTTCTAAGGCAGCCAAAGAGGCTCTTGCGGTTTGTGGAAGACCCAAAGAGAAAGGGAAGAAGAAGGACAAAAAAGGTGATAAGGGTAGATTGAAATCCCATGGGAGATCCAAATCTCCTGGAAAGTCCAAGGCTCTTTGTTGGAATTGTGGTAAAACCAGGCATTTCCAAAAGGAACGCAAAGAGGAGAAGAAAAAGAAGAAGAAAGCTCCTGATTCAAATTCTGATAAGTCACAAGATGATGGTGATGCCTTCATCGCAGCCCTGGCCACCCATGCATCTAATGATGTGTGGTTGATTGATTCTGGTGCATCATTCCACACGACCTCGCATCGAGACTGGTTCATGAAATATGAAGAGTTAGATGGTGGAAGAGTGTACGTGGGTGACGACTCTGATTTGAAGATTGTTGGTCATGGAAGAGTCTCAATCTAATTCCCTGATGGATGAGTGAAGGGGATCACTGGAGTTATGCACATTCTAGGCCTTGCACGGAACTTGCTTTTTGTAAGTATGTTGAATGATGCAAGTGTGTAAGTTGTCTTTTTGAAGGATGGATGCAAGATGACTAGAGGATATATGGTGCTTGTGAAGGGTACTTAGAGAGGTAGAAGTTTCAGCTGGAGGCATGCACTTCACAGTGCAATACATCTTCTGACTCAAAGAAACAAGTTGCAGTCACTTCATCCCCACCATCTGAATGAGCAGTGAAGAAATCTGTTGTAACTAGTTTTGATGGTAGTGCACATGCTTTGGAAGCTAAGCTTCTTGTTGAAAAGACTATGTTATGGTATTTGAGATATGGCCACATTGGTGAGAAGGGTTTACGTACCCTAAAAAATAAAAACCTCATTGAGGGGTTAAATGATTGTAATCTCAAGTTTGACTTTTGCAGACATTGCATTTATGGAAAGCAAAACCGCGTTCAATTTTACTCTAGTTCTCACAAGTCTTCTAGTGTATTGAATCTTATTCATTCTAATGTGTTTGGTCCTATTAATGTTCCTTTGATTTCAAAATCTATATATTTTGTATCTTTCATAGATGATTATAGTCGAAGGGCATGGGTTTATTTTATCAGAAGCAAGACTGAAGTCTTTAGTCAGTTTAAGTGTTTGAGAACTGACAACGGTGGTGAGTTTTGTTTGGCAAAGTTTGATAAGTTTTGCAAAGAGCAAGGGATTGAAAGGCATAAGACAACTCCATATACCCCACGAGAAAATGGAGTTGCAGAGAGGATGAGCAAGACACTGATGGAGAAGGCTAGGAGTATGCTTAGTGGAGCAAGCCTCGAACAAGAGTTTTGGGCTGAAGCTATTGCCACTGCTTGCTATCTGGTAAACAGATCTCCTACATTAGCTCTTGTTGGTAAGACACCTATGGAGGTGTGGTTTGGTAAGAAGCCTTAAGTTAGACATCTTCATGTTTTTGGTTGTGAGGCATATGCACATGTGCGTAGAGAGAAATAGTCTAAATTGGAGAACAAGGCTATTAAATGTATTTTCATTGGCTATGGTGTCGGTGTGAAAGGATACAAGCTTTGGGATCCTGTGGCTGAAAAAGTGTTGTATAGCAGAAGTGTTAGCTTCATAGAGCTAACACCTTCTTTTGTTGTTCTACAACCAGAATAGATAGAAAAGAAAGAGGACGCAGTTCAGTTTCCTTCTACCCCTGAGAAGACTGAAGAAATAGACTTTGTGAGACCTGATGATGAAGAGAGCTCTAGCAGCTATGAAAGCTTAGAAGAAGAAGCAGAACCTCAACCTTAGCCATTGAGGAGGTCTACATGAACAAGAAAGCAACCTGATAGGTTTTGTTATTCATTACTTATTCTAGTTGTTCTTTTGCTTTACTTACTAACACTGATGAGCTTAGAACTGTGAAAGAGGCTATGGGCATGAAAGATGCAGGTTCCTAGAAGGAGGCCATGGAAGATGAGATGTCTTCTTTGGAAAAGAATAAAACATGGGACTTGGTGCCTTTGCCTGATGGATGGAAACTCACTGGATGCAAATGGGTGTTCAATAAGAAATTTAGTGTAGATGGCAGTGTTGAAAAGTACCAGGCTAGATTGGTTGTGAAGGGGTACTCACAAGTGGAGGGAATTGATTATGGTGAAATTTTCTCTCTTGTTGCAAAGCTAACATCCATTTGATTTCTGTTATCTCTTGTAGCTTCTTATGACTTAGAGGTAGAATAGATGGATGTGAAAACAACTTTCCTTCATGGTGATTTAGATGAAGAAATCTACATGTCACAGCCAGAGCATTACATAGAGAAAGGTAAAGAAAATTTGGTTTGCAAGTTAAAGAAGTCTTTGTATGGTTTGAAGCAGTCTCCTAGGATGTGGTACTTGAAATTTGATACCTTTGTGTTGTTGATTGGATATCTGAGATCGAAATCAGATCATTATGTGTATTACAAATTTAACAATGATCGCATTCTCATTATTGCATTGTATGTTGATGATATGTTGTTGATTGGGAATGGTAAGAATATGATTTCTGATTTGAAGTCTTAGTTGTTAGCATAGTTTGAGATGAAAAATCTCAGGGCAGCTAGGTATATTCTAGAGATGGAAATCAAAAGAGATAGAGCAAATAAAAAGCTTTGGTTAAGCCAGAGTAAGTATGTGAAGACCGTGTTGGATAGGTTCAGTATGGTAGATTGTAGACCGTTGTGTGTTCCTATTTCATTGGGGACAAAGTTGTCTATTAATGATTGTCCAAAATATCCTAGTGAGGTGGAGGACATGAGCAGAGTACCTTATGCTAGTGCTATTGGTAGTTTGATGTATCCCATGGTCTACACAAGACCAGACATTGCCCAAGTAGTGGGAGTCCTTAGTCAATTTATGGCTAATCTTGGACGGGTACATTGGGATGCAGTTAAGTGAGTGTTCAGATATTTGAGGGGTACTTTTGAGTACTCCATTTGCTATCATGGAAATGCTATAGGACCCTTGCATTCAGTTAGTATTCATGGATTTGTGGATTCTGATTGGGTAGGTGACATTGACAGTAGGAGATCCACTAGTGCTTATGTGTTCACTATGTTTGGTGGTGCAATTAGTTGGATGAGTAAGTGACAACCTGTGGTTACTTTGTCCACTACTGAAGTTGAGTATATGGTTGCAACTCATGCTTGCAAGGAAGCCATTTGGCTTAAGAGATTGTGTTCAGATATTGGTGTTGATGTAGGTTAGATTACGATCAGTTGTGATAGTCAGAGTGCAATTTGCCTTGTGAAGAATCCAACTTTCCATGCTAGGACAAAGCATATTGATGTACAGTTTCACTTCATGTGAGACATGGTAGAGGATGGGAAGGTAAATTTGGAGAAGGTAGATACTTTGAAGAATGTTGTAGATGCATTAATGAAACCAATGGGCATAGAGAAGTTCAGATGGTGTTCGGAGTCTATGGGCCTCTCGGCCTATAGCAATTAAATCTTATTAATTCTATTGGCTCTTACAAGGTGTTCGACAAGTGGGAGAATGTTAGAAATTAAGGTGTCTCAACCTTGGTAATTCCTTGTATTTTTACATTGTATTTATTTATTAATTGCCTATTGTATTAATTAGATGCAAATCCTATGTTGTCATATTGTGGGAGTTGGCACAATGAAGTGTCATCCTACATGGCATATGACCACATGTAATTTTGTCCTCACATGAGGAGATAAGTGTCCCACTTAGTGGTAGGAATATTTTTCCATGTGTCAGTATCTTGGATGTTGTGTAAGGGAATATTGATTGTAACGATCATGACAAATTCTTCTGACAAAGTTATGACATGTAAGAGTCAAAAATAGGAGATTCTATGATAGGTGAAGACATGTGTCAAAGAACATCTTTGAAAAAGGCATCTTTGGGCACCCTAAGGTGGACTATGACATGTTGTAAGAGAATATGCTATTTATAGCCTGTGTATGATAGATTCTCTTACAACTGCAAGTTATGATAGCTATGACAGATTCTATGACAGTTGTAAGAGTTGTAAGAGCATCTGTCATAGCCCATTTTGGAAATAGGTGACCTCCTTGGGATGGGGTGACTTGACAAGTGTTAAGAGCATCCTACAGAGTTGGACAAGTGTCCATAGGCGTGGGTTTTGGGCCATGAGGCCATGTTGGACGCCCATCCCTATGTGGAGCCATATTTGCCTTGTATTTGTTATATAAACAGGTGCTTTTGAGATGAGATGTATTACAGGTTTGACAGATACTGTTATGCTACCAGTTTGTCTCCAAATACGAGTATTTAAGACTCCTAAGAGATTGCATTGCAAGTGTATTGTAAAGCATTTCAGTTTTGTTAATACATTGTGCAGGTTTTGGAGTGTGTGGTTTTTCCCCTGATAAGGGTTTTCCCCATGTATATCTTGTGTCTCTCTTCTTCTATCTCACTTTCTTGTTTATGTGTTTTCTACAATATCTCTGTTAGTGGTTTAACATTTCTATAATTGTAAAGATAAAATTAAATTTGCTCTCTCCTCCCCTCATTAGATTAGTGTAGGAAGCGATTTCCACACACCTAGCTTCCTTTCATATCCAAGATGCCAACACATGGAAAAATATTCCTACCACTAAGTGGGATGTCATCTCCTCATGTGAGGACAAATTTACATGTTGTCACCTTCCATGTAGGATGAAACATCACCGTGCCAACTCCCATAAGATGACAAAATAGGATTTACATCCTAATTACAACAATAGGCAATAAATAAATAAATACAATGAAATAATACAAGCAATTACCAAGGTTGAGACACCTTAATTCACAACATTCTCCCACTTGTTGAACACCTTGTAAGAGCCAATGGTTAACAGAATTTTACTACTATATGCCAAGAGGCCCATAGACTCTGAACACCATATGAACTTCTCTGTGCCCATTGGTTTTGTCAATGCATCTGCAACATTCTTCAAATTGTCTACCTTCTCCAAATTCACCTTCCCATCCTCTACCATGTCTCGTATGAAGTGAAACTGTACATCAATATGCTTTGTTTTGGCATGGAAAGTTGGATTATTTGCTAGGAAAATCATACTCTGACTGTCACAACAAACCGTAATATGTCCTGTATCAACACCAATATCTGAACACAATCTCTTAAGCCAAATGGCTTCCTTACAAGCATGAGTTGCTGCCATATACTCAGCTTATGTCATGGACAAAACAACCACAGGTTGTCGCTTACTCATCCAACTAATTGCACCACTGAACATAGTGAACATAGGCACTGATGGATCTCCTACTGTCAATGCCACCCACCCAATCAGAATCCATGAATCCACGAATACAAACTGAATGTGGAGGTCCTGTAGGATTACCATGATAGCATATGGAATACTCGAAAGTACCCCTCAAATATTTGAACACTTGCTTAATTACATCCCAATGTACTCATCCATGATTATCCATAAATTGACTAAGGAATCCCACTGCTTGGGCAATGTCTAGTCTTGTGCAGACCATAGCATACATCAAACTACCAACAACACTAGCATAAGGTACTCTGCTCATGTCCTGCACCTCACTAGGAGATTTTGGACAATCATTAATAGACAACTTTGTCCCCAAAGAAATAGAAACACATAATGGTCTACAATCTGCCATGCTAAACCTATCCAACATGGTCTTCACATACTTACTCTGGCTTAACCAAAGTTTTCTATTAGCTCTGTCTCTTTTGATTTCCATTCCCAGAATGTACCTGGCTACCCCTAGATTTTTCATCTCAAACTGTACTGACACCTGAGACTTCAAATCAGAAATCATATTCTTACCATTCCCAATTAACAACATATCATCAACATACAATGCAATAATGAGAATGCGATCATTGTCAAATTTATAATACACAAAATGATCTAATTTTGATCTCAAAAATCCAACCGACAACACAAAGGCATCAAACTTCAAGTACCACATCCTAAGAGACTGCTTCAAGCCATACAAAGACTTTTTCAACTTGCAAACCAAATTTTCTTTTCCTTTCTCTATATAATCCTCTGGCTATGACATGTAAATCTCTTCCTCCAAATCAACATGAAGGATTATTGTCTTCACATCCATCTGCTCCACCTCTAAGTCATAAGCAGCTACAAAAGATAACATGAACCGAATAGATATCAGCTTTGCAACAGGAGAGAAAATTTCACCATAGTCAATTCCCTCCACTTGTGAATACTCCTTCGCAACCAGTCTAGCCTTGTACTTTTCAACACTGTCATCTGCACCAAATTTCTTCTTGAACATCCATTTGCATCCAACAGGTTTCTGTCCTTTAGGTAAAGGCACCAAGTCCCAAGTTTTATTCTTCTCCAAAGAAACCATCTCATCTTCCATGGCCTCCTTCCAGGAACCTGCATCTTTCATGCCCATAGCCTCTTTCACAGTTCTAGGCTCATCAGTGTTAGTAAGCAAAGCAAAAGCACAACTAGAATCAAGCAATGAATAACCAAACCTATCAGGTTGCTTCCTTGTTCATGTAGACCTCCTCAATGGCTGAGGTTGAGGTTCTACTTCTTCTTCTAAAATTTTAGAGCTGCTAGAGCTCTCCTCATCATCAGGTCTCACAGGGTCTGTCGGTTCAGTCTTCTTAGGGGTAGAAGGAAACTGAACCACATCCTCTTTCTTTTCTATTTCTTCTGGTTGTAGAACAATGCAAGAATGTGTTAGCTCTCTGAAGATAACACTTCTGCTATACAACACTTTTTCAGCCATAGGATCCCAAATCTTGTATCCTTTCACACCGACTCCATAGTTAATGAAAATACACTTAACAGCCTTGTTCTCCAATTTTGACCATTTCTCCCTAGGCACATGTACATATGTCTCATAACAAAAAACATGAAGATGTCTAACTGAAGGCTTCTTACAAGACCACACCTCCATAGGTGTCTTACCAACAAGAGCTGATGTAGGAGACCTATTTAGCAGGTAGCAAGAAGTGGCTACAACTTCAGCCCAAAATGTTTGTTTGAGGCTTGCTCCACTAAGCATACTCCTAGCCCTCTCTATTAGTGTCCTGTTCATCCTCTCTGCAACTCTATTTTTCTATGGTGTGTATGGAGTTGTCTTATGTCTTTAAATCCCTTGCTCTTTACAGAACCTATCAAACTTTGCTGAACAAAACTCACCACCATTATTAGTTCTCAAACACTTAATCTTTTTACTAGTCTGATTCTCAACAAAAGCTTTAAACTCTTTGAACTGACTAAAGACTTCATTATTTCTTCTAAGAAAATAAATCCATGTCCTTCTACTGTAATCATCTATGAAAGATACAAAATATACAGATTTGGAAATTGAAGGAACATTAACAGGACCAAACACATCAGAATGAATAAGGTCCAATACACCAAAAGACTTGTGAGAACTAGAGTAAAACTGAACATGGCTTTGTTTTCCATATACACAATGTTCACAAAAGTTGAACTTGAGATTACAATCATTTAACCCCTCAGCAAAGTTTTTATTTTTTAAGATTCTAAGACCCTTCTCGCCAATGTGGCCGTATCTCAAATGCCATAACATAGTCTTTTCAGCAGGAAGCTTAACTTCCAAAGCATGAGCACCCTTGGGCACAGAAGATGCACTACCATCAGAATTTGTTACAACAGATTTCTTCACTACTTGTTCAGATGGTGGGGATGAAGTGACTGCAGTTCTTTTCTTTAAGTTAAAAGAAATATTTCACTATGAAGTGCATGTCTCCAGATGAAATAGAGTCCCTCTCCAAGTACCCTTCGCAAGCACCATAGATCCTCTAGTCATCTTGCATCCATCCTTCAAAAAGACAACCTGCACACCTGCATCATTCAACATACTTACAGAAAGCAGGTTCCATGCCAAGCCTGGGATGTGCATAATGAAAGGAAGCTTGGTGTGCAGAAATCACTTCCTACACTAATCTATTTAGGAGAGGGCTATGCAAATTCAATTTTATCCTAACTATTATAGCAATGTTAAACCATTAACATGGGATATAGTAGCAATACACATACACACAAAAAGTAGATAGAAGAGAGAGAGAGACAAAATATACGTGGGGAAAACCCTTACGGGTGAAAAACCCCACACTCCAAAACACAGCTCAAATGTATTACAGTAAACAATAATAGATTACAATACAGTTTCAGAGCCAATGCTCTTTCAAGAGTCTTCGAATGTCGAATCTGGAGATATTCTGGCAGCATAACAGTACTCGTACTAAAGTTATCTATCTCCCATCCAAGCATTTGTTTATATAGAGTTTACAAGGCAAATATGGAGCCTTCTAGAGATGGGCATCCATCTTGGACTCATGCCCCAAAACCCACGATTAAGGACACTTGCCCAACATCCCATCCTGAAGTGGGCGCCTAGTCCCAAGATAGGTTACGACAGATGCTCTTACACACCTTACAGTTGTCATAGAATCTGTCATACACTGACTAAAAATATCATATTCCTCTTACATGTCATAACCCCCGTTAATTATTCAAGGGGGAAACCGCGGCTGCCAAAGTCACTAAAATTTATCCTACTGCATATACACAAGGTGTTGACTATGCTAACTCAACGTGGGATAAATAAATACAACATTAGGAATTTGCAAAGGTTGAGACACCTTAATTCCCAACACATAACCCCAGTGATCCCCTTCACTCATCCATCAAGGAATCGGATTGAGACTCTCCCATGACCAAGAATCTTCAGATGAGAATCGTCACCTAGGTACACTCTTCCACCATTTAACTCTTCATATTCCATGAACCAGCTTCGATGCGAGGTCATGTGGAATGGTGCACAAGAATCAGTCAACCACACATCATCAGATGCATGGGCATCCAAGGCTGCGATGAAGGCATCACCATCATCTTGTGACTTGTCAGAATCTAAATCTAGGACATTCTTCTTCTTCTTTTTCTTTTCTTCCTTGCATTCCTTTCGAAAATGCCCAATATTTCCATAGTTCCAACAAAGAGCCTTGGACTTTCTAGGAGATTTGGATCTCCCACAAGATTTGGATATGCCCTTCTCAACTTTCTTGTCCTTCTTTTTCCCTTTCTCCTTGGGTCTTTCAGGAACCGCAAGAGCCTCTTTGGCTACCTCATAAGACTTTCTCCACATCTCTTCATATAACAATGAAGATACCACTTCATCCATTGTGAAAGTGGATGTGGTACTCCCAATAGCCATAACAAGATGATCCCATGAGTCTGGCAAAGAACAAAGCAAGGTCATACAACGATCCTCCTCCTCCATCTTCACACCAACAGATGTCAATTCTACAATTAACATGTTGAAGACATTTAGGTGATCTGCAACAGATCCTCCATCCTCCATCCTTAGAGAATATGACTTCTTTCTCAAAAAAAGTTTGTTCACCAGCGATTTGGCATGATAAACATCTCCCAACTTCTTCCAAAGGTCTTTCATGGTCTTCTCCTCATGGACATTTAACAGGACAAAATTAGCTAGACGGAGTCTTATGAGACCCTTAACCTTTCAATCTTTGAGATCCCAATTAGCTTGTGCCATTGCAGTTGGTTTTACACAAGATATGGTTTCCCATAGGCCACGATCAACAAGCATGTCTTCCATTTTAAGTTTCCATAACTCAAAATTAGTGCCATTGAATTTCTCCACCTCTAATCTTCTGGATGTGCATGCCATCTCTTTCCTGCAACAAGATTACAGAATGCTCTGCACAAATCTCCCACTCAACCTAAGATTAGCTCAAAAAATCCCTACCCAAAAACTAGGACAAAAGGTGATCAAGCTCTGATACGAACTGAAAGGAAACTAGGTGTTTGGAAATCGCTTCCTACACTAATCTAAAGAGGAGAGAAAAGTGCAAATTCATTTTAATCCTTACAATTAAAGAATGTTAACAACAACAATGGAGATATTGCAGCAATATACATACACACAGAAATGATACAGAAGAGAGAGACACAAGATATACGTGGGGAAAACCCTTATCGGGTGGAAAACCCCACTCTAAAACCTGCACAATGTATTATCAAAACTGAAATGGTTTACAATACACTTATAATGCAAGCTCTCAGGAGTCTTTGACACTCATATCTAGAGACAAACCAACATCATAGCAGTACCTGTGAATCACATAATATACCTCCTCTCAAAAGCACCTGTTTATATAGAAGATACAAGGCAAAAATGACTATCTTGGGATGGGCATCCAACATGGCCTCATGGCCCAAAAACCACACCTAGGGACACTTGTCCAACACTGTAGAATGTTCATGACACTTGTCATGTCACCCCATCCCAAAGAGGTCACTTATTCCCAAGTTGGGTTATGACAGATACTCTTACGACTCTTATGATTTTCATAGAATCTGTCATAGCTGTCATATCTTACAGTTGTAACAGAATCTATCATACATAGGCTAAAAATAGCATATTCTCTTACAACATGTCATAACCCTCCTTGGGGCACCAAAAGATGCCTTCTTCCAAGATGCCTTGTGACACATGTCTTCACCTATCATAGAATCTTCCATTTACGATTCTTACGCATCATAGATTTGTCATAAGAACCTGTCATGACTATTTCGGTCAATATTCCCTTACACACTATCCAAGATGTTGACACATGGCAAAATATTCCTACCACTAAGTGGGATGCCTATCTCCTCATGTGAGGACAAATTTACATGTTGTCACCTTCCACGTAGGATGACACATCATTGTGCCAACTTCCACAAGATGACAAAACAAGATTTGCATCCTAATTACAACAATAGGCAAGAAATAAATAAATACAATGAAATAATACAAGGAATTACCAAGGTTGAGACACCTTAATTCCCAACATCTGGCCTCTATATTTCTCCTTGGTCGCCCTTCTTTGATCCTACCAATGCCAAGATCACTTTTATTTCTATCTGGATCAGGATATATAATTTACCCTTGGTGCTATGCAATGCGGATCTGCTGAGCACCTTGATCGACTAGGTGGGGTCTTTTGTCAAGATGGATTTAGTTCCAATGGTTTCGAATGTCAGGTTCTATAGGGTTTGTGCCATGGTGGATATCTTTAAACCCCTCTCTCATTCCATCTAGATCCATTCTTCTCATGGCGTATAGACCCAATTTTTAAACTATGAGGGTTTGCCCTTTCGTTGCTTCCACTGCAATATGCTGGGTCACAGAATTGAGGCTTGTTCCCTCCAATGTTTGGCTGGGGCGAGGAATGTAAGTTTGAAGAAATGGGTCAAAAAGGGATGTGCTCTAGATTCTAACTTCATTTGGAGGAACCATGGTAAGTTCTTTGATCCTCCTCAGGTCCCTACGATGAACCAAGTCCGGATGGAGGCTCCCTCCTCTCTCCCAATTGTTCATGTCCTTGAGAGTCCACCTATTTCTTCTTTTGAGCTGGAGGAGGATGGCTCTGATTCCGATGGTGCCTTTCCTTTCATGGATGATTTGGAAGAGTAGGATCATTTTTTTTTTTATGATTTTACTTTGGCTCTGCCTCAGAAACTTAGGATTCATCAGTATTCTAATGGTCAATTAAAACTTGATTGCGGTCCAAAACATAAGGGTTGGGAGGAGGTCTGATGTGGAGAAGCTTCGCATCAAAGGTTCTGAAGTGGTGGAAGCTAGATCCTAGCGGACTTTGGATGTGCTTCTCCTTCGTAACACTCGAAGGGTGTAATTTTTGTATGGCATTCGAGCTTGTCTTTCTCTTTTTGAGAGCCATTGTATTGACAGAGGATTTTCTTTTAGTATTTGTTCCTATGTAAGCTTCTTTAGTTCTTTTGTTTCTTTCCTTAGGCCTTTAGCCTTTGTTCCTCTATAGGTTTCATTAGTTCTTCTCTTTCCTTCCTTACAACGTTAGCCTTTCTTTGTTCCTTCTCTATTGTGTGGCAATTTTCTATAATTTTTTATTATTTCTAATAAAGGGAGTGGGCCCCTATCCCCACAAATTACGAATCAAAAATAAATAAATGGTAACCATAAAAAATATGCAAGTATTTTTTCATTTTCATCCATGTGTACACTTGTCATACTCATACATACTATGATCACATGCATCTCATGTAAGAAGTAAAAAAAGAATATCATGAGCATTTGTCCATCATACATATATAAACATAAGCATCACAATAACATCAATAAAAACTTTAACCAACCATGTGCACAAGATAGAAATAAAAGTACAAAGCATTGACTATGACTATATATAGATATCAATCAATCAAAATTGCAATAATAAGTATGAATAATGTCTGAGTACAAGCCACTCCTCCAAGAAAGTCTAAAAGAGAAAAAAGTGTGCACTCAAGCATGCAAATCTTTGCATGTAAGGGGGTAAGTAGAAAATCTCAAAGGAATAAATTTAGGTCTTTCAAAGACCTCAATGTATCTTGCAAAAAGAAAGTATCATGTCCAACCTTCATCAAAAGTTTTAAAAATCATTAAAAAATAGAAAAGTAAAAAAATGTATAAAAATTGTAGAACTTTGAAAAAACACTAAAAATTAAATACATTGCTTCAAAATTAGAAATAATTGGAGAACTTAATGATAAATCAAGAAAAATGAGCAAGTTCAAGAATTAAATTCATCAGTCTTCCTTAGATCTCATCGACATAACCTTCTAGCAAGGTATCATGGGTGACTTGAATAATCTCTCAGGTAACCTAGAATGAAGTGGTAGGGTCACTAGGGTGACCTTCCCTAGTAAAAGAGGTGACCCAAGGCCATACCACAAAGTGCCCTAGTGGACCCAAAAGCACAAAAATTAGGTAAAAATAAGAAAAACAAAACAACAGAAACAATGAAAATCTAAAACCTAGATAAATGCAACAAGAAAATTCAAGATCAACATATGTTTTTAGGTGAAATCAAGTGAAAATAAATCTAGGGTTTTGATAAAAAAAAATTCTCTTTTCTCATACCTGGGGGTCCTTGGAAATCTGAGTTGTGGCCATAATCACAATCTCCTTATTGTAAGCTTTCTGTTGACGACTCCCTTGCATAGTTTCATCTCTATTTTCTCCCTTTCTCCCAATTTTCCCTCATTCTTCTCCTCTACCTTCTCTAGCTTAACATGTGTTTTGATTTGATGTTTTATTATTTTATCTTTTATAGTCCTCATATTGTGTGTCTTTCCTACAATCATGGTAGGTTATTATGACAAAGTGGAGTGACAAAGGTAAACATCAACATCTATGGTACATTCTCTCATATTCTTTTCAGTACTTACTTTAAAATTATCATATGTTGGACTTACACTTCAATCAGTTTATATCCTAGGTCCAGATGTAGTGTTGACTCCCAAAATAACTACAACCCTAAACCCTAAAACATTTCACAATCACCAAGGCCAGGGGTGTCATCGAGGTGATTGAAAGAGGTTTATCAACAGGTCAAGGGCAACTTTGGACAACCTACAGGAGTGGGCATACTCCTCTACACTTCAAGCTTAGCTAGACTAGGAGGGATATTCCTAGAGGCATGAAATAAAACACAAACAAACATATACAACCATACCCAATGTACACTTGGTCCCCAAAGCTATCACTAGGTCAAGATAAATTGGCTACACATGCCTCTATATTAAGTTGATTACTTCACTATGCATTTGCACTCAAATATATAATTTCATTACATTCCTTAAGATGACTCCACTTAACTTCTCATACACAAGATACATAGTGCATGCATACATGCTCATGATTCACAAATGATTCAGTTTATTTTGCATTACTTCAAATTCATCCTTGGTTATAAGATAGAACCATGACAATCATGTAGAACCCTAAACTAAGCCTACTGCTACTCCTAGAAGTAATAGGGTGAGAGTTTGATTAAAATGATGATCGATCCATCCCCAATATGGGTCGGTGCCTACTCCATTGGGCAATAGAGTCATAGAATGCAAGGAGGAAAGAAAATACATAGCAGGGCATCGACAGAATTGAACATATATTCACATATGTATCATAGATGGATCTTTATGTAGTGGACATACTTAATAATCCAAGAAATAACTACAATGATTCATGAGCAACAAATAAATGACAAATACAAAGCCTTGTACTAACTTGGGTGCTGTCACACACCTCCAAATCCCAGTTACAATTGTGCCAGCAAATGTGGCAAGAGAAAACATACAACTATGATTATACATTTGCCAATATCATTATAAACTCCCATGTAGACATAACAATGCATACATATCTTCTTTACATATCCTTCCTACACTCTATTGAATACATCCCTTCACTTGCCGACCAAACTAGCGTGATTTGATGCCCTAAAATCCTCCTTAGGCAATTCCAAACTAGATAATTGGTTCAATGACCCACCCTTTGAAAAGAGCTTCGTTCTTCTATTATTAGCATGGGTCAATCTGATCTAAGGGCAAAATGGGAGGAAAAACCTCACCAACTCCACTAACCACATAATTAAAAACTTGTTTCTCATCCACCCACTTCACATTTATTCTATTCCCAGAAGTTGTCAGCATGTTTTTCGACTGATATACATATCAAGGAAGGCCAGGAAGTCGACCTCTGAAAAATCAGACTTCGGAGGTCAGCTTCCACCTTGTAGCTTATAATATCTAGAAGAGGGAAGAGAAGAGCCCTGACCCCACCAATGTACATGTAATGCCCCCGTCATGCAACCCTAGAGTGAAAGGCTAACAAGTACAAAATTATAGAATAATTTTTTTTTTTGAAGGTAATAAAGTGCAACAACTATATCCAAGGATATCATAAAACACAACATGAAGGAAAGTGCACCTCTAACCACCCTAGGGCAACATAACTGCATTAGAAAATAAGTTAAACCATAAGAGTGATAAACATTAACTATTGAATTAAATAACCCAATAACTTTATCAACAACAATATAATTTGATTACATAGCCCCAGTTCCAAATTACATGATTACAAGATTACAAGATTATAAGGATACAAGATTGCAAGAATACATGATTTCGAGATCGATCTTGTCGATTTACAAATAGTACATAAGAAAGATATACAACACTGCTGAAGAATGAAAGCCACCCGAAACTGGAACAACTCTGCACACAGCTCAAACTGAATCTCCCAGAGAACCAATGGATAGCTCTACCTCCCAACCGTGTGGAACCCTGAGGTCCACCCCACCGAGCTAGGAGATAACAAGAGGATTACCACTAGGTCAAGGCTGCAGTCAAGAACACAACTACCAACCAGACTCCAAGAAAACAAACATGATGTACAGATTGCACAAGACCGACAGTACTCATCAAGACAGATCAAAACATCAGACTAGATCAGACATGAAAACAAGATCACACTCCAGAGGTACCAACAAGTATGAAGAGAAAATACTGAACCGCGTAAGGAGAGTGTCATCGCATGGCCCTAGCATGGGTTACCCAGGCTATCTCTCACCAGAAGCCGGCCCCCATCTATGGTTACCCTGGCAGCCTCTCTCTAGGTGCCGGCCCCATAGGGTGACACATGCGGAGCCGACATGTCCTCTCATGGAGACGAGGAGGTCGGCCTTGCCAACCAGGCCTTCTCCTCCCACCCTTAGCCTATGAGAGCACTCAAGGTGTGGGTGAGGTCACATTAATTATCTTGTTAAGTGTATTACTACCCAACCCTCCTAGATACATTATTAGGTTTCCACTTGTTTACCACTTCCATGGGGTTACCCAGGCGACCTCTTGCTAGGCGCCGGCCCCACCATGGAAGCCACTCCCTTAGCGTTCTCTGACCAAACAGTCAAACCACAACATGCAAGGATAATGGTTACATAACAATTCTGATTATCACAAGATCCAATCACTAGCCACAACACACAATTCCCATTGCCCTACTCAAGCTCAACCATACCTCATAAAACAATAAGACACAAGAACCAATGCCAAAGACCAAAAAGTAAGACCTCTGGAGTCGGTGAGTAAGTTCTTCACCCGGTTACTACATCACCTTTCCCCTTCGGGAAACTAGGTTCCACGACCATGATATAATGCAAGATCGACAAGGGGGTGAATACTCAAAACATTCTCAATACAAGCTGACAAGAATACCTAATTAGTTCCAAGGGTAACTTCCCACCATCACCAGACAAGGTTAACATAATAAAATCATAACCCAACAAGGATAATTATAATAATACAAGCTATACCCAAAGAGTTATCACTTCCATGTAAAAGAGATAATTACATTTAAACTATAACCGCAGACCTTTACACATGATTTAATAACAAGTACCCCACATTGATTTTCAAGAAACGATAATCTTCTTTTTGCTTCATAGTCATCCAAGGATTCACTTATAGATTTTACTCAAAGATATAAGACAATTGGAATCATATGAACCCTATTCACAACTACACTAAGATGTAATCATGAACGCTAATCTAGATCACAATGTAATACTATTCTATACAACTCTAGTTAAAAACTACTTCCAAGAGTAACGTCATTCCTATCGAATTTATTGCCAAACAACTTCCATTCCCTTCATAAGTATGACTCTATATTTAAAACAAAACATTAATTCATCATAGCATACTTGATCTTTTGTAGACAAATACTCTTGCACTCGACTAAATTGTACCCTATGAGAGTTATCTATAGATCAACATTCCTAGGAAACCTATCAAGGAATTCACTATCATTAATCATAATTTCCATCTCTAAGAATCTTGTTTATGTCTTATCATTCTTCAAGAAGAGAAGAAAAAAAAAAAACAACGCTCAATTTCCAACTAAAATAAACATTATTCAAAAATCAAATTCTAATAAATTTAGACACTAGTGTTGATATCACCATAGCACAATTACCCTATGTCATAATAATATTTCTACCCTAGTGAGTAGAGGATTCCATAAACAAATTAACAACCGTCATTTAATAACAAATAGATACATAATCTAAAAACATACCTATCCCAAAATGATAGTTGTTAACACGGCATTCCATAATTGTAAAATAATACAAAAATAAATTTTCATTCATATTTCCAAGATATTTCACATTCTATCTAAAAATAAATAAATCCATATATAATATAAATAGGGAAAATTCTTAAATATTCCCTAAAAAAAATAAAAAAAATAAAATCATTCTAATATAAGAAAATATATATACTTTTCTTTCTTTATTTAAAACCATTTATACTTCCCCTTAAATAATAAGATAAAATTTTATGAAATAAAAAAAAATATAAGGAAGAGGCTCACGGTTCTAAAGTAAGAAGCTTTAGTTTCTTTTTTTAAAAAAAACATAGATTTCTAAGTAGTCTCCCATATCTGATTTATTTAATTTTAGAGTTCTAGTCATGTCTTTGTTTCAAAAAAACAAGTTTCCTTCTATTCCTACGTAATAATTAGAAATAAACGGTTTTCCTTTTTTTTTCTTTTATTTTCTTTTTTTCTTTCTGAACATACACTCAATGCCATGCAGAAGCAAGAGTAAATATTTATGCACTTTCAAAATATTCTTTTCATAAGGAAAAAAAAACACAATAATCAAAGGATCTAAAGAAGCATGTTAACAAAAAAATCATACTGAAATTTTCTGTCAATCACCACAAGAGAATGAGGATTAATTTATTGCAAGCGACTGAGTTTCTGATGAGATGCCATATGGTGGCCAAGAAGAGGATGCAGAAATCTACTTTGAGAAAGGCTCAAGTCTTCCAATGTTGCAGAGCCAAAGAGGAAGAGGCTAGAGGTAGAAGAAATTTCAGAAAGAGCAGGGATAAATGCAAGAGAAGGGAGGCCATACGGCAGTGGTAGGAAAGATTGTTATCAACATTAATCAACCATGTTATGGATCGACCAAAGTGTAGTTTGAAAGTTGGATTTCTTTTTGGTATAAAGTTTTAGGAGTAGCCAGTTGAGAACAGCCTGCCAAGACGTGCCATAAAGTGGCCAAAAAAAAATCTAACGAGAATGGATTGCTAGCTTACAAGGAAGAGGCTCTGCCATGAACTCTCAATCCGCAAGGAAAAAACTCAGAAAAAGTTATTAGGATAAAAATTTGGAAAAGAAAATATTGAAATCCAATTTGCATATGATGGAGAGCACTCAATAAGGATAGTCCCTGAGATTCACCTCCAGTCCAAAGAAAAATTAACATCATCTGATCATTGATTGACATGCAGGAAAACAAAACATTACACACAGAGCTAAAGATTGATGAGGGAATCGGTTGACACAAGGGACTAAGTGGTTCTCATCACTTGATTAAAAGAATAGGTAAGTGAAATTGGTTTTGATTTAACCGAAGGTGCATAATATTTTGCCCTGCCGTGATTCCCTCCAAAAGTTACATTGATTTCTGATTGAGACTAAGTAAGCTCTGTCATAGAGATTGCATGTGCCTCACAAATTGATGTGGGCTGCTACAGAGACCTTCACTAAGAGGTTGAAATAGGAATTGATGGTTGGGCAAGATATAATAGAACAATGAGAACGAAATTTGAAGAATAATGTAGGAAGGATTTACAAGCTCATTAATTAAGTCAGAGGAGAAAAATGTCATCATAAGAAAAGTTCAAGAATTGATCTACAGGCAAAAATTGCAGTAGTTCCATCAGATAAATAGGTTGAGGTTGAAAAGGTTACTTGAAGAATTTAAAATTTTACCAATCCTTCCAACAAGCAACCAACCAGAGCAAGGAGTTTACAAACGTAACAAGGGCGACTAACAAGTCGATTCTATGCCAGAGTAACCATCAACAAGAATTCAACAAGAACTCTAATTCTTCAGAGCAAACAAAGACAAAGAATATACAGAGATTCACAAGACATACCCGTACAATTCACGCTCCAGAATTGAATCTTCTTTCAGAATTTCTTTTCCTTTCTCTGCAAAATATTTCCTTGAAACATCCCCCCCTCCCGAACAAACATAACCATAGACATAAAAACCCCCTCACACCAAAACCTCCCGAGACCAAAAATAGACAACAACCATTAATTCCAGTAACCCCCAAATCTGAGACACAATCCCCTTCATTAAGAGAAATTGAATTTTTACTTAACATAGAATTTTTTCTGCTTCTTGACAACTATCCAACAATAAATGATCATTAAACTAGCATCCAATACTATTTTTCAAAGACACGATATACTAATTTAATCATATTAACTTATGACATAGATACTGATTAAATCATAGCATATTCCACTTAATCTATATTGGAATTTATTTAAATAATATTCCAATTAAGCAAAATAATATAGTATTCGACAAGCTGTTAAATATTCTTAATACCACATTACCTCATTAAGCAATACCCAGATACAGATGGGCTAACTACCCAAAACTTGACAGTAACATTCAAACCACATGACGACTAACAAACTGAAGGTTAAACTGACCTAGGGAATAAACCTCATGTTATCTCCGTCAACAATATCCATGGTGTAGGGCCCGCTCAGACCTGCTAAGTCAGGTGGAGTCGAGGCCCGGTACCTGCAACCTGCGTGAAAACCAATGGGTTATATAATTGTAAATATATATATATATCACATACACCGAGACAGAGAATCGCGGCGTAGTAGGGTGCTCGATCCGAGCAGTACTACACCGTCCCCGCTCCAACACAAGACTATAATCAGCAGCATAAACATGATATTTTCTAACCATCACTAAGCATATCCATCTCATCAAAACTGAAATAATCATAATGTCATCAATACCTCCATCGACAAGGTCCATCAAGATTAAGGAGAGCATAAACCAATACATACTAGTCCAAAAATCTCGAAACTGTAATTATGCAATATAAAACTATCAACTGTTCCAGAACTGACAGAAAGCAATAATAGAAATAACATCTAACACAAGCCAAAACGTGAGGGGCATTACATCCTCCCCCCCTAGACCTAGGCTTACTCCTGGAAGCCTGCGAATAAGTGAGGATATAACTCCCTCATCCTGGAAGCATCCTCCCAAGTAGCAGAGGTCTCATCATTAGGGTCCCACTGGACCCTGACCTGCTCTACGTCTCTGCCCCTGAGAGCAAGTCTCCTGTGCTGAAGAATGCCTATGGGCTCCAAAGCCAGCTGCCCGTCCTCTACCTGTAGAGCAGTCCAATCAAGAACATGAGCAATATCTGGAAAGTAAGGTCTAAGTACTGAAACATGAAACACATCATGGATGCGTGAAAGGCTAGGCGGCAAAGCAAGGCGATAAGCAACAGGACCGATCCTCTCCAACACCTCAAAAGGTCCTACAAAGCGTGGCGCTAGCTTAGAACCCTTTCCATAGCGGATTGGACTCTTTCGCGGTCGCACACGCAAGAACACCCGATCCCCAACTGAAAACTGACGATCGATCCTATGAGCATCAGCAGACTTTTTCTGTCTATCCTGAGCTGCCACCAAATGCTCTCTAATCCTCTCAACCTGCTGCTCCATATCTCTAAGCATATCGGGACCTAGAAGAACTCTATCCTCCAGACGATCCCAACTCAAAGGGGTCCTACAAGGACGACCATACAAGGCCTGAAATGGAGACATGCCGATAGAACTGTGATATCCATTATTATAGGCAAACTCCACCAGAAACAGGTAATCCTCCCAATGGCTTTGCCGATCCATCACATACATCCTCAACATATCCTCGAGAACCTGATTAACCCTCTCGGTCTGACCATCAGTCTCAGGATGATAAGCTGAACTAAAGTTCAGCTGTGTCCCCAAGGCATGCTGCAAGGAAGTCCAAAGGGCAGAAGTGAACACTGGATCCCTGTCGGAGATGATCCTACGAGGAATCCCATGAAGTCTGACAATGTCCTCCATGAACACTCTGGCCACCGTAGAAGCATTATAGGAAGCACGGACAGGAGAGAAGTGAGCTACCTTTGTCAACCTATCCACAGTGACCATAATAGCATCATGTCGTCGAGTGGACATCGGCAAACCGACAATGAAGTCTATCGAAATGATATCCCATTTCCACTCTGGAATCAAATGAGGCTGCAAAAGACCTGCAGGGTGCTGGTGCTCTGCCTTTACCCTCTGACACTCAAGACATCTCGACACAAAATCAGCAATATCCCGCTTCATGCCACCCCAAAAGTACAGCTGACGCAGATCTGCATACATCTTCTTGACACCCGGATGAGCAGAATAGGGTGCCCGATGCGCCTCAGACAAAACTAGAGTACGAAGACCCTCAGAACTAGGCACATAAATCCGACCCAAATGTCGCAAAAGACCATCTGACTCAAACGAGTAACTGGAGAATCTACCCTCTAAGGGTCTACCAGACTCAAACTCGGATCTCACCTCTTGGCACCAACTGTCTGTCGGAAGAGCAGCGAGAATCTGACCTCTCAAATCAACTGTAAGAGAGACTGCTGAGATCTCGTGCCTCCGACGACTAAGAGCATCTGCTACCACATTCTCCTTGCCCTGAATATATTTGACCTCGAAGTCATACTCGCATAGGAACTCCATCCAACGCCTCTGTCTCGCATTCAAGTTTGGCTGCGTGAAAATATACTGTAAACTACGATGATCACTATGCAGCTCAAACCGATGCCCTAACAGAAAATGTCTCCATCTCACCAAGGCATGCACCACTGCTGCTAACTCCAGGTCATGAGTGGGATAGTTCAACTCGTGATCCTTGAGTTTGCGAGACTCATAGGCAATCACGCGACCATCCTGCATCAGAATAGCCCCCAAACCCTCCAAGGAAGCATCGGTACAAACAACAAAGTCTCTATCTGGATCAGGAACTGCTAAAATCGGTGCACTAGTCAACTGCTCCTTAAGAGTCTGAAAAGCTGCCTGACACTGCTCTGACCAAACAAACTTCTTCCCTTTCCTCTGAAGAGAAGTTATAGGATGGGCAATCCTCGAAAACCCCATAACAAAACGACGATAGTAACCTGCCAGTCCCATAAAGCTACGGACCTCAGAAACATTAGTGGGTGCAGGCCAATCCATAATAGCTTGGATCTTCGAGGGATCCACCGCAATACCCTCTCCAGAGATAACATGACCCAAATACTTAACCTCTGACTGAAAGAACTCACATTTTGATAAATTGGCGTAAAGCTGATTTTCTCTCAGACACTGCAACACCTGACGTAAATGTTCCTCGTGCTCCTTCATAGTCCTCGAATAGATCAGTATGTCATCAAGGAACACTAGGACAAATCGGTCGAGATAAGTACGGAAGACACCATTCATCAAGCTCATGAAAACTGAAGGTGCATTCGTCAACCCGAATGGTACCACGGTGAACTCATAATGTCCATAACGGGTACGAAATGCTGTTTTGTGAATATCTGCTTCAAATATCCGCAACTGGTGATATCCTGACTTAAGGTCAATTTTAGAGAATACCTTTGCTCCCTTAATCTGATCAAACAAATCATCGATCCGAGGCAAGGGATACCTATTTCTCACTGTTACTTTATTGAGCTGTCGGTAATCGATACATAGCCGTAAAGATCCATCCTTCTTTTTAACAAAGATCACAGGTGCTCCCCAAGGAGAAACACTAGGTCGAATGAACCCTTTGGCTAACAACTCCTCCAACTGCAGTCGAAGCTCCTTGAGCTCCTGGGTGGTCATCCTGTATGGAGCTCGTGAGATAGGCTCCGCACCAGGAATTAGATCAACCCTGAAATCGATGTCACGCTTAGGTGGCATCCCCGGAATGTCAGAAGGAAAAACATCTGCATACTCCTTCAAAAGTGGGTGATCGTCAAGAGATGCCTCTCGACTCTCCTCCATCTCCAAATCACTCACAGTTACTGCATAAAGCTGACATCCCTGACGCATGCATCTCTTGAGTTGCATAGCGGAGATCATACGTAGGGAAATGGGTCTCTGAACTCCTACAACCTCGACTTCAGCACCTGAATCATCCACACATCTAACGGACTTATGCCGACAATCTATCACTGCCTGATGGGCCTCCAACCAATCCATCCCCAGAACTATGTCATATGAACCCAGGGGTAGAATGCGAAGGTCCACAGAAGTAGATAAAGAGCCAATTGACAATTCACACCCAGAAACTAAAGACTCCACTGCTATCTTAGCCCCGGAAGCCAACTCAACCTGCCACCTATCAACCTGCTTGGTTGCCACTAAGCCACATCGCTCCACAAGAGAAGGAGATATAAACGAATCAGATGCACCGGAATCAAATAAAATAGTAAAATCAATACCTCGCATGCGACCCGAAGTCTCCACCACGGTGCCCTGATGCTCTGCCTGACGGTCATCTACCGCTGCAAAGACTCGGTGTGACCTGCCTGCATCACCAACCGTCGGCTCAGATGCCGCTGGTCGATGTCCAAATCCTGATGCACCCTTCTGCGGGCACTGCCTAGCAATATGGCCCTGCTGGCCACAAGAGAAACACCCGGTGCCTCTACCAAATCCACCATCACCCCTGAAAGCACTAGACTGCTGGAAGCTACCTCTGCTCACTGCGGACTGTGTACTCTGAGCTGGCTGATCAAAACGGTTCCGCTTATTGCGCTGCCAAGACCGGTCTTTCATTTTTTGAAATCTATTACCTTGCTGATGCTGAGAACTCTTTGGCTTAGCCTGCGAAAACTGCTGCCGACCACCCTTTGAGGGTGCATGGGAACCTGATGCCTGAGTGTGACCACCTCGAGAACCATATCCTGAAGATGGTGCACTGCCAATGTGCACTCCCGTATGCCCACCAAGTGCCATAGCTAGATTCTCCTCCACTATCCGGGCTTTCTCCACGGCAACCTCCATAGTCTTAGGTTCGAATACACGAACCCCTCCACTAATTCGGGCATTCAAGCCCCTGATGAAATGTTGCACCAACATGGACTCGTCATCTCCAATACCTGCATACTGTTTGAGCTCGTAAAATCTGCGCTCATACTGCTCAACGGTCATGGCCAACTGTCTCAGTTCGTGGAACTCATCTGCTCGACGCTGCCTCCAATGGTCTGAAAGAAAACGGGCTCTGAATCTCTCTAAGAATAGCTCCCAAGACACCGTGCTAATATCCAAATGCAGCTTCTGCTCCTCTAGCCGCCACCAAGTTGAAGTGAACCCTCGAAGATGTAGAATAGCACATCTGGCTTTGGTGTTGCTGCCATATGGATGCATGGCGAAACACCTGCCTAGGTCCAAAAGCCAAGTCTCTGCCGCTAGTCCACTACCAACTCCATCAAAGATGGGAGGGCGTGCTCTCAGTAAATCCCTCATATGGCTGGCTAGGGTGGCCTCCTGCTCAGCTGTCAACTCTCTGGGTCTAGGAGACCTCTCTCTCTCTCTAGGACCCCGCTGGTCAACCTCCTGATCTCCTCGGGTCTGCCTGCCCTCCTGCCTAGGGCCTAAACGGGCAAGGGCATCCTCTAGAATCTGTCTCAACTGAGCTCCATCAGGCTGATCCTGACCCCCTATGCTCTGACCCCCACCTTCATGGGCACTCGACTGAGGAGAACTGGGAGGAGGTGTACCGCCACCACCCCTCCCACGACCCCTACCTCTGCCCCGACCTTGGCCCCTACCTCTAGGCATCTACCTACAGCACCAAAGGCATTTATTACATTAAAAATATTCACAATAGGGATAAAATTATTCTACAGAGTACAAGCACAAGGTTACATAATGGGCTCAAATATAACCAGGGTACCCAGTGTTTAAACTTGGCTCTGATACCAAATGTAATGCCCCCGTCATGCAACCCTAGAGTGAAAGGCTAACAAGTACAAAATTATAGAATAATTTTTTTTTTTGAAGGTAATAAAGTGCAACAACTATATCCAAGGATATCATAAAACACAACATGAAGGAAAGTGCACCTCTAACCACCCTAGGGCAACATAACTGCATTAGAAAATAAGTTAAACCATAAGAGTGATAAACATTAACTATTGAATTAAATAACCCAATAACTTTATCAACAACAATATAATTTGATTACATAGCCCCAGTTCCAAATTACATGATTACAAGATTACAAGATTATAAGGATACAAGATTGCAAGAATACATGATTTCGAGATCGATCTTGTCGATTTACAAATAGTACATAAGAAAGATATACAACACTGCTGAAGAATGAAAGCCACCCGAAACTGGAACAACTCTGCACACAGCTCAAACTGAATCTCCCAGAGAACCAATGGATAGCTCTACCTCCCAACCGTGTGGAACCCTGAGGTCCACCCCACCGAGCTAGGAGATAACAAGAGGATTACCACTAGGTCAAGGCTGCAGTCAAGAACACAACTACCAACCAGACTCCAAGAAAACAAACATGATGTACAGATTGCACAAGACCGACAGTACTCATCAAGACAGATCAAAACATCAGACTAGATCAGACATGAAAACAAGATCACACTCCAGAGGTACCAACAAGTATGAAGAGAAAATACTGAACCGCGTAAGGAGAGTGTCATCGCATGGCCCTAGCATGGGTTACCCAGGCTATCTCTCACCAGAAGCCGGCCCCCATCTATGGTTACCCTGGCAGCCTCTCTCTAGGTGCCGGCCCCATAGGGTGACACATGCGGAGCCGACATGTCCTCTCATGGAGACGAGGAGGTCGGCCTTGCCAACCAGGCCTTCTCCTCCCACCCTTAGCCTATGAGAGCACTCAAGGTGTGGGTGAGGTCACATTAATTATCTTGTTAAGTGTATTACTACCCAACCCTCCTAGATACATTATTAGGTTTCCACTTGTTTACCACTTCCATGGGGTTACCCAGGCGACCTCTTGCTAGGCGCCGGCCCCACCATGGAAGCCACTCCCTTAGCGTTCTCTGACCAAACAGTCAAACCACAACATGCAAGGATAATGGTTACATAACAATTCTGATTATCACAAGATCCAATCACTAGCCACAACACACAATTCCCATTGCCCTACTCAAGCTCAACCATACCTCATAAAACAATAAGACACAAGAACCAATGCCAAAGACCAAAAAGTAAGACCTCTGGAGTCGGTGAGTAAGTTCTTCACCCGGTTACTACATCACCTTTCCCCTTCGGGAAACTAGGTTCCACGACCATGATATAATGCAAGATCGACAAGGGGGTGAATACTCAAAACATTCTCAATACAAGCTGACAAGAATACCTAATTAGTTCCAAGGGTAACTTCCCACCATCACCAGACAAGGTTAACATAATAAAATCATAACCCAACAAGGATAATTATAATAATACAAGCTATACCCAAAGAGTTATCACTTCCATGTAAAAGAGATAATTACATTTAAACTATAACCGCAGACCTTTACACATGATTTAATAACAAGTACCCCACATTGATTTTCAAGAAACGATAATCTTCTTTTTGCTTCATAGTCATCCAAGGATTCACTTATAGATTTTACTCAAAGATATAAGACAATTGGAATCATATGAACCCTATTCACAACTACACTAAGATGTAATCATGAACGCTAATCTAGATCACAATGTAATACTATTCTATACAACTCTAGTTAAAAACTACTTCCAAGAGTAACGTCATTCCTATCGAATTTATTGCCAAACAACTTCCATTCCCTTCATAAGTATGACTCTATATTTAAAACAAAACATTAATTCATCATAGCATACTTGATCTTTTGTAGACAAATACTCTTGCACTCGACTAAATTGTACCCTATGAGAGTTATCTATAGATCAACATTCCTAGGAAACCTATCAAGGAATTCACTATCATTAATCATAATTTCCATCTCTAAGAATCTTGTTTATGTCTTATCATTCTTCAAGAAGAGAAGAAAAAAAAAAAAACAACGCTCAATTTCCAACTAAAATAAACATTATTCAAAAATCAAATTCTAATAAATTTAGACACTAGTGTTGATATCACCATAGCACAATTACCCTATGTCATAATAATATTTCTACCCTAGTGAGTAGAGGATTCCATAAACAAATTAACAACCGTCATTTAATAACAAATAGATACATAATCTAAAAACATACCTATCCCAAAATGATAGTTGTTAACACGGCATTCCATAATTGTAAAATAATACAAAAATAAATTTTCATTCATATTTCCAAGATATTTCACATTCTATCTAAAAATAAATAAATCCATATATAATATAAATAGGGAAAATTCTTAAATATTCCCTAAAAAAAATAAAAAAAATAAAATCATTCTAATATAAGAAAATATATATACTTTTCTTTCTTTATTTAAAACCATTTATACTTCCCCTTAAATAATAAGATAAAATTTTATGAAATAAAAAAAAATATAAGGAAGAGGCTCACGGTTCTAAAGTAAGAAGCTTTAGTTTCTTTTTTTAAAAAAAACATAGATTTCTAAGTAGTCTCCCATATCTGATTTATTTAATTTTAGAGTTCTAGTCATGTCTTTGTTTCAAAAAAACAAGTTTCCTTCTATTCCTACGTAATAATTAGAAATAAACGGTTTTCCTTTTTTTTTCTTTTATTTTCTTTTTTTCTTTCTGAACATACACTCAATGCCATGCAGAAGCAAGAGTAAATATTTATGCACTTTCAAAATATTCTTTTCATAAGGAAAAAAAAACACAATAATCAAAGGATCTAAAGAAGCATGTTAACAAAAAAATCATACTGAAATTTTCTGTCAATCACCACAAGAGAATGAGGATTAATTTATTGCAAGCGACTGAGTTTCTGATGAGATGCCATATGGTGGCCAAGAAGAGGATGCAGAAATCTACTTTGAGAAAGGCTCAAGTCTTCCAATGTTGCAGAGCCAAAGAGGAAGAGGCTAGAGGTAGAAGAAATTTCAGAAAGAGCAGGGATAAATGCAAGAGAAGGGAGGCCATACGGCAGTGGTAGGAAAGATTGTTATCAACATTAATCAACCATGTTATGGATCGACCAAAGTGTAGTTTGAAAGTTGGATTTCTTTTTGGTATAAAGTTTTAGGAGTAGCCAGTTGAGAACAGCCTGCCAAGACGTGCCATAAAGTGGCCAAAAAAAAATCTAATGAGAATGGATTGCTAGCTTACAAGGAAGAGGCTCTGCCATGAACTCTCAATCCGCAAGGAAAAAACTCAGAAAAAGTTATTAGGATAAAAATTTGGAAAAGAAAATATTGAAATCCAATTTGCATATGATGGAGAGCACTCAATAAGGATAGTCCCTGAGATTCACCTCCAGTCCAAAGAAAAATTAACATCATCTGATCATTGATTGACATGCAGGAAAACAAAACATTACACACAGAGCTAAAGATTGATGAGGGAATCGGTTGACACAAGGGACTAAGTGGTTCTCATCACTTGATTAAAAGAATAGGTAAGTGAAATTGGTTTTGATTTAACCGAAGGTGCATAATATTTTGCCCTGCCGTGATTCCCTCCAAAAGTTACATTGATTTCTGATTGAGACTAAGTAAGCTCTGTCATAGAGATTGCATGTGCCTCACAAATTGATGTGGGCTGCTACAGAGACCTTCACTAAGAGGTTGAAATAGGAATTGATGGTTGGGCAAGATATAATAGAACAATGAGAACGAAATTTGAAGAATAATGTAGGAAGGATTTACAAGCTCATTAATTAAGTCAGAGGAGAAAAATGTCATCATAAGAAAAGTTCAAGAATTGATCTACAGGCAAAAATTGCAGTAGTTCCATCAGATAAATAGGTTGAGGTTGAAAAGGTTACTTGAAGAATTTAAAATTTTACCAATCCTTCCAACAAGCAACCAACCAGAGCAAGGAGTTTACAAACGTAACAAGGGCGACTAACAAGTCGATTCTATGCCAGAGTAACCATCAACAAGAATTCAACAAGAACTCTAATTCTTCAGAGCAAACAAAGACAAAGAATATCCAGAGATTCACAAGACATACCCGTACAATTCACGCTCCAGAATTGAATCTTCTTTCAGAATTTCTTTTCCTTTCTCTGCAAAATATTTCCTTGAAACATCCCCCCCTCCCGAACAAACATAACCATAGACATAAAAACCCCCTCACACCAAAACCTCCCGAGACCAAAAATAGACAACAACCATTAATTCCAGTAACCCCCAAATCTGAGACACAATCCCCTTCATTAAGAGAAATTGAATTTTTACTTAACATAGAATTTTTTCTGCTTCTTGACAACTATCCAACAATAAATGATCATTAAACTAGCATCCAATACTATTTTTCAAAGACACGATATACTAATTTAATCATATTAACTTATGACATAGATACTGATTAAATCATAGCATATTCCACTTAATCTATATTGGAATTTATTTAAATAATATTCCAATTAAGCAAAATAATATAGTATTCGACAAGCTGTTAAATATTCTTAATACCACATTACCTCATTAAGCAATACCCAGATACAGATGGGCTAACTACCCAAAACTTGACAGTAACATTCAAACCACATGACGACTAACAAACTGAAGGTTAAACTGACCTAGGGAATAAACCTCATGTTATCTCCGTCAACAATATCCATGGTGTAGGGCCCGCTCAGACCTGCTAAGTCAGGTGGAGTCGAGGCCCGGTACCTGCAACCTGCGTGAAAACCAATGGGTTATATAATTGTAAATATATATATATATCACATACACCGAGACAGAGAATCGCGGCGTAGTAGGGTGCTCGATCCGAGCAGTACTACACCGTCCCCGCTCCAACACAAGACTATAATCAGCAGCATAAACATGATATTTTCTAACCATCACTAAGCATATCCATCTCATCAAAACTGAAATAATCATAATGTCATCAATACCTCCATCGACAAGGTCCATCAAGATTAAGGAGAGCATAAACCAATACATACTAGTCCAAAAATCTCGAAACTGTAATTATGCAATATAAAACTATCAACTGTTCCAGAACTGACAGAAAGCAATAATAGAAATAACATCTAACACAAGCCAAAACGTGAGGGGCATTACAGTACATATATGAAGGCATTAGGGGTCGAACCTCAGGCCTTCACCATTTTGCCTGCATGGAAGAAGAGAGAACACTACAAATCTAATCCCTAAAGTCCGCTCTACTTAGAAATTTTTTTTGAGACCTTAGGTGGACTTCAGATCCCCAAGTCTTCCATCTTGCACCCTATGCCATGTGGCAGCTTTCTGTGGTTCTACAAGCCTATTGTAGGCCCACCCAAAAGGATCCACGAAAAGGTAGAATGCTTTAGAAAAAATATCACCCGTCAGGGGTCAGTCGTCGGGCCTTCCATCTTCCACCTTCTTAAAAGGAAGGAAGACGAGCCAACCTCTGAACTCTGCTGCTCACTTCATACTTAGAATATTTTCATGTAGACTTGTTAGACTTCACACTTCGGGGCTTCTCCCTGACACTTTCCATGAAGAAGATCGAAGGCCAAAGGCCTGAAGTCTGACCTCTGAAATACCTAGAAGATTTTTCAATGAATAACACTTAGAGAAATTTTGGAGTCTGATTTCAGAGTTGATAGATAATACAAGGCAGAAGGCATGAACCCCAAACTTTGAAACTCTGACAGAGGTGAAAATACAAGGAAACACTTGGTGTTTTTTTGGACTTAGTCATTTTCTAGGTTTCCTATCTTGCATTTTCAAATGGAAAACACATGAAAACTTATGAAGACATCTTTGATCGGTTATAAACTATAGGTTCAACATTTAAGGCATAAAGTGGGACTTCTTGATGGATTTTGGGAAAAGAATATGGGAGTTGGGAACTAGTTTTTTCAAGTGTCAACATGCAGGACAATGACAAAGGTAAGAGTCATGCTTCAAGAATCATAAGCACCTTTCATATAGACTATTGTACCTGAGGGGGAAAATATATAATTTTAAAAAAGGTACAAATGCACACATGACATTTTGATGATGATATATAGGTCCAAATCATGACCCACTAGGTGTGAATTACACTCATCTTTCACTCTTGATGGCATGTCCCATTGTTTTTCTCCCTTTGACCATCTTATACAACCCTCAAACTAAGTTCCAAGACTTTGCAAATATCCTAACACCTATTTTTGATCCTCAATAAGAGGGACACCCTAGAGCTTCAAGGTCACCCAAGAAACCTATCTTTAAGTTGTAGGGTTGCCTAGGCGACCTTCCTTGGCAAAAGGGGAAACCTAGTTCTTGAAAGGTATGACCCTGTCATCTTTGAGCATGAGTAAAGACTATTAGTTCCAACCTTTTTCATTGATTTTTAGCTCATGTTTGAGAGTCTTTTTCCATTATAATTTATCCTCCTCTCCCTTGGTTTCATATGTAATTTCTTGTTTACTCCCACTCTCTACTGGAAACATTCTCATGAATCTCTTGTTCACTATCAATCTCTTGTGGAAATTTTCCCGAATAGCTTTAGTTTTCTTCTTTTTTGTTCTTATTTTCCCACCATTTGAGTTTCTTCCCAACCTATAAATACCCACTCTCTTGTTTTAGAAGAGTTTTTTTTCATATATTCTTACTTTGTCAAGATTATGCATAGCAATGACATAGCATTTTTAATGCTTGTGCAGGACTTGTACTCTTCAAAACATGATAGAGGCACAATCATTGATGAGTCAACTCCGACGCAGAACATGGACCCTCTCCTTTCTTGGGGTGACCTCCAAGTCACTCTCTCTCTTGTGGCAAAAGCCAATCGAGTGGGGGTGATACCTGAGGGTTGTTCTATTTTCTTGGGAGCAGAACCTCAAAAAGAGCGACAAACCTAATCAGGGGCTTGATGTTGTTTTGGATTTGCCTCATTCTTTCTATGACATTTGTTGTTGAGAGGACTATATGACCCAAAGGGTCACTTGTGGTTTTTCTCTTATTGGGGTTTCTGAGATTCCAACACCTAGATGGGTGTTGATTTGCTTCATTTATGTCTCTAGCACATTGTAGTCTATCTTCAAATGCTTGTATGTGTTGTTGAATTTGTCAATCTTGTTCTATGAACCTAATGAAGTGTTGTTCTTGTGTGAGTTTTGGTCTTGGGTTTATCTCCTTTCATTCTTCTAGAACTACCTTGGCCACTCTCCTTTGAGTCCTCGACACATTCACTTGTTGTTCTAAGAGAGTTAGTGTATGTTGACTTTCTTTGACCAAGACTGGCCTAGAGTTGAATTTTGATTTCTTTTAATGCTTACCTTATGGTGTTATCAAGGGTTTGATGTCTAGAATGAATGTGACTACCTATTACCTCATGATGAGATCGAGGATTTGAACATTTTATATTTTTCTAATTGTTTTTGGGTTTTTGGATTTTTGTATATGAAATGCAAGCTATATTTTTGTATTTTCTTGAATGAATAAAATAATTCTATATGAATGCAAATTATAATTATGTTTACCTAACGCTTGACGCTATTCTATGTTTTTGTATTTTCACTGATTTTGGAATCTACACTAGGAAAGCAAGAAAAGATCTAACTAATGAAAGAAAATGAATTTAATCTATGAAAAATCAAATGTTCTCTAATCTATTGTGATGAAATGAAAGAAAACTTTGAATTCCTATCAAGAGAAAAATAACAAGTTACTTTCCTCAAGAGTAAATTTTCATTATCTAATTACTACAAAAACATGAAAAGGAACCTAGAATTGCTTGGAGCACAAGCTTTACACTACCCTCAGGAATCCTTTTGTATGGAAACCTCCTTACCCTCTTATAGTGCAGGGTCCTCCTATTGGTGGTAATTAGGAAGGGAGAGGAAAATAATGAACTTTTGAAAAGCTTTAAATTGATCTCAATGTGAGCTAAGAACACTATGGCTTGAGAATTGGTGAGTGTAATGATGATATGAAGCCTTTGAAGGCTTTGGCAAAATAACAACAATAAACAAAAGGCACCTATGTCCTGCAGCTAGCATAAGCATGCTAGTTGGAGAGAAAAAGCTAAGCAAAATATGGATTGCAATAATGAATTTGCCTCCTCTAATGCTTGAAGGAGAGGTTATTTATAGCTTGAGAGAGCACATGAAGGGTGGGGATGATTAATGAGTTAACTCCCTTGATTGGAGAGTTAAATTTCTTGATTGATCAATTAGACTCATGTGAACTCAATTGATTAAAGAGTGATCTGAGCTCGAAAGCTTATCACCCATGGAGGAATGACTATTAGGAGGAGTTAAAATAGATCAAATGAGCTAAACTTAGTTGATTGGGAGTGTTAAATGAATTAATTATGGCCTCCTCTATATGTTTATCTTGAAATTGCATGCAAAGTGGGACAAAACAAAGTCTTTTGGGGTCAAATAGAAGGAGAAACTCACATTCAACCCCTTTTACCAGGTTAGGTTGCCCTGGGAGACCCTGGGGTAGCCGATAGAGGATTGTACCTGGGTGAAGTTTATCAATTGTGTATGCTTAATGAAAGTCAAAAAGGGGGATTTGGCATAAGGGTCAGACTATAGGATGAGAAAAGGTAGGGTCACCCAAGGAGATTTGAATGTATTAATAGGGTGACCCACAAAGGAGGAAAGCTGGGTAAAAATAGAGACATGGGTTTAGTCTATTAGGCTATCTAGAGGCTTCCTACGATCAAGGACCTTCAGGATGGGGTGTTGAAAGGTGGAATTAGCATGAAAAGGAAAAAAATAAGCATGTAGGAAAGGCAAAGAATGTGACAAAAGAAGAATTGACAAAAGGGGAAATGAAGAATGGTTAGGAAACAAGAAGAATTGACAAGGGAAAAACAAGACACCACGTGTTGCCAAGAGGATCACTGCTGATAGGGCATTATTATTCATTCTTTAGTGTATATGATTAGGATTACATATCATCATGGGGTCCTCATGAAAGCCCATGCATGTTTTACACATGCGTGTTTTTAGTGCTTACATATTTGCTCCCTCGAGGATGGTACTCTACATGAAAGGTAGGTACCATTCCTGAAATATGCCTTATCTATTGTCAATTTATCATAATTATACTTGAAAAGAATAGCATTAGTTCAACATTTGAGATATTAAATATAAACAATGAAATTGCAAATGAACAAACATGCCATGAGTTGTGTCACAAGTTTGACTTGTCATCTACTTTGCCAATGGTGACCTATAAGGTTGCAAGAATGCAAAATGAGGCACAAAACACTACAAAAGAAAGAAATTACTCCTAAATACATAATTGAAAACTAAACTACTAGACAAGAAGAGTGAAGAAATTTGTGAAGAGGAGTTGACAAAATTGTGCATGTGAGAAATTGTCGAAAATCTTTCATTGAGGTGATGACAATGGAGGTGACGAATCCTTCTTCCACTGAAAATTAGGTATGAATTATGTCAGTTTTCTTGTAAACCCTAGTTTGAATTTTGTCAATTTTCTTGCAAATGATTTCATTTTGTCCATTTTTTCTATTGCATTGTGTTTGTTTTGTCATTTAGAGTGTAAATATCCTTTTGTTTGTCAAAATCAGGTAGAATTTTCACTGTTTCTATGAATTTTTATCATGTTGGGCCATGGGATAGGGTTGCCCATGGGTAGCCCCTTTCACTAGGGTAGGTCACTCGGGGTGACCTAGATGTTTCACTAGGGTCACTTGGGGAGATCCGATTTGACAACAAGGCTGCTCGAGGACATTTGGCCTGCTAAAAGGGGCGACCTTGCCTATGTGATTCTAATTGAAATTTGATGTTCTGTGATGCTTTTATGACTCTATTTTTCACTAGTTGTGACACTAATCTTGTCATTTTATTGTAATTTTGTGAAGAATAGTGAACTGCCTTTTATAGAAGAAGGTAACACATTTAGTACAAAAATGAATGGTTAAGATTAAATTATAATCAAAGGATGAAATTTATGAAGCAATGAATTTTTGAAGCCAAGAAATCTCTATATTTTATCAATAACCACCTAAGATATAATTCTAGGAAAAGAATACAAGTCCTAAGGCAAGGTTGTTCTTATACAAGAACTTTTTATAAAAATGCATTGTAAAAGTGGCACAAGTTTCAAGGCATCAATGCCTAATTTGAAAAAGTTACTTTCAAAACATTAAAGTTAGAACATGAAAATCCAAATGGCATGCTCCAACATTTGTAATAGTCTTTCTTTTTCTTGATCTTTTACATTAAAAATCTCTTCAATAATTGGCTTGTTGTTTTTAGCTTCTCTTCACTTGTAGTCCATATAGACTATTACAACTAGATTAACCAAGTCTATGTTGGGCTCTTATGCAAACCTATATTTAAATTTCTATGTCTAAAAGGACAAGAGAAGGACATTAAACTTAGTTCTCTTCTTAGGTGCATTTGTTTCATATGCTTTAAGAAGATATTTCATTTTTATCAATTTGTCCATGGTATCTAAGCTGAAGGTGTATGGAGGTTAGTCCAAACTAGAAGTGGGGATTTCTTTCAAACCATTTTTTAGAGCAACAATGTCCTTAAAATTTACATTAACATCTTGATATTAACCTATCAAATCCTCTAAAAAATCTAGGTTCCCATACTATACATCAACCACCTTGTTACTCAACTCATTTGAATCCATGAGATATTTATCAATCAAGTTATTTCTGAATTTGATGATATCTATCTACATTCAAGGTTGTTTAAATGAATTTTGATCTAAAATATTTTCCCTTATCACCAGCTAGAGATCAATATTTCCAATGACAACTAGGGGAGGAAGATTTTTGGCATTGGCTCCTTACTCCTCTTGATCATCTTCAATTAAATCATTGATTTTTCTTTCAACATTTTGAATTGAGCCTAGGAGTCTCTAGCTTCATCAATCATTTTGCATGAATTGTAATGTAAATCATTTGTCCATTCCTCTATTTACTTAGAAACACATTTTATTCTCTCCAAAGTAAATTCTTCTTTCTAATAAATAATTATTGGGGGAGTGATTGATCCATCCATTACTTGCAAAGGGACATCTAGTTGTTTGACATAGGCTTGGAGTTCTGCAATCTACTCATTTAGCTCTTTCTTTGTCTTTTCATCCTTTTTCATTCTTGATACTACAGTTGAAATAGTTGATTGGAACTTTTATATTTCCTGCTCTCTAGTGGGTAAAAGCACAAACCTATGTCACACTTTATAAAGGAATCGGCCAACATAAAAAAAAATCTCAACTGCGACCATATAAAAGTGGTCTTTATGTTTTGAATTTCAAAATGATGTAAACTAAGAAAATTTAGATCTCTTGTTGAAGTTTATTAGTCTAATTTTTTAGATTTTTTAAAAAAAATTTTTGATTTTTTTTTAATCAATATAAGAGTAGATTTTGAAATGCTGAAAAATTGAAGAAAAAGTGACGTTCAGTTGATGTCAATAAACAAATAGGAAAAAAATGTATTTTCCCCTAATTTTTTTTCCCCAAATAGTTGACTTCATTATCTAGGGCATGGAAAAAATTTTGATCTATATTTTTCTCGTAATAATGTTTTAAAGTCAAACTTACCCGATTTTGATAGTTTTTAGTTGACATCAACTATTGTTTAATTTTTTTTTCATTTTGAAAAAACAAATTATACCCTTTTGAAGAGGATTGTCTTCTCTAGGGCATCATATATTTTCCAAATTTTAAAATCATGTTTTACTATTTTTTTAGTTTCAAATTAGCCTCTTTTTGAACTTGAACAACCTATTTGCATTATTTTCAAATATTTATATCCTAAAATTACTCAAAATATAAATATATATATTTCTACATTTAGCACTCTGAGCTCTACAAAAGGGTATTTTTCTTTTTTTTTAAAAAAAAAATTGATTGCAAAAATATTGAGTAGAAGTTGGAAGTTTGAGAAAATAGTGACTTGGCTATCTAATAGGATGCCACATAGACATATTCAACCAAATGGGATTCTATCTAATAGGATTCGACAGAATCCCATTCGGTCGAATCTACTCCTTTGCTTTTTTTTTAAAGAATTTGTGGCTTTTTTATTTATTTTTTAATTACTGAATTACAAAAAATAAAAAAAAAAGATTTCGAAGGGAAGAGTCATTGAAAAACACAATGATGTGAAAGTGTTTGTTTAATGTCTTTTTTAGCTTTTTTTAGCTTTTTTTTTATAGCTTTTTTAAATTAATAAATTATAGAAATTTGGAAAAAAAAGAACCACTAATTTCAACAAGGGCAAAGTCATATTAAAAAACACAATGATCTGAAAGTATTTTTTTAATGCCTTTTTTGGCTTTTTAATTTTTTTAAAAAGTTTTTTGGTTTCTTTAAATTATTAAATTATAGAAATTTGGAGAAAAAAGAACCACTGATTTCAATAGAGGCAGAGTTGTATTCTCAAGTACCATGCTCTAAAATGTGTAATTGATAAAACTAATTGATTTATTAAATGTAGACCTAGATCTTCAAAAAATAGAGGTTAAAGTATTTGTACATATGTTATTTTTGCATGCAGGTGAATTCAAATTTGATCAATTTGTGATGGGCAATAAAAAGACAAGAAAAATGTTGTATGATCGAAGAAGAGATACTACAAATGTTGATGAAGGAACATCTACTCAAGAACAACCCATAGAAATTGTTGATGAACAAGGAGTACAAGTACCGGAATAAATTGAAGGTGGTGATAGAAATTTTTTCCTTGGTATGGAAAATCTAATGGAGATGGATGAGGATTCTCTTTTCAAAAATATTTCATCTGAATATATGGTACCTAAAAGCACAGTAAAATTACACTCTAAAAAAATATGGGATGATTTTTTTGAAAATAAGTCTATAATTAGAAGAGCACAATTATTTGCGAAGTTATTTAGGAAGAAATAGATGACCCCTGTTTTGGAGTTGTTAGGGGTTGATAATAAGAAAAAGTCATCAAGTTCATTAAAGCAAACAATAGTTGAAAACCTACAAGAAGCATTGAATTCTATTGAAAGCAAGAGTTGAGCTGTTGATTTAAGTGTTGCACGTAGAGCATTAATGACTGTAATTTCTAGTAAGAAATTATCACATAGAAGACAAGTTCAAGTAATTTCCTAATTACTCAATATTTCTAGGAGAACTGTTCAAAGATATATTGCAAGGAGAAATAGATTGGATGCAAATGTTGAGAATAATTGGGTAAATATTTGTAGGGTTCCTCGAAAAGATAGAATCTCAGAAGATGTAAAGGAACAGGTGATTGAATATTGGACCAGCCACTCTCGTGTTTCTTCCAATAGAAGGGACACTATACAGATAAAAGGTGAAGATAGTACAAAAATTTCACATCCAAAACATTTTATAGATACAACACAAAGTGAACTTTTTGAAGCATTCAAGCAAGAATTTTAGATGTGAAGATTTGTCAAAGGATGTTTGAGAGACTACAACCAAGTTTTGTATGTATAAATAAGGTACGTGAGACTTGTTGAAATCATGTTGAATTTCATCTACACCTACAATCATATAAAAAAGCTATAGCAGTAATTAATCTAAATATAGTCATCCCTGGAAGTACAACACAATTTGTGAAAACTCTTCTATGTGAAAAATTAGAAGATTTAGATGAATTCAAAGTGCAGTGTATAAAAAATATATGTAATTCTTGTGGAAATTTGAAGAATCTTGTATAGGTTGACAATATTGATCATTCTATGCAAGTTATGTGGAAGAGATTTGAATATGAGAAGTACTCAACAAAGTCAAGAGTTGAGAGCAGAAAAATTGTTCTCAAAGAGAGTGAATTGTCAAGCAATGAGTTTATGAAAATATTTTGCAATATTATATATCCACATATTGAACATTGTCATGGTGCTAGATGGCAAGCTAAGCAATTTTGTGACTCAAAGAATTACTTTCCACAAGGTTGTATTCTGTCTATTGTTGATTTCTCTGAGAACTATGCATTTAGTCCTCAAAGTGAGATTCAAAGTCAATATTATTACTCAGAGCAAGTTGTAATATTTGTACAAGTTTGTTATAGACATGTTGAAGAACATATGGATGGTGTACAAAGTAGCAAAGATGAACGAATTATCATCAAAGATGTTCACTTTTATATCAGTGATAATATAGGTCATGATAGAAGCTATGTAGCCCATTGTTTTGCAATGTTTTTTAAAGACCTAAGACGATGTCAAATAGATGCTTCACAACATTGGATATGGTCTGATGGATGTGCTAGTAAGTGTTGATTTAATTATTTTTTAAAAGTATATTATATTTATTTGTGTAATTAACTTGTAGACTTGAATTGTTCAGTTACTTAAATATGTTGTATCTATATGTATATAGTTTTTTTAAAAATATTTTGGTTTTAAATTTGAAATTATTTGTAACTTCACATGACAATTTAAGTCTGCAAAAGTTTTTAATTGGTTAAGCCAACAACATATTAAATGGAAAATACAATTTTGTGGAATTTCTATGAGAGTGGACATGGAAAAGGAGAGCATGATGGAGCTGGAGCATATGTGAAGCGTGCACTTCGACAACATGAACTTGCAAGTAATAAAATATGGAATACAAATTTAAATTCTTAAATATATTTTAAATAAATTTAAACCTGTTAGGAAAAAAGTGTAGATCTCAATATATTGCATGTGTTGAGAAGTGGACGCTTAAGCCATTATGCAATTTAATGGTTTTGATATATATCCAATGTTGCAAATTTTCAATATTTCTCTTGTTGGATTTAAAAAAAATCTAATTATGTTTTTTGAGATTGTCTTTTCCTTTCAACTAGAAAACCTCTTAACCTGACATTTCACCAACATGAACTTGTAGGTAATGTCATAAGGAATGCAAATGAAATTGTTGAATGGTGCAAAAGTCATCTTGCCATCTGTGACTCAATATACAATACACACTATTTTGGGAAGTTAAAGGTACATAAATATTTTGTTTTAAATTTTAATGTGTGTACATGAATTAAATTTTTAATTTTATACACTTTTTAATTGGATGATTAAAATTTAAATAGATATTGATCGATCAACTCTTACTAATTATCAAACAATTAGTGGTATTAGAAGTTTGCATCAAATCATGACAATAGGACATAGCAGGCCTCCTGTAATTCAAGTGAGAGAAAAATTATGTTTTTGTGTTGATTGCATTGAGAACAATGCAGATACTCTACAATGTGAGAATATTAGAGATGGGTATGTTTTAGAATGGGAAATAAAATAATTAGTGGCCACATCAGAGCCTTTTGAAGATAATGACATTGTAGATGTCTATGATCCTTTGTATTCAGCTAATTATGAACATGTATTAGATTTAGTTGTTACAGGTAAATTTTAAATTTTTAAATTGAATTTTAACTTGTACATTTGATTTATAATATATTCTATTTAATTTGAGCATGGTTTACTACATGGTGTGTACAAGAGATAATTTTGTTGTTCTTGCAGATCCTGACAATACAGAAGGTGTAGATTACTATCTACTAAGATGTACGCAACCAAAATACAAATTGTTAGAATCAATGACAGATGGTGATGGACAAGAGTATTCAACTAGATTAGTGGTTGTTGAAGGCACATACTATCAACAAACAAAGATATCTATACAAATGGTATTATATTTATTGATTATATGCCAAGTCAAAAGGTTCTACATTACAGTCACTTAGTTATAGCAACATGAATAAATCTTGAAACTTTACCAAAAAGAGGACGTGCCAAACAAAGGTGGAGGTTGCCTATTGAAGATCATGAAAAGATTTTAGAGATAATAAAAGATAGAGAGGATCTAGATTATATGTACCAAGAACTTTAAGCTATTTTTGTACATGTATATATTTTCTATGATAATTTATTTTATGTTGAATTCAAATAATTTCATTCAATATTGTGATACTTTACTTTTTTCTTAATCATCGAAATAGACAGGTCATCAATTAATTGCAGCCCACACGTTTCTTTTTCCTACATTTTGGTGTTCAGATCTTACCTGATATTCAGGTCATCCTAAGATATTGTGATTCGATAAAATTATCTAGGCTATCCTCTATGACTCGTAAATTCTAGATGTCATGGATGTCATGATAAAGTTATTGGCTATCTTATTTTATCTTAATGTAGCTTAATTGAATTGAGTTATTTTTGGATGTCATGATAAAGTTTAGTTTTTAAGGCCTAATAAAATTATTTATAGGTTCAAAAATTCTACATTATTGAGTATGATGCATGTGTGTAGTCATTTATGTGTTCACCAAGTTATTTGTTAAATCAATATGTTGGTGATCTGAGCTATTTTCTAATGACTCTATGGTGTAAACTTAGTTCTTGAGGGTAGGGAATGCCAATCTCAAGACCAATTTAGTTAAATAGCTTACAATTAGGCAAAGGATAGTTCAAGGCCAATGCTTAAGGCAAGGTTAAAACTCTTCTCTTTAGGTTAGATAAGGCTAATTTAGTTTCTTCTATATTTCTTATTTCTCAAGAAATCCTATATATTTTTCTAGATTCCAATCTAAATGAAAAAAGAAAAGTTTCAATGAAGATTTCGAGTTCGTCTAATTATTTTTCTATGATCATATAATATCAATTTGAATTTCTAATTGTTACATGGACTATATAAATAACTAGTTTGTTCAATGGTTTCTTATTGAGTAGGAAAGATCAAACTCAAACTAGTGCATATCACCTCTTTCACAAATAAGAATCTACATTTATTATAAAATCCAAATGAAATGTTTTGTATAATATTCTCATGATGTGATCCTACCTAAAGATTCTTAGGAAATTTGAAAATAACTATGTACATGACAAAAATTCACTATCTAAACACAATCTGTTATTTCTAAAATAAATGCAATCCAATCGCTTCAATCTTCAAACCTGTATAATATCCTTTCTAGAATGAAAATGCAATTTAGCATCTTACTAAAATTCTCTTTCTTTTTAATCCAAGTATAATTTCACTTTTACTTCACAAATCTAATCAAGTAGAAATAAATTAATAATATTTAAGTATTAATTTTTTAGTGATAAGAAATTAAATTTACTCTTTTTGTATTCATGCATTTTACTTAGAAAACATCTACTAATAAAATATTAGCTTTTCTAATTTATTTATTATTTAATTCATACATAACTCAAGCAAGGAAATCATCTAACCTTTAATTTTAGTCTTTAATAGCTTAATGTTAGTGATATATATATTGTTATACTCATTTGCCAACTAAAACTTCCAAATTATGATATCAATTAAGAATTTCATCATACAAAAATATCTCATGTTCTAGAAAGTTAAAAAGAAAAAATAGACCCTAAAATTTCCATTCTCAACCTAACTATGAAAATATACTATAAAAAATCCAAGAAAACAAGAATACTAGACATATAGTTTATAAGGTGGAACAAATATTGTAAGGGAATGTACCAAGTGGCATAGCTAGTCAAGTATTTATGCTAGTTAAGCTTTCCTCGTTTAGTTATCCAAGGGATGTAGATTTACTTGAGGTGCATGTATGTCCCTAGGAAATTTTTAAAAAAATCCTATACTTAGGTGTTAAGGCTACCTAATTCTCCTTATAAACTTAGCATTTGAAGATGAAGACATAGAAATGCAAAATAACAAAAAGAAGGTTTCACATGCTTCAAAAGAAAAAGAATCTTGGTGTAGATCTTAGACCCAAAATTCCACCAAACCTTCTTACTAACCTCAAGTAGACTTAGCAACATTGATTTTGATAACTGGTGAAAGGAAAATCTTGATTTTATTTTCTTAATGAAACTAGTTTGACACTTTTAGGAGGTTCCTAGAAGCACCTATTTCATTCAGTCTTGCAAAAAAACATAAAACCAATTCCCAAAATCAATAGTATACATTTTATAAAACCATAGAAACATTAAAGAGTCCATTCCAAGTTATAATTTTATCATATTCTCTTTCCTAAGGTCATAGATAGAATATTAGGGTTTTGTATTAATCTCCCCACAATATGAATCCTATGGTTTTGGTTTTAAATTGACACATTCGAATTTAAGTCACAAAAATTGAATTATGTAGATTTGAATTCATTCAATTTCAATTTTACAAGAATTTCAATTTTCCCTATATTGAATTCACTAGATTTTCCAAGGTTTGCATTCTCTAAAATCAGCGTTCACTTAATGGATTCAAACACAATTTTGATACAAAATCATTCACAAACTCATTCATGGATTCATAAATATCTAATTATTTTTAATTTTAAAATGAAGCACTCGATCTAAATAATTCCATGTTAAGATTCCAAGCTCTTCAACACCCAATTTGATAACCTTGTTTATAGATGCTAAACCCTTGAATCCTTCAACAAGCATTGAAAATATTCTCAATCTCTAATCTAATCCTTTGTGAGTGTTTGAATATCATAAGGAATGTGTGTTCTATTAATTTTTCATCTTTTATAAAATATCTCTTTCTAGAAAGCTCCCAAAACCATAATTTCAAGCCCTAGTTAAAGATAATCATAAATCTATTCTCATACTTAAGAATACACAATTAAAATATTATCGTGGTTTGACATCCACATTTTAGGGTTTCAAAATAGATGTTTAGTGTTTCAAAAAAATAATTTAGGGTTTAAAAATTCATGTATTAGGGTTTCAAATTGATATTTTAGGGTTTCAAAATTCATGTATTAGGGTTTCAAATTCATGTTTTAGGGTTTCAGTTTGACATCTCAGGGTTTTAATTTCACGTTTTAGGGTTTAATCTATCCAAAATTTGTTTATAAAACATAAAAAATATAGTGCATTTACCATATTACAAATTCCTATTTGTAATATCTATTATAAAACATTGGCCTCTATTATATTACAAATAAGTAATTGAATGTCTACTCTAATTTGGAAGCATATATCATCCATTTTTCATTTTTTATCATTTTAGATATTACAAATTCCTATTTCTAGTGATATTTGAATCCCTATGATCAAGAATACAATGAATGTCTTACGAGGCTAGCTATGAGCCACAAACATGAACCAATTTCGCAAAAGACATGAATTGGAATCACAAAGCACATAACAATTATTGAGAAAGAGATTTGTTAACTACTTTTAGAACAATAATTTTATCTTTTCCAATTATTTATTTAAATTTAATGTATTTCTTGGCATGCAAGGATCAAACAAGAATCATTTATGATTTTCTCAGGAATCATTTATTATTTATTCAAATCATAATATAGTGATGTCTAATTAGAGTAGTGATTCCCTATTTGCCTCCAAATTGCACCAATTAGATCTTGTTGTAGTAGAGACTATTATTGCATACTTTCATTCAAACTATCCTTTGTATTTTTAAATATAATACAATTCAAGGAGAATGTCATGATATGAGAAAAAATTAAAAAAAGGTTGTTTAAAGAGGACTTGTATACAACCAATTTGAAATGAAAATCCTTGAGGGACTAAGTACCTATAGAATTGAATGTTACCACATTGCCAAAATGTTCAATGTATATAATATAAAATGTATATAATGTTCAAACCATAATATAAAATGTCAAACCATAATGTCAAACCATAATAAGATAGATCAATCTCCTGATCCATGTGTGGATCGATAACTTGATCTCTCTCTGGATCCTGATCCATGTGTGGATCCATGTCTTGATCTCTCTCTGGAACCTGATCCATGTCCTGATGCACCTCCCTGCACAAGAAAGTACATAATTTAATTTAATGTACATGTGTATATATATATGTAAAATCATCTTAAAGTTTTGTAGTTTCAACATATGTGAATTTATCAAGTAATTTATATATATTATAAATGTACCTCAAATGGATCATGCACGGGATCCTTTGCATGCTCTAGATCTCCGAAGCACGAAAAATTATCCCCTTGTTGCTATAAATTTTCAAATACCAGATTTCAATGAATAGTGAGAACTACTTTTAAGTCAAGTTTATTTAATATATACACATGTGAATTTGTAGAATGGAAAATATAGAAATTATTCAAGTACCTACACATCCTGGAGCACTTTACCAATCCCACTAATCTCAGATGAATGAATGGTAACATTAGGAACATCTATATCTGAAGGTAAAGGACCAGTGCCAAAGAGAAGTGTTCTATATGTGCCATGTACATTAGGTGCAACCTGATGTTGTGTGGGGGCTGTAGGCTGATCTGGAATATTCTGGTCCTTTGAAGCTACCTCATCCTGACCCAGCTGTCTACCAGTATGTCATCTAATATGAGTTGATACAACATCCAAAGGAATACCATACTCATCACTGATAAACTGGTATGCTGATAGTAAATCAAGAATGGAAGCCAAAGCAACATTACGTACAATGGTGTCACTCATATGGGTCACATTTGATGGCAATTATAGATCTGCATGAATTTAGGGGTCATAATTCGTGGATGTAGCCTCAGTGGGAGGAAGGCCAATCTATGGACGTAGTAAATATCTCCCTACACAATCAGATGACATCTGATCAACTTGAGTAGCAATCGTGGTCATCCTGTCAAAAAACCTGGATCTAGTCAGTGCAATTGCTGCATCTCCTGCTGCTGCTAATTCCAAATGTTTTGGAAGAACCAAAAGGTTTGGACCAACTAATGCCCTCTTGTTTTCAGGCGATGGCAAATTTAGACGTCTAAATTCAGTTTTATCAGCAAATCTCCCCTTGCCATGTCCAACATGTCTGGGCATAGATGTGTAATCCATAGATAATCCTAAATGGAACTCAGCATATAATTGTTTGCAAAAATATAGTGGCAACTCATCATTATGAGGCCATCTATGATTGGCTGCCAAAAATTTGGGATAAATAAATAGACCAACTAGAAGATCTGTACACCTGGTAATAGTATAACCTCTAACTTTGTCTTTCCCAGTATAAAAAGGGAACATAGTATGCACATTATGTAATGAAACTCTATTAGAAATGGTTTTGATACTCTCAGTGCCAGTAATAGTCTTAGCAAGGGACCTATAAAACTCCTTAGTGCTAATATCATCATATGGATTGTATGATTTTATTGTCTCAATCATATGTCTAATCTCACACCGAATATTAACTAATCTATCTCTATTAGCCAAATTTTGGGGGTTCTGTATAGTTTGGTCCAAACATTTCAAAGCATTATCTAATCTAGAAATGCTATCATTAAAAAAATTATTCCTAGCCTCAGCTTCACATTGAGACTGCGTGGAATGATGAGATCCCTGATCATCAACCATATCTAGATAAAACTATGTAAAGAGATCTGCATTTAATTAAAACAAAAAAATTAAATATGTACAAGCTTTTTTCTTTTAAGCATACAAAAATATAAAAATGCAACGTGTAGATCATCTGAATAAACACAAAGTTTAGATTTGCATGCAAAGGAAAAGGATTCAAAGCTAAGCTTGGACAATTTACAAGATTCAACTTTTCATAATTATATAATGGTTTTCATAACTATAATGGAAGAAATCTAATTAATGTATTATCAAATAAAGAGAATTGAAGTTACCAACAATTATGTTCATTGACATTTCATAGATTAAAATTTGGAATTATACTTACACTTGTCAAATTGTAAGGCTTCAGCCTTGTGACTTGGGGACAACTCAAAAGTAAATTGCACCTACAATTTAGTTTGTGGATACTTGTGAACCATATGATGTTGTCTCCTATCTATGTCTAGTTTAATAATTAGTCACCTTAAGTAGTTCTTATAAATTGTAAGAAAAATGTAGTCTAGCGATGCTTTAAGGGCTTTGTTGTGAAAGGATTGAAGCATGAAACCTTCTTAGATCCATGTCAAACACCTTTTTAGTTCCATAGGATTGAAGACACAAAGAGAGATGAAGAAGAATGCATAAGTGTAGCATTTTTAGCCTAATACAATCCAATATGCTCTAATTTGCTTTAAAATCACTTTGATTATGTTTGATCTTTTTACTTAGTCTACCATACAAAGAGATGATGAAGAATGCATAAGTGTAGAATTTTTAACACAATCCCATATGCTCTAATTTGCTCTCATTTTGATAATGTTTGATCTTTTTACTTAGTCTCCCTTGAATAATCCCCCTTGTAATGTCCTAGGGATTTCCTTAACTTTAGAATCATAGGTGTTCAAATCAAAATATTAAGCATGGAAGTCAATAAAAAAACAAAATGAATTTCTAAAAAGGTTAGCTTGGAAAGATAGCTAGAAATTCATTTAAATTGGGAGGACACAACTACATACACAATTATGTCTAAAAGATAGAATCATACCTATAATCGCATTTGGAATGCATAGATGGATGTTATAAGATTTGATCTAGACTAAAGAAGTTTCTTTTTTTATATTGGAATAAGAAAATACAAATACATAAATGTCAATTCATGAAGTTGTACACAACAGATACTGTAGTCATAAAGTGATAGAAGAAATAGTTTCAAGTTTATGTCTCTTTAAAACAGAGTGATAAAAGAACAATTTCAAATTTATGTCATCTTATATGTAAAATAAAATCAAATAAAATACCATTATAGATTAAAGAAGTTAAAATAAAGTGATAGTTCAAAAATATTTTCAAGTTTATGTCTCTTTAAATTAGAGTGATAAAAGAACAAATTCAAGAAAATACAATATAAACCATGATGAGTATAGTGGATCCAACATTTCCGATTTTGCATCTCCATGCTCCATGGATGGACTTCAAATGAAGGTAGAACAACCTCAGATGTTAAGTAGTGCAACAATGTGGGCTGATCAAGAAAACCCATTACAGCTAGTGCCTCCTACATTCTCCACATCAAATAATACAATATACAACTAGCCTAAACTAATTCCTTAAATAAACACTAGCCGAATCCTCTTCAATGGTGAATAATAACAATGCTTAAATTGATCTAGCAGTGCCAAAGTCACAAATCTTGAATACTGAGGCAGGAAAAGAATTTTGGAGTAGTGGGCTTAGAGCAGTGGGCTTATCGTTGTTAGAACAATTCAGGTCCCCGTATCATCAATGCTCATCAGTAAGATAATTGTAAATTTTTTTAGTAATTTATTATATGATTTAACAACCAGAGTGAATAAACATGACATCCTTTTTGGATTTGGATAACTAATTCTTTGATTCAGACTCTATTCATGCCTTTGTTTTGTAAGCATTTATATACTCTCCTTGATCAACTTGGATTTTAAATACAAATAGTTTAGACTGCAAACAAAACAAATTGGCGGTGTTGGTGCCAATTTGATCATATCCCTTTTAATCTTAAGGCGCTCATTCTTAAGGAAGTGTCGGGGTATTGATGAGTCAGATTTGTTGGAAAGACAGCTCATATTATCAGCTCTTTGGGAGGGGGCTGACGTGCCTCTTGAAGTACGGGTCCTTTTGTACCTTTTCAATTGTCATTTCCGCTCCTTGCTCTCATAAGGTGAGCGAATGGCTGGATCATCATGGCATATGCCGTGTAATTATGATTAAGTATGGGATGAGTATTTGCAAGGTTTCCCATATTTATGATAATGCATGCGGTGTTATTACCCGCATCATTAGCCTTGATCAAGCCAGTAATGTTCCTGTAAATATGACTGAGGAGATTTGGGGTTTCTGTGACATGCTCTGTAATTCCGACATGGGTGGAGATAGAATCAGAACCGAACCCGTCTCTTGCTGTGAGTTCAAAGACAACTTGGTGGTCTAGCATTATTGCAAAGAGGGTGGGATTAGTCCCTATTTGGAACGGCTCAATGGATATAATGAAAATATATCTGAACAATTCGCTAGGTCTTGGCAAAACCGGTGGGTTTCGGTGGGTGGAATTAGCTTTGAAATTTCTAAAAGTGTGATCACTATGGCCACTGGTATGTCTACCCAGGGTCTGAAACTGCAGAGGAAAACTAAAATTTTGGACCTTTCTAGTCAGAAGCTCTTTCTTGGAGATGGCAAAGAATTAGTCCCATATCAGGGGGGATTTGACAGAGCCAAGCTGCCCGAGCCTTGGGACGGTGTGTGTTTTCTCCTCATGAAGTATTTCACCCTGGAGGGGCGCTTCACCAGGTTCTACAACTATCACCTCCCCCTTTTAAATCATTTCCGTCGCAATGCTCAAATTAGCTTTCCGTTTTATTTGCTTTCTTCCCTTGAACATTCTATCCTCAGGGTTAGGGCTAAATTGGCTAAAAACCCTGCTAAGAAACCCATCCCTCTTCATCAGGGCCTTATCCTTTGTCTCTATAACCACCATCTTGCCCTTGAACCATCTAAGTCCACTCAAACCAATAGTGGGCAACCCTCCTCTAACCCTAAGGATATTCCTGGTGTTGAAGAACCTGGGCCATCCCCTGCTCCTACTAAGACTAAGGAAGTTTCTTTTTCCACACCTGAGGAAATTCCTATTGATACTCTGGGTCCTACTATCATTACGAAGGGCAAAAAGAGAGACTATTGCTGGGGATATAAGCACTGGTAGGGCTATGGTTGGGACCCCTAAAAATCCTGTTAGGACCTCGGTGGGCCAGAGTAGCAAGTCTCATTCTTCTGCTAAGGTTTTTAAGGATGGTCTCTCCTCTGGAGTTAGGCGGTCAGGGCGAATCATTGGCAAACCTGCTCTTAAAGCAAAACTAATTGATTACTCTGAGAGTGGTTTGGAAGAATCCACCCAGGAGGAGGAGGATAAGGAGATAGAGGTCCAGGATATTTTTGGGGATGCTGAAGGTAAGCAGGAGACTCATGATACGGGGGCTACCACTGAGGAAGTTGCTGACTCTACTGACAATGTTGACAAAGTGGGTGAGATGTTCGTGGAAGAGGCTGATGATGATGTGGACACTGATGCTGGTCTGGGAGCTGAACTTGCAGATCTGAGGGCTCACATAGAGAAGCTGGAAAAGAATCTTTCCACAGTGCTCAGGAATTCTATTTTCCTTAATATTTCTGTGCTGAAAAACCTGGGGGTGCCTGTCAATGCTGACAATGATGATCTTGCTAGGAATTTGGATGACATTATTAAATCCATGGTTAAGCAAGGAGAGTATTTGCCTCTTTAGTTTTTGTTTTTTATTGATGATACTCTGCTACTCTATTTTTACTATCTTAGTCTATAGGGGGTGGTTTTGCTGGTTATGATGGGATCTCTGTATTTGATGTTTCTAGTTTAAGGCACTTTTTGTGCTTGCTGCCTTTGTGGCCTGTCTGTTTTTTGTAAGGGTTTGGCCCCTTGTTTTGCCGCCTTATATTATCAAAAACAAAACAAATTGTTTAAGTTATGATATCAATTTGTTTTCTTATTTAATGTATGATAACTATATAGGATAATTTGCAAATTGTTTAATGTATGATAAATTGTTTAATTCAATATCAATTTGTTAAATCTTATAAAGTGATACTTAAGAGAGATAGTGCTTTTGGATTAAACCGTGTATGTTTTTGCTTCAAAAACATACACAGTTTAATCCAGAAGCACTATCTTAATTTATGGACTATGGAAAACTCATGCCTAAAAGTGATACTTGCTGATGCAAATTTGATGACTACATTGTACCCACATAAGCCTTCACATACTTCTCTTGTATATTTGTAATTAAAAGTATTAACTCCAAATCTGGAATGACTATTTTGAGAGTTCTCATTGAAATTTCCTTTGCCTCTCACATGGAGTTGTTTGTGATCATGTGGTGCAGCCTCAATAAGATGCCTTTGGATTTAAGGTAATTGGAAGAATTTAAAGCACTCAAAAGTTGTAGCAGAAACTTTGAAGAAAATGCAATGTAGAAACTTTGAAGAAAATGCAACTGGTGGTGTAAAACAAGATTCTACAACCCTTGGTAGCATTCTCCTAGCCTGTGTCCAAATGGGGACTTTAGAACAGGGTATGGACATGGTAAGACTATATATATATACATATATATATATATACATATATATATATATATATACATATATATATATATATATATATACATATACATATACATATATATACATATATATATATATGTATATGTATATACATATATATATATATATATGTATACATATACATATATATATATGTATACATATATATATATGTATATGTATATATATATATATGTATACATATACATATATATATATATATATATACATATATATATATATATATATATATGTATATGTATACATATATATATATATATATATATATATACATATACATATACATATATATATATATATATATATATATATATATATATATATATATGCCTTTGAAAGTTGTATAGAGCTATATAAATAGGATTACATATATGCTTACTTGGTCAAATCAACAAGATGTCTAGGAGACATTAAAAGAAATCCCCTAACATACACTATCTGCTAACTTAGGAGGCAATATAAGAGGTTACATGCGATGGGGTTCATACTATACCCCAAAACATCAAACAAAGTATTAAAAATGAAGCAAGAAAATATCTAACCCCATACCATCATACCTCAAGCTGGGAGAGTCTGTCACACAAATGATTTTAAGAGAAAGTATAGAAAGCATAATGACAAAGCACTTCAACATGAAGGATGACCAAAGACCAATTATGAAAAGATCGAGCCTAGTAGAAATCAAACATCCATGCATTGGGTCGTGGCAAAGACTCTTGACATTTTCACTAATTTGAACCTTGAACTACCATACAGGTCAGTCAACAGAGCTAGAATTATGCCCGGGTGAGTTGATGAGGATAGAGATGTCTACCTATCAAAGTGTTTGCAATAATGCTGTTGTTTGGAATTTATTGAGGAGAGGGGGCCTCACTACATTCATAGAAGCCATAAATGGGTATGACCCAGTGTTGTCCTAGGAATTTTCCACCTCTTGGAAAAGTAGCATAGTGTATGTTAGGGGATTTCTTTCAATGTCTCTAAAGAAATCAACCAAGGTGACCCACTACTACACCCCACTATAATGTTTGTCCACACCGAATGTCTGTGTCACTGGAAGCAGAATCATAACACACTAGAGAATTGACGGCTTGCATTTTCCATTAAAAGAATACAACCCAAATAGTCTTCCATTACATTTGACATGCCTAATTTTAAATAGTGTTATAGTGTGAAGACAACTCTGCCCTAATCATGGCCCGGCTAGAGTTTTAAAAAATTTTCCATTCCAATATAAATAGTGTTTTACTGTGGAAAAATGTGCCCTAATCATGGCCCGACTAGGGTTTTAAAAAAATTTAATTAAAACATCAAATCTGTTCACAAGCACATACACAGTGCTTCACAAAAACAATAAAAGAACTTAACATGTATAACATTTGAATTTACATTATATTTTGACAAACAATAACAACTGCATGATGAAAATAAAAAAATGCACATGATGAAACTAAATGAAAATGTAGCACTGAAAATGAAATAAATAATGACTTGTGTTATTAGAGCAAAATGAAGTCTTACACGAGCTATGTAGGCTGGGTATTCGGTAGAGTAGCATCCAAATGCAACGAAGTCGGCCGAAAACACAACAATTGACTGCTACAGCTGTGTTTTTTTTTAATATTTAATTGATTCGATCGAAAGGGACTCGGCCCATAACCACTTGACCGAATAAATTAAGCCACATCGGTGCCAAATATATGCCACGTTGGTGCCAAGTTGATTTGGTAGAATCCCACTCGGCCGACTCGTACTCGACCTAAACCTACTCGATCGAAATTATTATCAATCAAGTTATTTCTAAATTTGATGATTTCTATCTACATTCAAGGTTGTTTAAATGAATTTTGATCTAAAATATTTTCCCTTATCACCAGCTAGAGATTAATATTTCCAATGACAACCAGGTGAGGAAGATTTTTGGCATTGGCTCCTTAATCCTCTTGATCATCTTCAATTAAATCATTGATTTTTCTTTCAACATTTTGAATTGAGCCTAGGAGTCTCTAGCTTCATCAATCATTTTGCATGAATTCTAATGTAAATCATTTGTCCATTCCTCTATTTACTTAGAAGCACATTTCATTCTCTCCAAAGTAAATTCTTCTTTCTAATAAATAATTATTGGGGGAGTGATTGATCCATCCATTACTTGCAAAGGGACATCTAGTTGTTTGACATAGGCTTGGAGTTCTACAATCTACTCCTTTAGCTCTTTCTTTTCCTTTTCATCCTTTTTCATTCTTGATACTACAGTGGAAATAGTTGATTGGAACTTGTATATTTCCTACTCTTTGGTTGCTTGTTGAAGGTTGATAGTAGTAACTTGATAATCTTAAACTCTAAGATCTCTGTCATCCTTATCCACTATAGGAGTAGCTATTTTAGCTATCCTAGATCATGTAGCATCTCTTGTGATAGTAGATAAAACTCTTCACTTTTTCTTCACTCTAGATGTATCAATCTTAGATATGATGCTAGAGAGATCTTGTGATGCAAGCTTTACTACTGGTTGCCTCTATTGTATATTAACATTAAGACAAATTGGGACTAATGAAGAAGAATCTAGCATTTATTGTTGATATGGCAGAAGTAGAACCTATTTTTATTATTCATTTTGTTGATCTTGCTTATCATGTGGTGGTGATTTCATTTCATCACCTTTATTTGCTTCTTTAGAAGTATTTCCTTCCTTAAAAGTACTTGTTTCACCTGTCTCTTGTTCACCTTGAGAGTTATTTACCTATGTATCCTAACTAGTTGATGGAATATCTTTTATTGATTCTTGTTGTGGTTGTTGCTAAATTAGAGTTTGAGTTGGACCTTGGTCCTTATTGACTTTCTCTTCCTCTTGTTGCTTATCTTCTACTTGGAAATTTTTATCCTTATGTGCACTTGAATCTTGTACATTCTCATCCACTTTTGCCTTTTGATTCTTTGGAGAATAAGATGAAGATGCTTGATGAAACTTATCTTTGTGCACCTCCTCTTCTTATGGAACCCCATTCACTTCATCTTGTATATTTAGCACTTGGGGTTGGCATACTATTTCCTCTTCCTATAAAGCATCTTGTCTCCTAATCTCTTCAATTACCCTCTCAATGTCTGATAACGAGGGAGGACAATGTGGAGGAGAGGATCTTATTTTGGAGTCTTAAGGAGTGACCAATGTGGTCTCATCCTCTTTATTAAATGCTTGAAAGACTAAGGCAGGCGGAGTAGAAAACATGACAATAGGAGATCTAGAATGGAAGAAGTGGATGCATTGGGAATGTTGGATGGAATGGAGGGTGGTGGACCAATGGCTCCAAAAGAATCTAGCATGGGAGAAGGGATATATGCAACAATAGTAGACAAAGGAATAATAGCTTGTGTTGCTAGCATGGTTATAAGAAAAAAACTAATTGTCAAAGATAAGCATAATTTATAGTATTGTGGAAAATTAATAGTTACTAAAAATAGATAACATGATAAGGAAATAACTAAAAATGACATATAAACACTTATAGTATAGTGGCTACAACATCTACCTCATATACAACATATAAGAATTTGCAATATAATGTGAACTTACAGTATTGTAGATAGCAGCGTGCAATTTGAACTCTATAGGAGGTTTTTGTAAGGGCTGTAGGAAAATTGAACTAGAAAAATGGAGCTATTTGTAGGAATATGTGATAGGAATTGTTATTGATTTGTGCACTTTCATTTGATTGGTTCAAATTGATTTATGTGGATCGATTCATTTGAGATAAACGAATGGATTTGATGGATATTAAAAATTTGAATTTGGTAATAAGTTTGAGAGGTGATTGATTTGGTTGAATGCTTGTTTGGTCTAAAGTCTTAATTCTATGTCCTCTTGTTTTGATGACTTAATTGGCGAGCCTTACACCTTCGACTGTGTTGCTTACATGTATTAAAAAAATTGTATTTGGTAATAAGTTTGAGAGTTGATTGATTTGGTTAAATGCTTGTTTGGTCTGAAGTCTTAGATTTTTGTCGTCTTGTTTTGACATATTGATTGGTGAGCTTTACACCTTCGAGCGTGTCGCTTGTAGGTATTCATGGAGGAAGTGACCAGTAGTTGGGCAAATATCACTTGAATAAATTCCGTTGATGAGGAGATATGGGACGCATTTGTTTGTTTGATGGGACACTTGGCCATACATTCTGTTTACAAAATGAGTTTATATTTGAAAAACAATATTTTATTATGGGACATATCTGTTTGTTTGATGGGACACTTGGGCATGCATTTTGTTTACAAAGAAGGTTTCTATTTGAAAAAAAATACTTTATTATGGGTGGTCGTTGCATATGTAGTTAGGACAATTAAAGTGTATCTCTTTATTAGATAATAGGTTCCAGAGCTTTTCAACATGGTATGTGTACAATGTGTATCAATTGCTTTTATTGGCATGTAGATTTGTCTAACTTATCTCTCTGCCACCTATCTCGAGTAAATAAAAACTAATTAATAAAGAAATAATCTCCCAACAATGAATAAGCTCTAACTTATGCTTTTTTGGTACAATAAAATACAGTTTTTAAGAATTTTTAAAATATTTTTTTGAAAAAATACAGCTGGCCCTAATATAGAACCCTGCCCCACTATGGGGCCCTCTCCCCCTAAACCATATGTGAACATTATCCTTCAGTGTCTACATCCATGTAGGTGTTCTCTTTCTACGTGTATGGCGCTCAACTGTACACACCAGCACCATTCATACGACTTAAATGCACACCAGCACACATGTCTGAGATTACAGTCATGCACAACGAAGACAAAAAACATGCCGTAGGATTTGAATCGGTGACATGCACGTGCATCCATGCTGGATTGTTAATTATTGCCATTGATGTGCCCCCACTGGAATCTAAAATACTGTTCTACTCTCATTAAAGTATGTTTTTGGATCCCAATACGATTCACTTTTGTTTTTTTCGCCATCTCTCAAGACTAATAATTCATTTAAATGAGACAATCTTTGTCAGGTTACATGTTCTAAGGATATTTAACTGTAGAAATTAATTAAAAAATTTACTATTCTGATAAGATCCTAATAATATTCTTGAATTACATTGTATAAATAAAAATTATTCAACTCAAAATGAGGGAAATGACGAAAGGATAAGGTTTCAAAGGAGCTTAGAAAAATCCAAGGCGGCCACTGCCGATCTCAAAGGCTATTTTATATTTTGTCACACGTAAAATAATCACCAACTTTCACAGACCTTTGACTTTATCAGCCTTGTTTCATATATCTACAGGCTCTTGGGTTTCCAAGATATATCTACAGGCTTTTAGGTTTCCAAGATAGCCTGCAATGGATCCATCTGCGTGGGAAGAAGAGCCAAAGCAAGGGCAACAAAGTGAGAAAAGCATGTTTTCTGTTGATGAAATAATAGAAACATATGTTGGGGGTCTTGGACGAGCTCAGTTGTTCCAAGTGGTAATTGTTGCCTTGGCTTGGGCATTTGATGCTCAGCACACCTTTGTCACCATTTTTACTGATGCCCAACCTTCATGGCGCTGCACTAATGGCAGTCAAATACCAGAGACAGAAATATGCACTGCACAATCATCAATATGTCAGATGGATCCAACAGTGTGGGAGTGGGAGAGAGGGAAAGAGGTGTCTGTCATCTCACAGTGGAACCTTGATTGCACAAACACCATTGTAGCGGGCTTTCCTTCGCTGTTTTTCTTTATGGGATCGTTACTAGGTCAGTTTCTAAATTATTTATTAAGGATTGGAAGGCTCTTGTTAAAGATCAAAGTCAATAAATTAGGATCTTTTGAGTGTAATGAAAATCTAAGACAAGGAGGTTTTTGCAGGTTGTATAATAGGGGGACCGTTGGCAGATTCGAAGCTGGGTCGTAAACGGACTCTGATGTTTTCTACTGTGATACTTTCAGTGACGGGCTTTTTAACAGCTGCTTCGCCCAACATTTGGATCTACTCTGTCCTCCGAGCGCTCAGCGGCTTTGGCAGATCTTCCATGGGAACTTATTGTCTGGTCCTCTCTACTGAGCTGGTTGGTCGCCAATGGAGAAGTGTGATTGGTTTTCTTGTTTATTTCTCCTTTACCCTCGGATTCCTTTCACTTCCAGCCCTCGCTTACCTAACCAGAAATTCATTTTCCTGGAGAAGCACCTACATCTACATCTCCATACTCCCTCTGGCCTATTCTTTGCTGCTTCTCCCTTTCGTTTGGGAATCGCCCAGGTGGTTACTTCTAAGGGGAAAATCCGAAGAGGCCCTAAAATGTTTAAGAGAAATGGCAAAAATGAATGGAAGGGTATTGCCAGAAAATATAGAGATAGAGGACTGCATTGCAGAGAGCCCACAAGAGTCTGCTTTATCACTGCTGTGGACTACTAAATGGGCTCGCAGAAGGCTCATGTCAACAATGGCGGTGGGCTTTGGCGTGGGGTTCATCTATTACGGAATGCCCTTTGGAGTCGCAAGTCTGGACTTCGATTTATATCTGAGTGTCACATTTAACGCTCTGTCAGAAATTCCAGCGGCAATTCTCGCCACTGTTATTGTTGCTACGGCTAGGCGTAGAAGGGCAATTCTAATGTTAACACTGATGAGTGGTATGTTCTGCTTTCTGTGTGTGTTTTATTCAATGGGTATACCAGATATTCCCGATTCAACTGCAAATGGAAAAACATCTACAACAAAGAATTGGGCACAGATTGTTGCTGAAGTAGGAGCATTTTTGAGTGCAGTTACAGTGTTCGACGTGCTCCTGATTTATTGCTTGGAATTGTTTCCATCGAGTGTTCGCAACTCTGCTATGTCAATAATAAGACAGGCCATCTATATAGGGGCCATTGTGAGTCCAGTAATTGTTGTGATCGGCCACAACAACACATCTATTTCCTTTGCTCTATTTGGAATTGGAATAATTGTCAGCGGTTTGTTTGTGTTGGGCCTTCCCGAGACCAAGGATCGGCCTCTCTACGACACTCTTGGAAATCAAGAATGTCAGGAGACCCTCCTTTCTAAAACAACTTTGGAATCAGCATTGCTTCCTTAATCTACACTCCTATTCCACTTAAATATTAGGGATATTACTGGTTATTTGTATTAGATTATTATTTGTATTAGATTATTGTAATAAAGTTGGGTGCTTCTTTTGGAGAGTAAGAAGTTGATTGTAGATTGGGATTTTCTTTTTGTTATTTCTTGATTGTCTAGGTGTTATTTAAAGGATTGGAAGCATAGCAATATTCTTAAGAAAATCAAGGAAATCATTTTTGTTCATACTTACACGGAGTGCAATTGTATGGTAGATTGTTTAGCTAACACTGCTATTGATCAATTTTCCTTCTCCGCATTAAAGTTAACAGTCACTTAGATGACACAGAGTGCAATTGTATGGTAGATTGTTTAACTAACACTACTATTGATCAATTTCCCTTCTCCAGATTAAAGTTAACAATCACTTAGATGAATGGGAGAATCTATGAGCTCTTCTTTAAATAGTTTTGAATCTTCCTCATGAAAAATTTTGTGCTCTAATTTTTTTATCGTCCCTATATTTTTATCCAATTATTGATTGAAATTGTTTATAGATATTTTGGTGAAAGCTCTATTGTTTCTCCTATCATTTTAAGCCTTATGTGCACTAAGCCTACATGGTGCATTAATTGCCCCTTGCTAGCAATTTCTGCAATTATTGATAGGATTGAAATGAAGTGTGCAATTTATTTTTTAATGGAGCTTATCCTTCACCTTTCTCTACCATGTTTTGGTGTAGTTTCTACTAGTTGGCCCCTTTCAAATTGTGGTTTTTATACTCTAGAATAGGTCATGGTCTTGCATCTTGAGGCTTGTCTTATGGTACAACTTTAATTCATTTTTTCCAACTTCAAAGCTCTCTTACAAGCATCTTCCCATGTCTAAATCTTAGGTGTTTGTATGACAACCAATTGACAACATGGTGTGACTGTACCTTCCAAAAATTTGTTGTTTGCAAGCATGTGTGAGTTGAGTACTCTCTTCAAAAATTTACAAAATATAAGGGTAAAATCAGAAATTGATTCATTGGCTTACTATCTCATGGCTTGGAGTTGTCTTTCAATCTCTTTTGGGTTTCCATGCTATTCAAATTTCATCAAGAAGGTTGCCTTTAACTCTGTCCATGAGTGTATTGAGTTTGGGGTAAGATGTCTATAAAATTCATATGCATCACCATTTAAAGAATGCACAAAAATGGTGTAGGGAACATCTTCATGCATGACTTGGTGTTAGAAAGTTATATTTTCAATGTCTCTATGTATTTAAATGCAATTTGATGACCTCAGGCCAGTTGAAAGAAGGGAGCAATCCATAAAAAATTTCAAGGGAGCTCATAGAAGTCCCTTAGAATGCTTACGAGATAACCACCTACTTTACCTCTTAGGACAAATTTCATCAGCAAATTATCAATTTAAAAGGGAAAACTCTACTTTTGTATGTCTTATTTTTTAATTTTTATAAATTTTTATAGTTTTTTCAATTTTTATTTTTATTTGTTGATTTCAATGAAGTTAAAGCACTCTAAATAGGATTTGAAGAGTAGTTTGTATTTTTTTTATTCATTTGTCAAGATTCCTCTTTCATACCCTCCTTCTAGTGACCTCAAGAGTCTTTTATATACATTTGTGGGTTTAAAAGGACAATTAAATAATTTGGTAGTTGAGTGGTTTGATTTTCCCATTCATAGGGCTCTAGTAGAATACAAAAGGACATCTATAAGGTCACAAGTTCCTTGGCTATAAGATCATCCATCTGTTGTCCAAAAATGCATGTGATTCCAAGAAATTCCATTTTGAACTCAAAGACAAAATGGTTTGTATATAAATTTCATATTCTTATCACCAAAATAATATGTTAATTTACACACCCTTGGTGATTTATGGATAAAACTATCTCCTACATGTTTAGAATAGTGAATAATTGATGAAAAGCCATTTCACATTTGTTGGTTTAAACATTCATTTTCATATTTTAAAATTGATTAAAGAAATATTTATCATTTGTATTTAAACACTTAATAATAAAATTCTAAAATTAAAGCCAAAACTATTCCTGACTAACTCTAATTTTACCATGTGATAAAAATTACAAAAGAAGGGTTAGAGGGGTGAAAGTTCAAAGTTGTGTCACACTTTTATAAAAGAAATGACAAACACTAATCTAACTTTTTCACTTGAATCACTACAAAGTGACATATATGTTTTGAATTTTAAAGTGATGTAAACTAATAAAATGTAGATTTGTTAGCGTATTTTATGTTTGTAGTTTTTTAAAAAAAATTAAAAAAATTATTTGAATGTAGTGTTTTATAAAATTGACAAAATAATTTAGTTGTTGATAAAATGCTGAAAAATAAGGTTAAGTGGGACATTGCACTTTATATAGTATTTTTTTCTCCAATTTTTTGGGTATTCATAACTTGAAAATTTAGTGCATGGAATATTTTTTTCCTATTTTGATAAATATATATATTTTTAAATAAATCTTGGAAGTTGCATGTAATAAAAACACAACTATTTTGATGGGACATAACCTTTTGTCTTATCTATTTATCCAAAATACGAAAAAAATTATATCATCTCAACATAGAATATCTCCTCTAGTGCACTATATTTTTAATTTTTTTTTAGTGAACTTTAGTATTTTTCTTGAGAGGACAATCAAAATTATATTTTAGTTTTGATGACCTAATTTTAGTAAAAATTAAAAAAATAATATAAACACTAATTGAAATGTTTAAAAAATTATATTTTTACAAAATACACTTATATATCTACAAAAGATTTTTTTAGATTTTTTAAAAATGATTATTTACACAAGTAGGAGTTGTTAGAACATCAAGTTTTTTAAATAATTTTATTTTTTGTTAAATTAGCCGCAAGGAGATGCTACATATGTATTTAATCGATGCTTCCACTTGGAAAAGTTGTAGCCTAGATCTAATTTAACTAGAATGAATCTAGTTAGAACATATGTTTCACCAAAATTGACTTTTAGTTAGAAATACTTGAATTCATTTATGATGATAAGTTAGCTTGAAGTGACACAGCTTTGAACTTTTACCTAGAGAAAAAGGGGTAAAAAAAAATGAGCTCATCAATTATGCACTCTTATTCTCATCTAGTGAGTAGACAAGTCTAACATAAAACCACTCTATGTTTTACCCAAAAAATCACAACCAATACACGAGATGGTGCAATTGTCTAAAGAAATAAAATCATGAATGCAATAAGCAACAACCACCTTATCCCAAGTCTAGGTTGAAGGTGTGACTCCTATATTTAGAGATGCAAAATAAATATTTCATATTGTAGTTACATCGAGGTGTTTATATTTATATTGACCATGTAAAAGCATTTTCCATCAACAAGTCCTTAGTTATATGAAACACCATATAGATTCATCAAGTATTCATGTATTAAATGTAAAAGTGCAAGATAACAAACTAAGTGATTGGAAAACTAATAGACAAAAGATAAAGAACATAAAAGTAGCTAAAACTATATTATATTGAGCAATATGTTTAGTTTCCAACCCTTACAAATATCACATCTTTATAAATTTATAGGTTTCATGGGAGGGAATATGAAAAAATTTCCCTCTAATAACCCATATAGGACAAAATGTACAAAAGAATATGAAGAGTCACATGACTTGTACTTGTCAAATTACAATATTTCATTACTATTGAGTTAAAATAAGACTTGCATATGTATGCCAATCTTCCTTTTGCAATTCATCTTCTTTTCTAATTCCTTTTCAATCTATTAATACTTTCACAAGTATGAATCTTGATACATATTGTAGAGGAGAAAAAATTACAATTCATCTAAGAGGTATTAGCGAAATAAATTTTCACTACATCCACATTAACATTGTTTTAGTTCTCTACTATTCAATAAAATGATGTTACAATCCTAAGAGTACTATGGGTAAAAGTAATGAAAAGTTTTAAATTGCTATGAAAATGAAGAAAGAATTGATAAAATGTTAATTACTAAAAATTGGAAAGAAATCTATAATTTTAATCACAGGACCTGAAGTAGAAAAATGGAACATTTGACCCTGGTGCTAGATGGGGGAAGCCATAGCTCTAGATGCTAGCACATCGCGCAAATGTTTATGCATCACACTGTAGTCCAAAAAGTGAGAAAAATTAAAAAATTTAACTCTATTCTAGATTACTTTGTCCAGCATGCATAGTAGAAAATAACAACAAATCCTAGGAGTTTCCAGGTGATAGAATAGACTAAAATTAAAGAGAAATCACTAGTATGCTTGAAAGAGATAAATGAAATAACTAAAATAACAAGGGAGAAATCTATAAGACCAATGTGTAGTTGGAGTCTCCTCTTTTAAATCCAAAACATGCAAGAAATTAGGAAAAGGTTGGGGTTGTTTGTGGGGTTGCCTTCAGATCAAACCCTTGCTTTGGTATTTCTACCTCCACAGATAGCCAATATGCAAAATATTGAAAAGAAAGTGTGTGCTATTATCCTCTAAGTGCATCTAGAAAAACAACAACAATGACAATGATGAAATGATAAGGTAAATACTATTCTATTCAAACTAGAGAAAACTAGTATGTTATGGAAGGAAGGAATGGAAATGAGGCAACCCACAAAATGCTATACAAACACAAATGAATTACACAAATAAAATGAATGAAACAAAGAGGGAAATATGGAACACAATCATCTCTCAAATAAGGATGGCGGCTACCAACCAAGAGCAAGGTCCAAGGAAGAACCCAACAGCAAGTAGTGGTTCCACAAAACCCTATGAAGATGTAGGATCTCAAAGAAGATCACATAACCTGGAAGAAATCAATATAAATTATTTATATGTTGTAGAGAACCAATGGAGATTTCCAAGAATGCTGTAAAAAATAGCTCAAAATCACCAAAGAATGCTGGAATAAACAATGAAGTTGTAAGAGAAAACTTCATGAGTAGCTAGAATGAATCCAAAAGAGGTAAGTTGGAGGGAGAAAAGGAAAGATAGGTCAAAATAAGTCGCTTGACGGTCATGGAGGTAGTACACAAGATCTTACATGCCACAAAAGGTGGAAAGAAATGCCCAAAAATGGTCACTGGGTGGTAGTCAAACACAATATGGTAGTGTGTCATGCTAATGTCTATGCTTAGTGTTATAGTGCGAGTGACATTAGATTTTAAACCTTTAGGTCACCTTAGGACAACCTCAAGATCAAAACACTAAAAAGAAATTTTGCAAAGATGAACATAGTGGATAAACACAACATAAGCATAGCATTTGTGGGTTGGAAAAAGGCCAAGGTAGGTTGAAAATGAACCTAACATATGCTAGGGGAGTGGACACTAAAATGAGTGAAAAATGTAGCATGAAATTGCAAGGGTATACAATTTTCTACATTACATTTAACCCCCACTTTATTCGTCTTGTGACCCTAAGTGATATGCTACACTAAAGTACATTAAAGAAATAACACATTAAAAGTTATCCAAAAAGGATATTGTAGAGGCGGTAGGGAGTTCTTTGAGCAAAGGAATCAAGCCCCCATACTGAAAACATGCAAGACTTGACAATATTAGACAACAAAAACCAATTGAAAAGGTAATGTCAGGATCACATGTATATATAAAACTTGTACAAAGGAGATTAGATCCAATATGATTTGCCAAAATACTAATGTTAGTAGATCATATAATCTAATGCACATCAAATACAAACATAAACAATCATACGTGAACCATACAATAAAAGAGAAAGAGGTGATGAATAAGGCATTTCTAGTGTTGTGCTACTAGAAGGATGCCTAGTATGGTTCTAAGGCTAGCACATTGCATGGGTTAGGAACCACAAAAATATCTTTGAATCACAAGAAATAGAAAACTACATTGCTAGGTGACTCATAAGAACCTCTTCGGCTAAGAGCCAAGGACTGAGGGGTATCCATTCCGCCAAATTCGCCCGGGGCACGATCTGGGCCTCGTCCCTTATGGTGTCAGGGGTCTTGCACTCAACAAAACTTGATTCATGGTGGGCTCATTCAAAACCTTTCAAAGATATTTTACTGTAAAAATTAATTAAAAAATTTACTATTCTAATTTCTGATAATATTTTTGAATTACATTGTATAAATAAAAAAGCTCACATAATTAGGAAGCTTCGGGAGCAAGCAGCTAAGAACAGAGTTCATCTATTCGACTCAAAATGAGAGAGGTGTGGAAAGGATAAGGTTCCAAAGGAGGTTGTTCTTAATCTGCGTGGCTTAGAAAAACCCAAGGCGGCCACTGACGATCTCAAAGGCTATTTTATATTTTATCACCCGTCAAATAATCACTCACCAACTTGCACAGACCTTTGACTTTAGCAGCCTGGTTTCATATATCTACAGGCTTTTGGGTTTCCAAGATATATCTAGAGTCTTTTGGGTTTCCAAGATAGCCTGCAATGGATCCATCTGCCTGGGAAGAGGAGCCAAAGCAAGGGCAACAAAGTGAGAAAAGCATGTTTTCTGTTGACGAAATAATAGAAACATATGTTGGGGGTCTTGGACGAGCTCAGTTGTTCCAAGTGGTAATTGTTGCCTTGGCTTGGGCATTTGATGCTCAGCACACCTTTGTCACCATTTTTACTGATGCCCAACCTTCATGGCGCTGCACTAATGGCAGTCAAATACCTGAAACAGAAATATGCACTGCACAATCATCAATATGTCAGATGGATCCATCAGTGTGGGAGTGGGAGAGAGGGAAAGAGGTGTCTGTCATCTCACAGTGGAACCTTGATTGCACCAACACCATCGTAGCGGGCTTTCCTTCGCTGTTTTTCTTTATTGGATCGTTACTAGGTGAGTTTCTAAATTATTTATTAAGGATTGGAAGGTTCTTGTTAAAGATCAAAGTCGATAAATTAGGATTCTTTAAGTGTAATAGCTTAATGATGAAAATCTAAGACAAGGAGGTTTTTGCAGGTTGTATAATAGTGGGACCATTGGCAGATTCGAAGCTGGGTCGTAAACGGACTCTGATGTTTTCCACTGTGATACTTTCAGTGACGGGCTTTTTAACAGCTGCTTCGCCCAACATTTGGATCTACTCTTTCCTCCGAGCGCTTAGTGGCTTCGGCAGATCTTCCATGGGAACTTATTGTCTGGTCCTCTCTACTGAGCTGGTTGGTCGTCAATGGAGAAGTGTGATTGGTTTTCTTGTTTATTTCTCCTTCACCCTCGGATTCCTTTCACTTCCAGCCCTCGCTTACCTAACCAGAAATTCATTTTCTTGGAGAAGCACCTACATCTACATCTCCATACTTCCTCTGGCCTATTCTTTGCTGCTTCTCCCTTTCGTTTGGGAATCGCCCAGGTGGTTACTTCTAAGGGGAAAATCCGAAGAGGCCCTAAAATGTTTAAGAGAAATGGCAGAAATGAACAGAAGGGTATTGCCAGAAAATTTAGAGATAGAGGACTGCATTGCAGAGAGCCCACAAGAGTCTGCTTTGTCATTGCTGTGGACTACTAAATGGGCTCGCAGAAGGCTCATGTCAACAATGGCGGTGGGCTTTGGCGTGGGGTTCATCTATTACGGAATGCCCTTTGGAGTCGCAAGTCTGGACTTTGATTTATATCTGAGTGTCACATTTAACGCTCTCTCAGAAATTCCAGCGGCTATTTTCGCCACTGTTATTGTTGCTACGGCTAGGCGTAGAGGGGCAATTCTCCTGTTAACACTGATGAGTGGTATGTTCTGCTTTCTGTGTGTGTTTTATTCAATGGGTATACCAGATGTTCCCTATTCAACTGTAAATAAAGAAACAAAGAATTGGGCCCAGATTGTTGCTGAAGTAGGAGCATTTTTGAGTGCAGTCACAGTGTTCGACGTGCTCCTGATTTATTGCTTGGAATTGTTTCCATCGAGTGTTCGTAACTCAGCTATGTCAATAATAAGACAGGCCATCTATATAGGGGCCATTGTGAGTCCAGTAATTGTTGTGATCGGCCACAACAACACATCTATTTCCTTTGCCCTATTTGGAATTGGAATAATTGTCAGCGGTTTGTTTGTGTTGGGCCTTCCCGAGACCAAGGATCGGCCTCTCTACGACACTCTTGGAAATCAAGAATGTCAGGAGACCCTCCTTTCTAAAACACCTTTGGAATCAGCATTGCTTCCTTAGACTACGGTCCTATTTACTAAAGCCACTTAAATATTCGGGATATTACTGGTTATTTGTATTAGATCATTATTTGTATTAGATTATTGTAATAAAGTTGGGTGTTTCTTTTGAGAGTAAGAAGTTGATTGTAGAAGGAGATTTTCATGTTGCTATTTCTAGATTGTCTAAGTCCTATTTAAAGGATTGGAAGCACAACAATATTTTTTCTTGAGTAAGAAATTTAAGGAAATCATTTTTGTTCATAGTTACATATAGTGCAATTGTATGGTAGATTGTTTAGCTAACACTACTATTGATCAATTTTCCTTCTCCACATTAAAGTTAACAATCACTTAGATGAATGGGAGAATCTATGGGCTCTTCTTTAATATTTTTTGAATCTTCCTCATGAAAAATTTTCTTCTCCAATTTTTTGCTCATCTTTATATTTTAATCCAATTATTGATTGAAATTGTTTAAAGATATTTTGGGGAAAGCTTAATTGTTTTTCCCGTCATTTTAAGCCTCATGTGCACTAATTCTACATGGTGCATTAATTGCCCCTTGCTAGCAATTTGTGTAATTATTGATAGGATTGAAATGAAGTGTTCAATTTGTTGTTTAATGGAGCTTATCCTTCCCCTTTCTCTACCGTGTTTTGGTGTAGTTTCTACTAGTTGGCCCCTTGCAAATGGTGGTTTCTATTCTCTAGAATGGATCGTGGTCTTGCATCTTGAGGCTTGCCTTATGCTACAATTGTAATTCATTTGTTCCAACTTCAAAGCTCTCTTACAAGCATCTTCCCATGTCTAAATCTTAGGTGTTTGTATGGAAACCAATTGACAACATGGTGTGACTTCTTGAACATAACAATCCAAAAATTTCTTGTTTGCAAGCATGTATGAGCTGAGTACTCTCTTCAAAAATTTACAAAATATAAGGATAAAATCATAAATTGATTTATTGGGCTATTATCTCATGGCTTGGAGTTGCCTTTCAATCTCTTTTGGGTTTCCATGCTATTCAAATTTCATCAAGAAGGCTGCCTTTAACTCTGTCCATGAGTGTATTGAGTTTGGGGTAAGATGTCTATAAAATTCATATGCATCACCATTTAAAGAATACACAAAAATGGTGTAGGGAACATCTTCATGCATGACTTGGTGTTGGATAATTATATATTTTTAATGTCTCTATGTATTTAAATGCAATTTAATGACCTCAGGCCAGTTGAAAGAAGGGAGCAATCCATAAAAAAATTCAAGGGAGCTCATAGAAGTCCTCCAGAATGCTTATGAGATAACCACCTACTTTACGTATTAGGACAAATTTCATTATAAAATAATCATTTTAAAGGGAAAACTCTACTTTTGTATCTTATTTATTTATTTATAATAATTTTTCATAGTTTTTTCAATTTTTATTTTTTGTTGATTTCAATGAAGCTAAAGCACTCTAAATAGGATTTGAATAGTAGTTTGTATTTTTTTAATCATTTGTCAAGATTCCTCTTTCATACGCTCCTTCTAGTGCTAGTTTTGTGATGCATATTTTGGCATGCCAATATGTTGGAAAAAAATCATTCCCCTACTTGAAAGATGTTAACCTCAAGAGTCTTTTATATACATTTGTGGGTTTAAAAAGGAAAATTAAATAACTTGGTAGGTGAGTGGTTTGGTTGTCCCATTCATAGGGCTCTAGTAGTATACAAAAGGACATCTATAGGGCTCTAGTAGAATACAAAAGGACATCTATAAGGTCACAAGTTGTTTGTCTATAAGATCATGGATATGTTGTCCAAAAATGCATGTGATTCCAAGAAATTCCATTTTAAACTCAAAGACAAAATGGTTTGTGTATAAATTTCATATTGTTATCACCAAAATAATATGTTAATTTACACACCCTTGGTGATTTATGGATAAAACTATCTCCCACATGTTTGGAATAGTGAATAATTGATGAAAAGCTAATTCACAATTTGTTGATTTAAACACAATTTCATATTTTAAAATTGATTAAAGAAATATTTATCATTTGCATTTAAACACTTAATAATAAAATTCTAAAATTAAAACCAAATCTATTCCTAACTAACTCTAATTTTACCATGTGATAAAAAAATACAAAAGAAGGGTGAGAGAGGGGTGAAAGTTCAAAGTTGTGTCACACTTTTATAAAGGAAATGACTAACACTAATCCAACTTTTTCACTTGAATCATTACAAAGTGACATATATGTTTTGAATTTTAAAGTGATGTAAACTAATAAAATGTAGATTTTTTAGTGTATTTTATGTTTGTAGTTTTTTTTTAAAATTAAAAATTATTTGAATGTAGTGTTTTATAAAATTGACACTATAATTTAGTTGTTGATAAAATGTTGAAAAATAAGGTTAAGTGGGACATTGCACTTTATATAGTAATTTTTTTTCCTTCAATTTTTTGGGTATTCATAACTTGAAAATTTAGTGCATGGAATAATTTTTTCCCTATTTTGATAAATATATTTTAAAAAATAAATCTTGGAAGTCACATGTAATGAAAACACAACTATTTTGATGGGACACAACCTTTTGTCTTATCTATTTATCGAAAATAGGAAAAAATTTATATCATCTCAACATAGAATATCTCCTCTAGTGCACTATATTTTTTATTTTTTTAATGAAACTTTAGTATTTTTCTTGAGAGGACAATCAAAATTATATTTTAGTGTTGATGACCTATTTTTAGTAAAAATAAAAAAATAATAAAAGCACTAATTGAAATGTTAAAAAATCATATTTTTACGAACTACACTTATATATCTACAAAAGTATTTTCTTAGATTTTTTTAAAATGATTATTTACACAAGTAGGAGTCGTTAGAATATCAAGTTTTTCAAATAATTTATTTTTTGGTAAATTAACTCCAAAGAGATGCTACATATGTATTTAATGGATACTTCCACTTGGAAAAGTTGTAGCTTAGATCTAATTTAGCTAGAATGAATCTAGTTAGGACATATGTTTCACCAAAATTGACTTTTAGTTAGAAATACTTGAATTCATTTATGCTGATAAGTTGGCTTGAAGTGACACGACTTTGAACTTTTACCTAGAGAAAAGGGGTAAAAAAAATCATGAACTCATCAATCTTGCACTCTTATTCTTATCTAGTGAGTATAAAAATATAACATAAAACCACTCTTTGTTTTACCCAAAAATCACAACCAATACATGAGATGGTGCAATTGTTTAAAAAAATAAAATCATGAATGCAATAACCAACAACCACTTTATCCCAAGTGTAGGTCGAAGGTGTGACTCCTATATTTAGAGATACAAAAAAAATTCCATATTGTAGTTACATCAAGGTGTTTAGATTGACCACGTAAAAGCATTTTCCATCAACAAATCCTTAGTTATATGAAACACCATATAGATTCATCAAGTATTCATGTATTAAAGGTAAAAGTGCAAGATAAAAAAATAAGTAATTGGAAAACCAATAGACAAAAGATCAAGAACATATAGCTAAAATTATATTATATTGAGCAAAATGTTTAGTTTCCAACCCTTACAAATATCACATCTTTACATATTTATAGGTTTCAGGGAGGGAATATGATTGTTTTCCCTCTAATAACCAATATAGGATAAAATGTAAAAAAGAATATGAAGAGTCACATGACTTGACTTGTCAAATTCTAATATTTCATTACTATTGAGTTAAAATGTGACTTGCATATGTCTGTCAATCTTCCTTTTGCAATTCATCTTCTTCTTTGCTTCCTTTTCAAGCTATTAATACTTTCACAAGTATGAATCTTGATACATATTGTAGAGGACGAAAAATTATAATTTAGCTAAGAGGCATTAGCCAAATAATTTTTCACTACATCCACATTAGGATTGCTTCAGTTCTCTACTGTTCAATAGAATGATGTTACAATCCTAAGAGTGCTATGGGTAAAGGTAATGGAAAGTTTTAAATTGATATGAAATGAAGAAAGAACTAATAAAATGCTAATTACTAAAAATTGGAAAGGAATCTATAATGTTAATCATAGACTTGGAAGTAGAAAAATGGAATGAACTTGGTGTTAGATGGTGTACTATCAAAAATTGTATAACTCTTACAATTTCACACTAGGTTTAGCAACCATTGTGGCTTGAATGTTCATCCCTATTTACATTATGCAATTTCCAACACTTCTATAAAAATCAAGGTTAAATCCTCTAACATATGGCTTTTGGATGGACCAAATCACCAAGACTAGGGTGCCTAGTGCTTGGGTCTTGACAATTTGTCCCTGAGAACTTATACTTTATTGTCGTCCTTATGACTTAAGTGATGCACCTTGTCAGTCTCGTCTCAATTGGGCCCTCAGAAAGTAATTGGGAATCATATATAAACAAGTCTTGAACACTAATAACCCTCCTAATGACTCTCCTTATGTTGATGCTCTCTAACAAGCTCTCTCTATCTATCTAGAAGATCTCTATTTCTGCAAATTACTATTGCAAGCATTTACCCTTGCTGCAGTTATTCAAGGAATCCTTCTTCCTCCATCAACACCTTGTGGATGATCCATGTTGTGACATACATCCACCTAGGGTTTCATGCTCATGGTAACTCATGGTAAAGTCTCTTGTCATTTCATTTGATTACACCACTTTATTACATGTTTTGCCTCTACCTTCCTAGGGCACACACTCTCTATCACACTTATCTTTGCTATTGTGGAAGTGGTAACACTTACAAGAGGTTTGACTGAGGAAATCCTCTATAAAACACAAACATTTTTCCTCTTTCATGTGTGCAGGTCACATCGGGAGTTTCAGACACCTAATGGACAACTGGAAGAGAAGAAACAAAACCCTTCACATACATATTTTGTCTGCCCTGAAACCCTGGGACCAGGGTGCCCAGTGCTCTAGTCCTCCAGATCTAGCCTTTGCTTCCAGTTGTGATCTTCAACAACTCTGCTTTACTCATTTCAGATTCTACTTTCTAGGTTTTCTATTCTATTAGGTCTGTAACCTTCTTTTTTAGTCTATTTCATCATAGAAACCCTAGATATAGCCTCCTTTCTTTAATCTTTTCAATTACAACAAAAGGGCAGAGTCCCCATCAGCCCAACAAGGCTCTTCCTAAGGGACAATAGCCTTGTGCAGAGCCGTTGGTGGCTCATGTCCTAATGTTTGATGTGAAATGATCTTGACCTAGTTAGTTCACAATTGATTAGGCCTCCCTTTTCCACCTAACATTTTGGTGAACCCAACGTGTCCTACGCTTGCACTTTTTGATTTCATTTTTTAGATCTATACTAGTGTTTAAATAAGTTATAAATATGATTAAACATCTAGGTCACCTAAATTCTTTTATCTCATATATTTAGAAAGCAAGATACTTGTAGATCTTTATTATTGTAATTACCAAAATCTTACATTTTGGTGAGTCCAACACTCCTTACATTTGTAATTTTCTGATTTTCTATATTAGATCTGATTAGTATTGACTTGATTAAATATTTTCTATTAACATATCTTGCATTTACACTTCATCATTGTGGTGGTTACCAAAAATCTCACCTTTTTGGTAAATGCCACTAATCTTGCACTTAGTGGTCATGATTGCAATATTATTTTAGATCTTTGCTATGTTGATTAGTTGGTAAAGATGATTTCAAATTGTTGTAGCATATCATACTTGTCATTTGTGTTTAATTTATAAAATCAAGAACATTCATACATTTATCTACCCTTTTAGATTTGAAAGAAAAAACATAAACAAAACTCTCTAAATACAAACATGTGTCTTCTTCTTTTCTTACATCACTTTCTAAATTTACTCAAAAAGTTTGCAAGTTTGATATTCCATTTTTTAAATATGGTAAAAACAAAGAGTTTCCTATGCCTTTGTATTCTTTTGATCCCTCATCTAAGATTCCTCCTAGAACAATAAGGACATCTTGGTGCAAGAGGACGAAATCATTAATACATTCCAATTCTCTCCTTTCAAAAGATGAAGCATTAGTGGATGAAGAGTCCCACCTCACATTGGATGAAGACATTACTTTACCCTCTTTTCATTTGGATGATCTCTCTCCTAAAGATGAGGCATTAGTAGATGTTGAGCATATCAATTCTACTTCTACCACATCCTCCTTAATTCATGATAATCTTCCTTCTTTGGTTGCATGCTAAAACTCCTTGGGTATTAACGAAGGAGGTAAGATATTCTTCTCTTCCTCCTTTGGTGGCATATCGTTGAGCTCCTTGGGTATCACAAAGGAGGTGATATCCTCTTCTCCTCCCCCTTTGATTGCATGTTCAAGTTCCATGGGTATCACAAAGGATGTGAGACCTTCTTCTCTTCCTCCTTTGGTTTCATATTCAAGTTCCTTGGGTATCATGAAGGATGTGAGAACTTCTTCTCTTCCTCCTTCAATTGCATGTTCAATTTCCTTGGGTATCATGAAGGATGTTAGAACTTCTTCTCTTCCTCCTTCAATTGCATGTTCAAGTTCCTTGGGTATCACAAAGGATGTGCGACCTTCTCTTCCTCCTTTGGTTGCATGTTCAAGTTCTTTGGGTATCATGGAGGTAATATCCTCTTCTCTTCCTCCTTTGGTTGCATGTTCAAGTTCCTTGGGTATCATGAGGGATGTGAAGAATTATTTTCTTTCTCCTTTGATCACATGTTTAACTCCCTTGGATGTCATTCACAATTCAATCAGACACTTTTCTCAACATTACCTTACCTAATCTTTATTCCAATGTTCTTCATTGTAGAAATGAAACCTCCATGAAGGACGAATCAAAGCTCACATTGGCTTCTACACGAATACATAATCTCAACAATCAAATCAACTCAATTTATGTTTCCAATTCCCAACAAGAACCTGCAAAACCTAAAATTGTTGTGCATCTTCGTCTCGATGTCCCACAACAACCATATACTCATATTTCAAACTCACCTCAACCTCTTGGTTACATTCTCAAGTATGTAAAACAAATAACTCAAAACAACAAGATTGATCAAAATGTGTTGCAGCAACCTCACTATCATGCGATTGCTCACATGTATAACAATAATAATCAAAGTAAACATTCACCAACTCTCACTTCTCTTCCCCCTCCTACTTACAATAAATATTCTAAAAATAAATCAAGAGGTACCTCTTCTAGGGGATTGATGTTTCGGACTTGAGCTGATGTTCTTCAACTATCTAAAATATTTACTAAAAGAAAATCATCACCTTCGCAAAATATTCTCTCTACTCCTCCTGGCTAGGTGCAATTTGAAGGAACATAGAGATGTACCTTTGTATTGTTCACCTAGATCTTAATAATTCTTTCAAACTTCATATTAGTCACCACAATTGTGATTCTACACTTCTCCCCTTTTTGGTGGTAAGAAGATTTTTTCATCCATTGATGGTGACCCTTACTATAAACTTTTATTTTCACTCACGCTTCATACACTACCCTTGGAGGTCTCTCTTCCTCTCCTTGTGATGTAGATTTCATTAATCACTTCACTATTGACATGGAAAATTATAGAATTGCTAGTAATTATATTCGATAAAATTGTCATACAAATAGGTGAAAGATAATTTTTTTTGAAATTTGATCTATGTGCCTTATTTATTGATTCTAGAACTAATGAGTCGTTTCATGGGAGTTGCAAAAGATTCCCCATTCATTGGTGCCAACACGAAAGAATAGCTCAAAAAATTTAGGCCAGGTGGTGGATGGTGTTTAATAATCCACCATGCAACAATAATGAGGTCCCATAGTAATTTTTGAGGAAACACTATTGTGAGTTTATCCTCAAGGAGATTCCAAATTATTTTTACATGTGTGATTTCCAAGCTAGAGGCAAAGGGTTTGCATAGGATAGGGAGGGGGCACATCGTACCTAGGACCATCCAATGAGACCCCTAGCTAGGTTGTCCTTTCAACATGTCACACTCACTTTTACTATAAAGGATAGTGTTGAGGTGGAGACACTATAGTTTGTTAGTTCCCTCACATAGTCTTTACTACAAGATGGTAGCAATCTTTCATAGGCTAGTGAGGGTGAGACTAGTAGGCATCAATGGTCCCTACATATTTACTATTCCTATGGAGCTCTATGTGATTATGGGTCAAAATCTATTCACAATACAAACATTGGAGATGATGCCCCACAATTTCAAGAGTATGCCACATAGGGGTAGGAGCAGGAGCAAGACACATCCATATTGGAAAATATGGTAATAACGAATGAGTTGCTAGACATGACCTTTACCATTAACACAACTAATTTTCTATAAGGTTTTGTAATTTATTATATTTCTATTTGAAATCTATAATTAACTATATTAATCTATTATAAGTCAAAATTAATGTAAATAATTGTATGTATTATGAAATTTTAGGGTCAAAGTACTCATCCTACATTTGTCATCCATCCAATGCAAGGTTATGAGGTGATGACAAGTTGACAGGTAGGTAATTTGTAACAAAATAGTAAATATAGTACATGTAAAATTTTTGTCATATATCAATGGTAATCTTAAAATGAAAATTTGATGATGAATAGGTGGATGTTGGACCTCCAAAATTAGGAGGAGTTTGTGGGGCTAGTCATAGATCAAGTTTCATTAAGGTAAATTTTACTATTTTTAATCATTATGCATTTAAATAATGTTATGTAGATTTTGGTCAAATAACGTTGTTCTATTTTTAGTTGATGAAAGTAATTAAAAATCCTCCTAATATTTGTGACACAATGGAGGTGGGCATTACTGTAGCTATTTTGTCTTCCATACCTTTGACAAAGGTAGGATCTAGTAATGTAAATGTAATTACGTATTTCTTGTTTATCTCACATCATTTAATGTACATAAACGATATTCATCTTTACTCTAATTTGCTTCGTCATGCTTCTCAAATAGACCATAAAATTACATACAAAAGGTATCAAATCCCTTGGGATGACTATACTTTTGTCAAAATCTAGATCAAAATAATTTGAGGCAAAAGGTATCAAATCCCTTTGGATGACTAGTCTCTTATCTATCTGCTCCCCCTAAGAGGTAGCCATCATCAATCCAAGGATAATAAATATGCCTTGACCTGCTCCCCCCTGGATAAATGCATCATCTATGCATCTAGTTAGAATAAGGAGGGGCAATAACCCCTAACTTCTACCTGAGATATTCAAATGTGTCCTTAGAAAGTGATTTTGTAAAGATGTCTGCAACTTGATCCTTTCTAGGTACATTTTCCAATTTTACCTCTTGATTTGCAACCTTTTCTCTTAAAAAGTGATACTTGATCGATATGTGCTTGGTTCTAGAGTGCATCACTGGATTCTTTGAAATATTGATGGCACTTGTATTATCACATAGGATAGGAATGGGCTCATCATACAATACCTTGATATCCTTCAATGTTTACTTCATCCACAATACTTGAGTGCAGCAGGATGTTGCAGCTATATACTCTACTTCTGTTGTTGATAAGGAAATTGAATCCTATTTTTTACTAAACCATGAGACCAATCTGACTCCAAATAAGAAAGCTCCACCATTGGTAGTTCACCTATTATTAACACTAACAACCCAATCTACATTAGTATATGCACTTAGAGAAAAAATATTACCTTTTTGATAACATAATCCAAAATCTAGAGTGTTCTTCAAGTATCTGAAGATTCTTTTGACTGCCTTAACATGTGTCTCTTTTGGATCATCTTGAAACCTTGCAACCATGCAAACAACTTGCATAATGTCAGGTCTTGATGTTGTTAAGTACAATAGACCCCCAATCATAGACTTATACAAGGTTTGATCAGCCTGAGGTGACTCACCATCTTTACTCAAATGACAACCTGTTACCATAGGAATACTCACTGGTTTGCAGTCTTCCATACCAAAAATTTTCAACATCTCCTTGACATACTTTTCTTGAGAGATAAATATAACTTCATCTGATTGAGTAATTTGGAGTCCAAGAAAGAATGATAGCTCACCTATCATAGACAAATTTCAAATTCCTTCTGCATCTCTTCATCAAACTTCTTACACACTTCATCATTGCCACCAAAGATTATATCATCAACATATACTACTACTATTAGTATTTTCTCATTCTCAATTTTGATGTATAGATTACTATTTGCAGTGCCTTTCTTGAAACCTTGCTGGACTTGTCCAACCTTGCATACCAAGCCCTAGGGGCTTGTTTGAGACCATATAAAGCCTTCTTACTTGTCTACATACCATATTCAGATCTTCTGATAGCTAAAATCCTTCAGGATGCTCTATATAAAATTCTTCTTCTAAGTAACCATTTAAGAAAGTAGATTTGACATCCATTTGATATAGTTTGAAGTCCTTGTGAACTGCAAATGCAAGAAACATCCTGATTGCTTCCATTCTTACCACAAGAGCAAATGTCTCCTCAAAGTCAATTCCTTCCACTTGTGAATAACCTTTACATAGACTAACCTTTCTTTGTTTCTAACCACTTCTCTATGTTCATTCAATTTATTTCTAACCTATCACATTTTTGTCTATAGGTCTTGGCACCAATTCCCAAGCCTGATTTTCTCTATCTGATTTAGTTCTTCTTCCATTGCTTGGATCCATCCTTCATCCAGGCTGCTAGCATCAACAAAAGTTTTAGGTTCTATCTTAGACAACAAAGAGAAGTTTACATGCTCATTTGTCCTTGCAAATCTTCTTCTAGTTTGTACTCCTTCATTTTTGTCTCCAATTATCTGATCTTCTGAGTGGTTCTTCTGAACATACTTAGAAAGAGTCTTGGTGACCTTCTCTTGTGCTTCTTCCTTTTCTTCAACTTCTTCCTCCTCTTCTATGCAAGAACATTCATCTGAACAGTGGTCTTCTTGCTCATGTATGAATGGTTGTGACTCTTCATCAACCCTAACATTTGCACTCTTAACTATTTTTCTCAGTCTTTTATTGTAGCATATGTAAGCTTTGCTTCTAGTTGAGTATCCAAGAAAAAATCCTTCATCAGATCTTGAGTCAAACTTTCCCAAAACTTGTTCATCTCTTTTGATATAGCACTTTCTCACAAAATTTTTGAAATACTTGCAAAAGCAGGTCTTCCTTTCCATAGCTCATATGGAGTTTTGATGTTGTTCACTCTGAGTTGTCCTTTGTTAAGAATATAGACAATAGTATGAACTGCTTCTTTCCAATATGCATCAAAAAACTTGGCTTCATTCAACATTGTTCTAGCCATCTCCTAGACTATTCTAGTCTCCCTTTCCACAACTCCATTTTGTTGAGGAGTTCTTGCAGCAGATAAGTGCCTCTTTATTCCATTTTCTTCACAATATTCCTCAAACTCATTTGATGTGAACTCACCACCTCTATCATACCTTAAGCACTTAATTCTAGAATTTATTTCATTTTCAATCATGGATTTGAAAATCTTAAACCTATTGAAAGCTTCTAATTTCTCTTTCAAAAAAAGTAACCCATGTCATCCTAGAGTAATCATCAATGAGCAACATAAAATACCTCTCACCTCAGAGACTCCTTGTTTTGGTAGGACCACATAAGTCAGTATGAATTAGTTCCAATGGCCTTGTAGAAGAATACTCCTTGTTCTTGAATCTTATCCTTGTCTGCTTCCCAATTTGACATTCTCTACAAAGGTGCTTGCATGGTTGATAATCTTATGCATGTCTCTTACTACTCGTATGGAGATGATTTTCACAAGATTGTCAATGTTGATGTGTCCCATCCTTTTGTGCCACAACCAACATTCATTTGTCTGACCTAGAAGACAACTCCTTCCATTAACACCCTTTAGGTTTTACAAGTTGTTTTCTATCCTAGAACCTTTTGCCACCAATTTACTAGACTTTACTCTTCTGATTTCACATCCTTGGTCATGAAATATGAGGTTGTATCCTTTGCTGCACATTTGACTTACACTAAGAAGATTGTGTTTGAGACCTTTTACATATAAAACATCTTCTATTTTAGATTTTCCATTAATACTTATGGTGCCCTTTGTACAAATCTTTGCAGATGAATTGTCTCCAAACTTGACTGATCTGCCATTCCACTTAGAAAGATTGATGAATTTTCTCTTATCACCTAGACCATCATGTGGCTAGAACATCCACTACCTATTACCCATAGGTTTGTTTTCCCTTGAGCATGAAATTTTGTTTGGACAGTCATTGAATTTTCAACCTCATTGTTTGTCTCCTGTCTTTTGGAAGTGTCATTCTCCTTGTCTTGCTAAACAACATCTACCATCTGTGTTTCTAATTTTGCTAATCCAATTTTGTAGTATCTTGTTATTGTTGGTGTGAAGAAGGTTATCACCTAACCGGTTTACCCTTGTGTGGATAATTCATCTTATTTAACTATTTACTAGTTAAATAATATTCACACATCACACATTAATCACACATGTTAAGTTGACTTAGTGAGTCTACTAGATGTCTAGTTGTATCTAGTTAAGTCTAGTTGTGTGTTGAGTTGTTGATAGTTGGAGTGAGTTGTCTTATCCTCCACATGTGCAATTAGTTATCATCCTCTAATTGGCACATGTTGTTGGAATATCTCCACTTTCCACTCCACCTTCCACTCCACCTGCTAGCTCTCACCTTGCCTTTATAAGCAAGGCTCTCTTCATGTATTATGTAATTCAAACAATAATCCTTCTTTTGCATTCAATGATAGAATAGCATCATTCTTTCATTTGATCTCTCTTGTACTTTCATGAAGTCCTAGATCCTGGGTGGCTCCAATCATAGCCAACTCTAACAGTTATGTGTCTAGAATTGTTGCAAATATGACATGTCACACTGACATCTACTAGTGAAGCAAGAGGATTCCTACTTACAAGATTGCTTCTATTCATTCTAGACTTGCACTCCATAGCCTTATGACCATATTTATTACAGATAAAACAATAACTAAAGAATGAATGATTGAACCTGTTTATGAAGATCTGTCTTGCATGGATTTAGGTCTTTCATACCTTTTTCCTTGAGACATGACTAGAATGAGATCTACTTCTTCAAGATCATCCAGATTTCCAGACTTTGCTTTCTCCAATTCTCTTCTGATTGAAAGAATTTCTTTCTCACGTTTTGTGCATTCATTTGTCTTGGCTTCAATTAGAGATTTTTGTTCTTTGTTCTCTTTCCTTACGCATTCCAAGTCTTCAAGAGTAGAAATAAGTTCACCTTCAAAATCAACTTCACATTCTTCTTCATCTATAGTCTTGTCAGACATATCAGAGATTACCATGGCCATGAATAGGAACTCTCCTCTTTCATTAGCTGATGAGTAGTGGTCTACTTCTTCCAAGGAACTGTAGTCTTCTTTGGAAAGGAGGTTCCTTTTGAAACCCTTGCTACTATTTTCATTTTCTCCAAAAGAACATTTAGAGGCATAATGACCAACTCTTCCACATTTAAAACATTTGAAGGTAACTTACCTTTATACTTGCCTGAACCCTTCTTAAACTTTCTCACAAAGTTTGCTTCTTCCTCAAACTCACTATGTGAACCATATGTTCCTTCTTTCTTCGTAGATTTGAATGCAACTTCTGTTTTAAATGAAACTTGGACTTTATTTCTCATCTCATAGGCAGTGAGAGACCCAAACAACTCTTCCATGGTAAGTGTCTTTAGATCTTTTGCTTCGTCAATAGTAGAAACTTTTGAATCAAACCTATGAGGAAGAGTTCTCAGGATTTTCCTCACAACCACTGACTCAACCACTTCTTCACCTAGCCCTCTAATTCCATTGACAACTTCATCCACTCAGAGCAAATAGTTAGCAATGGTTTCCTCTTCTTTCATTCTTAGATTCTTAAACATTGCTCTAAAAGTTTATATCTTTCTTGCTTTACACTGTCATTTCCTTCATAGAGATTTTTGAGTTTATCCCATATCTCCTTGGCCATCTTGCACTATGCTACCTTGACAAACGCTGAATTGGTTAGACCACTTAAGATAAAATTCTTGGTTTTAGCATTGTTTTCATGGGCCTTCTTCACATTTTGATCTGTAATAGGATGAGCAGGTTTAGTATAAGTATCTTACCTTTATACTTGCATGAAGCCTTCTTTAGCTTTCGCACAAAGTTTTCTTCTTCTTCCTCATACTCATTATGTGAACTAGATGTTCCTTCTTTCTTCATAGCTTTGAAAGGAACTTCTCTTTTGAATGAACCTTAGACTTGATTTCTCATCTCATAGGTAGTGAGAGACCCAAACAACTCTTCCATGGTAAGTGTCTTCAGATCTTTTTCTTCTTCAATAGTAGAAACTTTTGAATCAAACCTGTGAGGAAGAGTTCTCAGGATTTTCCTCACAACCACTAACTCAACCACTTCTTCACCTAGCCCTCTGATTCCATTGATAACTTCATCCACTTGGAGAAAATAGTTAGCAATGGTTTCCTCTTCTTTCATTCTTAGATTCTTAAACATTTCTCTAAAAGTTTATAATCTTGCTTGCTTTGCACTGTCATTTCCTTCATAGAGATTTTTGAGTTTATCCCATATCTCCTTGGTCATCTTGCACTGCGCTACCTTGACAAACACTGAATTGGTTAGACCACTTAAGATAGAATTCTTGGTTTTAACATTGTTTTCATGGGCCTTCTTCATATTTTGATCTGTAATAGATGAGTAGGTTTAGTATAAGTATCCATTGTAGCTCTCCAAACATCATACCCTAGCAAGGTAAGATACAATTACATCCTTACACTCTAGAAGGCATAGATAGTTCCATCAAATAGCAGTGCCTTGTTAGAAGAAGATGACTCTTTTTGAGCCATGTGTTCTAATCCAAGATCTATCTTCAGCTATTAGGCTCACCAAGGAACTTAGCTCTGATACCAATTGTTAGAACACTCTAATATATTGAGAGGGGGGGTGAGTCAATATATGCCACAATTTAATCCAATTCAACTTTATCAACCATACCTTTCTACTTCTTTAAACAGATAATGAAGCAAACTATGTAATTCAAAACATAGTCACACAATCACACAACCATAACACCAAATTTACATAGAAAACCCTAGAAAGGAAAAACCATGGTGAGCAAGTTGCTTGGATCTACTATCCAAATCTAGCCTCACAAATAAAAACAAGTTTACAATAACTTTTATGGGCTACAACCCAAAGGAAGCTACAACTCCTTCATACATAGTTTTATGGACTCCAACCCAAAGGAAGCTACAACTCCCTAAAGTGCTACAACACTTACAACACTTACAAGAAGAGGCTCCAACCTCTGCACCAAAACACTTGACTGATTCTACTGGTTCAATCACCTCCACAACATTAACTCCTTTCAAACTGACATATAACTTCACCACCTTTGCTCAAACAACTCTGCTATCTTCAAAATACCTCCACAACACAACACAGTAAGACCTCTACTATGAATCATGCATTAAAGTCTCTAGATTCCCTTCTCAACTTCCAAATCATTTATCTTCTTCGCACATACACATATACTCACTCTCACACCCGCATATTCATCCTAGCTTCCACTCTCTTTGCAGTAATCTTGATCTTTCATTTATATCCTTTGTAAGTCTTCAAAACTTTACCTTTGTTAGCCTCGATGAAATATGTAACATGAAATGTGCAACGACCAAACAAGTTAGCTTCTAGATCAACTGTGGTAATGTAGGAATCAAATCCTATTATACGGTTCATATCAAGTGATCAACAAGACCTAGTTTACCTTAGCACACATCTCAAAGTTGGTACACACTTCCAAACACAGCGCAATCACTCAAACATCAAGTCGGCATCATAAACACTAATTCTTTCATGCATTAGCTCTAGACCTAAAGTGGTACCGGAGACACAAAATAACATCATGCGGATCATACACTAAGCATTATATGACTTGAAAAACCTCCTCATACATTCCTTTCTCTGATTTATGCATCTTCTTTCTGGTCCAAACAAACAAACATTGATGCCGGTATCTCTTAGTCTGATTACATTGTCTTGAAATAGATCATTGAAAAAATACTTGCGGTACTCCACAACATTTCAAACTTGAATTGAGAAAAGATACAGACAATATGAACTTATCTTTTAGATAGCAAATCCAAATATTATAGTGTGGTGAAATGTGGTGGCTTTTACTTTCTCCCTTTGATAATCTTAACTGGCAACATGACTTGTCCTTATTCAGCTGACTTCAGAAAAACACTCTGCAGTACATTTTATCATTTAAAATTTGAGTATATTATACCTCTTATCTACATATGACTATGCTCCATGTCGTAAGATCATATCTTCTATTGTGGAAAAATGCAAACCATTATACTGTCCCTTTGTGACTACAACAACATTGTACCACTATCTTTACTCTACTAGCTCTGGAATGCTTTGCAATAATTTTTTTGAACTGAAATCACGATCATGCATACTTCATAGATATCTTTGTCTAACATCCAAACCACAAGGCCATATCTTCATCTACGATAGAATGTGGTACAATCTTCTAAGTTCCTTCAACACAAATCCCAGTGCCTTTGATAGTTTGAAACCTTATACACTTTCCTTCATATCTTATGCAATGATTTTCATCAAGATACAATGAATGCAACATTCACAACACCATAGACAATAATCACAACTCTTTTCATAAAAAACAAGAAGCCACAACTTCTTCATGTCAACATATCCTTCAACTTGACAACTTTCACATGTCCATGAACTTTAGAAGATAAGGTACAATTAGGTACATATGATACTGATCTCCAACAATAGCTCATGACTTTCATCACTATACTGTCACCTCACAACTCCTCTGATCATCACTCCTTTTTTTGCTCCCTTGATCATCACTCCTTTGTCTTCTCCTCTGATCACTTACTCTTTTAACATCACTGATCACCACTCTCTTGACATCAATGACAACAGTAAGCCTTCCACATTACAGCTCTTTTGACATCAATGACATGACATATGCAACAATTTTCTCTTTTGTTGCTACATTATCTTCTATTAGATTTCCTTTATCCATTGTTACAACCTATGATTTTGAAATTGAGAAAATGGATGTTAAGACTGCATTTTTACATGGAGATCTGGAAGAAGAAATTTATATTCAATGACCTATAGGTTTTGAGGTAAAAGGGAACGAACATTGGGTATGCAAGTTAAAAAGATCTTTATGTTTTAAAATAGTCCCCCAAAATGTGGTACCAGAAGTTTGATTCATTTGTTTTGAAATTAGCCTTTATTAGAAGTGAAGAGGATCATTGTGTCTATATTCAATGTATTGATGATCATATTCTAATGATTGCCTTGTATGTGGATGATATGTTATTTTTTAGTAACACCAAGGGTATGATCAGTGAGTTGAAAGCTCAACTTTCAGGTGCATTTGACATGAAGGATCTAGGGGCAGCTAGGTATATTCTAGGAATGGAGATCAAAAGGGATCGAGGTAACAAAAAGCTTTGGTTATCACAAAGTATGTGAATACTATTTTGCACATATTTGGCATGCATGATTGAAATCCAGTTAGAATTCCTTTACCGATTGGTACTAAGATTTCATTAGATATGTCTCCTAAGAATGAAGATGATTTAGAGGATATGTTTGATGTGCCATATACTAGTGTTGTAAGAAGTTTGATGTATGCAATGGTTTGCACTAGACCAAATATTGCCCAAGCAGTGGGAGTTTTGAGTAGGTTTAAGTCTAACCCTAGTAGATATCATTGGAATTATGCAAAGAAGGTGTTACGATATTTGCATGGTACTTTTGATTACTATTTGGTTTATTTTGGTACTAACAGTGTGGATAAGACATTGGACATATAGGGTTTTGTTGATGCAGATTGGGTAGGTGACTTGGATAGTCGAAGGTCCACTAGTGGTTATGTGTTTATTTTGTTTAGAGGAGCTGTGAGTTGGATGACACCCACTTTTGCTTTATCCACCACTGAAGCAGAGTATGTGGCTGCTACTCATGTCTCTAAGGAGGTAGTTTAGTTATGGAGATTGTGTATAGGTATAGGTTTTGATTGTAGGATTATTCAGATTGGTTGTGATAGCCAGAGTGGAATATGTTTGGCCAAGAACCCCATGTATCATGCACGGACTTAGGTTTTGGATGGTCAATAGCATTTTGTTCATGAAATCATTTCTAATGGATAGATTGAGCTGAAGAAGGTTGACACTCAAGAGAATGTTACAGATTCACTTACCAAACCTGTGAGCATAGTAAAGTTTATGTGGTGTAGGAAGGCCATGGGCCTTATTCCCAGTGCTTAGTTGTTTTATGTTTTCCTATGGATGTATTTACAATGTATGATGTCAAGTGGGAGAATATTAGGATTAAGGTGCCAACAAATTTGTAAATCCTATGTATTTAATTACTCCTAATATTATTTGTAAATCATTCATAAGGGATGAATTATTCACCTAATAGCACGATCTTGTTTCAACTGCACTTTAGATCCTTGTACTCAATGGGGGGTGTGGGGGGCTTCCCCTCACTACTGTTGCATTGTGAAATATTGTAATTTTGTAGTCAATCTAGACAATTCATCATTAGGTCACATATTTGAGGGTGGAGGTTACGTGTTAGGGTATTTTGCCCTAGAAGGCAACACTCTTTTAAGAGGATATTGTATTACAACTATGGAGTTGTATTACAGGTGTTGCAAGATTGAAGACCTAATAGGAGATTGTTAGTGTTGTATTATAGACTCTATTGAAGTTAATACAGACTAGTGCATCTATTCTTATGTGGAGTTTTTTCCTGAAAGGGTTTCTCCACATAAATATTGTGTTATGTGTTTGATCTTTTGTTCCATTATTTCTTTGTGTTGATTTCATCCATCTCCATTTTGGTTCTACATAGTTAAATATCTATATGTGAGGCCTACTATTTCACGCCCTTATTTTGATCATTTCATATTACTGTTGGAGACACATTTTAGACTTTTGGGGACGTTGATCCCGATATGCAGAATTATTAGACTATATGCTTTTATTTTGGTTAATTATGTTTAGCATGTTTGGTGAGACTAGATCCTGATTTTGATTCACTGATGAGGATTGGACATGTGATATACATTATGATGTTATTGGGAAACCTTTTTAAAATTTATAATTTGAACACTAATAAGGCATTATACTGCCAGATTTTTCTAGAAGTTTGATTGAGTAATTTAAGTGGTTTATTTATGCATTTAGTTAACATTTAATTTTTGCCTTGTGATTACATTTTTAATGCAATCATGTTTTAATCTATTTTTGCTTAGTGTTAGGGTTTGGATTTCGACACATGTCGAAATCCTGTCACTTCACTTAGGAAACTTAGGGTTGATATCGATTTCGTTTCTAACCCTAATGGTGACGCTCCTTGCATCGCTTAACCCCCTAGTAGGCTTACATATCGTAGGGGTTGTGAATGAAGTTTGCATACCCTGCCGATCGATTGACCTAGTGTGCACCTTTGTGCATATACCACTGAGCACGCTGATGTGTATGAGGGGGTTTCTAGGGTTGCATGGAAAAGTTTTTGATATTTCGTGTCATGACCACATGACAAATGTGGACATGACATGTGTGTTGCATGTCATGACTGCATGGGAAATGTGGGCATGACATTTGGTATCAGAGCCTAAGATTAAACACTAGGCTTGTTTGGGCAGGTTACTTATTCCACATTTTTGATTGATTCATGATTACCTTGTTCTTGTAGGATGCCACCCAAAACGAGGCAAGCACGTTCATGTGCCACTGCATCTGTAGAGGTACATAGCGACTCATCAGCTGAGGGTTAGGGACTGCTGATACCACAAGCACCACCCACACTTGATATCGGACCACAGATCTTACAGGCATTAGAGGTAGTATTAGAAAGGTTACCACTAGCCGCAGTAGAGCCGTGTATCGAGCCCCGCGTTGAGCTGCAAGAGGAACCGCATGAGGAGTGGAGCCATGTGTAGAGCGCCGCGTCAAGCAGTGAGTGGCGCCACGCGTAGAGCCTTATATTGAGACACCTGACACCACCATGGAGGAGGTTGGTTTAGCTTACAGATCCTGTAGCAGGAGCCCTCCGCATCATGCAAGACGAGAGGAGGCTGTGAGGATAGAGCAGGTTTATCATGGGCCTTATGACTATGGTGTGGATGAGCCTATCAGAGGACAAAGAGATTGAGGAGACCCCATCAGAGACTTACTTAGGCTGAATCCACCCATCTTCATAGGGACCATAGAGGGAGATGAGGCTGAGGCTTGGCTTATTAGTTTAGACAGGTGCTTTGCGTTGCGTCCTTATGAGGGCAACACAAAAGCATGCATGGTAGTTCATCTATTGAGAGATGCAACAGTGACTTGGTGGCGCACTGAGGAGTGCAAGCGCTGCTTATCTTTGGATACACTTTCATGGGACACTTTCATTGAGTGCTTTAATGCGCATTATCTGTCAGACCATTATAGGTAGCGTGATATTGACAAGTTCCACAACTTGCAACAGTGAGGTTCTACTGTAGCATAGTATGAGAGCAGGTTCACTGAGCTGTCATGTTATGTGGAGTATCTCCATGATGAAAAACTTCTGGTTCACAAATTTATCAGAGGTTTGAATTAGGGGATATCAGGACTAGTGCGCATGGTAGACCCCTAGACCTTGAGTGAGGCTGCTGAGAAGACATACATTGCGGAGGAGATATAGGGATGAGGTCAGAGTTCACGTCCCTAGTTTCAGGATCATCGTCAACAACAACAACAGAATTTTCATTAACCTTCAGTACCACAGAAAGGAGCATTTAGTTCTACACCTTTACCTCCTAGGCCTCCATAACAGTAGCAATAGTAGTATTAGCAGAGGTCCAGGCCCTAGAAGAGGGCATAGGGAGGACAGAATTGTGGTTGGCAACAACAGGGCCCGCGTAGAGATCAGAGACAGTAGGGACTACTTGTGGGACCCGCTAGGTCAGAGTAGTCATATAGGGGTTCTCAGGGGTCCACGAGTTAGACTGGATAGTAGCAGAGTAGTAAGACATAGACTAGATAGGTTTAGGATCAGGGCCCATGCTATGTTTCTAGTGGGGTAGGACATTTAGATAGAGAGTGTCCATAAGGCTTTACGGCAGGGGGACAACATCGTGTAGGAGGTTGAGAGCAGATAGTTAGTAATGTGGATAGATCCCACCATATGTTTGTAGTAGTTGATAACTGCCAGGCTGACTTCCAAGCCTCAGTGATTGAGACAATAGGTATGATTGGGTATGTCCCCATTGCTATTTTATTTAACTCTGGTGCTACTGATTCATTTATATCTCCATTGTTAGTGGAGCATTACAGGCTAGTGGCCTCTAGGCAGGGTGATAGATGGGAGGTTGAGTTGGCCACAGGGGCCAAGATGTTAGTAGATGCTTTGGTTCAGGATTGTGAGATATCTTTGGGGGCCTTCACTACATCATGTGACCTTAGGGTTATGCCTTTAGGATCCTATGGTGTAGTTTTAGGCATGGATTGGCTTGTAGCTCATAGAGCCAAGCTAGATTGTCGCCGAAAGGCAATTAGCTATTTAGATGATCATGGCACATCAGTCAAGGTAGTGGGCATTCAGAAGCCCATGGTAGTTCATATGATATCTACTCAGCGGCTTAAGCGTTGCATGCGGAAGGGATGTCATTTATTTTCCATCACTATTAGTGACAGATTAGAGGATGAGCTAGAGGTGTCATTAGATGACTATCCTATCTTGAGGGAGTTTGCTGATGTTTTTCCACTTGAGTTACTAGGTATGCCACCTCGTAGAGAGATAGACTTCCACATCGACCTAGTGTCGGATACCGAGCCAGTGTCTCGTGCACCCTACAGGATGACCACACATGAGCTCACAGAGCTCAAGTTGCAGTTAGAGGAGTTGCTCAAGAAGGGGCACATCTGAGCTAGTGTTTCACCGTGGGGCACACCGGTCATCTTTGTGAAGAAGAAGGATGAGTCTCTTCATTTGTGCATGGACTATAGGCAGCTTAATAAGGTGATGGTGAAGAACCGTTATCCTCTACCTAGGATTGATGATCTTTTTGACTAGATGTAGGGAGCCAGAGTGTTCTCTAAGATAGACTTGAAGTTTGGTTATCACCAGTTGCGCATCATAGAGTTGGACATCCATAAGACTACCTTCTGGACTCGTTATGGCCACTATGAGTTCACTGTGGTACCCTTCAGCTTGAAGAACGCCCCTGCAGTGTTCATGAGTCTCATGAACAGGGTGTTCCGTACTTACTTGGATTAGTTCATGATCATTTACCTTAATGATATCTTGATCTACTTGTGGACCGAGGAGGAGCATGAGGAGCACTTACGTCAAGTTTTGCAGTGCTTGAAAGAGAAATAACTTTTTGGCAACTTGGCGAAGTGTGCCTTTTTCAGAACTGAGGTGCAGTATTTGGGACATATTCTGTCTAGCGATGGTATCTCCATAGATCCATCAAAGATCAGGGCTATTAGGGATTGACCAAAACCCACCAGTGTGACAGAGGTCATGAGTTTCATGGGGTTAGCTGAGTACTACTGCGAATTTGTTGAGGGCTTTTCTAGGATAGCACACCCCATCACTTCTCTTCAGCAGAAAGGGAAGAGCTTCACTTGGACTGAGAAGTGTGAGAGGGCCTTCAAGGTCATCAAGGAGCATCTTACCAATGCTCCCATTTTAGCGGTTCCTAATCTAGCAGAGGATTTTGTGGTTTGTACTGATGCATCACTTGAGGGTTTGGGAGCCGTACTTATGCAGGGTAGTAGAGTGATCGCATATGAGTTGTGAAAGCTCAAGACTCATGAGTTGAACTACCCCACTCATGACTTAGAGCTCACAGCAGTGGTTCATGCTTTGGTTCATTGGAGACACTTTCTTTTGGGTCTTCGCTTTGAGCTTTCGGATCACCACAGTCTTCAGTACATATTAATGTAGCTGAATCTGAATGCATGCTAGTGGCGTTGGATGGAGTTTCTTTGTGAGTATTACTTTGATGTCCACTACATCAAAGGGTAGGAGAACGTGGTTACCGACGCATTAAGTCAGAGGCACCACGAGATCCTGACCTTGACCTTGAGTGTCCACTTGAGAGGGCGCATCATTCAACATCTGCCTGAGGATGAGTGGTTTCTTGAGGTGCAGCAGGAGATCCAGTCTTAGAGGGCCCTTGTGGGCAAGTTTGTAGGATATTCCCTAGAGGAAGATGGGCTACTTAGACATTGACAGCGCATCTATGTACCCCGTGCAGGTGACCTACATGCAGTAGTTCTTTAAGAGGCTCATAGAGCACCTTATGCAGCACACCCAGGGGTGAAGAAGATGCATGCTAACTTGTGACAGTTGTACCATTGGGCAGGTATGAGATGAGATATTGCAGAGTATGTTGCTCATTACCTTGAGTGTCAGAGGGTCAAAGCCAAGCATCAACATCCAGCATGTCTTTTATACCCTCACGAGATACCTGAGTGGAAATGGGACACCATTTCCATGGATTTCATTATTGGTCTTCCTATGTCATCTCACCGTCATGATGCCATCATGGTGACGGTTGACAAGTTGACCAAGGTGGCACGTTTCTCACCTATATGCACGACGTACAATGCACCATCGGTGGTGACAGTATTCTTGGATGAGATTGTTAGATTACATGGGGTACCTCACCGTAACATTTCTGACAGAGACTCAGTGTTCACATCAGCCTTTTAGAGGGCATTACAGTAGGCGTTGGGCACACATCTCAACTTCAGTTCAGCATACCACCCTAAGATAGATGGACAGACAGAGAGGGTGAATCAGGTTCTAGAGGATATGCTCCGTATGTATGTTATGGATCACCAGACTAGGTGGGAGGAGTACCTATATCAAGTTGAGTTTGCCTACAATAATGGGCATCACAGCTCGTTAGGTATACCTCCTTTTCAGGCCTTGTATGATAGACCTTGTAGGACACCATTGAGTTGGGACTGTATTGAGGACAGGGTTGCTATTAGGCTGGAGTTGGTGCAGGATATGGAGCAGCAGGTGACTTTATTTAGATAGAGCATTTAGGAGGTGCAAGATTGACAGAAGTATGATGATGCTAAGAGATTAGATCATAGCTTCTCGGTCAAGGACAAAGTATTCTTGAGAGTGCGACCCCACAAGAGTCCAATCCGTTATGGAAAGGGCTCTAAGCTCGCACCACATTTTGTTGGACCTTTTGAGATCTTGGAGTGGATAGGACCTGTAGCCTACCATCTATCCTTGCCACCTAGCTTGTCGCATATCCACGATGTATTTCATGTATCTATTTTGCGGCATTACATATCTAATTTATCTCATGTATTGGATTGGAGTGCTCTACAGGAAGAGGCAGATGGATAGCTAGATTTAGAGCCAATTCACATAGTGGCTCATCAGATGCTGGGCCTTTGAGGTTGAGAGCTAGACTAGGTTAGGGTCCAGTGGGATAGGTACGATGAGGTCACGGTGACATGGGAGGATGCAGCTAGATTGAGGACACTTTATCCTCACCTCTTTGATGACTGCCAGGAGGAAGTTTAGTATTAGGGGAGGAGGATGTGAGGCCTACTATTTCACTCCCTTATTTTGATCATTTCATATTACTGTTGGAGACACATTTTAGACTTTTGGGGACTATTGATCCTGATATGTAGAATTATTAGACTATATGCTTTTATTTTGGTTATTTATGTTTAGCATGTTTGATGAGACTAGATCCTAATTTTGATTCACCGATGAGGATTGGACATGTCATATACATTATGATGTTATTGGGAAACCTTTTTAAAATTTATAATTTGAACGCTAATAAGGCTTTATGCTGCCAGATTTTTTCAGAAGTTTGATCAAGTAATATAAGTGGTTTATTTATGCATTTAGTTAACATTTAATTTTTTTCTTGTGATTATGTTTTTAATGCAATCATGTTTTAATCTATTTTTGCTTAGTGTTAGGGTTTGGATTTTGACACATGTCAAAATCCTGCCACTTCACCTAGGAAACTTAGGGTTGATACCAATTTCGATTCTAACCCTAACGGTGACACTCCTTGCGTCTCCTAACCCCCTAGTAGGCTTACATCTTGTAGGGGTTGTGAATGGAGTTCGCATACCCTACCAATTGATTGACCTAGTGTGAGCCTTTGTGCATATGCTACCGAGCATGCTAATGCATGCGAGGGGGTTTCTAGGGTTGCGTGGAAAAGTTTTTGATATTTCATGTCATCACCACATGACAAATGTGGACATGACATGTGTGTTGCGTGTCATGACTGCATGGGAAATGTGGGCATGACACTATATTATAGTTGTAATTAGTTTTCCATTGATAGTTGTTTACCTTCATTTCTAATAGTAATGCTTTAAATAGTAACACGTGGCCATTTCTTGAACAACCATTCCCACTTATTAAACACTTGTTAATAATTTCTCAACCATAACTACTATCTGTAAACAATTCATGATGCTTATGATTTTCTCCTTCTCCACCATAGCACACAAGTTAAAACTTTAATATTTTTTATCTTTTGTTTTACTTTTTTCTAGCTACATTATTTTTTCCTCTAAGCTTTCTATTTGTTCTAAAGGAGTAAATATTCTTTGTTGGATGCTATATTTTCTCTTATAGCTACAAAAGTCACATTTTGGAGCTACATGATTGAGAAGTTGTTGGGAATTAAGGTGTCTCAACTTCCTATGACAAGTGGGGACAAGTGTCGGAGAGTATCTTTTCATGAGAGAAAGGTATCTTTGGGCACCTAGTTGGGCTATGACATGTAAGAGAAATATGCTATTTTTAGTCATATATGATGGATTCTCTTCTAACATTAAGTGTTGTCATGTTGCAGATTTTTATGATAGCTGTAGGATGAGTAAGAGCATCTGTCATTGCCTATTTTTAGCATGGAGTGCTCTATTCTTGGGAAGTCAAATATGCCATGTTATGATAGATGTAAGATAGGTGAAAATGTGTTGGACAAGTGTCCTTTGAGTGTGTAAATGGTCATGTGGCTAAGATGGACACCTATCTCTAGAGGCTTCTCAATATTGCCTTGTATCTCTATATATTGCATAGTTTTAGAGTTGTAGTTGCATAGTTTATGTACAGGTATTGTTATGCTGCTGGAATCACTCCAGAAATGACATTTGAAGACTCTTGGAAGAACTTGCATTGTAAGTGTATTGTAATCCTTTACAGATTTGTTAATACAATGTGCAGGTTTTAGAGTGTGGGGTTTTTCACCTAAAAATGTTTTCCCCATGATATATCTTGTGTGTCTCTCTCTCTATCTACATTCTTGTGTTGCACGTTTGTTGATGTAATATCTTTGTTATATGTTTAATGTTTCTGCAATTGCAAGGATTAAAAGAATTTACATACATCTCCCCTTATTAGATCGGTGTAGGAAGCGTTTCCGCGTACCTTGCTTCTTTTTAGTTGGTGTTAGAGCTTGATTACCTTTGATCCTAGTTGTTGGGTAGGGGTTTTTTGTATTGATCTTCGATTGAGTGGGAGTCTATGTAGAGTATTCTACAATCTTGTTGTAGGAAGGAGATGGCAGGCACATCTGAAAGGATAGATTTGGAAAAGTTTAATGGCAGCAATTTCAAGTTGTGGAAACTGAAAATGGAATACATGCTTGTTGATAGAGACCTATGGTAAACAATTTCTAGTACAAAACCAATGGCAATGGCACAGGTAGATTGGGATCTCAAAGATCGTAAAGCTAAGGGTCTTGTGAGACTCTGTTTAGCTGATTCTATCCTATTGAATGTTCATGAGTAGAAGACCGCGAAGGAGTTGTGGAAGAAACTTGGTGATGTTTATCAAACTAAATCCCTGGTAAACAAGTTATTCCAATAGAAAAAGTTATATTCTCTGAGGATGGAAGATGGAGGATTGGTCGTAGACCACCTGAATACCTTTAACATGCTAGTTGCATAGTTGACATCCATTGGTGTGAAGATGGAGGAGAAGGATCATTGTATGACCTTGCTTTGTTCTTTGCTAGATTTGTGAGACCACCTTGTCATGGCCACTGGGAGCACTATGACCACCTTTAAGATGGATGAAGTATCTTTGCTGTTATCTAAAGAAATGCGAAGAAAGTCTTCTGAGTCAGCTAAGGAGGCTCTTGCAGTTTGTGGTAGACCCAAGGAGAAAGGGAAAAGAAAGGACAAGAAAGCTGAAAAGGGAAAATCCAAATCTCATGGGAGATCCAAATCTCCTAGAACGTCCAAGGCACTGTGTTGGAACTGTGGAAAAACTATGCACTTTTGAAAGGAGTACAAGGAGGAGAAGAAAAAAAGAAGAAGAACACCTTCGATTCAAATTCTGACAAATCTCATGATGATGGTGATGCTTTTATTGCTGCCTTGGCCACCCATGCATTGGATGATGTGTGGCTAATTGACTTCGGTGCTTCCTTCCACATGACCTCACATCGAGGTTGGTTCACAAAGTATGAAGAGTTTGACGATGGGAAGGTGTACTTGGGTGATGACTCTCACCTAAAAATAGTTGGCTGTGGAAGAGTCTTGATTTGATTCCCTGATGGATGAGTGAAGGGGATCAATGGGGTTATGTACATCCCTAGTTTAGCATGAAACCTGCTCTCCGTAAGTAAATTGAATGATGTAGTTGTGCAAGTTGTCTTCTCGAATGGAGGATGCAAGATGACAAGAGGATCTATGGTGCTTGCTAAGGGTACTTAGAGAGGTACTCTGTTTCAGCTGGATGCATGCACTACTCAATGCAATAGTTCTTCTGATTTGAAGAAAAGAGCTTTAGTCACTTCATCCTCACCATTGGAACTAGCAGCGAAGAAATGTGTTGCTTCAACTTCTGATGGTAGTGCATTTTGGGTACCTAAGGGTACTTATGCTTTGGAAATGAAACTCCCTTCTGAGAAGATAATGTTGTGGCATGCGAGACTTGGTCACATTGGTGAGAAGGGTCTTAGAGTCATAAAAAATAAAAACCTCATCGAGGGGTTAAATGATTGTAATCTTGAGTTCAACTTTTGCGAACATTGTATATATGGAAAGAAAAACCGTGTTCAGTTTTACTTGAGTTCTCATAAGTCATCTGGTGTGTTGGATCTAATTCATTCTGATGTGTTTGGTCATGTGAATCATCCTTCAATTTCTAAATCATTATATTTTGTATCATTCATAGATGATTACAGTAGAAGGACATGGATTTATTTTCTCAGAAGCAAATCTGAAGTCTTTAGTGGTTTCAAAGAGTTTAAAGATTTTGTTGAGAATTAGACTAGTAAAAAGATTAAGTGTTTGAGAACTGATAATGGTGGTGAGTTTTGTTCGGTAGACTTCAACATGTTCTATAAAGAACATGGGATTGAAAGGCATAAGACAAATCCTTACACCCTACAGCAAAATGGAGTTGCAAAGAGGATGAACAGAATGTTGATGAAGAGGGCTCGGAGTATGCTTAGTGGTGCTAGCCTCGAACAAAAGTTTTGGGTTGAAGCTATAGCCACTACTTGCTACCTAGTTAACAAGTCTCCTACTTTAGTTCTTGTTGATAAGACACCAATGGAGGTGTGGTCTAGTAAGAAGCCTTCATTGAGACATCTTCATGTTTTTGGTTGTGAGGCATATGCACATGTGCCTAAGGAGAAGAGGTCAAAATTGGAGAACAAGGCAGTTAAGTGTATCTTCATTAGCTATGGTGTAAGTGTGAAAGGGTACAAGCTTTGGGATCCTGTGGCTGAAAAAGTCTTGTATAGCAGAAGTGTTATCTTCAGAGAGGTAACACCTTCTCCTGTTGTTTTACAACTAGAAGAAAAAGAAAAGAAAGAGGATGTGGTTTAGTTTCCTACTACCCCTAAGAAGACAGAACCAAAAGACCCTATTGGACCTGATGATGAGGAGAGCTCTAGCAGCTCTAAAAGTTCAGAAGAAGAAGAACCTCAACCTCAGCCTTTGAGGAGGTCTACACAAAATAGGAGGCAACCTAAGAGGTTTGGTTATACATTGCTTGATTCTAGTTGTGCTTTTGCTTTGATTTCTAACACTGATGGGCCTAGAACTATGAAAGAGGCTATCGGTATGAAAGATGCAGGTTCCTAGAAGGAAGCCATGGAAGATGAGATGGTTTCTTTGGAAAAGAATAAAACATGGGACTTGGTGCCTTTGCCTGATGGACAAAAGCCTGTTGGATGTAAATGTGTGTTTAAGAAGAAATTTGGTGTAGATGATAGTGTTGAGAAATATAAGACCAGATTGGTTGCGAAGGGGTATTCACAAGTGGAGGGAATTGATTATGGTGAGATTTTATCTCCCATTGCAAAGATGACATCTATTAGGTTCCTGTTATCTCTTGCAGTAGCTTATGACTTAGAAGTGGAACAAATGGATGTGAAGATAGCTTTCCTTCATGGTGACTTGGAGGAAGAAATTTATATGTCACAACCTAAGCACTACATGGTGAAAGGTAAAGAAAATTTGGTTTGTAGGTTAAAGAAGTCTTTGTATGGTTTGAAGCAATCTCCTATGATGTGGTACTTGAAGTTTGATGCCTTTATGTTGTCCATTGGATTTCTGAGATTGAAATCAGATCATTGTGTGTATTACAAGTTTGACGATGATCGTATTCTCATTATTGCACTGTATGTTGATGATATGTTGCTGATTGGGAATGGTAAGAATATGATTTCTGATTTGAAGTCTCAGTTGTCAGCACAGTTTGAAATGAAAAACTTAGGGGTAGCTAGGTACATTCTGGGGATGGAGATCAAAAGAGATAGAGCAAACAAAAAACTTTGGTTAAGCCAAAGTATGTATGTGAAGACCATGTTGGAGAGATTCAGTATGGTAGATTGTAGACCATTGTGTGTTCCTGTTTCATTAGGGACAAAGTTATCTCTTAATGATTGTCCAAAGCCTCCTTCTGAGATGGAGGATATGAGCAGTGTGCCTTATGCTACTGCAGTTTACAGTTTGATGTATGCTATGGTCTATACAAGATTAGACATTGCCCAAGCAGTGGGAGTCCTTAGTCAGTTTATGGCTAATCTTGGATGAGTACATTAGGATGTGGTGAAAAGAGTGTTTAGATATTTAAGGGGTACTTGTCAATATTCCCTATGTTATCATGGTTATCCTATAAGACCTCTGCATTATATGAGTATTCATGGATTATGATTGGGCATGTGACATTGACAGCAAGAGATCCACTAGTGCTTACTTTTTTACCATGTTTGGTGGTGCTATTAGTTGGATCAGTAAGTGACAACCCATGGTTGCTTTGTCCATTACAGAAGTAGAGTACATGGTAGCAACTCATGCTTGTAAGGAAGACATTTGGCTTAAGAGGTTGTGTTTAGATATTGGTGTTGATGCAAGACATATTACTATCTGTTGTGACAGTCAAAGTGCAATTTGCCTAGCAAAGAATCCTACTTTCCATGCTAGAACAAAGCATATTAATGTTTAGTTTCGTTTTGTTTGAGATATGGTAGAAGATGGGAAGGTGATATTGGAGAAAGTAGTCACTTTGAAGAATGTTGCAGATATATTGACGAAACCAGTGGGTACAAAGAAGTTCAGATGGTGTTCAGAGTCTATGGGCCTCTTAGCCCCTAACAGTTAAATCTTGTCATTCTTTTGGCTCTTGCAAGGCGTTTGACAAGTGGGAGAATGTTGGGAATTAAGGTGTCTCAACCTTTGCAAATTCCTAGCATTGTTTATTTAATTGTGTATTTATTTATTGCCTAATTTTGTATTTACTTGCACATTCAGTTTGGTCTCTTAGTTGAGGTGGCATTGTGACATGTCATCCTACTTGGAATGTGACTTGGATGGTCAAGTCAAACTCACATGGATTTGGATGTCCCATTTGAGGTGGCACTAATATGCCATGTGTTAGCATCATGTGGTGTGTGGAAGAGGATATTCAATATGATAGAATCTATGACCCGTAAGAGCCAAGTATAGAGATTCCTATGACAAGTGGGGACAAGTGTCGGAGAGTATCTTTGCATGAGAGAAAGGTATCTTTGGGTGCCCAAGTTGGGCTATGACATGTTGTAAGAGGAATATGCTATTTTTAGTCATATATGATGGATTCTCTTATAACATTAAGTGTTGTCATGTTGCAGATTTTTATGACAGTTGTAAGATGAGTAAGAGCATATGTCATTGCCTATTTTTAGCATGGAGCATTCTTTTCTTGGGAAGTCAAATCTGCTATGTTATGATAGATGTAAGAGAGGTGAAAATGTGTTGGACAAGTGTCCTTTGAGTGTGTAAATGGCCATATGGCCAAGATGGACGCCTATCTCTAGAGGCTTCTCAATATTGCCTTATATCTCTATATATTGCATAGTTTTGGAGTTGTAGTTGCATAGTTTATATACAGGTACTGTTATGCTACCGGAATCACTCTAGAAATAACATTTCAAGACTCTTGGAAGAACTTGCATTGCAAGTGTATTGTAATCCTTTACAGATTTGTTAATACATTGTGCAGGTTTTAGAGTGTGGGGTTTTTCACCTAAAAAGGTTTTCTCCATGATATATCTTGTCTCTCTCTCTCTCTCTCTCTTTGTCTACATTCTTGTGTTGCACGCTTCTTGATGTAATATCTCTGTTATATGTTTAACATTTATGCAATTTTAAGGATTAAAAAGAATTTGCATACATCTCCCCTTATTAGATCGGTGTAGGAAGCATTTCCGTGTACCTTGCTTCGTTTCAGAAGCTTGCTATCAACACTGTAATTCCTTGCGTGTCATTGATCACTTTCAAAGTTTCATCCCTCAAGATCAAATATATTCTAAGAAATAGCTTATGTAATGTGAAATGTTTTTTATCATGAAGAATTTTGATGGGAAATCAAGACAAATAATTATAATTCAAGTGAGAAGCGAAGAGTCTTTGGATGGTGGTTAATAATGATGTAAATATGGAGAGGAATGAATGACAAATTACACAATGCAAAGGTAGATTCATTTATGATTGAGAGATTTTATGACCTATAATGTATAAGAAATTTTAATTTTGGATGTTGGATTGGGAAATAATTCTAGAAATGAAGTATGAATTTTTCAGGTGTTATTACAAATGATTGGACAAGAAATGCAATGTGAAGAAAATGGTAGAACGAAAGGATTTGGAGGATGAAATAGTCATAAAATATGAGGGAATTCACAACCATCTATGTTGTTATGGAGTAAAAAGTGGACACATGCCTTTTTACCTCCTAGTTTAGCTCCTACGTCCCCGTGTTTACACTCTAGAAGCAAATCATTCATCATGATGATAAATCCCTCAAAACCCATGTCAAATGGGAATAGGGGCCCATTTTATGCTTGAGTCCTAACCAAAAAGGCCCCTTGGGACTTGGGGCTCGCACCCAAGTCCACCCTAATTGGTCAGGGTAAAATCAAATGGATGTCGGCATAGGACTTTTAAATGGGTCCTCCCTTGTCAACTCTTTCAATTAATTTGTGAATCTTTAATGAATGAGAATATATAAACAAGTGTTTGAATTCATTTTCTTACAAGTTGATGATAGCAAGATTATGATATTGTGCAAAGGAAAATTCAAGGCATTCATTATGTTTGTGGCAGACTTGTGTTAGTATTGTGTTTGTTGCAGATTTGGAATCATCATCAACATCCTTATGAGTTGAAGAATCTTCATCCTCCTAAGAGCTTCACCGCCAAGGTGACTTTATCATTGTGTTTGAATCATTTCATCATCATTCGGATTATCTTTAGCCTCTGTCCTACAAGGATACACTCTCATTAACAATGGTGTTGGGAAAGCTTGAATGCTTACCTAGGATTTGACTAAGACAAATCCCTAAACACCATAACCCCCAAATCCCTTTTCTTCTTGTGTGCAAGTTACAGGTGCGGGAATGGCAGAAGTGAAGGCACAGGGAGGTTGCTTTAGAGATCAAGATTCCATATTTGAAAATAGAGTTAAAAAATTCACTTGTAGTAAACTTGGGTGCTAGCCCCAGTGTTCAGTAGCTAAATAGACCCTAGATTCAGCATCAGAGCATCATTTGTGATATTTTTCCAATTTTGAGCTATCAGATATCGAGACTTTCTAGACTTGAGCGCTAGCCTCTGTGTCTTTTGACATTTCAACTTCTGAGGGACAGGTTTGGACATCTCACTAATCACCTTGGTACTTTTAGATCCTAATTTGTTATTGTTGTTTCTCTATTATAAGCAAATTATCTAAATTCTAGGGTTTAGTGTATTGATTGGCCTAGGGTTTGATAATAGACTTGATTAAATCACATCTTTCCTCTACAAACAAGAGCATAAAATTAGTAGCTGAGTCCTCTTCCATCTTGTAGTGACTTGGGTCCATTTACAGGTCCTTGAATGTTGTAGTGAAAGGAGGGTTTGATCTAGTGCATTCATCATCATCATCCTCTCTTTTCCCTACTAAACATTTTGGTGAACCCACATTTTAATGAACTTGCATCTTACTGAGTGTTGAAATAAGATCTTGCATTACTTCATATCATACTTGTCATTTTACTTTGAGAAATCTTGCATAAATTTGAAAAAAAAAAAAAAAAAGCATTCTAGGCTTGCACAAAGGCATAGTTTTGCATTATTTTCATTGCATATTATTGGATACATTTTAATTTTCTAATTCTTACATCAGATCTGAAACAAATTATAGCACTTAATCATTTCATAATATCACATCTTGCATTTTCATACCTCATTTGTAAGGGTTTTGTTGAAAATTTGCATTTTTCATATAACCTAGTTTTTTGCAAAAAGCTAGGGTTAGTAGTCAAAATCTTATTTCAAAATTTTTTGCTCCTTTAAACACTCATTCAATTCTGATTTTGAGTTGTAGTGTTGCTTCAACAAGTGCATTCTTGCATTGAAATTTTAAATTTTGCAATTACACAGTGTGTATTTCAACATTTAGGGGTTTACACACTTTCTTCACACTTCTTTAAGAAAAATCTTAATTCATTCATCTTGCCTTGTCGTGTAGCACTATTTCCATCATACTTAATTTGTTTGTCGTCAAATCTGTGTGTTTTTTCTCTTTAAAAACCCGATTTCCTCAAACAAGTGCTTTGGTGTGAAACAGTCTCACATACATGGCTTCTCATCACAACAATAATGCTATGGTCCCTCCTCGAGTTTATAGGAAGAAGAAGACTCCTGAACCTAAAATAACCTTTACACCACATGATAGAACAATTGGAGACATTGAGGGACCTCTTTACATCACCACACATATAAGTGGATATCCTATAAGAGGGGTCCTTATCGACCCTAACTATATGACAAATGTGATTACTGAAGAGTTCCTCTATATGCATGATTTGATACAAGAATATTATGAGCCCACACACATGATGATTAAGATTACATTATTGATAAAGTAGTTAAGAAAACTTTGGAACAATCATTTGACATCATTCATACATCTGACCTATTTCATGTGAAACTAGACCATCCATGGCTCAAATCCATGAAAGCGGTCCCCTCTACAATTCATAAATGTCTAAAATTTCCTCACCAAGGGAGAGTGTATGTTGCCCACCATAGTAGATGGAAAGCTATGGTTACTCGTGGAAACTTCAACCTAGACTACTTTTGGCCACAATCTACTGAGCCTCGTCAACCAAGAGAAGATCAATTCTTCCTGGGATATCAAAGATACAAAGAAAAGTTAATAAAAAAGTTGGTTGGACCTCCTATTGAACAAGTAGAAAGTGAAGAGTAGCCTGAATTGAAAGAACCCCCTCAACCACAAGGTAAGGGATTTTTTACCGAGTTTCCTCCTCCGCCATCCTTACAAGGATCGGGAGATAAGAACAAAGCATTTCATCACAAAAAATCAATTTTGTACTAGCTTCCTTCTCTGAGATGTCAAAGACTATGGAAATTTATGAAAATCCTTTTGCAAAGACCACTAATAAAACAAGAAGGAATAGGCAAGAAAGAGATAGATGGAGAAAAAGACAAGCCTTAGCCTTATAAGCAACACCTCAACAAGAAAATATTCCACCAACTAATATTGAATCAACAAAGGAAGAGCTAAAGGTTGAAGAGTTAAAAGACAATGATTCAAGTTGGGAAATTGTACCTTATGTACCTATTTCCTCTTGCATTCAAGATTGGGAGGAAGATTATTTTCTCAACGACAACTGCTAGTTCGGTTGTGTAACAGGTAAGTATCTCTAATCCTTTTTAGCCACCTTTGTTGTAGCATCTCTTTGAGTTGCTCGCCTACGTGGACTTCTCTTATGTGTTGTGTTCCCTCGTGCTGTGTTATATGTTGTTTAGGTCTCCTTGGAAGAACCTTGACACTCTTGTAAGGTCAAGGATACAAGGAGATCACCTATGTTGTGACCATTCTTCTATTTGTCTCTACATTCTTCTACTTTCCTCTCCTTTATTTTATTGTTGTGTGTCATGACTTAGGGGCATACCATTGTGGAGGATATCTTGGGGGCATCTTCCCATGTTGTAAACCAAAGTCACTCTTGTCTCCTCTCTCATTTTATTGTTTAGATTCTTTAGTGACTATACTAGTCGACAAATGATGAAAACAAATAAATATTGATAAGGACCGTGTGTCCCTTTAGGAAGAAAGCAAAAATGGACCTAGTCCATATATGAAGATGGGGTTGATATATATATCTGACACTTGACTAGTAGAATCATTCTGTGTGATGTATCGTGTTGTGAAATTTGTTGTAACAAACCTTTGCAATACTCTCAATTTTCTCCAATGCACTTTGGATTATTTTTTATCTCACCTTGTTGCTACACTCAGTTCTGAGATACCTGTAGTATAGCCCAGTGACTATACTTAGTTCCGAACCCGCAAGTGTATCCTTGGTCTTTGATGTGACTTGATATATATGATTTATGCATAGCTTTCATGAATTGATTTGGTTGTTATCTTACAGTAAGATTTTCTAACCAAAACTTATATCTTGTTGATTATCCTAGAAAATCATATCGATGTGTTTGTGGGAACATTCGGCAATCATGGCACATGTCACTTTGGGGCATGGGCTTTGTGAAAGATCTTGTTCCCTTGGGTGTTTTCACGCTACCTTAATGTGCTTGATATCGGTAAGCGGGATCAACCACCTTAAGGTGGGGGCATATATAATGGTATTTGCTTGATGACTTTTGACATTGACAAAGCATGTTTGAAAGCCCTCATCGCGAGGTGGGATGGTGTATCTCTTGAGCTAGTGCACATCCTTTTAAAGAAAAAAGTCCTCATTGCGAGGTGTGATGGCATATCTCTTGAGCCAATGCACATCCTTTTATATAAAGCCCTCATCGCGAGGCGGGATGATGTATCTCTTGAGATAGTGCACATTCTCTTATACAAAGTCCTCATCGAGAGGTAGGGTTGGGTCTTGAATCATTCACCCTTAAGTGTGTCTTTGGTGGTTGTGGTAGTGTAGCTCAATCGTCAGGTGTGTTTGGTGTGTTTTAGATAGTGGAGTACAATGATGAGCTCCTTCTTATCGCCTGTGTTTGCCATGTATAAGATGTATAGTGTGTCTATGGCATATTATATTGTGCTTGTGTATTCTGTGTGTCTTCCATGTCTTTTTTGTGTGTCTTGCGTGTTTGTGGCAGGTCTAAAGTTGTGTGGTGATGAGCCCCTCCCCATGCTGTATGTGTTTGCGTGTCTTTACATGTGTGTTTTGTTTACTTTAGTTAGCATTATATATATATGGATATGTAATTGCTTACTCATGTCTTCTCTTCATGTTGTCTTTGTATCTTGCGTGACTGTATTCATGTCTTCTCCATATATTGCATGCTTCCACTGTCTTCTCTATGTATTGTGTGCTTCTTACTATATTCACTGTGTCTTATGTGACTGTTAAGTGTTTTCTTATGTTTGCCTAAGTTTGGGGGCTAGAAATAGTCCTTCAAGCTTAGGGTGTGTATTCATTCTAGTGTTTGATGTGTTTGGTATGTTTCGGTTGTACTTTAATGCATGTGAACATTGTATCGCAGGATCGCACACACATTAAAGTGGGGGCTAAATTTTATGGATTAAAAAGTGGACACATGCCTTTTTACCTCCTAGTTTAGCTCTTAGATCTTCATATTTACACTCCACAAGCAAATTATTCATCTCGATGAGAAATCCCATGAAACCCATGTCAAATGGGAACTAGGGGCCCATTTTATGCTTAAGTCCTGACCAAAAAGGCCCCTTGGGACTTGGGCATTCGTGCCCAAGTCCACCTTCATTGGTTAGGGTAAAATCAAATGGATGTCGGCATAGGACTTTTAAATGGGTCCTCCCTTGTTAGATCTTTCAATTAATTTGTGAATGTTTAACTGATAAGAATATATAAACAAGTGTTTGAATTCATTTTCTTACAAGTTGATGATAGCAAGGTTATGATATTGTGCAAAGGCAAATTCAAAGCATTCATTGTGTTTGTGGAAGACTTGTGTTAGTATTGTGTTTGTTGCAGATTTGGAATCATCATCAACATCCTTATGAGTTGAAGAATCTTCATCCTCCTATAGGCTTCACTGCCAAGGTGACTATCATTGTGCTTGAATAATTTCATCATCATTTAGATTATCTTTAGCCTCTATCCTACAAGGACACACTCTCTCATTAACAATGATGTTGGGAAAGCTTGAATGCTAACCTGGGATTTGACTGAGGCAAATCCCTAAACACCACAACCTCCAAACCCCTTTTCTTCTTGTGTACAGGTTACAAGTGTGGGAATTGCAGAAGTGAAGGCACAAGGAGGTTTCTTTATAGATCAAGATTCTAGATCTAAAAATAGAGTTTAGAAATGAACACCCATAGCAGACTTGGGCTCTAGCGCCAGTCTCCAGCAGCTAAAATAGACCCTAGATTCAACATCAGAGCATCATTTGTGACATATTTCTAGTTTTGAGCTATCAGACATCAGGAATTTCTAGACTCGGGTGCTAGCTCCAGAGTCTTCTGACATTTCATCTTCTGAGGGACAGGTTTGGATATCTCACTGATCACCCTGATACTTTCAGATCTTGATTTTCTATTGTTGTTTCTCTATTATAAGTTGATTATCCAAATTCTATGGTTTAGTGTATTGATTGGCCTAGGGTTTGATAAAAGGCTTGATTAAATCACATCTCTCCTCTGCAAACAAGAGTATAGAATTAGTAGCTGAGTCCTCTTCCATTTTGTAACTTGACTTGGCTTGGTTTTGCCCTTGAATGTTGTAGTGAAAGGAGGGTTTGATCTAGTGCATTCATCATCATCATCCTCTCTTTTCCCTACTAAACACATGTCTATTCCATTGGCAAGAAAAACCCTATGGAATATGTGATCTGTAGAAAAACTTTCTTGTCATTGAAATCAAATCCCTAATGTGGCAGTATTCTCCTCGGCTAGAATGGATCATTTTATGCCATGCACCATAAACACTACGAAACCCCCACGCAAATAAATCTGTAATTTCCTTCTTGACTATTTAAAGATAAATGTGGTGTAAAATGGTGTAGGATTTAGGGTAGTGCGTGACAACAATGGATAGCAATAAATCTCTTAAAGAATGGGTTATATCAATATTGAAAATCTAATCCACATCAGACAGGCATATCAAGAATTTATGTAAGGATTTCTTTCACTAGCTCACATAAATTAATAATGATAGTATAAAAAATAAATCTTACCTATATGTTTATTGAGGCTAGTAACTTGTTTTCCGATAGTGATTTCCAGTTTCTAAGAATGCGATATTCTTTAACTGAAAGCTAATTAAGACATAATCTTTAATAGATCTTATTAAACAATATCCACTTCAATAGTCATAGGTCAATTTTGGACGATAAAAATAGGACAAATATTTACCAAATTTTAGTGTGGCTAAGGTGTAAAATTGCTATTAACTATTTAACCATTGATCTGGATGATGTTTAAGTAGATTGGTCTTTAATAGGCAGTAAGAAGCTTTACTTGCTTTTCATATTTTTAACATTACTCCACCTCAATCGAAGGCTCTTCTATGGGTGATAAAATGTTTATCCACCTCACAAAAGGACACCCTGGGTTCCCAAAGTAGAATGCCTCTTTATGTAACATCCCAACTAGAATATTAAATAACACTAAACACAAATAATGCAAAAATCTCATTTCTCTTTTTTTATATAATGAAATCCAATAATAATACATTTGCAATTTCCAAGTATAATACGTAATTTCAAATGATGGTCGCTTCACATGCGACTAACAAATTTCACATTTTTATCATGAACATATAACAGATGGTCGCATTCCTTGTAACTTACAATATTTATCAATTTCATTTACATAATAAGTAATGTTTCTTGTTCACAAGTCTTTGACAACAATTGCAGGAGGGAGAGAGAGCATCACCCTGGTGCTTTTTCTCCAACCATAGATGGGAGGTCCCCTACTCACCTTCCTTCTGGAAGTGGCCCTTCCCTTCATGAGGGTTTAGATAATGAGAAACAATTGATTCTTTGTGCCATCTGAGAACTAATGAAGTGTCCTAGCTAATAACAATCAAGCTTACAACTCTAGTCTATCTCTAGCTATGTATAACCCATTATGACTGTTCAACTATCTGGTACATAGTGAACCAACAATGCAAGTGGTGAATTTTGCATTACTTTGGCCAAATATTCATATAAATAAAGTTGTATGTTTACTCACTCCTATCTTGACTTGGAGACAACATTCTTATAATTTAGTAAATAATATATATATCAACACACTTTGACTTGTTTACTCAATATCAGTCTTAAAGACATAAAATATACCCTTTACTCTTAGTCAACTAGACAAGTATAAGGTGAGATCTTAGGTGACTTAAGAAGTGTACATTGAGCCCCTCTTTGCATCCTTACAATCGAGGGTCTATGATGACTTGCCATCTACTCAACAGCTTGTCAACCCATTTCCGTGCTCAATAAATTTAGTATTCTTTTAGAACGATATGCAAAATTATGACATTAAGTCATAGGTTTGATGATTAAAGACTCTATCTATCTTAGTCTAGGAATATATATTCGACTTATAATTTATCAAAGAAAAACAATAACTTCATAAAGCTTCATATTGAATACATTTCCTCTTGTATATCAAAAGAGAATTCCAAAATAATAAGTAGTCTCAATCTTCAATGAATAACTATAGAAAATTGACCTTTCATTGCCATAGTGAGTGTATTTTATGACAATCTTGTGGCTATTCTTAGCCTAGATTTGGGTAAATTTAATATTCCTTTTCAAAACTAGGATAAATATAGTTTGTGATAACTCTTAGTTACCTAAAAGAATAACATCTATAGAAAACTAATATTTTTTTGCATATTAACAGAATGAGAAGTCTAAATATCAAGTGCCTTTAAACAAATACATCGACTAACATCAAGCTTTAAGCTTTTAATAACATTCAAGTGATGATATCTTCTTTATTAGTTAGTTATGACTCTTCCATAGGATACTATGAAAACATAGTTTTTTTACTTCAATTTTTCACAAGGAAATATAAGACTCTCAGTTTGCTACAGTTTACTAAAAATCTCTTATCACTTGATATGATAAAATTGAATGACTTATATTGACCTTTATTCAGGTCATTGAGCACACCAACATTCGGCCTTACTCAGGTTGAATTAATCAAGGCATAGCTTGTATATATTACTCGGTCTATATGTACAGTCGACCCTTATGGTTTCTACAAGGTTTATTTAAGAATAACCTTATATGGTTTATATATAAAACATAATAGCCATTCGGCTTGACAAACACAATCACACGACTGTACAAGCTCAGTCATGATACTCACAACATAGAATAACATATATAATATAGAGATATTAATACATAATACAATTCTTATTGTCAACCATTATATGGTATAAAAATACAGACAGAAACCGTTGTTAAAGACGTATCAACATTAAAGTCAAACAGATATAATATTTTATTATATCATGCATATCATTCGACCTCTTAAGGCACACAAATTAGGTTTTAATAATATAACTTCTGTTACATCCCTCTTTTTGAAAACAATTATGTTATTTACTTTCTTGCAAATTTTAGTAATTTATTATGTTGTGAACGACATGAAAATTGACGATTTATCTTACAAGTTGTTATATGGAATTGTGGAATCTAATGATTACGATCAAGATGATATTGTAGACTAAATGTCTTTATAATAAATGCAATGATGTTTGGATATATTATATTTGGATCATAGGTGCTTTGACCACAAAATTGTATGTGAGTTTGTCGATGCAGGAACAGGTGGACCGTGTTCGACGGAAGAGAAAATATCTTCGAGAGAGAGTATAGACTCTGGAAACTAACCAAAGGTGTTTGTCACTAAGATCGCCAAACAGATAGATAAACCTGGGAACCAACAAGTAAGTCTTGTTTGTCGGTTTGGGTAGTAAATTTGATGTCGACGTCAACGGAAAAGTATAACATCCTAGTCGAAAGTCGTCTTGTAGAATCTTGGAGTCGTCGAAGGCGTCTTAAGGCCATAATAGTAAGTTGACTTATTTAGACGTTTAATATTTCATTCATAAGTATTTGATGAACCATCTTGTGGCGAAATAGTAAATCTTGTCTCGTAGTCGAAAGATGCGAGAAGTCGGCTTTGTGCGTCTAACGGTGTAAGAAACTTGTTTGTGTTATGACCAATCCGTCGTAATGGTCGTAAAACGCGTCGAATTGTGTCATGAATTTATTTTCCTTTCTTGTAGATCGACGAATGTCGATTTGAAGCCTTAATGTGGAATAATTGGTTATGATCGTCGTTTAGCTTGAGTCCTTTCTTTTGACTCTGACCGCGAGTTACTTTGGTCTAACCTCGAGTCGCTTTTCTAAAGTGATCTTTATCTCCTTTACTTGTTCAACCATAGAGATGCTTTTGGCATTTATTACCCATTTCTTGTTGTGTTTAAATTCTCCATTCATCTTTCAGTTGCTCTCCAAGGTTAGAGGTCTTTTTGCGGAAGAATGATGAAATTGCTATGTGGCGTTGTCATTTAGAACCTCCTTTTAGGTTGGGACCGCTGCAAGTGTGGAGTCGGATAGTTGCATTTAAATATCGACCTTGTGGATAGCCATCTGTTGGTTAGATTACGAAACCCCAGTTAGCAGTAGTCTTTTCCTTCACTGTGTTGTGGCGAATCATGCCGTGGTTAATTAGTTAGATGACAATTAATGCTGATGCTCCCTCATCCGAGAGAGGGTGATCAGGAATCGTCGTAAGGTGGGAATAGAATCGGTTAGCAAGGTTTAATGTCAGTTATTCTCTACCGATGGAGGGAATCTTCTAGGTTGTGGTCGGAGTTTAGAGAGTGGTGTTAGTGACTGTCGCAGCTTTGGGGAAAGGAAATGCGTATCGGCAGAAAAAAAAGGGACCATCTCTAACCCCGCGTCATGGAGAGAGGGGACGGTTGGAGAGGTGGCGAAAGGAGAGTAAGGAGTGGGAATGATGGAATAGTTCGCAGAGTGAAGGACAAGAGGGAGCAGACAGTAAAGAAGGTGATAGTTGCTAGGTTTCAGGGACGTGTAGAGAAGTTAGAGAGAAAAAGGCCGTCGAGATTGCTGCAGAGGGGGAGAAACGTCAGTAAGGAAGATAAGCGACGGGAGAGAGAGTGGCCTGGGGGAGAAGAAAAACAAAAGAGAAGAAACTGCATTGAGAGAGGGGAGGATTTTGAGTTCGGCATCGTTAAGAAGAGAAAAACGGCAGTGAGAGTGGGTGCTACAGAGTTTAGTAGTAAGAGAGTTTTAGTTTGGAGGGGCTGTCGTGGTTGGTAGGGAGAGAAACATGTGAGGAGATATTATCGACAGCAGAGTGAGAGGTGGGTCGCTGTGTTGAAGGAGAGTGTTCGTTCTCTTGGAGCAGTGATCAGTTATCTGGAGAGAGGGGCTTCTGAGTAGGAGCAACAGAGAGAGAGACATCTGTGGAAACATCGGGGGTTGGAGCAACTTCTAAGTAGTGATTAGTTTCTGAGGGAGATTGAGCTTTAGATAGTGTGAAACGGTAGTGAGTTAAAAAAAGAGGCATTTGTAACCTTCATTGTGGAAGGTGTTGTGTGTTTGAAAAGAGGAAATAAACGTGAAGGATCGAAGGGAGGCTTCGGCACTACTATGCTCTTCATTGCTGAGTAAGGTAATATTCTTACAACAATTATGATATCATAATAATGTATTTTACTGTGATGCTGTGACAAGTTCTTCATTGTAAATGTATTATTACTGTATTATGATAGAAGAAACCTCAGTGACAATAATGTTGCTGTTGATTAGTAAGCACGAACTTGGATAATAGATTATTACTTTTCTTGGTAGATGCTGTAAGACGAAAGAACATAGGTCACCATGTGCTTACCTCTAAGATTGATCAATCCATGATTGCTAATGTGAACTACAAACTTCAAAAGACGTAAAATATTAAAGAATTCCTTCAAGGACAGAGATATCAACTTAAAACTGCCCTTGGGCACTTGAATCAATAAGCTCCGTAGAGAGAAAATATTTTGGGAGAGATAAACCACAGATTTAAAACATGATTGACGTAAACGTTCATGTGCTCAATAGCCGAAGTTGTAGTTACAACTAGTTTGGGTCATATTCATCTTTTATCTTTTGATAGAGGTCGACCGTGCATTGGTCATCTCTAAAGTCGTAATAAAGACTCCCAAATCTTTTTATTATTTTATTTTACAATTTTTAACTCATTAACTCTTGCGATATAAATAGACTCAAAAAGGGAAATAGGAGTTAACGTACTTGTGGCGAAAAACTGTCATGGTTTTGTAACGAGCATGTAGAGTGGAAAACCCGCATGTGGAATCTAGATTACGTTGCATGTGACGACTCTAGTTTCGTTTTGTAGCCCTTGAGAGTCTAGAACCCCTAAATTCCGGGATAACGGAAATATGTTTAAGATACTTGAGTGTGTTGTGTAAACATGGGAACCGAGTAAACGATTATGAAACCACTTAGGAGTGGGCGCTTATAAACAATGTTTTTACATGAAAATGGGTTTTGAAACTATGAACTCGGGATTAGAGTAAATGTTGCGCCATGCGCTACTACAGGAGGAAATCCTAAATCCTTGAGGTTATCAAGGTCGTCAATTAATTCAAATTAAACAAATTGGGAAACTGTAGGATTTCGACCAGTTCAAGTCGAGTAGGGTGGGTAAACCAAGTTCATGCGTTTTTAGAACGCTAATAAAATACAAACCCTTTGGCCAAGGTGGTGTACTATCCTCAAGTGCATCGAACGTTCACCGTAACTGGATGGCGTTTCTTGTGGAGTGGCGTGCATGACTAGAGGGTATTTAGGGATCTGTACGATAACAAGACACGTAGGTTACAACACCAGAGCTCAGATGGCAAACACCGATGGTTATCCTAAGTCTATCCTCTTGAGTAGGGTAGGGCCACTTTCGGTTAGGAAGGAGTGCGGGAGACCGATGGTCTGTGGTTGGAGGTTAAGCTCCTTGAAGATACTTTCTCTTCCAAATACTGAGGAATGCCGAGTCTTGAATGTGATGGGTCGACAATCGAGATGCATGATAATGGTATGTTTCCAATACTTGATGTTTCAAGAAAATTTCATTGGTTAGAAAACAAAATGTTTAATGTATATCATTTCTTTTAGCTTTATGAAAATAAGATCATGTTTATGATAAAATGAAAAATGTTGTATTGGATTATAGATGAGTTACTTTTGTATTTGATTATCTGTAAAAAAAAAAATTAATTACCGATGTGAAAACTTAGTTAATTCTTGTCATTTCGGATTTGGATGTTATAACTTCCATCTATTGTTTCTTGTAGACATAAGCTAGCATACACAATGAATCTACACAGTACATTGAGGATGGTATGCTTACCTATAATGCTATACCAAGTAGAATGATACCCCACAACTTCATTTCCTTCTTGCTTCCTTCCAAACCAGAGATTCAATCACTTCCTTCTTTCTTCCCTCTTGCTTTGTGCAAGAAAGAATCCTATTAAATCCTTTCTCCCCACTACTGTCAGTTATGCAACTACATACTCACTTACTCTCTGCTATTCCCTCAGCCATTCGCGGCCTCACATGATGGAAAAACGAGAGCATGGAGCTACTACTCTTCCCCACTCCTCTAAGCATCTAGGGAAAAATATGATGGGAGGACCTATCTACCATAGACTTTTACTCTCACTCAAACTTAGACATTATATTTAATCATAACTAAGCTTAAATAAAAATAATAATTTAAAATAAACAATAGTACACCTATTTTATAGATGTCACTAATGCATTCTTTTGAATGCTTTAATTATGCTTATTCATGAGCACAATTATCGACAGTGGATTCTCACAAAGTTGACTTAGAACTTTATGACAAAACTAAACTTGTTTAGTCGATTACTCACGTCGACTTGGAATTCAAAGACGTACACTACCTTACTAACTGTCGACGTAGAAGATTAAGCCATCGAGATGGTGATGACAAAAATAAACAAGTATGGAATGATCTCTATGTTAAAAATATTTCTGAGATGACCAAGAACATAATGATTAAGACTTAAAATCCAAAATTGACATATCCTCTAATGAGTGTGTGTGAGTTTCTAGATAGCACAAGGATCGTTGTATTCATGCGATCTAGCACCCTCTCCATGGTGATACTCTATCTCCTCATCTTGGAGGGAGAAAAACATTGTTCTTGCATAGATCTCATGTACACAATGCGTAGTTAGTCCATTAACGCAATAATAATAAATTTTAAATAATCAATTTCATCACATTTTCAATAACATGAAATAAACTTATTTTCTTAAGCTATTATAACTTCATAATCATCATATTTATTTCACTTTTAACTAACTATTCTTGAAATAACAGATGAATTAAGTTTGTGTATAAAAATGGGGTGTAACACTTAGCATAATTAACAATTCCAAAGACCACCTCACTGAGCAACAACCGTTCCACCAATCTGTTTCTTTGGGATATTTTCCTAGCTAGACTAATAGACAACAAATTGAAGAGATCTCATTTTTGAAATACAAGACAAAATGTTAAGGATCAATTAATTTTGATAAAACTAACATTTCAACAAGACTTATGTTAACAATCTTAAAGTCCCTTTTAAATCTTTAGTCTTAAAAACAAACAACTATTTAATTTAATTTTTTTTTTTGGGTACTCTGGAGGTATCCCCACGACCCAGCCCAACGATTCTTTACGTGCCTTGCCTCGGGCTTACATATTGCCGAGTTTTGGGGCACAGTAGGGGTGAGCGGAGGTGAGACTAGTCCGACAGGGATGAGTGCGGAGCCTGCAACCACGCTGCATCAGTTTAAACTGGGCCGAGAGAAACAACTATTTAAAATATTACATTAATACAATCCATCCATCAGAGAAATAAAACATAGGCTTAGCTTTTCAATAATGTGTACAAAATAGATCATGCAATTTCTCTCGATGTATCAATCTTTAGTCTAAAAAACAAACAACTATTTAAAATATTACATTAGTACAATCAATCCATCATAGATATAAAACATAGGCTTAGCTTTTCAATAATGTGTACACAATAGACCATACAATTTCTCTCCATATATCCATTTCTAGCTAGAGTCACATTTTGTATGAGAAAAAAAAACATTTTAAATGCAATCATGCCTTTACCTTATCTCAACAATCCACCACATATTCCCTGATGAGGACATGTTAAGGCTATGTATCAAATGACATGAAGAAATGGATATTCCAAGCTATACTTTCACGCAAAGCTGGGGCCCCTATTTGTTGAAGTGTCACAGCTGTGGGGATTACGACAACACCTATGTTTTTTCCATAAATAGAAGAGTCAAGTGATGGGCTAGCTTTAACAAGTTGTCGCTAGGCAACCCCTCCTTTATGATACATTATTCCAATTGTCGGGGTGGTCCCTTCGATATCTCAAAATCCAGCCTGCTCACCAACTTCACTTTGATTGTCCTTTACTCTCTTTCAAACCTAGCACTGAACACATGAAACACATGTTAAGATACCTTGTTAAAATAATATAATATAAATACCACCTCCACATTTATTTGTCCTTTACCCTCTTTCAACGCTAACGCTAACACTAAACACAATATGATATAAATAATTAGTTGTAAAGGGGATCCAAGTTCGAATGCCCAAGAACTTTTATTTCCAAAGAGATTTGAAGAAAGAGCAGATTATTTTTTTCTATTATTTTAATATCTATTTTAAATATAGTGTTGTAGTAAATTATTTCTTCCTATTCATAATAATATTATGAAATATTTAAGAGTACACGAATCATTATTTCTTAATGTATGTACTACCTTATACTATAATTTTTTGACCAAACCAGATTGCAATTTGATTGAATCTAGATTCATAATCATACACTTTGTATATAAACAAAAGATACCAAAGTCAGTACTTCTAGTTATAACTTGTAATAAATGTATGATGGCCATGATAGATTATAAAAACTTTGTAGCTAAGCTTAGATATTGAATATTGAATATTGAAGATGAAAAATTAAAAATGTTTTATATAATAAAATCTTACATATCTATGAAGTTCAAACAAAAAAAATAGAATAACAATGAAATTAGTGATAAACAAAAGAATTCAAAATATTCAAAATATTTTGTTAATCCTAGTTTGATTGATCAAACCTATTTTTCTAACATTGTGAGATTAAAAACAAGAATGAATATTGCTAAAATAAGGTCTAATGTTGTTGACCTCCATAATGAAATTTGTTATTGGACTAACCCAAAAACACTCCTAGGTGAGGAAATTTGTGAAATTTGCAACATACTAACAATATGCTAATAAAATTGACGATAAACATCATTTCCTTCTAACTATCCCTATAACAATGTGAGAATTAAATTCACTTGACTCCATAAATCAAATCATTTCCAATACCTTTTGAACAAGAAATGCAACTGTATTTTTTTATAGTGTTCCATAAGATCACATTTCTTTGATACAACTTGTCAAACAGTTCACATACCTTCTGTATGCTTCCACATTTTGCATGCATGTCTATTAGGACATATGTAACTATAACATCTAACAACAATCCACTTTTGATTGTGTTTTGATGGATGTTGATACCCTATTCTAAAGCTCCCATTTTGGCATAATATGGGAGGATGCTATTAACATTTGTAGAGTTAGGCCCTACACTTACCAATTCCATTTGCTTAAGATATTCCAAGACCTGTGCATTAAAAGCCATTGTTTGCATATTGTACAATCATTCTGAGACCAAATCTCTTTTTAAGGCATTTTTTAAAACATTTTATGTGCCTTGTGTATACTTTCACATTTTGCATACATGTCTACCAAGGCACTTCAACAATATGGGACACAAATATGTTTTTGATTACACTAATATGGAACTCCATCCCTTGTTGTAAAGATCCCATTTTAGCAGAATAGGGAGGATGCTAGCAAAGGTTGAGGAATCCAACTTTACGCCTCCCCATTTCATTTTCTTAAAATTTTATAAGGAAAATTTGACAAATCTATTTATGTATATCAAATAATCATTGTAATCCATGAAACCATGTTCTTTTGAGGTATTTTGTCAAATAGACATTGCATGTTTATATTTTTTGGAGTATTTTTATGCAATGTTTAGCCAACACTCTTCAAATATATTAGATTTTTCTTTATGTATAATAAATCTTACTAATTTATTACCACTTACATTTCTATATACTATTAAAATAATAGACCCAACGTTTAACTTCAAGGCTGACTTTTAAAATTTTATTAAAATGATTAGTAATTATGTTGAGAGGCGTAACACAACAAAAGGTGGAGTGCAATGGTGTGAGCTTTAACTATTAAAGAGCTGACATAAAATAATAATAAAAATAAAACCATAGCATATATATATATATATATATATATATATATATATATATATAAACTAAAAACTATAAAATAATTGTTAAGGTAATAAAATAAAATAGAATAACTCTTAAGTAAATAAACTAACTATAAAATAACTCTTATGTAAATAAAATAAAATAATTCTTTATTGATATAAACATCCCACAAAATAAAATATAAATATTTTATATCATTTAGATGTAATATAACTCTTAAAATAAACATTGTTTAGATAGATATTAAAATTTAAAAGTAGTTTTTTTTTCATTTATTTTTTTAATGAAAAAATATTTTTAACTAAAAGTTAAAATAAATAATTATTTAAAAAATATTACTTACTAATTTATTTATAAAGTATATTACTTATTATATTTTTATTTACTTAATATTTAATTATCATTTACTATTTTTAGAATCAAATTACATAATAATTTTTTTTTTTTTTTGGAAGGTTTAACTACACAATATGGGAGGAGCCTTAGGCTAAAATATCTTCATTTGAGAGCCAGAGGAGTATCCATTCTACCAGATTCACTTATGGTAGATCCCAACTTCATCCCTTATGATGTCGGAACCTTGCACTTAGCAAGACTTGATCCGTAGTGGGCTCATTGACTAATAATCTATTTTAGTTATAATAGTATAAATAACTCTTTGTATAAAAATAAAGTAAATAAAGAAAGAAGAATGTAAATAAATCAAAATAATTATTAAATAGTTTCAAAGTAAAACTAGCATACCTATCTTTTGAAAAATCTATGTAAAAGATGGTAAGAGATATCATTCTTGAGGTGCCTATTCTCCTTTAATTGAAAATCCGGTAAAAAGTAGGTGCTTAGAGAATGATATTTCTCAACATCTTTTACATATATTTTTCAAAAGATAGGTATGTTAGTTAAAAAATATGACTAATATTTTGAATTTAATGGTTAATGTTAAATATGTTGTAAAAAATGTTTATTTACTATGAGGTGTAGGTCTTTTATTTGATCAAGGAAGAAGCCAAATAATTTGCATATATATTACCTTTTGAGAATGTATTGATCATTTTAATAAAAAGGTTGTAATTTAATAACATACAATAGGTTGAATGTTTATAATGAGGAAATCCAATTGATGGATTTAACACTTATTAACACTAATTTTTCAAAAAAACTCTTTCCATATCTCTCTCATCCTCTTATTATCATCTAATTTTCATCTCTTCTTTTACCTTAATATCTATTCTAAATAAATAGTTGTCAAAAAATTATTTCTTCCTATCCACAACAAAGCTTTGAAATATTTATGGTTAAAGGAACCATTATCTCTTAATGTATGTAATACTTCATAACATATTCTTTTGACAAAAACTAGATTGCAATTTGATTGAATCTATATCCATGATCATACACCTTGTGAACAAAAGATACCAAAGTTAATACTCATAGTTATAACTTATCGTAAAAGTATGAGGACCATATTAGATTATAAAAATGATGGCTAAAGACTTTGAAGCTAAGATTAGATATTGAAGATTTAAGATTGAAGATGAAATTTTTAAAATTGTTTATGTAATAAAATATTACATATCTATGATGTTCAACAAAAATATAGAACAACATTGAAAATTAGTGATAAATAAAAGATGAAATATTACAGATATTTTATTAATCCTAGTTTGATTGATTTATTAGTGTAGGTTTTTCTTTTCCTTAGTTGGATATTATGTATTTTTTACATGTATCTAGTTTACCTTGCTTAGTTGTAGTGAGTGGGTCATAGTATATGACATCTTTTATGAGTGTAACTCCAACCTATTTTTTGTAGCTATAGTTGCTTTTCTTATATTGGTTGATCTTGCATCTCTCTCTCTCTCTCTCTCTCTCTCTCTCTCTCTCTCTCTCTCTCTCTCTCTCTCTCTCTCTCTCTCTCTCTCTCTCTCTCTCTCTCTCTCTCTCTCTCTCTCTCTCTCTCTCTCTCTCTCTCTCTCTCTCTCTCTCTCTCTCTCTCTCTCTCTCTCTCTCTCTCTATATATATATATATATATATATATATATATCCACTCCTCTAACTTATTATTCAATTCAAGCTTTTTGAACTCTTGTAATTCTTTTTTTTTCTTCTTGAGTATTTATATTTTAGTGTGGGAATTAACTCTATTCCACTATTTCAACTTCATATCATTGCTAGAATAGTTTTATTTAGTCTATTTTGTGTAGGTCAGGTTTTTTTTAACTTGCATATATATTACTAATAAGAAGGACAAGTACATTAAGTGGCTAAGAGAGCCACTCCATCAAAATTACATCATATAGAATGTATCCTCTTATCATAGAATCTAGCATGTTAAAACATCAGAATCACAACAAAAAAACTAGTTACAACATGATTTATATGACGTCTTCACTATTTCTAATCCTTTCTCTCACTATATTTTCCTGCCATTTCTCTGCTCATGTCCTTGTATTTCCTTTCTTGTTCAAAGTTTTTGTTATCCTATTCCATCCTTGTAGCCATTTTCTATTGTTCTTCCATCTTCAATGTATCTCTGTTTCAATAATCTTTGTTGTCACTGCTAAGGAATTAGTCCCATCCTTCAAAAGTTCCTATTTTTGGTAAGACCCTTAGAAAACTACTGTCTATATCAAAATTCTGGCACATAAATTCCACTATTCCCATTTCATCATCTTTCTTGTTGTTTGCCAGCAAATGTTGTTGTACCCATTATGCATTTCCATGTATTCCTTGTGAAAACTTGGATCAAATATTCTATAATCATGTGACCAGAATTCTACAGTTTGGATGTTAGATCTATATACCATAGCCAAACTATCATGCCGACATTTTCCATGCGGTCATGACATGCATCACACGTGTCATATCCACATTTGTTATGTGGTCATGACATGAAATATCAAAAAAATTTCCACGCTTCCCTAGAAACCCCCTTGCATGCGTAAGCGTGCTCGGTGGCATTATGCTTAAGGCGTAACATTACAGTTGAATGTGGGTTAATACGTTCACATGCGCATACCAATCGCAATGAAGGCCAACTAGGGGGTCATCGCGACGCAGTTAATGTCGCCAATAGGGTTAAGATTAATGATCGAAACCCTAAGTTAACCTATGTGAATGAAGGGAACAATAACCAAAAGCCAAATGCATGAGAGGATGATAAAATCCAGAATTCAAATGATGATACTCAACAAAAAACATTATTATATTCTCTGACAAGGTTAAACTTCACTAACCTAGCTAATCCCTAAATTCTGGGAAAATCTGGCAGCATAACACCTCACGGGCATGAATAGGGTTTATTGTACTAAAGCTAATTTTAATCAAAAGGTTTACTGAATTGGTTTAAATTACTTACGTCTCACTAACTAAATAGGTAAATCAGATGATTAAGTTAATTGATCATTTTTCAACAAAGTTTGATCATTTGTTCTCCTTCACGTTTTCTATAATTTTATGTTTTTCAACAAGGTTTGATCAATTTGTTCTCCTTCACGTTCTTGATAATTTTATATTTTTTCAATTAAGTTCAAACAATTTGTTCTCCTTCACGTTCTCGAACAATTGGAGTTAACTCTGCGTTATTTACATTATTCCTAATTTCTTGGTAGATCAGATCTTGGAAACAAGATTTACTAACTTCGTATAAATAAGTTTACTAGGTTTCCGATCTGGGTTTATGCCAACATCAAATTTATTTCCGTTAATTAAATTGGCTCCACAAGATTAAAGGAATATTAAATTTGATTAATATCATGATCTAATCTGTTATTTAACTTCCATTAACAAATAAAAATAATATTTTAAAAGGAATAAAGTTTTACCATTTCATTAATTATCTTCCAATTTTTCCTATGTCAATTTCTAACTTATAGCAATGAACAAAAAAATAAAACAAGAGGGGATTTTAAATTATAAATTTGATTTTAAATTCCCTCCTTGCCCTGATTTCTTCCAATATTAAAATATAATTTTCTTTATTGCAAAAACCCTAGCCCTATTTTTTTTTTTAAAAACCCATGCTATTTCTCCTCTTTGTTTTCACTTTTATCTTTCTTTCTCTTTTTTCTCATTTTCTCATTTATTTATTTACTTTTTCCTTGTGATTTGATTATAGGTTTGATAGCCACATATGAAATGCATATGATGGCATTTGTAAATACATACATACATACATACATACATAGTGTTTATAAAACAAGGTTTTCTTTCAATAAATATATCTATATGTTTCTTTTTTCTTTGTTGCATTTATAAAAATGCCAAACCCTAAATAATTATTTTTGTGTTATTGGCAGGGAGGAGGGACAGGGGTGGCCGCAATGGTGGCGGCGGCAGCGCTGAGGGAGTGGTGGAGGTGCTACCGAGGGAGGCTAGAGGGTGGAGATCCGGCGGAGGGTGGAGTGGAGGTGACTAGTGTAGGGGTGGCGGTGGTAGGAGGAAGCCACAGCGCAGACGGGAGGGCAGAGCTACAGGGGGTGTCGTGACTAGCAAATGGTAGAGGCTGCAACAGATATAGGAGGGGAGTGTGGGGAGGGGGATGGAGCCCCCACCCACATCCCATATGATGGGGTGTGGGTGGGGGCTTCGCCCCCCTCCCCACACCCAAAAACTGTGAAGGCTCAACGGTGGGGGGAGTTCGAACCCCCCCACCATACCATATTGTCTACACTATAAAAATAATACACGACTACAAAAAATACAGTCTCTTTAAAATTTCTTAGCGCTTTATTTTTATTTAATATTATTATTATTTTTTTAATAAGATTCATTTAATATTATATATATATATATGTATATATATATTAATATATACTCATACACAGAAGTTTCAAATTTACAGTTTATTTTAAAATGAAATAAATTAATATATATAAACCTTTGTATATAAATATTGTCTATGAATTTTATTTGACAGCCTAATAAAATCAATTTATTTGTAAATACATTTAAAAAATACATTCATTCAAATTTCACAAAATTTATATATATATATATATTGTTTTCTCCTTCAAATCTCTTACTAATTTTCTTTTAAACAAATAGGCAAAGATATATATATATATATACATATACATATACATATACATATACATATACATATACATATACATATACATATACATATACATATACATATACATATACATATACATATATATATATATATATATATATATATATATCTATGAAAAATCAAACTTCTATAAGGCAAAGAATTCATTCTTTTAGAACAAAATTTGTTCATAGTAATATTAATAATCATTTTATTTTTATAGGAAGGAAATACATACAATTGCAAATAATTAAATACCTCTAGTACATAACCACAACAAATTTTCTTTCTTTTCGTAATAACAATTTACAACTTTCTTTATTGTCACAACAACAAAATCACAACTTAACAAATTGATATTTCAATGACATACAAATGAAATAGCGTATAAACAAATTTTCTTCCATTCATCCCTTTGAAGGATAAGAATTAAAGCAACAAATTATAACTTTAATTTACAAAGTAAATAGTTTACACACAACTATGAAAAAATATATGTTTTTACAACAAGAGAGAGGACAAGTCCTCCTCTTTGATAATCAACAAAGATGAAACTCCTAAGTAGGCCAAGCTCTTTCTCAAGAGCTTAAAGAGTAAAGGAAAATAAAATATTAACTCCCAGAACAAGGAGTTTCGCCAACATCACACTTACCTCCAATGAACCTACATATCACAAGGGGGAAGAAAACCACACATCTTGCTCTCCTCCCTACCATAGACCTGCAAGAGGGTCACCCCTAATCTAGGGACGTCATCCACACACTTGGAAACTCATTCCACTTCACAACAAGGCATTCTAAACAACCAAAACACAATTTTACACCCATGGATAATCACAACACAAGAACTCAACTAAGGTGAGTTCAAAGGTGTAGGAGAGTGGACACACTCAACTCAAGAGTACCACTCCTACAAATATCCCAATACAAATTCCTCTTATGGCCTCAAGCCAACACAGTTAACATAATTTCTATAAGTTTCCATATTTTAGCTCTCAAGCCATGTCTCATATTGTTCAAAATCACATATATTGCCCTCAAGGCTTACAATACCACAAAAACAGGGTAATGACCCCGAGGAGGATCACTTCTCCCCTACCCCACACTTGTTGAGCATCTTCTCCCAAGTGGGAGAGGCTCTTACAACACCCTACAAATTTCCCCACAATAATAATAAAACTCAAGAAAATAAATCTCACACATATACATCACGCAAGCAAATAAAAATACAAAGGGAAGGCCTTAGCCTTGAAGCCAACCTTTAAAAACCCAATTATGGAAGAAGGTTGATGTAGAGCTTCTCCAAATCCTCCTCCAACATAAGCCACAAAAATCTCTCTATCTTTTTTCCCAAAATAAAATTCAAAACAATTAGAATTTATCAAAAATTCAACTACCCATAACCTTCTCCAAGTGGGAGTAAAATAAGCTCAACCCATGAGCTTAAAGGAATGGGGAGGTGATATTTGTCACCTCCTCACTCTTCCTCCCCACTACAAGCAAGACCCATGGGATGGGTGTTGACACATGTCACTCACCCAACCCCAAGTCTCCCTCACCTCTTACCACTTGTCCTCTCTCAAACATGTGGGAGAGAAAAGTGGAGCTTAAGAGGGAATGGGTGACACATGTGTCCCCTTCCTTTCCTCTCAAGAGGGACTAAACAACTCCAAGGGTACCCTCACCAATTGTGAGAGAGACCTTGAGTCAAGTCCTCCACAATTGGTGGGTCTTGGAGACATCTCCAACCTTGGGAAGTGGAGAGGGATGGGGTTGAGTGTTGGTACCACTCATCCTCTCCCTCCGATGCTTCCAAATTCATCACTTAACTTCAGGGTGAAGTTAAGGTGACCATATGGAGGTTTACCAAGGGTTACCTAAGTCAAAAAGGTCCCTAGACCCATGGGGTACAACCCAGGGTCAAGTTAAAGCACATGAAAAGGGTCTCCAAAATTAAAATTTAAAAAAATAAAATTCAAAGACAAAATTCTTACAACAACAATTATAATTCAAATTAAAAGAGGGGTAGACTTAGCCCAATCAACATCATGCAATTAACATTATAGAATTTCATCATACACAGAGTTGATCTTGGTTCATCGTGGAACTAGATCAGCTTCACAAGGGATAACAACATCATGTGCGGGATGATCTCCAATATCTGTGGCTTGTTAGAAATACCTACGCACTCAAATGCAAAGTTAATTTCCACATATATATATAATAGCCAAAGCAAATTAAAAACATACACTCGCATAAAATACCACAAGTTCACTTAAGCTTAAAGGAAGTCACATTACAATTAGTTTCTAAATTTTGCATTTCAAACATCCATTCCCAAGATTAAATCACAAAACCAATTTTCTATCTAACATCACCCAATTAGTTTTCCCATAACATCATAATATAAAGCATCTATCTAACATAACCCAATTAGTTTTCCCATAACATCATAAAGTCTAATAGTTTGGGAATTGGGGATCAACAGTCCCACAAGTCTAAATGTATCAGCAACAGTAAAGTAAATAGTCAAATGTATGGGAATGAAAAAGGTAGGCCTCACATCCTCCCCCCCTAAGACTGTACTTCCTCTTGGAAGTCATCAAAGAGGTGAGGATAAAAGAGCCCTCAATCTCACTGCATCCTCCCATGTCGCTGTGACCTCGTCGTACATGTCCCACTGGACTCTAACTTGGTCTAGCTCTCAACCTCGAAAGGCCCGCATCTGATGAGCCAATATGCGAATTGGCTCCAAAGTCAGCTGACTGTCTACCTCTACCTAAAGAGAACTCCAATCCAATACATGAGATAAGTCAGAGATGTAATGTTGTAAAACTGAAACATGAAAGACATCGTGGATGCGCGACAGGCTAGGTAGCAAGGCTAGATGATAAGCTACAGGTCCTATCTGCTCCAAGATCTCAAAAGGTCCTACAAACTAAGGTGCGAGCTTAGAGCCCTTTCTATAATGGATTGGACTCTTGTGTGGTCGCAATCTCAAAAATACCCTGTCACCCACTGAGAAGCTCCGATCAGTTCTCTTAGCATCGGCATACTTCTTCTATCTATCCTATGCCTCTTGAAGTCTCTGTCTAATCAGTGTGACCTACTGGTCCATATCTTGAACTAACTCTGGACCAATGGCAACCCTGTTCTCTATCCGATCCCAACTCAATGGTGTCCTGCATGGTCTGCCGTATAAAGCCTGAAAAGGAGGCATACCCAACGAGCTGTGATGCCTATTATTGTAGGCAAGCTCAACCAGATACAGATACTCCTCCTATCTAGACTGATGGTCCATAACATACATACGAAGCATCTCCTCCAACACCTGATTAACTCTCTCTGTCTGTCCATCGGTCTCAAGATGGTAAGTTGAACTGAAGTTGAGCTGTGTGCCCAATGCCTGCTATAAGGCTCTCCAAAATGCTGAAGTGAAAACTGAGTCTCTGTCAGAAATGATACGGTGAGGTACTCCATGTAATCTAACAATCTGATCTAAGAATATCCTCACCATAGATGGTGCATTGTACGTCGTGCGTACAGGTGAGAAATGCACCACCTTGCTCAACTTGTCAACTGTCACCATGATGGCATCATAGTGGCATGATGACATAGGAAGACCAACAATAAAGTCCATGGAAATGGTGTCCCATTTCCACTCAGGTATCTTGTGAGGGTACAACAGTCCTACTGGATGTTGATGCTTGGCCTTGACCCTCTGGCACTCAAGGTAGCGAGCAACATATTCTGCAATGTCTCGTCTCATACCTGCCCAATGGTATAACTGTCACAAATCAACATGCATCTTCTTCACCCCTGGGTGTGCTGCATAAGGTGCTCTATAAGCCTCTGAAATAATCACTGCACGAAGATCTCCCACACGGGGTACATAGATGCGCTGACGATGTCTAAGCAAACCATTTGGCTCAAGGGAATATCCTGCGAATCTACCCTTAAGGGCCCTCTGTTTCTGGATCTCCTGCTGCACCTCAAGAAACCACTCGTCCTCAGGTAGATGCTATAAGATACGCTTTCTCAAGTCCACACTCAATGTTAGGGTCAGGATCTCGTGGCACCTCCAACTCAAGGCATCGACGACCACGTTCTCCTTCCCTTTGATGTAGTGGACATCAAAATCATACTAGCATAAAAACTCCATCCAATGCCACTAGCGGGCATTTAGATTTGGCTATGTGAAAATGTATTGCAAGCTATGGTGATCTGAATGGAGCTCAAAGCATTAACCCAAAAGGAAGTGTCTCTAATGAACAAGAGCATGTATAACTACTGCGAGCTCTAAATCGTGAGTAGGGTAGTTTAGCTCATGTGTCTTGAGCTTACGCGACTCATATGCAATCGCCCTACCATCCTACATGAGCATGGCTCCCAAACCCTCAAGTGATGCATCTGTGCAAACAACAAAATCCTCTGTAGGATCTGGAACCACTAAAATGGGAGCACTGGTAAGTAGCTCCTTGAGGACCTCAAAGGGCCTCTCACACTGCTTGGTCCAAGAGAAACTCCTCCCTTTCTATTGAAAGGAAGTGATGGGATGCGCTATTCTGGAAAAGCCCTCAATGAATCTATGGTAATAACTGGCTAATCCCATGAAGCTCCTAACCTCTGTCGCACTGGTGGGTGCTGGCCAATCTTGAATAGCTCTGATCTTCGATGGATCTACGGAGATGCCATCGCCTGATAGGATGTGCCCCATGTACTGCATCTCTATCCTGAAGAAGGCACACTTCGCTAGGTTGCCATAAAGCTACTATTCTCGTAAGCACAACAAAATCTGACGCAAATGATCCACATGCTCCTCCTCAGTCCCTGAATAGATCAAAATATCGTTGATAAAAATGATCACGAACCGATCCAAGTAAGTGCAGAACACCCCGTTCATGAGACTCATGAACACTACAGGGGCATTCGTCAAATCGAAGGGTACCACTATGAACTCGTAATGGCCATATCTTGTTTGAAAAGTAGTCTTATGAATATTTTCCTCTGTGATGCGCAATTGGTGATACCTAGATTTTAGATCATTTTTTGAGAACACTCTGGCTCCTTGCATCTGGTCAAAAAGGTCATCAATCCTAGGCAGAGGATAACGGTTCTTCACCGTCACCTTGTTCAACTGCCTATAATCCATGCATAATCGAAGAGATCCATCCTTCTTCTTCACGAAGATACTGGTGTGCCCCATGGTGAAACACTAGGTTAGATTTGTCCCTTCTCAAGTAACCCCTGTAACTGTAGTTTGAGCTTTGTGAGCTCATGTGTAGTCATCCTATAGGGTGCACGAGACACTAGATCTGTACCTGGCACTAAATCGATGTGGAAATCAACCTCTCTACGTGGAGGCATACCTGGATATTCTAGTGGAAACACGTTGGCAAACTCTCTTAGGACAGGGTGATCATCCAATGAAGCCTCAGGTTCATCCGTTGATCTGTCATTGATCGTGATAGCGAACAACTGACACCTCTTCCACATGCAGTGCTTAAGATGTTGAGAGGATATCATATGAATAGTCATGGGCTTCTGAATGCCCACTATCTCAACAGGTGCACCATGATCGTCTAAGCAGCTAATTGCCCTTCGACGGCAATCCAGCTTGGCTCTATGTGTCGCAAGCCAATCCATACCCAAAACTACACTGTAGGATCCTAGTGGCATAACTCTAAGGTCACATGATGTAGTGAAGGAACCCAAGGAGATCTTACAATCCTGAACCAAGGTATCTACTAACATCCTGGCCCCCCTAGAGGCCAACTCAACCTCCCACCTAATGTCCTGTCTAGAAGCCACCAGCCTGCAACGTTCCACTAATGATGTAGATAGAAAAGAATCGGTAGCTCTAGAGTCAAAAAGAATAGAGATGGGGGCATCCTTGATCGTACCTGCTGTCTCAATAACTGAGGCCTAGAAGTTAGCCTGGCAGTTGTCAACTACTGTAAACATGTGGTGAGACTTGCCCACATCTCCTACAATCTACTCTAACCCTCCAGAACGGGGCTGTCCCCCTGCTGTGAAACCCTGTGACACTCTCTGGCCAAATGCCTAGCCAAACCATATACATAACATGGGCACCTAGCCTGTAACTATCCTGATTGAGTCCTACTTGACTACTACTATTCAGTCCATCCTGTGGACCCCTGTGATCCTCTATACGGCTGCTATGACCTTGCGGGTCCCGCAGATGATCCCTACTGTCTCTGATCTCTACGTGGGCCCTGCTGCTATCAACCACAGTTTTGTCCTCCCTGAGCCCTCTGCTGGGGTCTAGACCTCTGCTGATGCTACTGCTACTGCTGTGGAGGCCTAGGAGGTAATGATGAAGAATTAAATCCTCCTCTCTGTGGTGTTGTTTGGGGTCTACGAAAGTTCTGCTGGTGCTGGTGATTACGGTCCTGAAACTGCAGGTGTGAATTCTGCCCTCGTCCTTGAATCTCCTCTGCAATATAAGCCTTCTTGATAGCCTCACTCATAGTCTGGGGGTCTGCCATACGCACTTGTCTTTCTATCCCATGATTCAATCCTCTGATGAATTTGTGCACTAGGAGTTTCTCGTCATGGAGATACTCTGCGTAACGTGAAAGCTTAATAAACTAGCTCTCGTACTGTGCAACCGTGAGTCCTCTCTGCTATAAGTCATGGAACTCATCTATCTGGCATTGTCTATAATGATCTGACAAGTAACGCGCATTAAAGCACTCTATGAAAGTGTCCCATGTGAGTGTGTCTAAGGATAGCTGGCGCTTGCACTCCTCAGTGTGCCACCAAGTAGCTATTGCATCTCTCAGAAGGTGTACTACCACTCATGCTTTCATGTTACTCCCATAAGGTCGCAACATGAAGCACCTATCTAGACTGATGAGCCAAGCCTCAGCCTCGGCTCCCTCTGTAACTCCTATGAAGGTAGGTGGATTAAGCCTAAGTAGGTGTCTGATGGGATCTCCTCTATCTCTAAGTCCTATCACTGGCTCATCCATACCATACTCATAAGGTCCGTGATGTACCTACTCTACCCTCACAGTCTCATCTTGCCTCGGATGTCTCGGAGGACTCTTACTCCATGCTCTGTAGGTTGACCCTACCTCCTCCACTATAGTATTAGGTATCTCTACAAAAGGCTCCATACGTGGCACCTCTTGTGGATCGACATGGGGCTCTACATGTGGCTCAGCATGTGACTTAGTGTGTGGCTCCTCTGCGGATCAACACGAGGCTCATCATGTGGCACTGGTATAATTGGTGGTAGCCTCTCTAACATGGCCTATAAGGTCTGTAAAATCTAAGGACCTATATCAAGTACGGGTGGTGTCTGTGGTACTGGCTGATCTGCTATGACTGTGGGTGCCTGTCCCTCTGCAGAGGAATCACTATACACCTCAACAGACGTAGTGTTACACGATTGCGCTCGTCGAACACGTCGAGGAGGCATCCTACAAAACAAGGTAGGCACTAATTAATCAAAGTTACAGAATAAATAACGTGCCCAAATACACCCAGTGTTTAAACTTGGGCTCTGATACCAAATGTCATGCCCACATTTCCCATGCGGTCATGACATGCATCACACGTGTCATGTCCACATTTGTCATATAGTCATGACATGAAATATCAAAAAAATTTCCATGCTTCCCTAGAAACCCCTCGCACATGTAAGCGTGCTCGGTGGCATTACGCTTAAGGTGTAACATTACAGTTGAATGCGGGTTAATGCGTTCACGTGCACATACCAATCACAATGAAGGCCAACTAGGGGGTCATCGTGACGTAGTTAACGTTGCCAATAGGGTTAAGATCAATGATTGAAACCCTAAGTTAACCTATGTGAATGAAGGGATTTTGACGTAAGTCAAAATCAATAACCAAAAGCCAAATGCATGAGAGAATGATAAAATCTAGAATTCAAATGATGATACTCAGAAAAAAACATTATTATATTCTCTGACAAGGTTAAACTTCACTATCCTAGCTAATCCCTAAATTCTGGGAAAATCTGGCAGCATAACGCCTCACGGGCGTGAATAGGGTTTATTGTACTAAAGCTAATTTTAATCAAAAGGTTTACTGAATTGGTTTAATTTACTTACATCTCACTAACTGAATAGGTAAATCAGATGATTAAGTTAATTGATCATTTTTCAACAAAGTCCGATCATTTGTTCTCCTTCATGTTTTCTACAATTTTATATGTTTTTCAACAAGGTTTGATCAATTTGTTCTCCTTCACGTTCTTGATAATTTTATATGTTTTTCAATTAAGTTCAAACAATTTGTTTTCCTTCACGTTCTCGATCAATCAGAGTTAACTCTACGTTATTTACATTATTCCTAATTTCTTGGTAGATCAGATCTCGAAAACAGGATTTACTAACTTCGTATAAATAGGTTTATTAGGTTTCTGATCTGGGTTTATGTCAACATCAAATTTATTTCTATTAATTAAATTGGCTCAACAAGATTAAAGGAATATTAAATTTGATTAATATCATGATCTAATCTATTATTTAACTCCACTAACAAATAAAAATAATATTTTAAAAGGAATAAAGTTTTCCCATTTCATTAATTATCTTTCAATTTTTCCTATGTCAATTTCCAACTTAAAACAATGAACAAAAAAATAAAACAAGAGGGGAATTTAAATTATAAATTGGATTTTAAATTCCCACCTTGCCCTGATTTCTTCCACTATAATTTTCTTTATTGCAAAAACCCTAGCCCTATTTTTCTTTTTAAAAACTCATGCTTTTTCTCCTCTTTGTTTTCACTTTTATCTTTCTTTCTCTTTTTTCTCATTTTCTCATTTATTTATTTATTTTTTTCTTATGATTTGATTGTAGGTTTGATAGCCACATATGAAATGCATATGATGGCATTTGTATATATATATAGTGTTTATAAAACTAGGTTTTCTTTTAATAAATATATGTATATGTTTCTTTTTTCTTTGTTGCATTTATAAAAATGACGAACCCTAAATAATTGTTTTTGTGTTATTGGCAGGGAGGAAGGACAGGGGTGGCCGCAATGGTGGCAGCGGCAGAACTGAGGGAGTGGTGGAGCTGCTACCGAGGGAGGTCAGAGGGTGGAGATCTAGCAGAGGGCGGAGTGGAGGTGACTGGTGTAGGGGCGATGGTGGTAGGAGGAAGCCACGGTGCAGACGAGAGGGCAGAGCTACAGGGGGTGTCGCGATTGGCAAATAACGGAGGCCGTGGCAGATATAGGAGGGGAGTGTGGGGAGGGGGATGGAGCCCCCACCCACATCCCATATGATGGGGTGTGGGCGGGGGCTCCGCCCCCCTCCCCACACCCAAAAATTGTGAAGGCTCAACAGTGGGGGGTTCAAACCCCCCCCCCCCCACCATACCTTATTGTATACACTGTAAAAACAATATGCGACTGCGAAAAATACAGTCTCTTTAAAATTTCTCAGCGCTTTATTTTTATTTAATGTTATTTTATTTTTTTTAATAAGATTCATTTAATATGTATATATATATTTATATATATATATATATATTTATATATATGTATATATATATATATATATATTAATATATACTCATACGCAGAGGTTTCAAATTTACAGTTTATTTAAAAATGAAATAAATTAATATATATATATATATATATATATATATATATATATATAAACCTTTGTATATAAATATTGTCTATGAATTTTATTTGACAGCCTAATAAAATCAATTTATTTGTAAATACATTTAAAAAATACATTCATTCAAATTTCATAAAATTTATATATAAATATATATATATATATATATATATATATATATATATATATATATATATATATATATATATATATATTGTTTTCTCTTTCAAATCTCTTACTAATTTTCTTTTAAACAAATAGGCAAAGAAAGATATATATATATATATATATATTTGAAAAATCAAACTTCTATAAGGCAAAGAATTCATTCTTTTATAAAAAAAATTTGTTCATAGTAATATTAATAATCATTTTATTTTTAAAGGAAGGAAATAAGTACAATTGCAAATAATTAAATACCTCTAATACATAACCACAACAAATTTTCTTTCTTTTCATAATAACAATTTACAACTTTATTTATTGTCACAACAACAAAATCACAACTTAACAAATTGATATTTCAATATGGCATACAAATGAAATAGCTTATAAACAAATTTTCTTCCATTCATCCCTTTGAAGGATAAGAATTAAAGCAACAAATTATAACTTTAATTTACAAAGTAAATAGCTTACACACAACTATGAAAAAATATATGTTTTTACAACAAGAGAGAGGACAAGTCCTCCTCTTTGATAATCAACAAAGATGAAACTCCTAAGTAGGCCAAGCTCTTTCTAAAGAGTTTAAAGAGTAAAGGAAAATAAAATATTAACTTCTAGAACAAGGAGTTTCTCCAACTTCACACTTACCTCCAATGAACCTACATATCACAAGGGGGAAGAAAACCACACATCTTGCTCTCCTCCCTACCATAGACCCGCAAGAGGGTCACCCCTGAGTTAGGGAGGTCATCCACACACTTTGGAACTCATTCCACTTCACAACAAGGCATTCCAAACAACCAAAACATAATTTTACACCCATGGATAATCACAACACAAGAACTCAACCAAGGTGAGTTCAAAGGGGTAGGCGAGTGGACACACTCAACTCAAGAGTGCCACTCCTACAAATATCGCAATACAAATTCCTCTTATGGCCTCAAGCCAACACATTTAACACAATTTCCATAAGTTTCCATATTTTGGCTCTCAAGCCATGTCTTATATTGCTCAAAATCACATAGATTGCCCTCAAGGCTTACAATACCACAAAAACAAGGTAATGACCCCGAGGAGGATCACTCCTCCCGTGCCCCACACTTGTTGAGCATCTTCTCCCAAGTGGGAGAGGCTCTTACAACACCCTATAAATTTTCCCCACAATAACAATAAAACTCAAGAAAATAAATCTCACACATATGCATCATGCAAGCAAATAAAAATACAAAGGGAAGGCCTTAGCCTTGAAGCCAACCTTTAAAATCTCAATTATGGAAGAAGGGTGATGTAGAGCTTCTCCAAATCCTCCTCCAACATAAGCCACAAAACTCTCTCTATCTTTTTCCCCAAAGTAAAATTCAAAACAATTAGAATTTCTCAAAAATTCAACAACCCATAACCTTCTCCAAGTGGGATTAAAATAAGTTCAACCCATGAGCTTAAAGGAATGGGGAGGTGACATTTGTCACCTCCTCACTCTTCCTCCCCAATACAAGCAAGACCCATGGGATGGGTGTTGACACATGTCACTCATTGATCCCCAAGTCTCCCTCACCCCTTACCACTTGTCCTCTCTCAAACATGTGGGAGAGAAAAGTGGAGCTTAAGAGGGAATGGGTGACATATGTGTCCCCTTCCTTTCCTCTCAAGAGGGACCACACAACTCCAAGGGTACCCTCACCAATTGTGAGAGAGACTTGGAGTCAAGTCCTCCACAATTGATGGGTCTTGGAGACATCTCCAACCTTGGGAAGTGGAGAGGGATGGGGTTGGGTGTTGGTACCACTCATCCTCTCCCTCCCATGCCTCCAATTTCGTCACTTAACTTTAGGGTGAAGTTAAGGTGACCATATGGATATTTACCAAGGGTTACCCAAGTCAAAAAGGTCCCTAGACCCATGGGGTACAACCCAGGGTCAAGTTTAGCCTAGTTAGAACACTCAGGGTCAAGTTAAAGCACATGAAAATGGTCTCAAAAATTAAAATTTAAAAAACTAAAATTCAAAGACAAAATTCTTACAACACCAATTATAATTCAAATTAAAAGAGGGGTAGACTTAGCCCGATCAACATTATGCAATTAACATTATAGAATTTCATCATACACAGAGTTGATCTTGGTTCCTCATGGAACTAGATCAGCTTCACAGGGGATAACAACATCATGTGTGGGATGATCTCCAATATCTGTGGCTTGTTAGAAATACCTGCGCACTCAATTGCAAAGTTAATTTCCACAAACACACACACACACACACACACACACACACACACACACACACACACACACACACACACACACACACACACATAATAGCTGAAGAAAATTAAAAACATACACTCGCATAAAATATCACAAGTTCACTTAAGATTAAATGAAGTCACATTATAATCAGATTCTAAATTCTACATTTCAAACATCCATTCCCAAGATTAAATCACAAAACCAATTTTCTATCTAACATCTCCCAATTAGTTTTCCCATAAAATCATAATATAAAGCATCTATCTAACATCACCCAATTAGTTTTCCCATAACATCATAAAGTCTAATAGTTCAGGAATTCAAGATCAACAGTCCCACAAGTCTAAATGTATTAGCAATAGTAAAGTAAATAGTCAAATGTACGGGAATGAAAAAGGTAGGCTTCACACGACCCGTCATCCAAGATTATCATAAATATGTCAGTAGGTATCTTTAGTGTAGTAGTAGCATGTTCACAAATGAAATGAAATGTGAGTCTAAAAAAAGACTCTGTAATAACTCTTTTCATTCCCTGGTATTCATCTTCATTCCTTGCTTTCCATAATGACCACAAAATCATAGTAGAAAACACAATCCAAAACATATTAGCATTATTATCCACATTACTAAGAAATCCACAAAGGATATCCATCTTGTTAATGTTGATATCAGACAACACTCCCTTTAATCTAACCAAGAGAAACCCCCAGACATCGTGGGTAAACTTACATTCAAAGAAAACGTGATGACAATTTTCAGGCAAATTATAAAAGGAACACATTTTACTGTCAAACACTAGTGCCAGTCTTTTAAGCAATAACAACCACTTAAAACAACTTTTCTTTGGCTCAATAACTTTGGACCAAATAACGTTCATGGTTTTAAACAAGATTTTTGGCTCCAGGCTAACATTTCAAGTAGAGTTAATGTGTTCATAGACAACCTTTGTATCAATTATCATTTCATATAGCTTTATAGGATTCATTTTCTCCAAGTTTATACCATCCCTCCATTTCATATCTTCCCAACCAACGTTCTTCAATACAAAACTTTGTTGAATGTTATCTTTGATGGATTTACACAAGATAGCATATGTTCTTTTTTGTGTTTTAGGAATACCAAATTAAGTTTTTATATGATTCCAACTCTTTAAAGAATTTTCCACAATGATATCATCAAATGAATCAATTCCTAATTTATGCCATTTTTTCATTGAGCACTCTTGGAGCAGGGCCACCATATTGACCTACATCCTTGTATATAACTATTGCCACCATCAATGGTGTTTCTATTTTGAATGAATAATTTTGTAGCCTCTCAAGCTTTCCAAATATAAGAGAATACAACAGACCCAAAGGGGTTAATCCTAAACTCTCCTAAAATAATGTCTTGAAGATTTAGACCTTCCTAGTCATTAGCTTTCTTTGGAACTACTCTCGGTAGGTTGTTCTTAATTAGGATTTTTCAACGTTCACTTCCTGTTAAAGCCTTAACAATCCATTTTGTGCAACCAATGTTGCACCTTGAAATTTTATGTCTTTGTTGCTCAAAAATTTGAACATGAGAAATTTCAAATTTCCAGAGCCTCCCATACATTTGAATCTACTGAATCACAAAAATGATTAAATCTAAAAATTTGTAGGAGCTGGTGTGAAATCCTTTTCTGGGTTTGTTCATAACCTCATTTTATCCAATTTGGCCAGTTTTCCTACCCGAACACCTTACCATTTGGGAGATTTTAAACCTTACATTTTCTCCTTGATAATTTGCAAATGAGGCTAAAATCTAACATCTGTGTTGCTCGAGATTAAAAGGTTTGTGGGTTGTTCTTAGGAAGGTTTAATCATCTTGCTATCTAATTTTTGTGAAAAAATGAGATAGCATGTAAAAGTTATGGAGCTTTATTTCGAGGGTCTAGGTTTTTAATTTTCTCGAAGATAAATTTTTGTTGGGAGCTTAATATATTTTTTCTAAAATCAGAAAAGGTGAATAAAAGTATGACTTTATTAAAGTCATATACTTATGAAAAAGTGGAAGACTTTATAAACAATGGGCTCCCCTTTTGTTGTTAGGAATTCAATTAGTTCCTGAACTTCAAAAGACACTAACTCTTTATAGTTGGGTGATTCTTGAGTTTTTGAACTTCATTTTGCAAGGTTCAAGAGTTCCAAAAATTGCCGAATCCCCAACTCCTCTGTCGGTCTTTTGTCTCACATTTGAAAAGTGAAATTTTATGGAGGAAGTTCAAAAGTTCTAAAATATGTCGATAGCCCGACACTCATTGTCAGAGACTATTAGAGTTTTTGAACTTGTATAAGGCTATCATGAAGCAGGTAAACACATCGATTCAGCTCTTCCTCTTGAGTGATCAGAGGGAGATGTATGGGCAACTAAAGGAAAAGAGTCTGACTGAGTTTGCACTTAGAGGTTTGAAGCTTGATATCATGATGGGCTAGTTCGATGGCCAGAATGATAGATCTACCTATACATTCAAGTGATCAGAGCTAAGGAGAAGCAAAGCTTTCATTTTGATCATGAATCATCTATCTCAGAAAGGAATGAAGAGCTATAGCCCATGCCAAAATAAGAGCATTCGACATGTATGCATAATGTGGATACATACACAAGGCACATGAACTGTATGCAGAATGCCTTAGCTGCAAATATGCATCAAATGAATTTGTTGATAAGGCTTTAGAAACTTTCTAGCAAATGTAATTGGATGCAGAAGCAGCTGTATAGTTTGAGGATATTGCTATCCTCACTAATTCATTATATCATTGAGCTCCATCTTTCCTTCTTGCATCTCCAAGGGCAATATGATGGTTTTAGAACTCAGTTCAGTAGTGTTATCTGCCTTTTCATGCTCCCAATGGTCACCATATGCGCTTGTGGTTAGCACTCTTGATCCTCCAATTCAAAAGAGATAGAGATTTTATTATCAAGTACAATTTGTAATGGAAGAGATAGTTGGGCATGCACTCTCAACGAATTAAGAGCTGCTAAATACCAAGTACAAAGACAATCTTGAGCCTTCATATAAAGGGGATACCTCATGAAGTGTTCACACAAGTTTTGCGTGGACTGTTTGACATATTACTTCAAAGAGATGTGGTCTCATAGAATGCAATGATTGTTGGATGCACACAATTACTAATGTTGGATATACAAGGATGAGTTCATTGAAAAGTCTTTGGAAATCTTCACAAATACAAATTGCCAGCATCCTTCCTGATCATGCTCATTAAAATATTAGAGTTGGAATAGTGATTTCTGAGACTTGGGAGGCCGGGAGTATAACAGTTTAGATATTATTTGCCCTTGTCTATCTAAACAAAAGACCACAGAGGATAATTCACTATGATTTGAAGCCTGGGAATGTACTCTTTGATGAGGTTGGGTTGCAAAAGTCACTGATTTTGGTCTTAGAGAAAGAGTTGAAGATGATGTTGGCTCACAAGGAATGGAACTTACTTCTCAGGGGGCTAGGATGTATTTGTATTTGCCTCCTGAATATTTTGAACCAAACAAAACACCACTCATTTCATCAAAGGTTGATTTTTGGTCATATGGCTATAAAATTTGGAAAGGTTGTTGGGTTAAAATAACAATTTTTAGTAATATCTCCATCAGAGAGGGGTGAAAAGTATAATTCAGGCCTGTGTCAAAATAGAAAATACTTTTTCGCGATGAGATTTTTGTCAAATAATATAATTAGAAACACTCAAATGGACAATGCATGTGAAAATGTGAGAGCATGGGAGAGATATGCTAACTATTACAAATGCCTCAAAATAGAGTTGTCTCATAACATGCTATCGTTGGAATTGCTTCCAAAGGTGGAATACGAAAGGTCACCAAGAAACGGTTATGTGGGAGTGGAATGTGAAGTTTTTGGAATTTGAACTCACTTTCCAAGAAGCAGTTATGGGAAACTAAAGAGACTCATTGGGGGAGGCTTATTTATTGCAAAAATCTCTCAAAGGGAAGGATCTTTTATCTTTTTTCAGCTATTCGAGAATAGGGGAGTAGGTGGGTTTTCCTTTTTGCATAGTTTTATTATACAGGGGTGTGGATGCTTTGAACTCACATTTTGGTATTAGAGAAATAAAGGAGATATTTATGATTTGTTAATCTGTTAATGTTTTCTTTTGATTGCAAATGAACTTTGAGACTTTGTTATTACTTTCAATGTATTTTCTATTATACCAGACTGTGTGGATGTTTACTTTTGAATCTTTTAATTTATATTAACTCATCTGTTGAAAGGCGGTCTGTTGTTTATTTCTTTTCCTAGGTGTTGTTCATGGGTGTGGAATAGGTGGACTTTGTGTCATTTATTTGCATCTTTTTCATTTTATGTTTGGTCAATCGCATCTATGTTATGGCTATGCGTAGTTGTTAGTTTTCCTTTTCTGCTTTCTGGTTAAAAGCATACCTTGTTTTCATTCATTGTAAATCATTCAAAGGTAGCTGTGCCTTGTAAAATAAGTAGAGAGCACTTGCAAATAACATTGCAAGTGACTCAACTGTTGATTCATTTGTCACTGGTGTGGGCGAGGGATTATAAAACTGGAGTGATAAATCTATTAACCAACAAATTTTTGGTGACTCTACTGGGGAAAGAATCAAAGTGCCAATGTTTTGTCTTTTCTCAAAAATTTAAAGGTGCCTCCCCAAGGACGGAGGTTGGTGGCTCTATGAAGTGGAAAGTATTCAGAAGCATTCTGTTCCAGTGAAGACCCCTGCTGATCTATTTTTTAGATTTGTATTATGGCATTGGTTTCTCCTCAACCATGGGAAAATCATTTTGGACCTCTTTCTTTTCCATGATATTCACCATTTCCTGAAGGATCAAGAAAGCACTTCTCAAAGTTCAGTAGAGAAAATCATCAAGATGCAAAAAATCACATTCTGGCATTCACTGTTGCATGCAGTGTTTTGGGGGTAAGTGAGGAAAATGTTTTTGTTCAGTTATTCATTGAATCTCTTGTTGGGCTTGCAACAGATTGGTTTCATTATCTAGAAGATAAATGTATTACTGGTTGGGACTCATTGAAGAATAAGTTTTTGGGAAGATATAAAGGTCCTGTTGATGAAGCTGCTTTAATTTGTCAATTCTTCTATATACAAAAGAAAGAGGGTGAACCCATCAAGGATTTTGTGGACAAGTTCAACTAGTTTCTCAAAAAGATTCCTACCTCTATTCAATAAAGTAAGAAACTCCAGCTTTGTGTTTTTATTTCTTCATTGCATCTAGATGTTTAGTTTTGCTTGAAATAGAGTAAAGTAAATGGCATTGAAGTTGCTCAACAAGAGGCTATAAAGGTTGGAGATGATTTGATTTTGAGTGGTCTCTGAAAAGCAAATTAGTTTGTTAATAATGCAAGTAGTGAACCTATGAAGAAATCTATCATGCACAAACAAAGTTTTCAGCCTGTAGGTTTCAAAAATGCACAGCGTCAAGTTCCACTGAATGCTGTAATCTCATTGTTTTTGATCAAAAACATTTTTGTAGAGATGAGATATGTAATGAAGAAATTAAACCTCATACCAATAGAAGGATGGAACCTTATTATTTGCATTATGAAGAAAATAATGATGAATCTGAAAGCCCCTCAAGTGGTGAAGAAAATGAACAATCCTTCCATGATGCTAGTTGTAAAGAGGGTAATGCAAATGGTGTTGTTTTGTCATCTTTATCTACTGCAGAAATGTAATCATTTACTTTTACTAGCGATGAAGAGCAACTTGAGGATACACAACATAAAGACAAGGTATTGAACATCCTTTGCCTAAAGTGCATGCAAGCTAAATATGAAGCCTTCATGTTTTCTGAGCAATATGATGTAGAAGTAAGGTTGCAAGAAGAGGTTAGGAATGATTTTACATTTGAATCTTTTCATTTTGAAAATCTGAATACCAAAATTTTTAAACAAACATTAGAAGATGGTAATCATGATAGATTTAATGAAAATGATCAAATGGATGAACATGTTGAACCTCATATAGTGTATATTCCGAACTGGTGCCTCAATGCAAGTGAGGATGAATTTTTCTTTGGAGAAGAGCATGTCATGTCTAATCTACAGGTTATAGACAGAGATGATGAAGTGCAACATGAAACTATTGAGTCAAATCTTATAGAGAAAGAGGAGTTTGTTTTAGTTGGGAGTGATATTAAGCCACATGAAATTTGTAATACAAATTTTCAGTCTGACACACTTCCAATTTTGCATAAGACACATAGGGTTGATGATTGGTCTTCCAATGATTTAAGTGGTTACTTTCAGGTAGGGGATATCAATCTATCTGCTGTAGGGAATGATCATATGTGAGAACATGTTGGGATAGCCACTTCTACATACAACACAAATGAAGGGTTTTTATCTCATGATTTGTGCATGGGTTGTCCAATTCGGGGCCTGACTTCTCCTTGTTTGAAAAATCAAGTGCAACATGATATTACACCTAACATCATACAGATAGATGTTGGTAATCATATGTTGGGTAATGCTGATACAAGTCATCCAATTGAAGAATTATACAATGAAGAATGACTTTTTGAGCATTAGGTCATACCCAGAGAGCTTTTATGTGATTCCATTCTTATCACTCTGATCATGGTGATCACAAGTTGGTAGTTGGTTGCATGTGTGCTTCTCATTCACCAAGCATTATTTCGTAGAGGCAACTACTTCTCCTAGCTTGTTAATGGATTTGCATGATCATCCTGGAGTCATTTGAGGTAGGGTCTTCCTACCATGTACATATCAGGAGTTTTTGTTGTGTTGGTAGTTAGTTTCCTTTCCTGTTTTGTCTTTTTCTTAGCTTGCTCTTGTTCCTTTCTCCCCTATGCTCTCTAACTCTATTGCCCAATGGATTTAAGCACTGGTCCATGCTTGAGATTCTGGATTCCTTGCTTCATCCTTTTATGTCCTCATCCCCAATTAGAGCCTATTGTTGCCTAAAAATTTGAACATGAGAAATTTCAAATTTCCAGAGCCTCCCATACACTTGAACTTGCCGAATCACAAAAATTATTAAATCTAAAAATTTGTAGGAGATGGTGTGAAATCCTTTTGTGGGTTTGTTCATAACCTCATTTATCCAATCTGGCTAGTTTTCATGCCTGAACACCTTACCATTTGGGAGATTTTAAACCTTACATTTTCTCCTCAATAATTTGTAAATGAGGCTAAAATCTAACATCCAGGTTGCTAGAGATTACAAGGTTTGTGGGTTGTGCTCAGGAAGGTTTAATCATCTTGCTGTCCATTTTTTGTGAAAAAAAGAGCTAGCATGTAGAAGTTATGGAGTTCTTTTTCGAGGCTCTAGGTTTTGAATTTTCTCAAAGATAAATTTTTGTCGGGAGCTTAATATATTTTTTCTAAAATTAGAAAAGGTGAATAAAAGCATGAATTTATTAAAGTCATATACTTATGAAAAAGTGGAAGACTTTATAAACAACGGGCTCCCCTTTTGTTGTCAGGAATTCAATTAGTTCCTATTGTCTCTCAGATTTGTACCCTTGCTGAGTTATAAAAACTTGGCAGTCTGGAGAAACATGGGATCTTTCCAGGTCTGTGGGTCACCTGTGATGGAAAGAACCTTCAGAGAAGGTTAGATTCCTATTGATACTCCACCTATACTGCTTGTAGTAAAGTCTTTGTAGAGAAAAGGGTAAGAAGGATTGCATTAAAATGAAACCTCCTGTCTAAGGTGATGCACCAAAAGATCATCTAAGACTACACAGAATTTACACACTACAAAACTAGTAATAATAAGGCTCTCTTACACAACCCAAAAAATCATAATCTTTGCATAATTAATTTGTAAGGAGGCTAAATAACAACAGTTCTGTAAAGGAGAAAGATGTTTTCTCACCACTCAAAACTGATTGTTATTCCTTGCACATCTCACAACCTGCAAAAATATCTGAATCCCTGTATAAAGGCACCAACATGAAATACAGCTCCAAGGACAAAGAACATCACAAAGATCTGTACTAACACTAAGGACACACAATATCAGAAGAAATGGGAAGGTATAAACTGCTTATTACTGCTAAAAAGGGTGTTAAAATGCTGTATATCTCTGAAAAGGGGTTACAAGATTGTTCACTTCTGCAAAAGAACTCAGAAAATTACAATATACAGTGTAGTGAATAGCAAGAACTTCTGAATAATGAATAAGGAAGAAGACTATATACTTCCCAAATAGCTTGTAACAAGATAAGCATGAACCACCTCCATTTTCATGTATCTCATAAATGTCCCCAAAATATCTGCCCAAAGTCCTTCAAAATGGGTTCCCAATGCAGAAATAGTCAAGGCATGTCATCACCCACCATAAAAGTTCCAGAAAATGCCTTTAAATGATCTAAAATAAGTCAAATCTGTGCAATAACTCCTCAACTTGTTTGTCAACTTCACCTGGTAGCATCATAAATGTCTAATATTTTCACAATAAATAACATAAATACATAATTTTTTTGCATTTATCAAACATTGACTAAGAGGTTTATAATTGCACCACTTAGTTAATGTTTTTACATTCCAAATTTTATACAAACCTATGCAGAAAAAATGGCATTTAGGATACAACATTTAATTTCCCGATTTTGTATAGTTTGCAGACCAATTAAATGTTGTGAAAGGATGATAAAGTAATCAATGAGACTTACTTTGCCATTTGTGATAATCTACCTAATATTGCCTCTTTGCATTTTATTACAAATGATAAAGTAATTCATAACTAATTACTTTATCATTTGTTTACAACGTTTAATCTATCCTTAGACTATGCAAAAATTGACTTAAAACTCTTGTAACTCCTAGGAAAAATGACATGACTCACATACACTTGCACTACCTCTCGCATCTCATAGCTATGTCAACACACCTTATAACCCCTAGCTATTCCTACATGCATACATATCACGTGTCATGCCTACAAGGTTCAAAGCAATATATTTTAAAATGACCCTTATGCCTCCCTATGCATTAAAATGCCTCATACCTCAACACTACCTTATAGCTCCCATCAAATGTTTTTATCCATCACTTACCTTTTATATCACCTTATATCTCCCAACACACACCACCATGCCTTATGGCTACACTTCATCCACCTTGTAACTATACTATGACATGACTTGCAAGATATACTATTTGGCCTTGTGTTTCTCATAATGCATTTAACCTTGGAAAAGAAATAAAAGGCAGAAAAAGACATGCCATAGGCCCCATGTGCAATGATCACTAGGCTTAAAGACTTTTGCAAGTCTTCACCACGGGCCTCAAATGGATAGAAATGATTTTTTGCAAAAAACAAAAGTCAAAAGACACAAAAATGAAATTTAGGTCTATTCAACCCAAAAAGAGGAAAAACCTAAAAACATTTCATTTGCCTTTCATTTTTCTGTTGTTCGAACTTGCTGCCACTCGACCACCACCATAGAGGGTTTGGAAGGAAAAAATGTATGAATCTAAGTCTATTCTGGGTCGATCTGGCCAATTTTCTAAGGAAAAATGCAAGGTATTTTGTATCTAGTTGAGGCTTTGACTCCTCCTTTGTCAATCTTGGGCTGATTGTAGGCCTCTGTGGTTGTGTTTTGACTATGTTTTGATGCATTGTTTTGTTATTTTCCTGTGGCCGACCACCATGCATTCTCTTTTGGCTGTATTTGAGGTCGCCTCAGGAAGTTGTTTGAGGAGAGAAAATTGTGTTTTAGCACAGCAAATGGCAAAGACAAGGAGGTAACTCATTATTTATTGTTGATCTCTTCCTTTTTCTGAGATTTTTTGCTACATTTCACCTTTACTGAAGCAGGATTTGGAGAAAATCTGAGTATTTGCTGTGAAATGAGTTGTAAAACTTTTGATTTTTTCCCTTACACTGGTTATCTCTTCCCTTTTTTGAGATTCATTGTTCTATTCGCTACTAGAGGCACGATTTTGAGGCATTTTCTGAGTATTTACTGCGAAATGAGTTTAAGATGGGTTGCATTCTTTTTTGTATATGCATTATTGGCTCCAAACACTCGACCTATGATAGAAACTTGAAAAAAAATTTGCAAAAAGATGTCTCTGCCCTTGGGTTATTATTTTCTGAGTATTATGAAATTGAAGGTCTTCACTTTCGTTTATATCTGCAACTTTTCTTTGTCTTCACTATTGCATGAGTTTGATCTAGCACTAGAGGCCACGGCCATAGTTGCTCTTCTGAGTATTTCTGAGCATACTTTATTTTGTTATATCAGGAAATGGACTCTAAGCAATTTTATCATGGAGGATATTAGCGACAATAAATTTTTTTCAGTATGAATAGTTAACACTGCTTTTGTAACAAATCTGAATTGGATATATGCCCACTTGCTGGATGAATATTTATTGTGTCATTTTGACTGACTTATAAACTTGTTGTATAATTTCCATTAAAAGATCTAGCAACATCAGCACATTGATGGATGCTTTTCCAATCAATGTTAACTCCATTTTGACAAACATCACTTTTCTTAGGTTCCAATGGCACAGGAAATACATATTTGAAGATACCCAATTCTCTTTTTTCATCCTTGCTCCTGATATATTTCTCTTTGCAATAACTAGGCCATTTGTTTCCTTGGTCTGTAGGACCAGTCTGTCAACTATCCCATTGAAAAGTATTTCAGCATCTTTGATCTGAATTGAGTTCAAATACAGATTTCCACATGGCATGAATTTTGGTCTAACAACTCTACATTGAAAACCAGCTTGTAGACTCGCAAGGTTGTTCCATCAATTTCTCGACTCTGGTATCCAGATAAAGCTTTTGCTTTCGATGTTATATGCAGTTCCTTCCCTTTTGTCTTTGAAAATAGTCAAAAAGACTGCTACTCTATCACTTCTTCTTCTGTCTTCGAAGAAGCTGATGCATTTTGATATCAAGTGATAAGGACTATTGTAAGAATTGTCCACTTTTCCATATATTGTTGTTCCCAACTTCTCACATGATGTGGCATATTTCATTGTTGTTCCATTGCTTTTACATTCTTGTTCCAAAACTGCACCTATTACATTGCAGTAGTATGATGTTCTTCACGACTTAAGATAACCTTGTGTGACAACCCCTTACCTCTGCTTTGTTTGAGGTCTACTTCTGTGGATAGGCTACTACTAGTCGTATGTAGATATGACATACTGCTTCTCTATTTGCTATCCCAACCTGTATATGACCGTACCTTCTTATACGCTGCTAAGCAGAGACTGTTACCATACTTCTATCTTGCAACAAAAACATAGCTGCCTCTACATTCTATGATGACTACTATCTCATATGTGTGTTTTATGCTATCTTTATGTTGATGTTATGTTTCCCCAAAGCTCTGATCTCCTCAACTTCTTGTGTCTTCTTTATACTACATCACTTACTGAGATTTCATATCTCCCAGCTTCAATGAGAACAATGCACAAGCTACTTGATTGCTGATAGATAGTAGAGGACTGTAGTGTATCCTGTGTTCTAACTATTCTTTGCTATTTGCTAACTATCATTATTGGTCTATTGCTCCTTTATAGCTGAGACTGCTATCCTAACCTCATGACAGTCCGCTATTCCATCATTCATTCCTCAACACTTATTGCTGCTCCATAAGACTATATATATATTTGGAAATTCATGTTCTCTACTAATGATTGAGACAGTTTGAGAATGAAAACATTGTGAACAATAAACTCCGTCACATGGCTATACCTTCACAATGTTGTTCTCTCTTGATAGTTGATTGTTGTTAGCATGCAATCATTCTGAGCACAAGATATTTCTAGTTTATCTTTGACAAATGGATTTCTTGGACAATCATTTAAAATGAATCTATATACTTTTGTCTATTTTACATACATATCCTATAGCATCTTTTAAAATAGACAAAACTATATGGATTAGACTATTAGTTCCTCTTGTATCGTTCAGCAAGTAAATAACTGTAGCTATATATTATTGATCTGAGTTTAAATGTCATGCATGACTATCCTTTAACTGTTAATGCTACATGACTATCAGCTTGTTTGTGAGAAAAGACTATTGTTCTATCCTTCATCTGTTGTTCCTTAGCATGTTGTTGTTCATGATTGCCCTTTATACTTTTGTGACTATCTTTTGTGGATGTTCCTTTCTCTTCATCATCACCGTACTATGTAACTGTAATCTTAGCACTTGACTATCCATTTGATTGTTAGACTTTCCTAGTCTTGATCTATTGTGAAGGATTGCATGTTGTATCAGTCATTTTCTGCATTTTTGTAGCGTGATATTGTATTCATTGCTTCTATAACAACACTTATTGTTGTTTTATACGAATGTATATGTGTTAGACAAAAACTACCATGTTGGCATAGGATAATGCACTTTTCACTAGTACAAAGGTGCTGTCATGTACTCATAAACATTTTCAATTGATGAATTTACAAAAATGATCTTTAATTGGATATATTTCATCATCTGAAAGGCTATCACAAGATCTCTCTTTTGTCTATGAACTTCCTGAATATGCTTCTTGAGTTGTGCCTTTGCATTTGTATATTGCATCTGAAATGTTCTATAATGACCATGAGCTGGGCTCAACCCTTGTGGGAGCCACATTTCCTCCACTCATAATGTAACCTGATGAAACAAACAGAAACATAATTACACCTGTATCTGCACATGAAGCAAACTTGTTTAGAAAATAAATGCATGTTTTGGATGTGTTTGATGATTGATTGTTTTCTAGGACATCCAAGGTATACATTTCTTGTTTAATGTAATTGAGGATCAGTTTATACATGTATGGTATCTTGTTCATGTATGGTTTGGGACCATTCATTGCTTAGAGCATTGCTCTAACACCACTATTTTTTTCTAGATGTAGGAACTAGGGAGGACATGAAGCTAGGAAGGACAAAGATGACTCGGGGCGATAGGACAACATGCCAGAACTAGAACCAGTCATTCTTAGGCAATGATTAGCCTCTGACCTTACATGCACATTACTTTATTTACCTATTCATGTATAGATTGTTCTTTTATTTCATTGAATAAGACAGTTAACCTCACGGCTTGTGTGAGATAATGAACATTTTACATTCAATAAAGATTATTTATTCTTTAGAAAAGATTTTGGATAAACCCTTCTTATGTTACATGCACTTGGATAAATGCAGTAAACTAATAAACATAATCTCCTAAATTATTTCATTTATACACTTGAATGTAATGGATGAAGGACCAGATGAGATGTACCTTATAAGTTTTGAATCAAAACTCTACCTGAATGAGCCATAGTGAAATTTAGGTAACATTTTTGGGAACATCTACTATATGTTTGCCTGGTAAACATCAGACTAGTTCCCTGAAGCTTAACCATTGGGCATAGAGTCACACATACTTGACAAAACTTGAAAAACACTTCTTGCCATTGCTGCAACTCACTTTTGACTGCCATCTCTTCTAATCCATCACGTGCATGGGTATGGTTGGTGACAGTGAACCAACAAAAATCACTGTTACTAATGATATGCATCTACTTGATGGGTTAGAAGGGGATAATCAACAAGAATACCTCCTTTGCAAACTGCTGCAATTTATTACAGCCCTATGAGGACAAGTATGATGTGTGACAGTGAATACATGTATTCACTGTTTCATATGATGGATGTACCACATACAACTATAATACATTACAGTAGTTTCATCCTCACACATAACCAGACCCAAGAATAACTAACAACTATGTAGAAATGCACTTAGCATCACTTATTTAACATCAAAAAACTTAACCTACCCTATGTCTAACCAGCAGAGGTGTTACTCAAACATGACCATTTACTGGTTCTTTAAAATAGCTTTGCATCCTCAACAATTTACAATATATCACATGCTCATGAGCAGCCTCAAGGAGGTGGACAATTGATAGAAGTATAACCAACTTCTATAATGAGATTTGGAGAAAGAAAACAAGTCCACCTACCTCATAATTTTGATCATGCTTGTTGTTGTTTTGAGGCATATAAGTAGATTGGACATGCTGCTCCTTGGTTTCAATCTTCTCCTCAGGTGTGAGCATGACTGAAAACACCTTGTTAGGCTTAATTTGAGCAAGATGTCTGATAGGACATCCGTTTGAACTGATGAACCTCACTCTCTCTTTGTTGGCTTCTTGCTCATGTATTGTTGATTCCTCATCTTGCTGATTGGAATGCCCCATTTGCAGTGTAAGATTTCCTTCCTTCAAAGATGTTTCACCTTCTATTACAATTTCAATCTGATGTGGAAGAGTTGGTTCACATGAATGAAATGAAGGAATACCTGCCGCTTTAACCTGAATAGGTTGATTGCATGCTGCTGGCTCATATGATACTAGCTTATCATCGATGTTAGAGAAAAAAACCTTAATGATCCCTAAAAACATGTTCTCATCTGACTCATAACTTTGCATTAAGTCTAGATGAGCTTTGTCATTCTGCTGCTCAAAAGCAGGCACTGATGTTAGTACGCATATGCTATCTTTATTCTCATCTACATATTCAGGTAATTCATCAAACAAAACAACTAAATCTTCAGACTCAACCTCTATTTGCTTCTCCAAAACATGTTTAACTTGATCTTTTCTACCATCTAAGTTTGACAGAAAGGATTCAAGATCATTCCAAAATGAATCCTCATCAAATCTTTCTTGGTCTTTTGATAAAAAAGGAGTGCCTTTTACCTCATGAACCATCCTTTCCTCATGTTCATTTTCATCTTTCAGCTGCTCCAAGACTTGATTATTATATATATTGTCTTCTGTCAGCAACTCATCAGATTGTTTGACCTTTTCCTGCTCATTCGGCTTGATAAAAGAAGGGAGTTCATCGAATAAAAACATGAAATCATTGCTTTTGATACCTTTTTCAAGCTTCTCAACCTGCTGTCCTGACTGATCATGTTCATTTTCTTCTTGCAAGATGCCTAATTTTTTCTCTTTTTTATCACATATAGGTTCCTGAATAGTAGGTTCTTCTTTTATCTCAGGAAACTCATTCTTTTGTCCACTAAACCAGCTATCTTGATAGACAATAGGTCCACCTGGACAAAGACAAATAGTAAAAGGATAGGAAGGCTGATTCGACAAGGAAAACTAAGGAATTGGCTTGGTCTCTTGCAGACATATAGGCTATTCTTGTTCAAGTATAGGTTCTTTTAATGGATGAGACCCTCTAAAACTTGGAATATTCAATTTAGGAGACTTAGGAGACTCACCTTGCTTGAAGCTTGGTACTCTGAACTTGGAAACCTCTTCTTCAAAACATGGATTCAGAAAAGAAATAGCTGATTGAGTTTCCAACCTTTGAAATGGAGCCAACAAAAGCCTCTTTTTCTCTTCTTCTACAAGATCTTCCTGTGCAAGCTTCTCCTCGTATTAATTTTTTTGTATTTTCATCTTTTGTTGACGCTGGATAGCCTGGTAAGCCAACTCCTCTTGCTATAACTTGAACTATTGTTGCCACTTGATCTCACCCAGTTATTGAGTCTAGTCCATCAATATGCTTTTGATATCACCAATCCCCAAGTTGTCCAAAATTTGAGATCGACTGTGGTGGTAAGCATGTTGGATCTGCCAGCTACTTGCAATTATAGGGCTATTTTGGACAAAACCAATAGTATGGTTACTTTGATATGGCTAATAAGAAGAGGTATGAATAATATTCTCATGAAATGGAGGGTGATAAGGCATATTCCCATGAAACATAGACATGCCTATCACTCAAAAAGCTAAATAATTAGAGTAGAGTACATTTTCTTGATTAAAACTTGAATCATACCAGCACTTGAATTGCTGAAACCAGTAGATGATTTCTCTAGAGTCGCCAGGTGTGTAAAGAAAATACCTCCAAAAGGATGAAACTACTGTTGTACACACCAAACAACAGTAACAAAATGTATAAAATGGACTTCACAGTCCCACCGGGCGTGCCAAAAACAGTTGTCTCTCAGATTTGCACCCTTGATGAGTTATAAAAACTTGGCAATCTAGAGAAACATGGGATCTTTCTAGGTCTGTGGGTCACCTGTGATGGAAAGAACCTCCAGAGAAGGTCAGCTTCCTATTGATACTCCACCTATACTGCTTGTACTAAAGTCTTTGTAAAGAAAAGGGTAAGAAGGATTGCATTAAAATGAAACCTCATGTCTAAGGTGATGCACCAAAAGATCACCTGAGACTACACAAAATTGACACACTATAGAAATAGTAATAATAAGGCTCTCTTACACAACCCAACAAATCATAATCTTTGCATAATTAATTTGTAAGGACGCTAAATAACAACAGTTCTGTAAAGGAGAAAGATGTTTTCTCACCACTCAAAACCGATTGTTATTCCATGCACATCTCACAACCTGCAAAAATATCTGAATCCCTGCATAAAGGCACCAACATGAAATACAGCTCCAAGGACAAATAACATCATAAAGATCTTTACTAACACTAAGGACACATAATATCAGAAGAAATGGGAAGGTATAAACTACTTATTACTACTAAAAAGGGTGTTACAATGCTGTATATCTCTTAAAAGGGGTTACAAGACTATTCACTTCTACAAAAAAACTCAAAAAATTACAATATATAGTGTAGTGAATAGTAAGAACTTCTAAATAATGAACAAGGAAGAAGACTATATACTTACCAAATAGCTTGTAACAAGATAAGCATGAACCACCTCCATTTTCGTGTATCTCATAAATGTCCCCAAAATATCTGCCAAAAGTCCTCCAAATGGGTTCCCAATGTAGAAATAGCCAAGGCATGTCATCACCCACCATAAAAGTTCTAGAAAATGCCTTTAAATGCCTTTAAATGATCTAAAATAAGTCAAATTTGTGCAATAACTCCTCAACCTGTTTGTCAACTTCACCCTGCAGCATCATAAATGTCTGATATTTTCACAATAAATGACATAAATACATAATTTTTCTGCATTTATCAAACATTGACTAAGAGGTTTATAATTGCACCACTTAGTTAATATTTTTACATTCCAAATTTTATACAAACCTATGCAGAAAAAATGGCATTTAGGACACAACATTTAATTTCCCAATTTTGCATAGTTTGAGGACCAATTAAATGTTGTGAAAGGATGACAAAGTAATCAATGAGACTTACTTTGCCATTCGTGATAATCTGCCTAATATTGCCTCTTTGCATTTTATTACAAATGATAAAGTAATTCATAACTAATTACTTTATCGTTTGTTTACAATGTTTAATCTATCCTTAGACTATGCAAATATCAACTTAAAACTCTTGTAACTCTTAGGCAAAAAGACACGACTCACATACACTTGCACTACCTCTCGTATCTCATAGCTATGTCAACACACCTTATAACCCCTAGACATTCCTACATGCATACATATCACGTGGCATGCCTACAAGGTTCAAAGCAATACATTTTAAAATGACCCTTATGCCTCCCTATGCATTAAAATGCCTCATACCTCAACACTACCTTATAGCTCCCATCAAATGTTTTTATCCATCACTTACCTTTTATATCACCTTATATCTCCCAACACACACCACCATGCCTTATGGCTACACTTCATCCACCTTGTAACTATACTATGACATGACTTGCAAGATATACTATTTGGCCTGTAGGAATCAAGGGCAACACTGAGAGGGGGGGTGAATCAGTGTTGTGTGAATTTTTAAATCCTTTTTAAACTTTAACTTTTAGAGCTCAAAAAGAAAGATACCATTTGATTTGTAAAATACATATGCACATGACTGTGAATACAGAAAGAGAATAAAAACTTCTTAAGTAAATCAAACAGACACAAGGAAGATCAATATGAATCATGACACAAGATATGCACGAGTGAAAAACCCATCAGGGGTAGAAAAACCACTCCAAAACTGCCTCACTGGCTTAAATGAAAAACCTCTTACAAATGTCTCACTGACATATACAAGGTCTCACTGACCACAAGCCACACTGGCATATTGTGCCTCACTGGCAAACCAAATTACCAACAAATGTAATAAGCAAATCAGAGGGATACTTTGTTTCCATTCAATACAAACTTATGTCTGTCAAATACCCATTCTATTCAATTTGACATCCGGATACACTCAACAATCCTTTATTCTGATCTAATCAACACTGCATATCAACATTGCATATCAAATCTGTATTCTAATCCATTCAACAATATTTCACAACACTGTATGTTTCATCTCTATCCTTCTTGATACATCCATCAATGCACATGATTATCATTGCTATTGCATATTGTCTTTCTGATCACCTTGTCAATCTCTGTATCTGTATTTGATCCTTGTCAGTTCATCATAGATCTGCACAACATCACTCACCTCATCTTGTTAATCCACTCAACTAACTAAAAAAAAACATCTGTAATGTAATTAAATAAATTTGAATATTCTTTCACACCCATCACAATGCACTTTCAAAAAACCCTTCATATTCTCTTCTCTATTTTTAAAACAAAATATCTTCCCGTCAATTCTATGCATTAAAAAACCTTTTGATCTTCCTTTTGCTTTGCAGAATAAAATCAATTTCTTTATAAAAAATCTTTCCATTTTCCATTTTGATTTTCTCTGAAATTATCTGTAAAAGTCTTTTCATATTTTTATCTTCCATAAAAAAAATCTCCTTCTCTGCAAATTCCTGCAAACAAACTTTTTGTCTTCTTAAGAAAATCAATCTTCAATAAAATCTAATAAAATTTCTAAGAACTAAACCCTTCATTTCTTTTCAATAAGACTTCAAGAATCATTTTTCTTTTGCATTGAAAGTCTTTTTGAGATCTTCAACCTTTTTCTTTTATCTGCAACATATCTGTAAGACTCTCCAAGAAAATCATTTGAGCCTTTTCAAAAATCTCTCCTTAAAAAAATAAAATCTTGATGTTTATCTCTTTACAAAAAAAATCTCCAAAAAAAAAACTTCTTAGTATAAAGTTTCTAAAAAAAACTAAAGCCATAAAAGGTGGCTTTGTATCCATAATAGAAACTTTCAAAAATTAAATACTTCTTACATATCGGGCTCCCACTAATATATATTTGTTGCCCCTTTTAAAATCATCATATGAAGCTTTTAAAACATTCAAAAAAAGACATCGGGCTCCACCTATTCAATAGTCTTCCTTTTTAAAACAAAAAATACTTTATAAACCTTATCACCTGTGCCCACTCCATATTTGGCGGTGGTAATTTAAATTCAAACATATTAGAAATCTCGCCCACTTCATAACCTTTGATAAGCTTTTGCCCTTTTGAATACACCGCGGGCCCTCACAAAACAAAGCATTTTCAATGCTTTATTTGTAAAACGCGCTCCACATATTATATAAAGACTGATGCTTTAAGGAAGGGCCGGTCACCATCATGTGATGGTAGCCCTCTAACAGGTCACTTTAAGTGACTATGACTTGCAATAACAGGTCAGTGTTTAAAAAGAACAAAAAGTGTATTACAAGAGGTGACGGGTATGTGAGTTTTGAAGGCACTTAAACAACAAAATACCCTTGAATATTCTATGACATCAACCTCAACAACATACCCTCGAATCTTCCATGAGTCCAACATCATGACATCAAACTCTGCCATATACATTGATAACAACACAAAAGAACTAAACAATGAAGATGTTAACTCAACCCAAGCAATCTTCAAATTCTCTAATCCAACATATCATAAACTGGTGGTTGCAACACATGATATCCATGTATTAAAACAACTTTGAAACTTGTCCATTTCTATGTCCTGAGATAACCAGATCTGCATAGTATGTGATGAATGTCACTGATGAACTAAGCAGAGAATGTCACTTCTAGAACCAAGAATGATATGTCATTTCTTTTGAAACCTACCTACCAACTGATGGATCATGACATTTATTTCTTACACCAAATGCCTTGCAACTTATTATTCTGTGCCATGAGCTATCATCAACCAACTCAGACCATGTGAACTATTAGAAGTATCAATCAATTAACAACATGATTTCATCTAACAGATCATCCAACAAGGAAGGCATCTACTATAGACATAGTGTCATCAGTGTATTCCTGTGATCCTATAAGTACTTGAAACACCAATAAAGTGAGTATGATTGATACATGAATGAGCTAATCACTTATCAAGTCAACCCTGCATATGATGATGATCTTATGAAAACATGAACTAACATTATTCTTCATAACTCCTAACTATCTTGATAATCTTGATGTCCAGATATGAAGATCAATCCCAACATCTATGACAACCTGAAAGACACCTCAACACAACTGTGATCAAATGAAGATCATGCCACAGCTGTCACTATGAAGACCATTCTGTCACATATAAAGATATCATCATGATACAAATCTCCTGATATAAACTTGACATATCAAACACAAGGAAGAAGTAATGATCACATCTAATGATCACATCTGAATTTACCTCAAACATATGAAGACATCATGATGAATACCTCATTAACCATCTCCTGAACACTTTTGACATCAATGACAACCTAACACCATCATGGCCTTGTGTTTCTCATAATGCATTTGACCTTGGAAAAGAAATAGAAGGCAGAAAAAGACATGCCACATGCCCCATGTGCAATGATCACTAGGCTTAAAGACTTTCGCAAGTCTTCACCATGGGCCTCAAATGGATAGAAATGATTTTTTGCAAAAAACAAAAGTCAAAAGACACAAAAATGAAATTTACGTCAATTCGACCCAAAAAGAGGAAAAACCTAAAAATATTTCATTTGCATTTCTTTTTTCTATTGTTCAAACTTGCTTCCACTTAACCGCTACCATAGAGGGTTTGGAAGGAAAAAATGTATGAATCTAAGTCTATTCTAGGTCGATCTAGCTGATTTTCTAAGGAAAAATGCAAGGTATTTTGTATCTAGCTGAGGCTTTGATTCCTCCTTTGTCGATTTTAGGCTGATTTTAGGCCTCTGTGGTCACGTTTTGACTATGTTTTGATGCATTTTTTAGTTGTTTTCCTGTGGCCGACCACCATGCATTCTCTTTTGGCTGTATTTGAGGTCGCCTGAGGAAGTCGTTTGAGGAGAGAAAACTATGTTTTAGCACAGTAAATGGTAGAGACAAGGAGGTAACTCATTATTTGCTATTGATCTCTTCCTTTTCTGAGATTTTTTGCTGCATTTCGTCTGTGCTGAAGTACAATTTGGAGAAAATCTGAGTATTTGCTATGAAATGAGTCGAAAAACTTTCAATTTTTTCTCTTACACTAGTTATCTCTTTCATTTTTTGAGATTCATTGTTCTATTCGCTGCCAGAGGTGGGATTTTGAGGCATTTTCTAAGTATTTGCTATGAAATAAGTTTAAGATGGGTTGCATTCTTTTCTATATATGCATTATTGGCTCCGAACGCTTGACCTATGATAGAAACTTGAAAAAAAACTTGCAAAAAGACGTCTCTGCCCTCAGGTTACTATTTTTTGAGTATTATGAAATTAAAGGTCTTCACTTTCGTTTATATCTACAACATTTTTTTGTCTTCACTATTGGATGAGTTTTATCTGGCACTAGAGGCTATGGCCATAGTTGCTCTTCTAAGTATTTCTGAGCATGCTTTATTTTTTTATTGTTATCACCTAGATTTGTACCCATGCTGAGTTGTAAAACTTGGCAATCTAGTGAAACATGGGATCTTTCTAGGTCTGTGGGTAACCTGTGTTTGGAAAGAACCTTCGGAGAAGGCCAACTTCCTAGTTGGTTATCACCTAAAAATTACTGGATTTGTAGAAGAAAAGGGAGAAGGAATGCTTTTAAAAATGAAAGATAAAACAAGAAAATTTGAAACTAAGGGTGATTCACCAGGTTGAATATAAGAACCCTCATAGAACTGAGAAAATGCACAACACAACCAGATACAGCAAGTAGATATACACAGATTCAGATGATTCTAGTAGAGGTAAGAAATAAAATGGTTGAGAGAAACCAAATGTTCACAGAGAATCATCTGTAGATTCACACTAAACTAAAAAATTAGTAAAAGAGGTAAAATAACTTGCATATATTCAATAAGAAGGCATGGTTACAGTAGAGGAATGCTCTATTTGGAATTAAAAGCATAGATTTCCTAAATCTTCCAATGTCCAACCTTTTTTACATCTCATTTTTATGCATATATAGCATTTTCCACTTGACCTAAGTCGGTTACAATCAATTTGCCTCATGGGCTCTATTAGAAAATATCTGCGCCAGAAGGGACGTGCTAACCTACTAGAAGTTATGGCGTAAAATATTTGGAATAGGGGCAGATGGAAGATATTTTGAATCTTCAATGTGAGCTGCTAAATCATCGACCTACACTCATAGATGCAACAAATATCTGCATCTGCATATGCCAAATTGGTCACTAAAACATCTAGTCGATTGAGCATGCAAATTTACATCAAATTTTGAAATATCCTCCTAAAAAGCTAGCCAGATGAAAGAGGAGGCAAAAATAAGCACTTTTGCCTTTTGAAGGATGTTGAAATTCTCCAGAATGAGGGAGATATGGGTGGTCAAAGTTACGGTCAACTGCATCTTGCATTTGTATATCGCTTTGCATCTGCACTTGTATACTATTGTTCACTTTATGCATTCATGCAACTTCCTTCCTTTCCCCTTTTGTATATTCAATTCACTTTGCATGTCTTTGAATCTCCCCTTGTATATTTCCTTGTATGTGCAATTGTATATACAATACAATGGCCAACATACAAAAGTGGGACTTTACCTTTTGTATCACCTTTTGTATATATGCCCCTACAACGTGTCATCACTCCATTTGTCGCTAAGTTGAAACTAGGACCCATCGCTGAATCCTCCTTATCGGTCGTCGGAAAAACCACAAACCATGCTACTGATATGCATTGTCTTGCCGAAAAGCCATTGTATGTGACCTTTGTATATGTGATTGTATATGAGATACAATCGCATATACATACAATAGGCAGACCCTAACTTTTTATAAAGCAAAATGAAATTAACATCGGGTCCGGCCTTTGTATCTTACGTTCTTGTATACTGTACCTTTCGGACCTTGTATATGCAAATACAACTGCGGACCCCAAATGATTATTCACCACATTTGATTTTTTATTTGCATCTAGATTGTATGCATTCCCCTTTGCATCTCGCTTTGTATATCGCATATACAATGTGAATATACAAACAAAACTGCATACAAACAATTGTACCTACAAACATTGCACCTGACCTTTGTATGTGACTTTGTATATGACCTTTGCATCTGCAAACATACAATGCGAACATACATACAAAGATGCATACAACCACATCTATCTTTATAAACCAAACTGCATATTCTTTCAGGTCCGGGCTTTGTATTACAGGATAGTATATGCCAATGTATATGCGATTGTATGTGTAAAGATACAATCACATATACATATAATAGGCAGGCCCCAACTTTTGTATTTGACCCTTGCATGTGACCTTGTATATGCACTTGTATATTGAATTGCATATACAAAGATAACCTGATTCACTTTTTTGCATCTCGCCCCTTGTATCTTTTCCATTGTATATTGACTTTGCATCTTCCCCTTTGTATATACAAGTGTATATGCAATTGTATATGAGATACAATCGATATACATACAATGAAACATACAATTGTATATGCATATGAAAATGACTAAGTATAAAACTAAGAATCATCTACAATTGAAGGCCCCTGAGGACAAAAGATTTCTAGTTTTTTTGGGGTTTTGGAAAGGATTCTCCAAGTGAGATTTTGGGAAATTTTGCAAGTCACAGCATGGGGAAATGTAGGATTTAAGACCTTCCTCTTTCTATTTAGGCTTTCTCTGATCCGATTTCTTTGATAGAAAGAGAGGGAAACATGAATATTTTGGGGCCAGGCAAAATATGACAACATTTTGGTGACCTCTCAGGGATGTTTGCCTGCTAAACATATTGACCAGTGGCCTTATACATCCATTGAGCATGGGGTCAAAAGAGACTACACCAAGAATAGAGGATCTGGAACACTGAGCAAGCTACCAAGCCAAAACTAAAAATGACAAGCAAGTATGTATCTCCTAATGAGAATATAGCAAAGTCCAAGGGCACTTATTGAAAGGAAATGTAAAACTAAAATAAAACCTACTCTAATCCTAAACTAGCCAGTTAGAGGTGACCTTAAACAAAGCCATTAACTGGTTCTTGAAAGTAAATGCCCTTCCTTAACAATTTACAATGTTTCTCCTATATGTGGGCAGTTAAAAAGAGGTGAGGGAGGGATGGGCATATGACAAATTGATAAAACACCCTCCACAAAATGGAGATAAACTCACCTATCCACCGGGACTGATTACTGATGCTGCTAACTTGTGGTGAATAAATAGGCTGATCCCACTCATTTTGATGCTCAACTTAATGCTTAGAGGTAAGCATGACAAGTGGTGACTTCTCTTGATATGTCTCCAACTGGGCTAGATGCCTGATTGGGCATCCCCTTGAAGTGACATGCAAATCATCATGGTTGATCTGATGTCTCTATTCTGATTCTTTCATTTCTTGCTGGTTGGAATGCCCCATTTGAAGTGTAAGATTTCCTTCCTCCAAAGATGTTTTACTTTCTATCTCAATTTCAATATGATGTGGAAGAGTTGGTTCACATGAATGAAAAGGAGGAATGCCTGCCTCTTTATTCTTATCTACATATTCAGGCAATTCATCAAACAAAATAGCTAAATCCTGAGATTCAACCTCTATTTCCTTCTCCAAAACATGTTCAACCTGATCTTGTCTGCCATCTAAGTTTGACAGAAAGGATTCAAGATCATTCCAAAATGAGTCTTCATCAGATCTTTCTTGGTCTTTTGATAAAAAGGGAGTGCTTTTCACCTCACGAACCCTCCTTTCCTCATGCTTAATTTCATCTTTCAGCTGCTCCAAGACTTGACTATCTAATTGATTGTCCTCTGTCAGTAACTCATCAGATTGTTTAACCCTTTCCTGCTCATTCAGCTCAATAAAAGAAGGGAGTTCATTGAATAAAAACATGAAATCATTGCTTTTAATATCTTTTTCAAGCTTCTCAACCTGCTGTCCTGACTGATTATGTTCATTTTCTTCTTGCAAGATGCCTAATTTTTCCTCCTTTTTAACACATATGGGTTCATGAAAAGCAGGCTCTTCCTTTATCTCAGGAAACTCATTCTTTTGTCCACTAAACCAGCTATCTTGATAGACAATAGGTCCCCTTGGACAAAGATGGATAGTAAAAGGATAGGAAGGCTGATTTGACAAGGAAATCCGAGGAATTGGCTTGGTGTCTTGCAGACATATAGGTTGTTCTTGTTCAAGTGTAGGTTCTTTCAGCGGATGAGACCCTCTAAAACTTGGAATATTCAATTTAGGAGACTTAGGAGACTCACTTTGCTTGAAGCTTGGTATTCTGAACTTGGAAACCTCTTCCTCAAAGAATGGATTTGGAAAACAATCAACTGATTGAGTCTCCAACCTTTGAAATGGAGCCAACAAAAGCCTCTTTTGCTCCTCTTCTACTAGCTGGATGCTAGAGCACGGTTCTATTTGTATGTTTGGTGGAGGGTCTTCACAAGGTGAAAAAGATGTCCCTTTCCAACTTGGAACCTTAAAGGTAGAAGGCTGCTTGAAACTTGGAATTATGATAGGCTTGGATTCTACAACTTTTTCCTCTACCTGATTTTGAATTGGTATGAGAGGATTGGCCTTTACAAGGTTTGGTATTTTGCAACCAGGATGCTTGGTCCAAGAAGGCTACCATGGTAGAAAAGTTTGAGGCTCTTGTGCTTGAGCAAACAACTATTTTATTTGTTTCTCCTTGGCTGCAAGTTGCATGTTCAAGCATTCTTCCTCATACACCCTTCTATTTTCTACTTCCTGCTGATAGCGAGAAATCTGATAGGACAACTCCTCTTGCTTCATGTTATATTGTGCTTCTCTATCTATTTCTGAAATTTGCCTTTGGAAATCGAGTAACAAACTCTTAAAGCTACCCAAAATAGCATCATTTTGGGACTGACTAGGGAGGTTACACGTTTGATTTAGAGTAGAATGGGTTTCACAATGCTGACTATAGAAATTAACAGGCTGCAAATAAGAATAATCAAGAGTGGTTTGAAAATGCTCCTGCTAGTAATGCTAATTATAATGAGGCAAAGAGTTGTTTGGAGGCCAAAAGTCTAAATCTTCATGAAATGGAGGAGAAAAATAATTGTGCTGTTGATAACTAGACAGTGCAAGGGTAAAGCATGCAGCATAGGCAATTCTAGATAACAAATTAGGAATGAATATGGACAACAGGGTCTTGAGACACTTAGAAATGAGTTATAACACCAAATAGAGTCACCAAGTGCTGAGAAAATAGTTTTGAATGGTAGAAAACTAACAAGTAGCACCAACCTCATTAGTTGCTTATACTTGGATTGTTGAAACTAGCTGATTCTTCACTTGTAGAGTCACCAGGTGTGTGAATATTGCCTCTACAGGCTGATGTTGTTGACATACACACCAAATATCAACAATGAATAAACGACTTTTGGACTATGATAGTCCAATTTGTCCCACCGGGCGTGCCAAAACTGTTATCACCCAGATTTGCACCCTTGCTGAGTTGTAAAACTTGGAAATCTGGAGAAACATGGGATCTTTCCAGGTTTGTGGGTCACCTGTGTTTGGAAAGAACCTCTGGAGAAGGCCGACTTCCTAGCTGGTTATCTCCTAAAAACTATTGGATTTGCAGAGGAAAAGGGAGAAGGAATGCTTTTAAAAATGAAAGATAAAATATGAAAACTTGAAACTAAGGGTGATTCACCAGGTTGAATATAAGAACCCTCACACAACTGAGAAAATGCACAACACAATCAGATACAACAAGTAGATATACATAGATTCAGATGATTCTAGCAGAGGTAAGAAACAAAATGGTTGAGAGAAACAAAACGTTCACAGATAATCATTTGTAGATTCACACTAAACTAAAAAATTAGTAAAAGAGGTAAAATAACTTGCATATATTCAATAAGAAGGCATGGTTACAGTAGAGGAATGCTCTATTTGGAATTAGAAGCATAGATTTACTAAATCTTCCAATGTCCAACCTTTTTTACATCTCATTTTTATGCATATATAGCATTTTGCACTTGACCTAAGTTGGTGACAATCAATTCACCTCATGGGCTCCATTAGAAAATATCTGCGCCAGAAGGGACGTGCTAACCTGCCAGAAGTTATGGCATAAAATATCTGGAATAGGGGCAGATGGAAGATATTTTGAATCTTTAATGTGAGCTGTTGAATCATCGACCTGCACCCATAAATGCAACAAATATCTGCATCTGCATATGCCAAATTGGTTGCTGAAATGTCCAGTCGATTGAGCATGCAAATTTACATCAAATTTTGAAAGTGAAAATAGCTTCCTAAAAAGGTAGCTAGATGAAAGAGGAGGAAAAAATAAGCACTTTTTCCTTTTGAAGCATGTTGAAATTCTCCAGAATGAGGGAGATATGGGCGGTCAAAGTTACGGTCAACTACATCTTGCATCTGTATATCGCTTTGCATCTACACTTGTATACTATTGTTCACTTTATGCATTCATGCAACTTCCTTCCTTTCCCCTTTTACATATTCAATTCACTTTACATGTCTTTGAATCTCCCCTTGTATATTGCCTTGTATGTGAAATTGTATATACAATACAATGGCCAACATACAAAAGCGGGCCTTTATCTTTTGTATCACCTTTTGTATATATGCCCTTGCCATGTGTCATCACTCCATTTGTCATTGAGTTGAAACTGGGACCCATCGTTGAATCCTCCTTATCTGCCATCAGAAAAACCACAAACCATGCTACCGATATGCATTGTCTCACCGAAAAGCCATTATATGTGACCTTTGTATATGTGATTGTATCTTTACAGATACAATCGCATATACATACAATAGGCAGACCCCAACTTTTTATAAAGAAAAATGAAATTAACATTGGGTCCGGCCTTTGTATCTTACCTTCTTGTATGCTGCACCTTTCGGATCTTGTATATGCAAATACAACTGCAGACCCCAAATAATTATTCACCACATTTGATTTTTTATTCGTGTCCAGATTGTATGCATTCCCCTTTGCATCTCCCTTTGTATATCACATATACAATGTGAATATACAAACAAAACTGCATACAAACAATTGTACCTACAAACATTGTACCTGACCTTTGTATGTGACTTTGTATATGACCTTTGCATCTGTAAACATACAATGCGAACATACATACAAAGATGCATACAACCACATCTGTCTTTATAAACCAAATTGCATATTCTTTCAGGTCTGGGATTTGTAGCACAAGATTGTATATGCCAATGTATATGCAATTGTATGTGCAAAGATACAATCGCATATACATACAATAGGCAGGCCCCAACTTTTGTATCTAACCCTTGCATGTGACCTTGTATATGCGCTTGTATATTGAATTGCATATACAAAGATAACCCGATTCACTTTTTTGCATCCCACCCCTTGTATCTTTTCCATTGTATATTGACTTTGCATCTTCCCCTTTGTATATGCAATTGTATATGAGATACAGTTGATATACATACAATGAAACATACAATTATATATGTATATGAAAATGACTAAGTATAAAACTGAGAATCATCTGCAATTGAAGGCACCTGAGGAGAAAAGATTTCTGGGTTTTTTTGGGTTTTTGGCAAGGATTCTCCAGGTGAGATTTTGGGAAATTTTGCAAGGCACAACATGGGGAAATGTAGGATTTAAGACCTTCCTCTTTCTATTTAGGCTTTCTCTGATCGGATTTCTTTGATAGAAAGAGGGGGGAAATAAGAATATTTTGGGGCCAGGCAAAATATGACAACAGTTATATCAGGAAATGGACTCTCAACAATTTTATCATGGAGGATATTAGTGACACAATAAATTTTTTCAGTATGAATAGTTAACACTGCTTTTGTAACAAATCTGAATTGGATATAGGCCCACTTGTCAAATGAATATTTCTTGTGTCATTTTGATTGACATGCAAACCTATTGTATAATTGCCATTGGGAGATCTAGCAACATCAGCACATTGATGGATGCTTTTCCAATCAATGTTAACTCCATTTTGACAAACATCACTTTTCTCCGGTTCCAATGGCACAGGAAATACATATTTGAAGATACCCAATTCTCTTTTTTCATCCTTGCTCCTGATATATTTCTCTTTGCAATAACTGGGCCATTTATTTCCTTGGTCTATAGGACCAGTCTGTCAACTATCCCATTGAAAAGTATTTTAGCATCTCTGATCTAAATTGAGTTCAAATGTAGATTTCCACATGGCATGAATTTTGGTCTAACAAATCTACATTGAAAACCAGCTTGTAGACTTGCAAGGTTGTTCCACCAATTTCTCCACTCCAGTATCCAGATAAAGCTTTTGCTTTTGATGTTATATATGCAGTTCCTTCCCTTTTGTTTTGAAAACAGTCAAAAAGACTGCTAGTCTATCACTTCTTCTTCTGTCTTCGAAGAAGCTGATGCATTTTGATGACAAGTGACAAGGACTACTGTAAGAATTGTCCACTTTTCCATATATTGTTGTTCCCAACTTCTCACATGATGTGGCATATTTCATTGCTATTCCATTGCTTTTACATTGTTGTTCCAAAACTCCACCTATTACATTGCAGTAGTATGATGATCTTCACGACTTTAAGATAACCTTGTGTGATAGCCCCTTACCTCTGCTTTGTTTGAGGTCTGCTTCTATGGATAGGCTGCTACTAGTCGTATGTAGATATGACATACTGCTTCTCTATTTGCTATCCCAACCTATATATGACCATACCTTCTTATATGCTGCTGAGCAGAGACTGTTACCATACTTCTATCTTACGACAAAAGCATAGCTACCTCTACGTTCTATGATGACTGTTGTCTCATATGTGTGTGTTATGTTGTCTTTATGTTGATGTTATGTTTCCCCAAAGCTCTGATCTCCTCAACTTCTTGTATCTTCTTTATACTGCATCACTTACTGAGATTTCATATCTCCTAGATGCAATGAGAACAATGCACAAGCTACTTGATTGCTGATAGATAGTAGAGGACTGTCATGTAACCTATGTTCTAACTGTTCTTTGCTATTTGCTAACTATAATTATTGGTCTGTTGCTCCTTTATAGTTGAGATTGCTGTCCCAACCTCATGACAGTCCGCTGTTCCATCATTCATTCCTTAGCACTTCTTGCTGCTCCATAGAACTATATATGTATTTGGAAATTCATGTTCTCTACTAATGATTGAGACATTTTGAGAATGAAAACATTGGCAACAATAAACTTCGTCACATGGCTGTACCTTCACAATGCTATTCTCTCTTGATAGTTGACTATTGTTAGCATGCAATCATTCTGAGCACAAGATGTTGTTTCTAGTTTATCTCTGACAGATGGATTTCTTGGACAATTATTTAAAATGAATCTATATACTTTTGTCTATTTTACATACACATCCTGTAGCATCTTTTAAAATAGACAAAACTATATGGATTAGATTATCAGTTCCTCTTGTATTGTTCAGCAAGTAAATAACTGTAGCTATATATTATTGATCTGAGTTTAAATGTCATGCATGACTATCCTTCGACTATTGATGCTCCATGACTATCAGCTTGTTTGTGAGAGAAGACTGCTATTCTATCCTTCATTTGTTGTTCCTTGGCATCCTATTGTTCATGATTGCCCTTTATGCTTTTGTGACTATCTTTTGTGGCTGTTCCTTTCTCTTCATCATCACCGTACTATGTGACTGTAATCTTAGCACCTGACCGTCCATTTGACTGTTAGACTTTCCTAGTCTTGATGTATTGTGAAGGACTGCATGCTGTATCACTCATTTTCTGCATTTTTGTAGCATGATATTGTATTCATTGCTGCTATAACAACACTTATTGTTGTTTTAAATGACTGTATATGTGTTAGACCAAAACTACCATGTTGGCACAGGATAATGCACTTTTCACCAGTACAAAGGTGCTATCATGTACTCATAAACATTTTCAATTGATGAATTTACAAAAATGATCTTTAATTGGATATATTTCATCATCTGAAAGGTTATCACAAGATCTCTCTTTTTTCTTTGAACTTCCTAAATATGCTCCCTGAGTTGTGCCTTTGCATTTGTATATTACATCTGAAATGTTCTATAACGACCATGAGCTAGGCTCAACCCTTGTGGGAGCCACATTTCCTCCACTCATAATGTAACTTGATGAAACAAACAGAAACATAATTACACTTGTATCTGCACATGAAGCAAACTTGTTTAGAAAATAAATGCATGTTTTGGATGTGTTTGATGACTAATTGTTTTCTAGGACATCCAAGGTATACATTTCTTGTTTAATGTAATTGAGGATTAGTTTATACATGTAAGATATCTTGTTCATGTATGGTTTGGGACCATTCATTGCTATAACAACACTTATTGTTGTTTTATATGACTATATATGTGTTAGACCAAAACTACCATGTTGGGATAGGATAATGCACTTTTCACCAGTACAAAGGTGCTATCATGTACTCATAAACATTTTCAATTGATGAATTTACAAAAATGATCTTTAATTGGATATATTTCATCATCTGAAAGGTTATCACAAGATCTCTCTTTTTTCTTTGAACTTCCTAAATATGCTCCCTGAGTTGTGCCTTTGCATTTGTATATTACATCTGAAATGTTCTATAACGACCATGAGCTAGGCTCAACCCTTGTGGGAGCCACATTTCCTCCACTCATAATGTAACTTGATGAAACAAACAGAAACATAATTACACTTGTATCTGCACATGAAGCAAACTTGTTTAGAAAATAAATGCATGTTTTGGATGTGTTTGATGACTAATTGTTTTCTAGGACATCCAAGGTATACATTTCTTGTTTAATGTAATTGAGGATCAGTTTATACATGTAAGATATCTTTTTCATGTATGGTTTGGGACCATTCATTGCTATAACAACACTTATTGTTGTTTTATATGACTGTATATGTGTTAGACCAAAACTACCATGTTGGCACAGGATAATGCACTTTTCACCAGTACAAAGGTGCTATCATGTACTCATAAACATTTTCAATTGATGAATTTACAAAAATGATCTTTAATTGGATATATTTCATCATCTGAAAGGTTATCACAAGATCTCTCTTTTTTCTTTGAACTTCCTAAATATGCTTCCTGAGTTGTGCCTTTGCATTTGTATATTACATCTGAAATGTTCTATAACGACCATGAGCTAGGCTCAACCCTTGTGGGAGCCACATTTCCTCCACTCATAATGTAACTTGATGAAACAAACAGAAACATAATTACACTTGTATCTGCACATGAAGCAAACTTGTTTAGAAAATAAATGCATGTTTTGGATGTGTTTGATGACTAATTGTTTTCTAGGACATCCAAGGTATACATTTCTTGTTTAATGTAATTGAGGATCAGTTTATACATGTAAGATATCTTGTTCATGTATGGTTTGGGACCATTCATTGCTTAGAGCATTTCTCTAACACCACTATTTTTTACTAGATCCAGGAACCAGGGAGGACATGAAGCTAGGAAGGACAAAGATGACTCGGGGTGACAGGACAACATGCCAGAACTAGAACCAATCATTCTCAGGCAATGACTAGCCTTTAACCTTACATGCACATTACTTTATTTACTTATTCATGTATAGATTGTTCTTCTATTTCATTGAATAAGATAGTTAACCTCATGGCTTGTGTGAGATAATGAACATTTTACATTCAATAAAGATTATTTATTCTTCGGAAAAGATTTTGGATAAACCCTTCTTATGTTACATGCACTTGGATAAATGTAGTAATCTAATAAACATAATCTCCTAAATTATTTCATTTATGCACTTGAATGTAATGGATGAAGGACCAGATGAGATGTACCTTATAAGTTTTGAACCAAAACTCTACCTGAATGAGCCGTAGTGAAATTTAGGTAACAGTTCCTGAACTTCAAAAGACACTAACTCTTTATAGTTGGGTGAGTCTTGAGTTTTTGAACTTCATTTTGCAAGGTTCAAGATTTCCAAAAATTGCTGAATCCTCGACTCCTCTGTAGATCTTTTGTCTCACATTTGAAAAGTAAAATTTTATGGAGGAAGTTCAAAAGTTCTAAATATGCTGTAGCCTGACCACTCATTGTTGGAGACTATTAGAATTTTTGAACTTGTATAAGGCTGTCATGGAATAGGTAAACACATCGATTCAACTCTTCCTCTTGAGTGATCAGAGGGAGATGTATGGGCAACTGAAGGAAAATAGTCCAACTATGTTTGCACTTAGACTAGGTTTGAAGCTCGATATCATGATGGGCTAGTTCGATGGCCAGAACGATAGATCTACTTGTACATTTGAGTGATCAGAGCTCAGGAGAAGTGAAGCTTTCATTTTGATCATGAATCGTCCATCTCAGAAAGGAATGAAGAGCTATAGCCTGTGCTAAAATGAGAGCATTCGACATGTATGTAGAATGTGGATACATAGACAAGGCACATGAACTGTATGTAGAATGCCTTAGCCGCAGATATGAATCAAATGAATTTGTTGATAAGGCTTTAGAAACTTTCTAGCAAATGCAATTAGACATAGAAGTAGTTGAACAGTTTGAGGATATTGCTATTCTCAGTAAGTTGTTATACCATTGAGCTCCATCTTTCCTTCTTGCATCTCCAAGGGCAAGACAATGGTTTTAGAACTTAGATCGACAGTGTTATATGCCTTTTCATGCTCCCAATGGTCACCATATATGCTTGTGGTTAGCACTCTTGATCTACCAATTTGCAAGAGACAAACATTTTATTGTCTTACAATTTGTAATGGAAGAGATAGTTGGGTGTGCACTCTCAACAAATTAAGAGTTGCTAAATACCAAGTACAAAGACAATCTTGAGCCTTCATATAAAGGGGATACCTCATGAAGTGTTCACACAAGTTTTACGTGGATTGTTTGACAAATTACTCTAAAGAGATGTGGTCTCATAGAATTCAATGATTGTTGGATGCACACAATTACTAACACTAGATATACAAGGAAGAGTTCATTGAAAAGTCTTTGGAAATCTTCACAAATGCATATTGCTAGTGTCCTTCCTGATCATGCTTATTAAAATATTAGACCAGGAATAGTGATTTCTAAGACTTGGGAGGCCCAGAGTATAACAATTTAGATATTCTCTGCCCTTGTCTATCTAAACAAAAGACCACAGAGGATAATTCACTATGATTTGAATCTTGGGAATGTACTCTTCGATGAGGTTGGGTTGCAAAAGTCACTGATTTTGGTCTTAGAGAAATAGTTGAAGATGATGTTGGCTCACAAGGAATGAAACTTACTTCTCAGGGGGCTGGGACGTATTGGTATTTGCCTCCTGAATATTTTGAGCCAAACAAAAAGCCACTCATTTCATCAAAGGTTGATTTTGGTCATATGGCTATAAAATTTGGAAAGGTTGTTGGGTTAAATATAACAATTTTTAGTAATATCTCCATCAGAGGGGTGAAAAGTATAATTCAAGCCTGTGTCAAAATAGAAAATACTTTTTCATGATTAGATTTTTGTCAGATAATATAATTAGAAACACTCAAATGGACAATGCATGTGAAAATGTGAGAGCATGGGAGAGATATGCTAACTGTTACAAATGCCTCAAAATAGAGTTGTCTCATAACATGCTATTGTTGGAATTACTTCCAAAGGTGGAATACGAAAGGTCACCAAGAAACGGTTATGTGGAAGTGGAAGGCAAAGTTTTTGGAATTTGAATTGACTTTCCAAGAAGCGGTTATGGGAAACTGAAGAGACTCATTGGGTGAGGCTTATTTATTGCAGAAATCTCTCAAAGGGAAGGATCGTTTATCTTTTTTCAGCTATTTGGGAATAGGGGAGCAGCCGGGTTTTCCTTTTTGCATAGTTTTGTTGTACAGGAGTGTGGATGCTTTGAACTCACATTTTGGCATTAGAGAAATAAAGGAGATATTTTTGATTTGTGAATCTGTTAATGTTTTATTTGTTGGCAAGAGACACTATATGGATTCATGGTTGTTGTCATTGATGGCAACAAAGGTCATCCCACATATCCGCAAGTCATGGTGTGTCTCTACCGGAAGTCAGAATAAAGATTGTTGTGGTCCGGTGAACAAGAACAGAGCATGTGGCAAGGTCCGACAGATTGGTCCGGATCTCTCAGAGGAAGTGTCTTGGTGCAGTGCAGATTTGGGGAAGTCAAGAGGACTACCTTGAGTGGTATATTCCAAGGATTTAGCCTCCGGTGATGGACAAGGAAAAAGATATGAATAGTTGAGTACCGGATTCCTGAGAGACAGTGAAAACAGAGGAAGAACTGACTAACAGAGTATCAGACTACTTTCCGGATGTGTTACTGTTGATGATAAAGGTTGTGAAGGCATGAATCATGTTTGGCCGACATGATTAATGATATCTACAAGTATATGCTTGATCCGCATTGCTTGGTGAGCAAGGATTTAACCGACAGAACAGAGTTTGTAAGAAACTAGACTGTTCCAGATGCCGACTAGAAAGGTGATGAAATTACTTGTGCGGATATATATAGAGGATGGATTTAGTTGTGAAGGGTGTGACTATGTCAAGATATATGCGAAGAAGTGCAGAATAGAGTAGAAGTACCAAGACAGATCTGGTATGTGAAAGGATAGCAGAATAAAGAACAGAGAAAAGATGAAGTGCAGCAGATCAGTGTACTGAGCCTAACCGGAACTGAACTCCAGCATATGCAGATGCTTCCAATCAGTTCAAGACTGTGATTCTTATCACTTTGTAGACAGTGTGTCTTCTTGTAGGCAGTGGGCCTCTTTCGAGCAGTGTGCTCGGGCAGTGAGCCCTAATTGGCAAGTGCCATTTTGTAATTTCCTATTCTTCTAACAGAGAATAATTTTGGGTTAATCACCCCGTGGTTTTCTCCCTTAACAGGGTTTCCACGTCAAAAATACTGTGTTATGTGTTTCTTATTTCATGGTAATGTTTCTGTGTTTGATTCAATGCTGCATCAATTAATAAGAAAGTTCAATAAGGGAAATAATTAGGATAACTGATTCACCCCCCCTCTCAGTTATCAACAATTGGTATCAGAGCCAAGTTCCTCCTAATAGAGCCTAACAGCTTGAGGAAGATCTGGGAGTTCAAATGGATGCATATGGTTTAAGAGAGCAACTCAAGACTGCCCTTGAGGATCTTGAACAGTCAAATTCTGAAGTCAATGAATTAAAGGAAAGACTCAAACAGGCTGATGAATTCATGAGAGAATTAAAAGACAAATTAAGTCTCTCTATGAAAAAGAGAAAGGAGCTGCTCCAACATTTGGCAAGACAAAGTGAAGAAAGCAATACAAATGAAGAATTGACTGAGCAAACCAAGTTATGTGAAAAGTTATCAAAAGAAGTCATTATGTTAAGACATGAAATGGAATCAGGAACTATAAAGTTTACTCAAGAGATTGAAGAAAAAAGAAAGGCTGAAGACAATCTAAAACAATCTCTTAAAGAAAAATCAGAAGAATGCCACCAGATGGACAGGATTATCAGACATCTTGAATCTGATCTTGAAGATGCCAAAGATAATGAAGAAAAACTTGAGGATCAAATTGCCTCTCTCAAAAGAGACCTTCAAACAGCAAATGAATATAAAGAGAAATTCAAGATAAGTTCTGCTCAACTTGAAGTTCTTCTTGGAAGTCAAAAAGGGACAGATGACAAATATGGTTTGGGATATGAGAAAGGAGAAAGCTCCGGATCCGGTCAAAAGAATTTTGCATCAAAAAATCCAAGAAACAGGCCTAGAAGACCTCCGGTAAGACAGCCCAATGCTCAAAGATATTCATCTTTCAATGGATACTGCCACAGCTGCAACCACTTTGGTCACAAAGCTAATCAATGCAGAAAGAGAATGAATCAGATTAATTCATCCTTCTCCGGACAGTGCTTCAACTGCAAAAGGTATGGACACAAATCCCATGAATGCAGAAATATGCAAGTAAACAAATCATTCAAAGGTAGATGCTTTACATGCAATAGAGTAGGTCATATGGCTAATCAATGCAGATCAAGAGGATATCAGTCAATTATGCAAAGAAATGTTATTTGCCAAATCTGTAATAGGTCCAGTCATAATGCTAAAGTCTACAAAAGCAAGAATCAGGACAAAAGAGGTCCGGTGTATGATCAGAATCAAGACAAGGGTAAACAAAAGATGAATGCGGATGAAGTTAGGAATCAGATGAGCAAGATTTGGGTGAAGAAAAGTTCAGAGAATGTAGAGGTTGGATCCGCACCAGACTCTGGTGCTGATATTTCTTCTGGAAATTAAAAAGTTAGCTCTGGCTCAGGGGGAGACTCAAAGAAAATCCTGTTCCCCCAGCCAATTAAGTGGTGCCTGATGTGGCACAAGATGCGGAGTAAAAGGTTTAAAGATATAAGTCTTGAGACGATCCAAATAAGATTTCAGAGGTCCGCATGGAGTTATGAAGAAGCTGTGATCGATCAAGTAAGACCTGTTCTGGGAGATGCTCCGGTATGACAGAGGATTACAAAAAGGTCCGGAGAGATCCGGAAGTGCACTATCTTATTCTGTGGATTGGACAGAGTGTTTGGGATGTTCTTGTAATGTGTCACCTTGATTTATTCATGATTGAAAGATCCGGATGATGTTCACAGATCAGGACTGATCTGGGATACTCCAATCTATCCGGACAAGGCAAACCAGAATAATATAGGTGAAGCATTTATTGCAAATAGATATTAGGGTTTGCGGAGCAATATAAGGGATTTCTCAAAAATCATTTGCTCATTCTGCACTCAAGAAGAAGCGAAAAGTGGAGCTCTGCAACAAGATTCATCAAGCACAACAAAGATCTCCTGCCGAAGTCATTGCATAAAGAAATCAATCCCACCACTCCGTACAAACTGAAGGCGCATAAGGTATTCTCCATTTTTCATTATCTCACTGCAAATCTTTGAAGAATGGCTACTCCAAATATAGTTAAGATCTCTGATAGACCTCACCCCACATTCAAGAAACATCCTTACAAATCATTGGAGGTAGATCCACTAGGAGCCTTCTCTAGTGTTCCTCATGGTGTATTGCATATGGAAGATATTAGGGTTTACATCCATGCGAATCTTGAAGACTTTGGAGAATCAAAGCTGATGGATATCTATCACAAACAATTGATAGATGACTCCTTTGAGATCAAACCTCAGTACAAAGCCATCCGGGACAAACACTTTGCACAGTGCATTCATTTCCCCTGTTTTGAAGAAGATGAATGGGTCCGGTATGTACTAAGTAGAGTACATGACAATTTCCTATGGTTGAACTAGCCCTTCAAGATCACCAAAGATACAATTAGGGCTGTAACCGGTCTGCACTCATCCGGTGGATTACCTGTTCTCAAGTCTGTCAAAAATCAGACAGTTAGTGATGCAACCAGATCCAAGTTTGACAAGAGAGCTATGACAGTTGATGACATCACTGAACCGGATGTCAAATTTGCAGCTATGATAATTGGTTACAAAATCTATCACTCCAGTAGGGAAAATTCAGTACCGGGAACTGCAATCTACACAGCTTATCAAATGTTAAAGGAGAATGCAGACTATGACTTGTGTGAGCTTCTTGTGAACCAACTCTTTGAAAATCTACAGAAGATCAAGAAGGACAAGAAAAACTCCTTCAAGTATGGCAATCTGATCCTTTGTCTCTTCTTTTACTACATGAATGAGCTTCCCAGATCCAGTGGATGGGTATGGCAGAATGACAGACCGGTTGCCATCCAAATCAGAGACTATTTGCATGGACTTGGGGATGCTAAAGCAAGAAATACAGCTCTATGGGGATACTTCAAGAACTTCCAAAGCATGATGCATGCAAGAGAAAGAATACCCCAATCCCTTGTTGAAAAGTACAAAGACACAGTATGCTTCGTGGTAGAAACAGATCAGTGTCTAATGGAGGTAGTGGAGCCAAGGACTGTTTGGATCATGCCCATGGGGTATGAAGTGGATGAACAGATAGTAGAGCTGCATGTTCAACACATGCTAAGCCAGCCCAAAGATCCTAAGGCAGAAAGGTTTGGAACCTTTGAGGAACTGAGTGTAAAGATACATGTAGAACTCAGGGAACCGGAGATAAAGAGGAAGGTAAGAAAAGAAGTTGAGCATATTGCTCAAGGCCTAGGCATCTCAAAAGAGGCACTTGATGCCAGCCGGGAAAAGAGGAGGAAGGCTGAGGAAGAAGAGAAAAGTAAAGAAAGTGTTCCGGTTGAAACTCCCACCCGGACCAGATCATCAAAAAGATCTGCACCTCCCACAACCAAAAGTTCAAAACTGGAAGTCCAGGCATCCAGTAAAAGATCCAAGACAAAAGCCACAAGGGCTTATGAAAGCCAAAAGGATGAAGAGGAAACAGAGTCAGATGAGGGAGTAAAAGAAATAAAGAAGCAGAAGAAGAAAGGATCCGGTAAACCCTCCACAGGCCAAGACAAGGATGAAATGGCAGAGGTATCTGTTGAAAAGCCCACTCTGTCTCTAGAGAGTGTAATCAAGTCGGTCACGGTGGATGGAAACCTTCAACCAATGACTGAATTTTATGATGACTACAGTGAGGCTGACCAAAAGACTCTGCAGGAAGCCACAGTCAAATATCTGAACATATACAATAAGGCTTTCATTGAGATCATATCTCTTATTCCTAAAAGCCTAGAAAAGGAATTAGAAATAAGAAAGAATAATGCTCATGCAAAAGATCTTGAGATCCGGGAGCAGATAGCTATTCAGCTATATCCTCAAATTGATCCCAAGACAATGAACATAATCTTCAAAGACTGCAAAGATGAGTTCAGAAGTAAAGCCAGGATGAATCAACTCATGCTTGGTGAGACTGACAAAGTGGCCCAAGAGACAGAAGAGATCCTCCGGAAGGCCTTCAAAAGGTTCAATCTTCCTGTTGTAGAGGACTTAGGTGCAGAAACAGCTGCGGATTTGGAATCATCTGTTCCGAAAGAAGTGGGCCCTGAACAGACAAACATCTCTCCTCCGGTTTCCCCTACAGTCTCCGGATCCAAAGAAGAAGAGAAATTACAGGAGAAGGAAGCAGGGGTGAAAGATAAAGAGGTTGACAGTTCCAAGACTGCAGAAGAAAAGAAACATCTGTCTCCGGCAAGAGACACTGCATAAACTGTTCAACAATTTTTGAGCAAAGCCACTATAGAAATTGATGAACCAGACCTGCTAAAAGGACCATTAGATTTTGACTCTTTGTCACCGGTGCAAACAATGAAAATAGCCTCATTTGCAAATGAGAAAGTCAAAGAGAAGCTGCTGAAATCTCACATCGAAGACTGTGAGCTTATGGAGGTAGCATCTGGAGTGCTAGAAAAGATCATGCCATCCTTTCAAAAGGATCCCACAGCCTCCTCTTCCGGTAATCTCAAAACCTTAGTCAGCAGTGTTAGTACACATTTTGAATCTCTAGAAAAATCTGCTGAAGAAAAGGTCCGGAAGGAATTTTTGGATAAAAGATTTTCAGAAGTATTAGAATTAATCTCTAAAGATAAGAAGATTGTGAGTATTGGAATAAAGAGCTTAGAGAATGCTCTTAAGGATGGCGGTGACATTTACAAATTTTGTATATCCTGGTCAAAGGCAACAGCAGCAATTGATAAGAAAATAAAAGAGGAACAGGACAAGCTACAAAGCTTATCTCAAAGTTTTGATCCTCTCTCTTCCTCCATAATAAATCAAGAATGTCAGACTATTGCAGTCTTGAATGAAATAAAGAATCTTGAGAAGGAAAGGAAGAATATCACTAACCGGATGGGAGAACTTAGAAGGATTATAATCCCTAAGTTGGAAACTATGCATGAGGCCATCAGTGATGCTCAGACCACCGCCCAAACAAATGATCTGACAGATCTCAAGCGGGCAGAAGCTTTTGCATTTTTGTTGAGTGGTCACATTTCAATTTTGGATAGAATGAAGCAAAGTTGGGCTACAGAAATGATCCAATTGCAGACATCCTTTGCAGACATTCTTCAGTATATGTGAGTATGTAAATATGCGGCTATGTATAGAAAATTTTTGAAAATTTTGGTGTGCGGACCCTACCCTTTGCCATTGATGTCAAAGGGGGAGTGAGGAGCAGTGAAAAATGAGGAATCCAACTAAGGGGGAGTTCCAGAAATTGTATATAAAGATAGAGCATCAGCCAAGGGGGAGCATAGTGTAAACACTTAGTCATTTTTCACTAAGTGTTGCCATCAATGCCAAAGGGGGAGATTGTTGGCAAGAGACACTATATGGATTCATGGTTGTTGTCATTGATGGCAACAAAGGTCATCCCACATATCCGCAAGTCATGGTGTGTCTCTACCGGAAGTCAGAATAAAGATTGTTGTGGTCCGGTGAACAAGAACAGAGCATGTGGCAAGGTCCGACAGATTGGTCTGGATCTCTTAGAGGAAGTGTCTTGGTGCAGTGCAGATTTGGGGAAGTCAAGAGGACTACCTTGAGTGGTATATTCCAAGGATTTAGCCTCCGGTGATGGACAAGGAAAAAGATATGAATAGTTGAGTACCGGATTCCTGAGAGACAGTGAAAATAGAGGAAGAACTGACTGACAGAGTATCAGACTACTTTCCGGATGTGTTACTGTTGATGATAAAGGTTGTGAAGGCATGAATCATGTTTGGCCGACATGATTAATGATATCTACAAGTATATGCTTGATCCGCATTGCTTGGTGAGCAAGGATTTAACCGACAGAACAGAGTTTGTAAGAAACTAGACTGTTTCGGATGCCGACTAGAAAGGTGATGAAATTACTTGTGCGGATATATATAGAGGATGGATTTAGTTGTGAAGGGTGTGACTATGTCAAGATATATGCGAAGAAGTGCAGAATAGAGTAGAAGTACCAAGACAGATCTGGTATGTGAAAGGATAGCAGAATAAAGAACAGAGAAAAGATGAAGTGCAGCAGATCAGTGTACTGAGCCTAACCGGAACTGAACTCCAGCATATGCAGATGCTTCCAATCATTTCAAGACTGTGATTCTTATCACTTTGTAGACAGTGTGTCTTCTTGTAGGCAGTGGGCCTCTTGTGAGCAGTGTGCTCGGGCAGTGAGCCCTAATTGGCAAGTGCCATTTTGTAATTTCCTATTCTTCTAACAGAGAATAATTTTGGGTTAATCACCCCGTGGTTTTCTCCCTTAACAGGGTTTCCATGTCAAAAATACTGTGTTATGTGTTTCTTATTTCATGGTAATGTTTCTGTGTTTGATTCAATGCTGCATCAATTAATAAGAAAGTTCAATAAGGGAAATAATTAGGATAACTGATTCACCCCCCCCCCTCTCAGTTATCAACATTATTTTGATTGCAAATGAACTTTGAGTCTTTGTAATTACTTTCAATGTATTTTCTATTATACCAGACTGTGTGGATGTTTACTTCTAAATCTTTGAATTTGAATTAACTCATCTGTTGAAAGGGGGTCTGCTGTTCATTTCTTTTCCTGGGTATTGTTCATGGGTGTGGAATAAGTGGACTTTGTGTCATTTATTTGCATCTTCTTCATTTTAAGTTTGGTCAATCGCATCTGTGTCATGCCTATGTGCAGTTGTTAGTTTTCCTTTTCTGCTTTCTGGTTAAAAGCATACCCTATTTTCATTCATTGTAAATCATTCAAAGGTAGCCTCACCTTATACAATAAGCAGAGAGCACTTGAAAATAACATTGTGAGTGACTCAATTGTTGGTTCATTTGTCATTGGTGTGAGTGAGGGAGTATAAAATTGAAGTGATAAATCTATTAACCAATAGTCTTTAAGCCCTAAACCTCCTAATCTTTTACTTAGGCAAACCTCTCCAACAAAACCGCATGCCTTTTTTTGTTACCTTTTCCATTAGACCAAAGGAAATCCCTTATTCTTTTTTGGATAATATTTATTTGATAGCTTGCAAACAACCATGTGGATACACAATAAATAGAATAAGAAGATAAGATTTTCTGACAAACTTGCATTCTCCCTGCCATAGAAAGATACTACCTATCCCACATCCCTAATTTTTTATCAATTTTTTCATAAATCTAACTCCATATTTTCTTCAAGGATGGATTCACAGAAAATGGAATGCCAAGAAACCTTACCTTCTTATTCGCATCACCCCATTGCCATTGATTTGGCTCAAACTAATCTAGTGGGTTCTCATTCTAGCCTAACATGATAGATTTGGAGTACAACACCTTAGCACTTGAGGCAAGCTTGACAAAATAGATTCAATCTATAATCTAGCCTCTTTAAATTATCCTTTTCAATAATAGGGAATAATGCAGTATCATCAGCAAATTGCATGTTCATCAAGATATCATTGTTAGGAAGAGCAACACCTTTTAAATCCCCTTCAATTAAGTTTGTCGTCAGGAGATAGTATAGCACTTCAGAAGCTATCACAAACATTGCAAGAGCTAATAGAAATCCTTGCCTGATAGATATTTCCATTCTAAAAGAATTAGATAACGATCCATTTACACCAATTTGAACAGAGGCATCTTTAAAAAGCATTTTTACCATATTGAAATTTTTATCAGGAAAACCTAAGGCTTCCAACATCATAAGCACAAAAGACCATTATATCTTGTCATAAGCCTTTTCAAAATCTAGCAATAGTATGCCTACATCTTGTCTAGAAAAATTTGCCCAATCCATGGCTTCCCAACTAGTAGTAAGGTTTTCTAAGATGTGTCTTCCTTTAATATATCTTGTTTGAGTAGGATTAATAATAAATGGCAGAATATCTATTAATCTCATGGCCAACACTTTTGCAATTATTTTATATGACACATTTAATAGAGTGATAGGTCTCTAGTTCATTTTTTTTGTCTTATCTCCTTTTGGCAAAAGATTAATAATACTCTTATTAATATCCTCTCCTAGAGTTCCTTTTACAATTACTTCCTGATAAACTTCATGTAAGTCCTCAACAACCCATTCTAAATTAGCTTTCTAAAATTCTATAGGAATTCCATCAAATCTTGGTGATTTCCCATTTTCTATAGGTTGTATTGATTTCTTTATTGAACCTCCTTAGAGATCTAAGCCTTACATAATTCTATACCCATATCATGAGAAAATTCCCTAGGGCATACTCTTTTACAAAGATTTTGTGCCTCCCTATATTCTGTGGTTCCATCTTTAGCTGTAAAAAGAGTTTTGTAGAAGGATCTAAAAATTTATTTCATATCTTTATTGTCCTTATAACACACATCATCCTCAATAATTTGCCTAATATTCTATTTAGAGTTTTTGGATTTCAAAACTATAAAAGCCAGGGGGCTAGAGTTAGGGCTAGACTCAACTGGTTGAAAGGGGATGATAGAGGTACAAAGTACTTCTTCAATCTGTGTACTAGGTTTTAGGTAGCTTCAATTTATTTTTTAATCTAACATGTTATTAGAGCTCTTGTGCTAACATAGATCTTTCAATTTCTACTTTGTAAGATTCAAGGGGCTAATATTTTTACATGTAGATTTCATGAAAAGCCAACATACTCTACTCTTGCATCTTCAGATTATTTCAAGAATAAATTTTTTTTGACAAGAAACACTAACATTTCTAGAGTTTATAATTGCTTTTCTAGATTCTGGATGTTTGTAATTTTTTGATAATTTAGACTAAATTTTTGGCATTCCACTATGTCTAAGAGGCTTGAGAAAGTCAATTTTGGCTTTCATTTCACCAAAATTGGAGTTCTAAAAGTTAGTTTACAATAGAGGTTTTAATCATGGCCATAGATGAACAACTATTTGTCTAGACATTTTGAGGCCAAATAGACCATGCAATTACATTCGAAAGGTATCAAAGCCCTTGGGATGACTAAATAAAAAAATATAAGGCAAAAAACATTTACCCAAGTTGGTTGTACAGTCATACTATATAATATTACGATATTTAAAATAAAATAAAAACTAAAAGAAAATAGTTTTTGGTTGTGGACCCCAAAAAGGGGACCACAAGCCTTAGGATCCAACCCAACTAGCCCCTTAGGCTTGAGCCAACTTACTCTCAACTCCAACTAACCTAGTCATGGCCTAGCCAACCTAGTCTCAGGCTACCTCCAAAAACATTGACCCTATGTCATCTACTTCCTAGCCATCTTTTCTTCACCCCCTATGGCCATGGACCACTAGTTCACCAATTTTCTTTGTCACTCCACCACAATCATGACCCCTCCACTAGCAATCCAATGTAGCAAAGACGCTTAGCCCAATCATCATCTATAAACTACATGGTCATTGTCAATCTATCACCCATGCCTATCCCAATCACCACTACCACTAGTGTCACTATCCATGCATTACCCTCCAATTGTGAAGGCCCTTACCCTTAGGTCTAGTGTAGTTGTTAGAGTGGGAGTGCAACTTCAAGAGATCATAACTTGACCATACAAAGGTATTTTTTGACACAATATTTTTTAAAATAGGATAAATTTTCATACTCTTAATAGTCATGTAATTGATTTTTCTGATTTGACAATCTAGTTTTCTAAAAATTAAGTTTTCTCATAGGTTTTACTACACAATTCTCATTTTAGAGCTTTGGAGGGCCATATCCTATGCATATGGGTTCCTTTTTGGGTTTTTTCAAAGTGCATTTTTTTGTGTAATTCACATTGGCGCTCTCTACTTCTCATTTTTTACTTGAATTATACTTTTACCATTTTTATCATTTTTAGGATCTATAAAGCTATATAAATCTAGTTTTCACATTGTAAAACACACTAATCATAAAGTATCAAAAATGTAATTGTTAGGGGACTCATTTCCACAATTATTTATAAGGGGTTGTTAGATGCTCTCTTATTTTCTTCTATATTATCACATTTCCTTTTCTACGTTATGGATCAATTACAATTTCTTCTGCTTACACCATACAACTATTATGAATGAGAATCTAAAATTCTAATCTTGTTAAGAGTAAGGGATTATTCAGAATAACTATGGGTATAGAGATAGAACCTAGCATAGACGTAGAGAAAATAAAATGGTTTAAGAAATGTGATGAGGCTTATAGATTGTTGTGTTTGTTCGTTTCTCCTAACGTTATATTTCAAATTAATTCATTAGATTCTCCTAATTAGATTTTGACTATGTGGGCTAGTTTGTTTGGTTTTTTGGATGGAATGAGAGGTCACTAGTTGGAGATTGAACTCATTACCTTAAGTCTTAATAGTTTAAACACCATTTAGGACTTCTTGATCAAATTGAAATAGTTGAGATTGTAGTTAAAATATGTTAGGATTAAGATGTCATCAACCTTGTAAATTTGGTTATTTTAATTACTTCTAATATTGTAATTATATATAAAAACACAAGGGAAGTAGAATCCACTGACTACAATAATTATTTAATTATATTGACTGTAATATTTTATTTATTTTATCTTAGGATAGTAAACAAGTGAAAATTGGAGCATCCAAGTTTATTAATTGACTTATGATGAGTGTAGAGAATCTTCCTAGATTGTAGCTTACATGTTGTAAGAGAATCGATTATATTTGGACAGCTATGATAGAGCATCTTATGAAAACACATAAGAAGGTGTAAGAGGCCAATTTTAGCATGTTGTTGACTTTCGTAGAGGTGGGTGTGGGATTTTCCATATCTTGGGTACATTATTCAATGTGGAGGTTATGATAGATGTAAGACACTAAAATTAGCCAAATTCCCAAGATGGGTGCCATGTTCTAGATACTTCTTTTGTAAGCTTGTATTTTCTATTTAAGAGAAGCTAGAAGAAGTGCAGCATATGAGATAATTTTTTGTTTACAGGTACACCCGGGCAATTGAGTTGGATGTAGGGTTGAAAATATTGATGTATTTTAATCTCTTTGTAGATAATACAAATTTGCCCTCTTTTCCTGGTGGAGTTTTTTACTTGAAAGGTTTTTCTCCACGTAAATCTCTATGTCAAGTGTATGGATTTTAAGTATTGCTGATTTCTTTGTTGCTAGTTTACATCTCCATTGATATTCTACAATTTATATTTTAGATTTGTAAGTTTAGTTCAAAGTTCTATATTGTAGTGCTTTCCTTCATTTCAAACATTTGGTATTAGAGCATGGATAGCTTTGCTTATTGGGTTGAAGTTTGATGATTTTTTGTGCTGTAGTGGGAGTTCTAGTTTTGCATATTTGTGTGTGTGGAAATCATGGCTGCATCTACATCTCAGTTGGACATTGAAAAATTTAATGGAATAGACTATGAGTTCTGGAAGATAAAAATGGAGGATCTCCTTGAAGAGAGCAATCAATGGTTGGTGGCATGAAAAGATAAGAAACCCAATACTATCAGTCAAGAGGAGTGGGACAAGATGGATAAAAAGACACAAGACACAAGATGGTTATGTCTTGCAAACTCTATCCTACTGAATCTCTCATAGGAAAAGAATACACATGTTTTATGGAAATGGTTGGAAATTTATCAAGCCAAGATTCTAGTAAATAAATATTATTTAAAAATAAATTTGTTTTTTCTTAAGATGAAGGAAGGTGAATCTATTAAAGAGAATTTAAATTCTTTTAATTTAATTTTGAGTCAATTATCCTTTGTTGATGTTAAGATTGAGGAAGAAGACAAATGTATTATAATTCTTTGTTCTTTACCTGACTCTTGGGAGAATTTCATTCTTTTTATCACTACTAACCTTGAAGATCCAAAAATGGATGTTCTTGTTGCAACTCTACTGTCACAGGAAATGAGGAAGAAGGCTATGGATAGCTCAGTGGGTTTTCTTAATATCAAGGGAATATATAAAGAAATAGAACCAAAAGGAGATAAAAAAGGGCCTAAGGAATCAAAAGTCAGGTCTAAAACTCCTAAAAAGAAGAATAGAGTCAAGTGTTGGAACTGTGGAAAAAGAGGACATGTTAAGAAGGAATGCAAAAACAAAAAGAAATAATGGGATTTCTCCACAAAAAAGTCCTTTGATGCAAGTTATGAGGTTTTATTTTCTACTTGTAATGTTGTATCTAGCAAACATTGGTTGGTTGATCATAATTCTCTCATCGCATGACTCCTCATAAGGAGTGGTTCTCCCTATATGAAAAATATGATGGAGGTAATGTATACCTTTGGGAAAACACTACATATCTGATAGTTGGACAAGGAAAGGTACAATCATGATTAAGTGATGGGAGGATTAAAACTCTCCATGGTGTTTTAGATGTTCCTAGATTGGATAGAAATCTTATTAAAATCTGATTTCTTCTAGATATTAATTGTATAGTAATTTTTTTACTACACAATTAATATCCAAAAGTAATCAAATTTGACTATTATGGACTATGGAAAATTGATGTCTCTAGAAATCTTATTTCTATTTCAAACTTGAATGATTTGGGAATGCATGTAACATTTAACAAGCATGGTTACAAATTAGTGAGAAGAAGCTTGGTGGTGGCAAGGGGAACAAGGATGGGAACTCTATGTAGGCTTGATGCCACTACTATTTGTAAATCTAGCTATGTGACAGAAAAATCTAAAAATACATGTATGTTTTAGCACCATAGATTGGGCCACATAAGTAAAAATGTTTTGAAAAATATTATCAAGAATTTTTTGGGATGGTTTCTCCTATTCCAATGAGCACTTTGATTTCTCTGAACACTATGTGTTTGATAAACAAATGAGAGCATCATTTCCTTTAAGAAGTAATAAGGAGAAAGATAAATAAGAAATTATTTATATAGATGTGTTTGGTCATGTGTATAATGATTCAATTGGAATGCCATGCTATTTTGTTACCTTCATTGATGATGTATCTAGATTTACATGGATTTACTTTATGAAGAATAAACATGATGTTTTCACTAAGTTTTAGTGGAAAACCAATCAGGATTGAAAATAAAATTATTGAGATCTAACAATGGAGGGGAATATTTATCTAATAAATCTAATGAGTTTTGAAAGCATGTAGGTATCATTACACAAAAGACAACTCTGTATACACCACAATAGAATGGTGTTGTAGAAAGGATGAATTGGAAAATTATGGAAAGAGCCAGAAGTATGTTAAGTGATGCACAGTTGGACCAATGCTTTTGAGAAAAAGCTATGAGTACTACTTGTTGCTTGATAAATAGATCTCATTGTAAGGCTCTTGATTCTATACCTTATGAAGTGTGGACAAGTCAGAAACCTTCTATTTCACATTTAAGGGTTTTTAGCTATGACACTTTTCTTCATGTGCCTAAAGAAAAGCATTATAGGTTGGATCCAAAATCATATAAATGCATCTTCATTGGATATGGTGAGAATGTTAAAGGTTATAATCTTTGGAATATTCTAACCAAGAAAGTTGTCCATTCTAGAGATGTGATTTTCATGGTAGTTAAATCTATTTCTGATCCTATACAACCAAAAGAAAAGGAAAGAAAAAGATAGTGCATTTTGATTTACAATAAGAAGCTACACATTATGAAGAACAAAATGATGGATTTGATGATGGAGAAGAAGAGAATTCAAGTGAAAGTTTTGAAGAGGAAGACTCTATGATTATAGAAGAAGTTGACCGTATAGAAGAACAAGAAGAATCCCTTACTCCACCCTTGAGAATATCTACAAGATAATAGAATCTAGTTGACAGGTATAGGGGTAAGTGCACAAAGATGGGGGACCAAAAAATGGCCACAACCAATTTTTGGTCCCATAGGAGCCATAAGGTGAGCACATTATAAAATGCTCATGTTATGGTTTAGTATTACCAAGCCTAAAACACGAGCATGTTATATGTAAATAAAACAAGAAAAAGTGAAACCCACAGCCTCATTTGCAAAATTTGGCTGCAGGATTCACCTCTGCTATTTTGTGAATGTGTTTGATCCATTTCAAAGGGGAATCAACAAATTCACCATGCCACCTCACCAATCCCACTCCTGAGGATGTTGTGCACAAGGTGTAGAGAGTGTAGCAGCTGAACAAGGTAGGGTTTGTTACTTTTTTGTGAATTTGAAAAGAAATTGTTAGTTTTGCAATATTTTGATTGTATTTTTATCTTGAGTTTTTAGCCAATGGGGTACCACAAAACCCTAATCTAGAAAAGGAGGCTCAAAACAAATCCCCTCAAATTGAGGAGAACCCTCAAAACCCCCCACCTTCATGTCTTCACCATCAAAGAGAGACATAAGAAAACTATTTAGGGCATATTGAAGAAAACAAAAAACAACTTGAAACCCTAATTGAAACATTAAATACTCCAAATGCAAGCATCGATCGTAGGAGAGACCTTGCCAAGTCATTAGAGGTCATTGTTTGTCATATTGAATAGGTGACAAACCAAATCATTGAATGGAAGAACTATAGGGAGAGGAGTCAGTAATACTATGCTGACAAATTGTCTTACAAATTGGTGCAGGAATACCTCAAAACTTGAAGAATCTAGAAGATTCCTTATATTTTATGTTATATCCAAAATGTAATATTGTAAGGCCTTCGTGCCATATGGAGTCATATCTGGCCGAGTAACGGCATAATTTTGAGTTGTCATTAAAGAACTACAACCAAACTAGAAAGTTTGTAACCAAACAAGCAGAGGTGGTTGAGGAACGGTTTTCTTTCCACCTTCTATAACTGTCAACGTGTGAGTGATTCTTTAAATAGTTGGTCTCTATTCGTGTAGGGGACAGACAGAGTAGAGTGAATTTGTATGTATAATTTCTAGGAAGGAATAAAGAAATTTTGTGTCCTGGTCTAATTATAGAAAAGTAGATTGAAGTCATTCCACTGGTTAAGATTTCTTTGAAATCAGTGGAATGACTTCCGTGGTGTTAGTTTGTTTTCTGTTATGTAGGAACTAGCTATTTTTTGTGTGTTGTTCGGTTACAGAGGTTGCTGAGGAGGTTATTGGGTTAAGAATCATGTGATTTCACTGAACATGCATTTTATGAGTATATTTCATTTGTATGTCAAGAACAGTTTATGTGTATACTACAATTATATTTGAGAAAATCTATGTATCTCTCTATTGTATCTCACTATTGTATTGACAACAGTTCAAGTATATCGGTGCATCGGCAAAAGTCTTTAAATGGTTACCGATGACTGAATTCTGACTGATGGAGGATAGTTTGAAAAGACATCGGAGTGACCAAAAGGTATTAGTAGAAGGATTTTGGAGTGGGCTGATAATGTTTATTTTGCCGATGGTTGAACTGGTTCAACGGGTTCATTTGGTTCGTCGGTTCAACAATGGTATAAATAGTTCAACGGTTCATTTAGTCCATTTGGTTCAATGAGTTCATCTGACTCAAAAGATTCAAAGGGTTCATGAAGTTCATTTGGATCACGTGGTTCAACAGTTCGAAGGTTAAGAAGAAGTTCATCGGTATGAGGCAAGGCTTCGCCATAAAAGGTGTTTGGTTGGCCGACGGTATATGGTCTGACCGATGGTAAAGAACTTGTATCTTTGGATGTTGTATGAACCTAGCGATGGGATTTTCAAAGTCGTTTGAGTATTAATCAGTTTTGTATTGTGAAATTGGAGCCATCTTGTGAAGTATGGTATCAATTGCTTGATTTCTATTGTACTCTGCATCAAATTGGTATCAGAGCTAACGAAAGATCTGGAGAAAGATTTGGTATCTGAAGATGTTGTGTATTTGATTTCTGAGAAGGTAGATGAAAACTAAAGAGTTGTGTTGGTGACCATGTTGAAGATAGAGATTGTGGAAAGAATTTTGAAGGATGATAGAGTTGCAAGACTATTGCAGATGCTCGTGCCATCTAGTTGCTAGAAGAAATATGGATTCCTGTGTGTGGGCAGATGAGGATGAGGTCTGTCAAGACCATTCACCAATAGAGATTAAGCTGGGGAGAAGGTGCAAAGAGAGAGGCCACTGAGGAGAGAGTGGTAGGTGCATCTTCCAAGATCTATTGTTGGACAAGAGGAATGGGTCTGTGAAACAGCGTGTATGATGGACAGTTGATAGAGCATTGTGTTGTAGTCATGGAGGTTTTGTTCAGTCTGAGAGTACTCCACTGATGGGAGTAGAAGGAGCCTGAAGATGCTATGGAGTTGATGGTAGTTTGATTTTGTTGGTTGGTTGGTCACTAGCCTAGTGATGTGAAGATTTGAAGCTTGAAGCCTGAAGCTGAAGAAGATGAAGCCAGACAGAGATGCAGAAAAAGGTAGTTTTTTTTGTTTTGCAGGTACATTTCCAAGGGATTTGGAAATCTTTGTTGGTTGGTTGTATGGTGCAGGAGCACCTCAAAACTTGAAGAATCTAGAAGATTCCTTATATTTTATGTTATGTCCAAAATGTAATATTGTAAGGCCTTTGTGCCATATGGAGTCATATCTGGCCAAGTAATGGCATAATGTTGAGTTGTCATTAAAGAACTATAACTGAACTGGAAATTTTGTAACCAAACAGGTAGAGGTGGTTGAGGAATGGTTCACTTTCCACCTTCTATAACTGTCAACGTGTGAGTGAGTCTTTAAATAGTTGGTCTCTGTTCATGTAGGGGACAGACAGAGTTGAGTGAATTTGTATGTATAATTTCTGGGAAGGAATAAAGAAATTTTGTGTCCTGGTCTAATTATAGAAAAGTAGATTGAAGTCATTCCACTAGTTGAGATTTCTTCGAGATCAGTGGAATGACTTCTGTGGTGTTAGTTTGTTTTCTGTTCTGTAGGAACTAGTTTTTTTTGTGTGTTGTTTGGTTACAGAGGTTGCTGAGGAGGTTATTGGGTTAAGAATCATGTGATTTCACTGAACATGCATTTTATGAGTATATTGCATTTGTATGTCAAGAATAGTTTGTGTGTATATTGCAATTGTATCTGAGAAAATCCATGTGTATCTCGCTATTGTATTGACAACAGTTCAAGTATATCGGTGCATCAACAAAAGTCTTTAAATGGTTACCGATGACTGAAGTCTAACCAATGAAGGATAGTTTGAGAAGACATCAGAGTGACCGAAAGGTATCGGTAGAAGGATTTTGGAGTGGGCCGATAATGTTTATTTTGCCAATGGTTGATCCAACGGTTGAATTGGTTCAATGGTTCAACGGGTTCATTTGGTTCATTGGTTCAACAACGGTATAAATGGTTCAATGGTTCTTTTAGTCTATTTGGTTCAATGAGTTCATCTAACTCAAAAGATTCAAAGGGTTGATGAAGTTCATTTGGTTCACATGGTTCAATAGTTTGAAGGTTAAGAAGAAGTTCATCGGTATGAGGCAGGGCTTCGCCATAAAAGGCGTTTGGTTGGCCGACGGTATATGGTCCGGTCGATGGTAAAGAACTTGTATCTTTGGATGTTGTATGAACCTAGTGATGGGATTTTCAAAGTCATTTGAGTATTAATCAGTTTTGTATTGTGAAATTGGAGCCATCTTGTGAAGTATGGTATCAATTGCTTGATTTCCGTTGTGCTCTGCATCACAAACAAGTTAAGAAAAGAAAATTATGAAATCTCAATTATGTGCACATTTTATCAATCCTAAAACTAGCCAAACAATAGAAGAGAGTTGAAAATGGCCCCTGATTCATTGGTGTGTGCTCGATGGTATATCCCAAAACTTTTGGGATAGATAGAACATGGTCTTTGATGAGCATCCTTGTAATAACAATGAGGTATTACAATATTTCCTAAGGAAACTCTATTGTGAGTTCATCCTCAAATAGATTCCTAATTACTTTGACATTCAAGAGTTCCGAGGCAGAGGTGGTGGCTCCGCCCAAGATAGACAAGGGAAAATCGAGACTAGAACTGTGTACCTAGACTCCTCATGAGGGAAACACATATCTCACTCCCTTTGACTTTGAAGGAGAGTATTGAGGTGGACATTGCATTCATTGAGTTCTCTCACCCAGTCTCTGGCACAACATGGAAATGATCTTACCTAGACTGATGAGGGTGAGAGTAGTAGGCATCATTGGTCCCCACATCTTTGTAGTTCATGTGGAAGTTTGTGTGATTATCGGACCTGGGACTCTCGCCATGTAGGCAATCCAGATGATGCTACAAAGTGTTAGGACATTGCAATGTAGGGGCAGTAGCTAGTGATGGACATATCCATATGGGTGATCCCACAATAGTGGGTTACACTTTTTGGCCAAAGTTAACATTGAAATGAACATTTTGAAAAAAATCTTCACTTTCGGACACCTATAGTTGCTAAACCATGAGGAATTTGAAGATGATGTAAACTAGTGATTTGTCACATTTTGTCTGTAGATTCTAAGTATATTTTTTAAATTCTTTTTGGAATCAAATTGCATTTCTTTTTCCGTCTCCTTCAATAACTAGTTTTTAACAGCAAACATCATTTTTAAAGAGTGATGTGTATTGTGTAAAACATAACTTTTTTTCTATGAAGGATAAAATTCTAATGTTTTAGAATTTAGATTTTTAACTACAATATCTAGAGGATACATTTGGTTTCATAATGTTTTATTGAATATTTTTCTTATAATTAACTTTTGAAGTCAAACCAATTACAATTTAGACATAGGTGTACTATGTAAAACATAACTTTTTTTGTATGTATCAGAATTCAATTTTTTTTTGTTGGATCAAGGACATGAATACCAAGAGGATAGATGTTTTTCATAATTTTTTTTGGTAATATACTATTTTTCCACATGTACAGAACATAGAGCTTGATTTTCAGTGAAAAACCTATGTTTAATTAAACTAAAAAAAATAATTATAATAAAACCAAAATATATTAAAATTATACTTGACAGAAAGCTCATTTTGAGGACTATAATCCTCTAGCTGGGTTTGTCAAGTTGATTCCATTTTGATCCTCAACCTGAGCCTTGAAACCCAAAAATCTGCATAAAATTATAGCTGGAGAGGGCCAAGGGCAAAATAAGGGGGTTCAATCGAATGGGGGTTCGAACGAACCCCCATGACCCGTTCAATCAAATGGGGGTTCAATGAAACCCCCATTCGATCAAACCCCCTTATTTAAAAATAAAAAAATCATTGGGGGGGTTCGATTAAACCCCCTTATTTAAAAATTAAAAAAATCATGCCAGGGGGGTTCGATTGAACACCCCATTTTATTAATAAAAAAATCATACCGGGGGGGGGGGGGGGGGGGGTTTGATCTAACCCCTCCAATGACTTGGGCTTACATAGTGTTCGATCGAATGGGGAGGTTCGATCAAACCCAAAAATGGGTTTGATTGAACACCCCTGTTCGATTGAACCTAGTCATTTTTGTTTTTTGAGGCATGGGCAATTTTCCTTCCTCAATGCAATTGTAACCCAGTTACGTGGGTTCACCCATATTGGATGATATTTCCCTCACAGATGCTGTCTTATAGGAAATGTTTGGTATTGACTCCTAGGCAATTTTTTACAAGGTTCAACTTGATTTAATATATATTTATATTTGAATTTTCTAATTAATTATATGAGTATCTATATTATAAGTGAATATTAATGTATGTAATTGTCTGCACTGTGAAATTCCAGGGTCAAAGATTCATCCTACATCTGTTAGTTGTCCAGTTCAGGGTTATGAGAGGAGGTCCAGTCAACAGGTATGCAATTTATCACAAGATCGTATATATATATATATATTAATGGTAATCTTATTTAGTGTCAATTTGAGGATGAACAGGGAACTTCACCACCACCACCATGATTTCCTTGGTCCCCTCCACATAGAAACACTTTCACTAAGGTAAATTTTACCATTTCTAATCATTATGCATTTAAATAATGTTATGTATCTATTTTGGTCAAATAACCTTGAAGTCCATTTTTAGATGTTGAATATGGAGACTCCTCATATTTGTCAGTCAACAGAGGTGGGAATTGCCACAACTGTTTTGTCTGCAAATCCTTTGACTGAGGTATGAGCCAGTAACATGTAAATGTAATTTTGTATTTCTTGTTTTATCTCATGTCATTTAATGTACATAAACGATATTCATGTTTACTCAATTTTGCTTCTTCATGCTTCTCACAGGAGGTCACAACTCCAACCCATCTAGCTACAAATGAAGAGAGACAAAAAATATCAAGAGGCATCACCAGCTAGCGGTAAGTGATTGATTACATATGTCATGTTATATATTTCATGTTTTTTATATTAATGTGGATATTGTTTGATTGTATTAACAGATGGAGCTTAAAAAACTCCATCGTGGAGGTCTGGTTGACATGAGAGAGAGGATGAGTCACTGATTGACTCTCCATCTTTACGACCAAGCAAGGGTGATCGATTATTTCATAGTAGCTCATAGGAAATTTGGTTTTGGGACATTTTTTGTATGCTTATATGTCTTTGTATACATACTTTTGTATTTTACCAATGTATATCTTTGTATATGCATGTATGGCTTTGTTTGTACATGCATATATGGCTTTATATATACACTATATGTTATTTTCATGACAATATGTATATGAAATTTTACATTAAATATAATATGATGATCAATTATGGTTATAGGATAGATATTGTATCATGCTCAAAAGTTTTGATGTTGCATACATGTTGTTAAATGTTTACATGAAATGATATTATGTTCAATTATAGTTCAATATATGTGTCAAGTATGGTTTGATTAATTCAAATATTTTGACAACATCCTTGCAAAATACATTTTTTTGCATATCTTACAATCATTGCATTCCATGAGACTACATTTCCTTGAGGCATCATGTCAAACAGTTCTTGCGCCTTGTCTATGCTTCCACACTTTGCATATATGTCTACAAGAATAACTACAAATACAACATGTGACAAAATTCCTATATCCTTTATGCTTTGATGGTTGTTCACACCTTGTTCTAAAGATCCCATTTTGCCATAGGCAAGGAGGATGTTGGATAAGGTTGTGGAATTTGGCTTGACACCCTCCAACTATATTTTCTTGAAATTTCTTTAAAGCCTTATCAAAAAATCCATTTTATGCATATCTTGCTATCATTGCATTCCATGAGACAACATTTCTTTGAAGCATCATGTCAAACGGTTCACATGCCTTGTCTATGCTTCCACACTTTGCATACATATCTATAAGGGAAGCTACAAATACAACATCTCACAAAATTCCTATATCCTTTATGCTTTGATGGTTGCCCATACCTTGTTCCAAAGATCCTAATTTAGCACAGGCAGGGAGGATGCTTGCAAAGGTTATGGAATTTGGTTTTACACATAACAATTGCATTTTCTTGAAAGATTTTAAATCCTTTTCAAAAAATCCATTGTGTACATATCTTGCAATCATTGCATTCCATGAGACTGCATTTCTTTGAGGCATCATTTCAAACAGTTCACTTGCCTTGTCTATGCTTCCACACTTTGCATACATGTCTACAAGGGCAGCTGCAAATACAACATCTCAGAAAATTCCTATATCCTTTATGCTTTGATGGCTATCTATACCCTATTCCAAAGATCCTATTTTTCCATAGGCAAGGAGGATGATTGCAAAGGTTATGGAATATAGTTTTACATGTGCCAACTACATTCTTGAAAGTTTCTAAAGACTTTTTGAAAAATCCATTTTGTGCATATCTTGCAATCATTGTATTCCATGAGACAACATTTCTTTGAGGCATCATGTCAAATAGTTCATGTGCCTTGTCTATGCTTCCACACTTTGCATACATGTCTCTCAGGGCAGTTGTAACTACAACATCTATCAGAATTCCCATATCCTTTATGCTTTGATGGATGTCCATATCCTATTTTGAAGATCCCATTTTGGCATAGACAAGGAGGATGTTGGCTAAAGTTGTGTAATTTGTCTTTACACCCACCAATTGTATTTTCTTGAAATTTTCTAAAGCCTTATCAAAAAATTCATTTTGTGCATATCTTGCAATCATTGCATTCCATGAGATAACATTTCTTTGAGGCATCATGTCAAACAAATCATATGCCTTATCTATGCTTCCACACTTTGCATACATGTCTCATAGGATAATTGCAACAATAACATCTAAAAAAATTCCCATATCCTTTATGCTTTGATTGATGTCTATACCCTATTTTGAAGATCCCATTTGGGCATAAATAAGGAGGATGCTGGCTAAGGTTGTGCAATTTGGCTTTACACCTGCCAATTGCATTTGCTTGAAAGTTTCTAAATCCTTATCAAAAAAACCATTTTATGCATATCTTGCAATCATTTCATTCCATGAGACATCATATCTTTGAGGCATCATGTCAAATAGTTCACGTGCCTTATCTATGTTTCCACACTTTGCATACATGTCTCATAGGGTAGTGGCAACTAAAACACTTGACAAAATTCCCATATCCTTTATGCTTTGATGGATGTCCATACCCTGTTCTGAAGATCCCATTTTGGCATAGGCAAGGAGGATGTTGGCTAAGGTTGTGGAATTTGTCTTTATACCTGCCAATTTGATTTTCTTGAAAGTTTCTAAAGCCTTATCAAAAAATCTATTTTGTGCATATCTTGCAATCATTGCATTCCATGAGAACATTTCTTTGAGATTATTGTTATATGGAGCCTAATTAGACTCAGAGGTTAAATTTACCCCACTTTTATCAGCGCAGTTTCCCCCCAAATTATTTAACAGGGTCAAGGGGAAGCACCCCCAAGATGGGGTCAAGGGGCAATGCCCCTGGCGCGCTCTATATCACAATACAGAGCAGGGTCGAGGGGCAGTGCCCCCGTGGGGGCTCAGGGGTAGCACCCCTGAAACCTCCAATGATTTTTATTATTTTATTAAGGTGTCAGGAGTTATTTTTGTATTGGTAGACATTAAAAAACCCTATTTTGTAACCGACATAAGGCTTGATAAAAGTGGCTAAGGGTTAGGGTTTCTATTGATGTATTGTAGCATTTTGCAGCGGTATTGTGTTGTAAGGATTGCTAGTTGTAATTGGTTTGATTTATTGGATAATAATATTGGACTCTCTGTTGGTGGATATAGCCTGAGTTTGGGTGAACCACATTAAAACTTGTCTCTCACTGTTATAATTTTTGTGTATTTTCATTCCTCTGTTTAATCTCTATTTGCATTTAATTGATATCTTCTACTAGCTAACCCTAATAGAGGCATCATGTCAAATAGTTTATATGTGTTGTCTATGCTTCCACACTTTGCATACATGTCTCATAGGGCATTTGCAACTACAGAATCTGATTAAATTCCCATATTCTTTATGCTTTGATGGACGTCCATATCCTATTTTGAAGATCCGATTTGGGCATAGACAAGGAGGATGCTGGCTTAGGTCATGGAATTTGGCTTTACACCCACAAATTACATTTTCTTGAAAGTTACTAAAGCCTTATCAAAAAAGCCATTTTGTGCATATCTTGCAATCATTGAATTCCATGAGACAACATTTCTTTGAGGCATCATGTCAAATAGTTCATGTGCCTTGTCTATGCTTCCACACTTTGCATACATGTCTCATAGGGTAGTTACAACTGCAACATTTGATGAAATTCCCATATCCTTTATGCTTTTATGGATGTCCATATTGTTGCATACAGGTTGTAACTGATGTCAACAATGGTATGAAGTGTTGCAGTATGGAAGTGTGGTAGTGATGACAAGGAGATTGTAGTAGTATGATGATCAATGAAGATAGCCAAATAAGCATTATGAGATGAATATGTGTAGAGGAACTTAGAGGAGCAAACTGAGAATGATGGTCAAAGAATTGTAAAGTAAAGGGAATGGATCAACACCATCTGTACATTGTCATACCTTATCTACTAAAGTTCATATGTAAGTTGATGTTCCTAATATATTTATGTTTGAAGACCATTATTAGATGTAGTTGGGTTTTTGCTGCATGATGAAAACATGAACTCGTGATGATTAACACCTGATGGATAAAGTTGCAAAAACTTGAAGAAGAATTGGTTAAGTATAGTATATGTCAGAAAAGATCACTAGTAGAAAAACAACAATAAATGGCTAGGGAAATTACTAAAATTGCATATAATGACTAAACTTGGTCACTTGACCATTAGTAGTTTATTGCCAATCATTTATAATATGACCAAATTTTTGACTAAACCATTTTTAGTCATTTGTTTGGTCATTTTGATTGATCAATTTGGTAGTCTATTTAGTCATTAATTTAGTTATTGATTTAGTCATATATTTAGTCATATTTATTCACTGAGCTTGGTCATGTGACTATTAGTAGTTTATTGCAAATCATTTATAACATGACCAAATTTATGACTAAACCATTTTTAGTCATTTATTGGTTGTTTTGATTGATCAATTTTGTAGTATATTTTTAGTCATTGATCTAGTCATATATTTAGCCATATTTATTCACTGATTTCTGTCAATTGGTAGTATATTTATTCACTGATTTCTATTAACTAGTAGTATATTTAGTCATATTTATTCACTGATTTCTGTCAATTGGTAGTTTATTTAATTGTTTTTGTTCGTTGATTTTTGCCTAAAAGTGCTGGAAATGAGACAATGCTTTTGAGGTTTAAACATAAAACACAAAAAAACATAATCAATCATTCATTTGCAAATAATGAAACAACTATTAAGAAGGCAAAATACTGAAATCTTATTGAGAAAAAGTGTTCTTACAGCAGATACAAGACTTAAATATGTGTCTTTGCTTTGAAAAATGTGTTACAAAGTGTGTTTCTTAGTGCTGTGACTAAGAAAAATGAGTTATAATGCTCTATTTTTTTCTTATACAGCTCCAAAACATGAAAGAACTACTTGAAAAATGAATCCTAAGGGTCCTATATCTCATCCCAAGCATAGGAGAGCATATAGGAACTAAAATTGACTAAGTTCTCATGCTTAAAAATAGGGATTTGTAGTGAGGAACTGCTCTGGATTATTATTTGTATCAATAATGATTTTACCTAGTGCATTGTGTACATGTACATCCTAACTCCCTTCACTCACAAGATGGTCTAAAAATTGTGTCAACAATTGAAGCCGGCTCCTGGAATAAATAAAGATAAAACAAGAACTGTTAGCTTAATATAAACATTATGGAAATTGAAAAATAGCTTTGGAGATTTTATACATTACCTTTTTCTCACATTCTTCAACAAGTGGTTCATCAGGAAGGAGAGAACAAACAGAAAGAATAAGACCTTTGATGAAGTCCTCGGGACAATCATCATTAAGCAACTGACCAACAACTAAAGGCGCATTGCTTGGATTTACCTGATCAACAATAAAAAAAGAGTAAACAATTTAGTCCTTTAAATGCATGTGCACAACCCACATAATAAAAATGATAAAGGTTGATATTGTAACCAATATCTGTTACATTAGCCCTTTTCCAATAAATAAGAATGTCTTAGTTCTCCACTTTAAAAAGACATGGTACCAACAATAAATTTCACCTGGCATGCAGAGAACATTTTGGTACACATGGCAGTCTTTTAGACATTATTAGTGGGTCATCCCACAATAATGGGTTACACTTGACATTGAAATCAACATTTTGAACTAAATCTTCACTTTCTAACACCTATAGCCACTAAACCGTTAGGAATTTGAAGATGATGCGAACTAATGATTTGTGAGATATTTTATGTAGATTCTAAATATATATATTTTTTAAAAAATTAGAGTTAAATTATAATTTTTTTTGTGTCTCCTTTGATAACTAGTTTTTAATAGTAAACAACATTTGTTTAAAGTGATGTGTATTCTTTAGCACATAAATTATTTTCTACAAAGGATAAAATTCTAATTATTTTGAATTTAGATTGCTAACAGTGATATATAGGGCATGCATTTGGTTTTATAATGTTTTGTTGAATATTTTTTTTTTAATTTAATTTTTGAAGTCAAACCAATTATAATTTAGACATAGGCGTATTCCGTAAAACATAACTTTTTCTGTATGTATTGAAATTCAATTTTTTTTCTTTTGTTGAAACAAGGACATCAATACCTAGGGCATAAATATTTTTTAGAATTTTTTTTCACTAATTTACTAATTCTCCATGTGTGTAGAACAAAGAACTTGATGTTTGGTGAAAAACCTACATTCACAAGAAATAAAAATTAAATATAATAATCAAATTAAATATATTTAAAATTATACTTTTTGGGAAGATTATAATAAGGACTACATACTTACAAAAACATAAATTTTAAATGAATTCATTTGATCCTAGAAAAGTTAAATCAAAAGTGGTTTCTTATCAGCATTTTGATAGGTGCAGAGGAGACTCCATTATAGGTATTGTTTAAAACTAGCAGGGTTCTATCCAAGGGGGTTTGAATCTAAGGGGGTTTGATCAAACCCTCTTCAATTAAAATCCTTTAAATGGAACCTTTCAAGGCTTAAATCATTAAATTTCCTAAAAATATGTGATTTCAGCAAAAATTAGGATATCCCAGAAAGTGTAACCCATTATTGTGGCAGCACCGTAGTAACATGATAAATATGGTCTGTTTATAGAACTCTTTTTAGAAACTAAAGATCTCTAAAATGAGTGACCTGTGACTTGAAGATATATAAGGTTTTATCTAGCACAAAACATGGAGGAAAAAAGGTGTTCAATATGAGGACCTACCTTTTGGACATAGCCTTCAATGTATCACAACATATTGTTTGAATATACGTAATGAGTAAGATCTAGTACAAATCCAAATTGATCACAAACATTTATCAGTGGATGAGCATCTAGAAGTCTTTCTTCCATAAGAAAGTTCTTTGTCTTTTCAACATCATAGAAGTTTGACTCTCTGGTTACACGTTCCACCTCCTTGATTTGTCCAGTTTTGGCTACTGCTTCAATGTATTTTAAGTGAGTGTCGGGATCCTCACTGCCAATGACATTGAAAATATAGTTTACCATATAAGTACAAGGTTCCCAAGCTACTACAAAATTACCTCCTCAAATAGATCACTGAATATCAGTGACAAAATGATACAAGTGACAATCCAAAGTCAAATCACTTGGAGCTCAAATATGCACCCAAGAAGAAATATAGCCCTTCATAAGACTTGAACTGTTCAAACAACTTGATGCATCAATCTACACCCAATTGTTTAGAATATTCCTTGGCAGCCTGTGTGACATGAAAGAAGTTAACATAAAAAATAAGAGAACAATTGTCCATGTCATCTAGAGCCAACATTATTAATTTGAAATAAATAAAAGGTGCACAATTTTTACTTGGACAATTATTTGGAGATACTCCACTCTACTCCACATACCACTCCACTGTGCTATATAAATTGTCAGTAGAGACTTGCATCTAAGCATTTGAGTAGAAGGGATATAAGGACAAGAAACATATAGAAGCACTATCTAAAATCATGAAATGACACCATCAAGTTAAAAGGCTTATTGTCACACCATCAAAGAACTGCTGCCATTAGGAACATGAGGCATAATACGCATGGATCTATATATTGTCTTTGTAATCACTGCCATTACAAACCAACTGCAAACAAAGACACTTATGTCTAAAACCAGGTAACCAAAATTAGAAGAAAATGAAGTAAATATGCCATTATTCATTGTGCATTGACAATATAACTATCTCAAAAGACCATATCTATTCCCCTTTGATCATATCAAAACATGACATGTCCCAAACTTGTATCTTTTGTAATCATACAATCACACCTCTTGCAACTTTCTAAAGCATAAATAACAATACTCACTTCCACTGAATATCTAAATGATCAAGAAACAACTCTATCATACTTATATGTATAAGTACCTTACCTTGCATCGACTTTTATCAACACCTTTGAAACTTACCTTGCATCAACAAACACCATTACCTTTGACACCAATGATGTTCAATCAATGATCAACGAATGATACAGATGCATACCACTCTCACAAATACCACTGTCACAAGCAACCACTGTCATTAGCAAGCTAGTTTTTCACTGTCACAAGCAAAAAGTATAAGACCATAACTGTCACAGTTAGAGAATTGCAATCTGTCACTGTCATACCAACTATTGTCACTGATCATTGATATAATACTATATTAGGCATACCATTTACTATGCATTCACTATGATACTCCATCACTCCATTGTGCATAGGCAAGATGATACTTTCATTGTAATCCCTATCAACTATTAAGAACAAGATTAGCATGCAAATCACTATCAACATATTCCTATCAATATACTAGCACTGTATAGTAGTACAAAAAACTCATACAAAGCTCAGAGACATTGTCCATAACCATCCTATCACTGAAACAAAATGTGAGATTTGTGAATCAAGATTGACACTATAGCCATTGTATCATCTACAATAAAAAGGTAATCTACAATAAAAATATAATGCAATTTTGATAAAATGTAAGATGTTCATATATATATAATAAAAAATGTCAAAGTATAAGAGTTTCCAACTCTTGCAAATACACCATGATAAAGATCCATGAACAACACATTCAAACTACTGCATAAAGTAGTGGGCCAAGCTGTCATAATAGCTAGTACATGATAAACATCAACTATGTCATTTTTTGCAAATATTTTAGTGGCCAATGTGTGAAGGTTCCTTCTTTCTCTTTTAGACAGATAGCTCCATCTATTTTATCTTCATAAGTAAGTGGTATGTTAATTATGACCTTTAAAATATTTACATTTGCATCTCCTGTTCCTTTCAATTTGACTCCATGTACAATAGATAGTGAGTGAATCCGCCCAATGCCCAAAGCAGCACCATCAAACAGATCCAACACCTCAACTTTATCCCCCTCTTGGAGTTTGTCAATACATTTCTACAAAAACAAAAACACTAAACATTATATTGAGATATAAAACATTTGATAACACACAGATAAACATTTGATAAACATTTATAAGAAACTAGAAAATGATGATAGGAAACCTGAAACCATGCACCTAACATATTAAACAAAAATTAACTTCCCGCTATTTGATATAAAATGGATGTTAGATACAGAAAGTGTTAATATGTTAGCAGTCATGTGCCATGAAGATGTGGATGCTACAAGGACAACAAGTAATCACTTGATTGAGGTTATTGAGGTTCTTGGAATAGTGGCTCTGAGAAAATCTCTTCTGGATGAGATTTGAGTTGTGATATCTTTCGATGGGTCATATGTGAACTATAGGCATTTAGCTATTCTATGTGACATAATGACATAATGAGTTCATTTGATTGTTATTACTCGACATGGTATCAATCAGAATGATACAGGGCCAATGATGAGATGTTCATTTGAGGAGACTATGGATATCCTTTTGGATGCTACTATTTTTGTAGGAAAACCTCTTTGGGGTGTTACAGAAAACATCATGCTTGGTTAGTTATATCAATCTAACAATAGGATTGCAAGGAAATTCCATTCCTAAAAATTCTAGAAACACCAACATATGAGTTTGTGCCTCAACAAGTAAGGATTCAACTTATTTATAGAAAAAAACTAAATTTGTTTTTCACAAACAAATCCAAGAAAATTCTTGCGTAAAAAACCTTAACTTATCTAAGCTAATAGGGGATGTTTTCTCGTGAGAAGTAGCCTTACAACTTGTTTAATCAAGTTGTATTATCTATATTTGTCCCATCATTTTAAATCTATATACACAAGGTCTGATATTTTGGTTATGGTAATTACTTCCACCTATGATTTGTTTTTGACTGGAGCCCTTTGCTCAAAAATACATTTTCTAATGCATTCTTAATTTGTGCAGGAACAACCAAAGTGGTTGGAGATACAATCCCTCGATGAACTAAAATGAAGCTAGGTCATGTGATAGTAATGGTACTTCTGGTTGGAATGTTTGAAAAGAGTAAAAAAGTTCTGATTAACTCTGGTCTAGACTTGTTATGCTTCTCAGGGTCAGTGTTATTGTCATCTGGTTGTCTTTTCCTTCTCTCAAAGTGTTGTCTCCTAGAAAAATTAGTTTTTTGACATCGGTGGAAAAGTGTTGTCTTTTGTTTTTGATAGCTGTATGTAATGTCTTATATCTTGGAAAAAATTAGTTTTTGTATGTGCTTCTTTTCATTCTATTGAATAACAAAGAAGCAACTTTTTACTTTGAAAAAAAACTAACCCATTGCGAGGTACAAACAAATGGAGGGCAAGACTACAATAGTGCTAGAATGTACTAGTATTCTAGAAAGAGACATGGATTGGCAATGAAGTCCCCCCAATTGAGGACCATGACATCCCCGAACATGATGCACTAATGCATTGTCAAAATCTATGTATTCACTCTATTACAACTAAGCTCTAAGCTTCCATATGTAAGTTATATGTTCTCCCTTATTTCCATAATTTATGTATACTAGCTAATTACACTTCACTACTATTCCTACCAGCTTCTATCACATAGGTAATGATTACCCTTATTTACATAATAAAACAACCATTACTTACTTGAATGGTACTTGCTTGCATGTGGTTTCATAGCACTCACCTCAAGTTCAACACCACTACTACTATGAATATCATGCACATGCTTGTCGAGTTCAGCATAATCACTATCAACATTGACATGAAGTTGTGCAACTTTGCAGAGAGCTCTATTAACAGGGCCTTTTTCTTTTCATTTTTCTTTCATATAATTTCTCTGCATGTGGTTTAATCATCATGCAAAAATTAATATAAGTCAAGTAAAGAATGCAAAAGATATAAATTTTTGTCCAAAAGAATATTTTAAGCATGAAGAATGACAAAACATTGGGATAGATTAACTTACAATTTAAATAATGTAAAAGCTATAAATTTTTGTAGAAAAGAAGAATGACATAACATTGGGATAGATTAAATTACAACTTAAAGAATACAAAAGCTATAAATTTTTGTCCAAAAGAACATTTTAAGCCTGAAGAATGACAAAACATTGGGACAGATAACTGACAACAACTATTATATTACCTCAACTTCAGCACAACTATGACTGTACTGCACATTCTTGTCTAGTTCATCATGATCACTATCAATATCGACAGCTCTGTTGACATCAAGGCTTTGTTTTCATTTTGCTTTGATAAAATTGCTCTGCATGTGATTTAACCATCATGAAAAAAAATATACAAAGCATTCAATAGTCAAGTAAAGAATGCAAGCTATAAATTTATCCAAAAGAACATTTTCTGGATCACTCCGACAATAAAGAAACTGGGTTGGATTCTCCTACGCTCAGATTTCAATCTACATATTAAGAGGCATTTGTATATAGAATTGCCAAACAAGAAGAAATGAGATCAATAGAGCCTCTTACCTCATCTGAATCTATGGAATTATACTCATTCCATGTAGAGACTATAGGCTTAACTGAGGCAACTAACTGCGAAACTTTCTCAGTGAGACCATATATGCAACTCATTACATGTTGGTAATCTTTATTTGAGTTGACATGATCTAGAGAGGCTCTTACTGGGCTTCTAAAAGATGGCTGTGAAATCTCTATTGATGAACTAGATTTCCACTTCATCCTAGTCTTAGATTTACTAGGATCTAGGGTTGCCATATAATTGACAATATCTTCTACACCTGCTTCTCTATTACTGATTTCCACCTAAAATACAATGTCAATTTCAACATATAGTCAGTTCAATAAAAAATTGAAATAAATAACACAACGTAAATTGAACCAAAACACCATACACTTACTCCAAATTTGTCCATTTTGGCCTACAACCCACCTCGGCCAAATGTATATCTAGCCCTCACATTATCTCTTGCTCTCTTGCTTTTGTTACTCTTTGTCAAATATTCTTCAGAACGCATACTTTCTTTCAATGCCTCCCACTATTTGGGAGATATAGTAGAGTGTATCCTCTCTTTTCCCTCCATGATTGTTTTTCTGCAATTGTATCTAAAATTGTTCATCAAAAGTCTCATCTTTTGCTTGTAATATTTTCTAAAGATTTGTCCACCAGTAGTCTCAAAAGCATTTTCCATTTTTTGTATAACATTTTCCACACTTCATGGATCTTGCTCTTCAAAATTTGATTTTCAAATATCCAAATGGGCCCTACATCTTACACCCAACTCGGAGGCCCACCTTGTAGCATTTGACCCAATGAGCTCACCATCTCTCGATACCTCAACCAAGAATGGCTTCTTGCCTTCTAATTTTCTTTCTTTTGCATTCCTCTTTGTAGATCTGTACAAATCTTGACTCAATCTTTGTCTTTTGACAAAAGGAGACACATCTTCTATTAAACCACTACCAATATTTCTGGCTGATCCACTAGTTCCATCAAAAGTTATAGATGCAACAAGTGCATTCTGAGGCACTCCAGATGCATGCAGTCTCTCTTCATGACTTTCATTAATTGGAACTTCATGCTCCTTGGCCACATCAAGTCTGGCATGAGTAAGTAGATCAATATTGATCTCCACAGATTTCACTTCAAACACATCCTTTAATCGTGAATAAATCATCTATAGACTTACTGTTCCTTTGCTCTCATTTTTTTCAATAATCTCTCTTAGAGTTTGTGCTAAGAGATCATCATGACACACATCACTATGTGCTATATCAAGTTGCACATCACCATGTGCTATATTAGGATACACATCACCATGAGCTATATCAGGCTACACATCACCATGTGCTAAATCAGGCTACACATCATCACAACTATTCTTTTCACCAACTACATTTGTTGAATCACAAATGCATCATATTCTATGAGTTGGCAGCACTGTATCTTTTCTTTCATTTTGTTTTTTCTCTGCATTTTCTTTGCACTCTTTTTCTTGCCTATAAAACAAAAAATATCATATTATGTCTTATATACATAAAGCTCTTGCCTATAAAATTTCATTAAACACTATTGAACAAATAATATACTACTTAGTGGATTTACAACTTGCCTGTTTGTCAAACCAAGACGCGATAAATATTCATTATTCTTGGCCACATTTTCTCTACGAAGTGCTCATAATCTATCACTGAAATTTCAACATTATGTTCACTATCATCTAATTTGCACCTTAAAGTATGTTTCCTCATTTCCTAAAGTCCAAATAAACAATAATGTATAAATCAACAACTTGAATCAATAGAACATCAGTGGAATATGAGTTTGAATCTCAGATTTTGGACATCGAATGGGATTTTGCTTTTAGAACAAACTTATTAAAAGTGACCATTTCTAAGGGATTAGAAACATTTGCATTCAACATTTGGGAAATGGTTGCTAGGGAAATAAAAAATAAAACCCTAGAATGATCAGAAGACATGACGACTTTGGTAACACTATTGGGATTTCTTAGTTTTCTAGTCTTTAGAAGGAGAGTTCCGCTTTTCTGTCTTGGTCCTAGGGGTTGTCATTTTTCAAAAGTTTGCCTAAGTATTGAACCCTTGTACCTTGAGGATTTTGGTCTTATAAGTATTACCAATTTTTACTTACAACTCAATTTGGTAGAGCTGAAATAGTTAATTGCATAAAAAAGTGAAAGGTATTCCAATAAATTTCTACTAAAAGCTTAACCATACTTATGAATGCTTTCAAATGGAATTCAATTTTTATTATGCAATGTTTTACAACAAAAGAAATTACATAAATTTACATAGTATTGTTGTCTTTATTCATTTTACAACAAAACATGATGTCGTACACAAGCCATGTTGTTAAATGGAGCCTAATCAGACTCGAAGGTTAAATTTTCCCCACTTTTATCAGTGCGGTTTCCCCCCAAATTATTTAAAGGCGTTGGGAGTTATTTTTTCTATTGGCTGACATAAAAAAAACCCTTATTTTGTAACCGACATAAGGCTTGATAAAAGTAGCTAAGAGTTAGGGTTTTGTTGATATTGTATTGTAGCATTTTATAGCAATATTGAGTTGCAAGGATTCCTAGTTGTAATTGGTTTGATTTACTGGATAATAATATTAGACTCTCTGTTGGTGGATGTAGCCCAGGTTTGGGTGAACCATGTTAAAATATGTCTCTTGCTGTTATTATTTCTGTGTATTTTTATTCCTCTGTTTAATCTTTATTTTTTATTTAATTGATATCTTCTACCGGATAACCCTAACAAGTGGTATTAGAGCCAATTGTGTTCGATTATCATCTGCAAGAAGGTCTCATAGTTGAGTGGGAGTCTCACAGTTTAGTGGCAGTAATGGCGGATGAAGGTAAATTGAAGGTAGATAAATTCAGTGGGTAGAACTATCAATTATGGAAGATGTAGATGGAGGATTATCTATATCAGAAGGATTTATGGAGGTCATTGGAAGGAATAGCCAAGAAAATGGCAGTAATGACTGATGAGGATTAGAATCTTCTAAACAGAAAGGCATTGGGAACCATTTGGTTGTGCCTGACACCATCTGTAGTATTCAATATAACAGAAGTGATGACAACAAGTGAACTGATGAAAGATTTAGCTCAATTGTATAAAAAACCCTCAGCCTCAAATAAGGTATTTCTCATGAAGCATTTGTTTAATCTAAAAATGATTGAAGGTGGATCTATGATAAATCATTTAAATGAGTTTAATAAGATTACCAGTCAGTTAACTTCTATAAAAGTGAAATTTGATGAAGAGGTGAGGGCTCTCCTAGTTTTATGTTCTTTGCCAGAAAGCTAGAATAGCTTGGTAATGGCTATAAGTATCTTTGTCTCTGGTTCAAACATGTTGAAATTTGATGATGTTGTTGGTGTTATCCTTAGTGAGGAAATGCGACAGAAAAGCTTAGGAGGGTCCACATCAGGTAGTGTTTTGGATGTAGAAAGCTAGGGTAGATCAAAGGAGAGAGGAAAAGGTTCTGGAGGTCATGGGAAGTCACGACAAAAATCAAAGGACAAGAGGTCCCAATCCAGAGGACAGAAGGATTGCTGGTACTGTGGGAAACTAGGTCATCTAAAGAAAGATTACTGGTCTTGGAAGAATAAAGAAGGAGACAAAGAAGAAGGCAATAAGGAGGAAAATGTGGTAAGTAATAAATCTAAAGATGATGCTTTGATTCTTTCCCTAGATAATGTTGATGATTCATGGGTTTTTGATTCAAGGGCCTCATTTCATGCTATGCCCCATAGAAGTTATTTTCTTCATTATGTCCAAGGGGACTTTGGACTAGTTTATTTGAGAGATAACAAACCTTGTCATACTGTTGGAAAGGGAAGAATCAAGATTAAGTTGTAGAATGGGAATCATTGGCTACTACAAGAGGTAAGACACATTCCAAGGCTAAGTAGGAATTTAATTTTAGTAGGGCAGCTAGCTGATGAAGGTTGCATAGTTACTTTCAGTGATAAAAATTGGAAGGTTTCAAGAGGTACCTTAATAGTAGCAAAAGGTGTGAAAGTAGGCACCTTATATCTTTGTACATGTCATACTGTTCCTTCTACTTTAGTTGTTGTAGAGAAAAAACAAACAGGTTTAGGAACAATTGCTGCAGGTTCGCAAAAAGAGACTAAAACAGTTGTTGTAGGTTCTAAGACAACACTGTGGCATAATAGACTCGGGCATATGAGTGAAAAAGGTATGAAGGTACTTCATTCTAAGAAAGTTTTACCAAGATTGAAATGTATTAATATGGATTTCTATGAAAGTTGTGTGTATGGCAAACAAAAGAGAGTTAGTTTTCTCAAGGATGGGAAGCAAAAGAAAGATAAAACGTTGGAGCTTGTGCATACAGATGTATGGGGACCAGCTCAGGTATCTTCCCTCGGTAGCTCTCAGTATTATGTTACATTCATAGATGATGTAACTAGGAAGGTTTGGATTTATTTCCTTAGGTAGAAATCTAATGTATTTGAAGCGTTTAAGAAATATAGAAGCTTGGTTGAGAATGAGATAGGTAAAAGATTAAAATATTTCAGATCTGATAATGGTGGTGAGTATTGCAACAAAGAGTTTGAGGATTATTATTCCTTTAATGGAATTCATAGGCAGAAAATAGTTCCAGGGACTCCACAAGAAAATGGAGTGGCTGAGCACATAAATAGGATAATAATGGAGCATGCAAGGACCATGAGATTGCATGTTGGGCTGCCTTTAAACATGTGCACAGAGGCTGTCAACACCGTTGTATATTTAATTAATAGAGGTCCTTTAGTTCCTTTGGGTTGTGGTATTCCAGAGGAAGCATGGACAGGTAAGAAGGTGAGTTATTCTTTTCTAAAAACCTTCAGATGTGAAGTATTTGTACATGTAGATTCTAAAAATAGAACCAAGTTGGATGCAAAATAAAAAATGTGTATCTTCATTGGATATGGCATTGACGAATTAGGTTATAGGCTTTGGGATGTTGAAAATATGAAAATTGTGAGAAGGAGGGATGTTGTATTCAATGAGAAGGTGTTTTACAAAGATAAGTTGTAGCAACACGAGAAGAAAGAAAAGGATTATGTGGTACTGGATGATACTCCAGATAATGATGTTCCAATGGTTCCTCATGCTCCGCAACAACAACAAGAAATACCACAAACTCCAGTGAATGTTAGACAGTGAACAAGGCTAAGTAGACCTCCTGAAAGGTTTTCTCCATCTTTGTGTTCTATTTTGTTAACAGATGTTGGTGAACTGGAAGGGTATGATGAAGTTATGCAGGTGGATACAAAGGTTCAGTGGGAGCTTGCAATGAAAGAAGAAATGGACTCCTTAAAAAATTAGACTTGGGAATTATGTAAGTTGCCTGCAGGTAAAAAAACTTTACCAAACAAATGGGTTTATAGGCTAAAAGAAGAAGATGGAGGTAAGAAAATATTTAAAGCCAGGTTACTTGTAAAATGATTTGTACAGAAAAAGGGCATTGATTTTGATGAGATATTTTCTCTGGTTGTTAAGATGACTTCTATTCATACTGTTTTAAGTATTGTGGCTGCCGAAGGTTTGCATTTGGAACACCTAGATGTGAAAACTACATTTCTCAATGGTGATTTGGAGGAGGAGATATATATGGAACAGCCCCAAGGATTTGAGGTCAAAGGTAAGGAGAAATAGGTGTGCAGATTGAAGAAGCATTTGTATGGCCTGAAACAAGCAACTCGACAATGGTATTTAAAATTTGATAGTTTTATGGTTGAGCAAGGCTACAGCTGATGTAATTATGACCATTGTGTTTATTTTAAGGGGTTGGATGAATGATGAGGTATAAATAACCTCATTTCTTTATGCACTACCTAATTCCCTAGCCTTGCCAATTTATTTATTTTAATAAGCAATATTTATCTATATTTATTAAAATATTGTACAAATCCTAATTTCCTAAATTGATTGAAACTAGCTTTTAAATGTTGATTTAATGGCATGAAAAGTTGGGTAACTATGTAGGATTAATTCATTGCCTAAGAAGTGGACATTATGCAATTGTGGACGAGTGCATCAGAACTTGTGGGTGCCAGAAATTTTAGGCTTGCATTTAAAGACAATAGTAGTTAAGATCTTGTTTTTCAGTTATAAGACTTCTTCAACTGGCATTTTCCCACCATCGGAAGTTTAGGAGTTTTTGAAGTAGTTCAGTTTTTGCTGTTGCTCAAAATATGGATATAAATAGACAATATGGATGAATGAAAATCAATCCTTTAGTTTTCAAAATCATCAGATCTGCGTACTTGCAATTTTTATGAATGGAAATGATATTCTGAGTTTTAGTTTCTTTTAAAAAAATATATGAAGATTTGAATGGAGTTCTCATGTGCCGATTGAAGTGATTGAATGTGATTTGAATTAAGACAAGATTCTCCCACGAGCTGGCCACTTGCAGGATTGTAGGACAGATACATATTTTCATTTCTGTGGATGTTTTTTATTCAGTTGAAGATAGTTTATGTTTAGCTTCTATTGTTAACCTGCATGGTGTGTTGTGTAAAAGTTAAACTATTGTGTACTGTTGTTTGGAACTTTCTGTGTTCATTGGAAGTTTTTTAGCACATCTTCTTTAGTTAGAATTATTGTTTTCGAATGATTAGAATTTGGAGTGCTTGCAGCTTGGCAAATTATAGTTGTGAATTGTTAGCATAGAATTTATCTACTTTCTAGTGTAGAGTTTATCTGCTTTCTAAGTGTAGAATTTATATACTTTCTAGCTTAAAGTTTTCATGTTTCTTAGTATAGAATTTGAATGCTTTCTGTAAAAGGATAAAATTGTTGTTTCATTTCATGTACTATTTCAACTTTTAACAGATCTAGAAAACTATTTCTCAATGAAATATCCAAACTCCCTATGGCAAACAGCCTTGGACACTACCTTGGTTGATAAACTGATAATTTTCATCTAAAGTGTTAGGACCTTATGACAGCTTGTCGATAATGATAGCTACATTATTTTATGTTTATATGTTGATGACATGCTTGTAGCAGGGTCTAACATGGATCACATAAAAGAGTTAAAACAACAGTTAGCACAATCATTTGCTATGAAGGATTTCAAGGCAGTAAAACAAATCCTTGGTATGAAAATTTGCAGAGATAGGAAGAATAAAAAAATGACTATCTCAGGCTGATTATGTTGAAAAGTGTTGTAGAGATTCCATATGGAGAATGCAAAAGCTATCAGCACACCTTTGCCTAGTCATTTAAAATTGACTAAGGAGATGTGTCCTAAGACATAAGAGGAAGAAAAAATGTCCAAGGTACCATATGCTTCAGCTATAGGAAGTTTAATATATGCCATGGTATGCATGAGACCAGATATTGTACATGATGTAGGAGTCATAAGCAGGTATATGAGTCATCCTGGATTGGAGCATTGGAATGCGGTAAATGGATTCTCATATATTTGAGAGGTACATCCAGTAAACACTTATGTTTTGGGGGCTCTAATACTGATTTAGCAGGCTATGTGGACTCAAATTTGGCAGGGGATATTGATACTAGGTGAAGTACTACAGGTTATGTCTTTACTGTAGGTGGGACGGTGGTGAGTTAGATCTCCAGGTTGCAAAAGGTGGTTGCTTTATCCACCACGGAGGCAGAGTATGTAGTTGCAATAGAGGCAAGCAAGGAGATGATATGGCTACAATCTTTCATGGAAGAATTGGGCAAACAATAGGCTAACAGTTATTTATTTATGGATAGCCAGAGTGCCATAGATCTTGCAAAGAATTCTTCCTTGCATTCAAAGACCAAACACATATAGTTGAGTTATCACTTCATTCGATCGATGTTGGATGATGGATAGTTAAGGCTGGAAAAGATATAGCTGAAAATCCAGTGGATATGTTTACAAAGGCAGTGACAAGGGAGAAGTTGAACTCCTCTTCAGCTTCGGTTAGTCTTCAAGACTAAAAACATAAAATTAGAACAGGGTCCAGGGTGTTTATTTCTAGTGGGAGCTACAGGGTCAGAGGTGTTATGATCAGTCTCCAAGTGGGAGATGATATGTTGTGGAGTCTGATCAGTCTCCAAGTGGGAGATTATTGTTATATGGAGCCTAATTAGACTCGGAGGTTAAATTTTCCCCACTTTTATTGGCATAGTTTCTCCCCAAATTATTTAAAGGCATCGGGAGTTATTTTTTCTATTGGACAACATAAAAAAACCCTATTTTTGTAACCGACATAAGGCTTGATAAAAGTGGCTAAGGGTTAGGGTTTTTGTTGATATTGTATTATAGCATTTTGCAGCATTATCAAGTTGCAAGGATTACTGGTTGTAATCAGTTTGATCTACTGGATAATAATATTGGACTCTCTATTGGTGGATGTAGCCTGGGTTTGGGTGAACCATGTTAAAACTTGTCTCTTGTTGTTATTATTTATGTGTATTTCCATTCCTCTTTTTAATCTTTATTTGTATTTAATTGATATCTTTTGCTAGCTAACCCTAACAAGCTGTGGGAGTAACTGATCATACATTATGAAATGAAACACAAAGAGTAAACTATACAGCTAAAGAAGTAAAGAATATGAAAGGAAATTTGATTCGTCATTGCTTGAATGACGAATCATTAAGTTGACAGTTATGTCTTCATCTCTAGCTCTAGCATCTTCATTGGTAGCTCTAGAGATGCCTACAGAAATAGATTGTGTTAGAGCTCAGAATCAAACTTCTCCTCATATGCATACATATAATCTACTCCTATGAAACATTTGATTAAATATGCAAATTTCACAAACATTCAAGAGCATTCAGGAGCAGAAGAATTAATGCATAATTGGAAGCTTTTAGCTTCATTATTTTGCTAACTTGTTTGTTCACTATGCAGGTATAGGTTTATTTATCATTTCATATTACATCATATTTGACATCACAGCATGTGGAGTAAAATGGGCTCCCACAAGGGTTGAGCCCAGCATGCTACCCTCTTATTTTGAGAGGGATAAGAGTGTAAAAGAATTGCATTTATCAACTCAGAGCATATATCTCGTCACCTATAATGGTGAGTTGATTGACATCACTAGAATAAATGACAAAATATTTGGTCAATTGGAACTCAATAAGAAAAGGCAGCCACCATGATTGGGTAGTGGAGTATATTTAAAGTGAGTCTATCATTGGTTCATAAAGTCACGAAGATCATGGAGGATACATAAAGATAGTGGTCCTCAACTATGAATGAGGAAACAATGCATATGAGATAGTAGTTAGAGATTTTCAAGAAAAGAGACAATGAATAGTTTACATTGACCTCAAAGAATAATATAAGGTATAGTTCATAAAGACCTTGCATAAGAGGACAATGAGCAATCACTAGATAAGTGAGCACAATACACAGCAAAATAAGGATAGTAGTCACTTGTTTCAGTCATATTGTAAAAACTACGATCTGGGTTTTTGATATTTTTGTACAAAAATTAGAAGATGATAAGGTGAAAAAACCCTTTAAATTTCTAACCAACCTAGTTGTAGTTTTGAAGGAATTTTCACCAGTTAGAAGCTCAAGCAAACCCTAGTAATGGTGGTACCCAAACTGGCAGAAAGAAGATAGTTAGCTGCTATTAGAAGCAAGAAGAGCCCTTCATAAACCATGTGTAGAGCCATAAAAAGGCATGATGAGGAATAGTAGAAGTACATCATGAGATGCATCCAAACCAAATGAAAGCTGCAGATGCAAACTTAGAAGGAATAGTCAGAGGCACAATACACAGTAAAATAAGGACATGAGTCATGTGTTTCTATCATATCTTAAAACCTACGATTTGGGTTTTTGAGATTTTTGTATAGAGATTAGAAGACAATAAGAAGAAAAAACCCTTTAAATTTCTCACCAACCTAGTTTTTAGTTTTCAAGGAATTTTCACCAGTCTGAAGATCAAACAAACTCCAATAATGGCGGCGCCCAAACTAGCAAGTGTAAAATGGAACACAAAGAGGCCGTGGCTTTTTGCTATTAGAGTTTCCTTTGCCCTAAACAACTGACTTGGCATAAGGCATTATTTTTTCCCTTTAATTTAAAAAAAGGACTCTTATTCCTTGGCTTTTGTTTAAATGTTCATCGATATGTATAATGTATTTTAAATACCTTTGCATATATTTTATAAACTTTGCACATATTGGTAAACTTTGCATATATTTAAAATCTTGCAAGTTGTAAACCAAAGCCAAGGTGGGCCCCTCTTTATATTTTGCAAATTTGAAACTACAAACAAATGTAAGGCACTATTAAAGTAATGTTTTATAAATTACTTTAATAGATGTCAGGTAAATGCAGAAAATAAATAGCAAGTACTAAACACTCAATAAGGCAAGTCTAGTTCACTTGCCTTCTTTTTTGCTTAAGTTCCCATTACGCAAAATGGAAAGGAGTGAATTGAAACTTCTATTTCTAATGTTCAATCAGTTTTGAGTGTTTTTAGTGTCCTTTTGGGTAGGTCCACTCGGTAGGGAAACTTGCCACCTATTTTCACTCAGTTTGGGTCAGTTCTAGACCCTCTTTTTGTGGCCTTTTCCCTTTGCTCGAAAATGAAACTTTAGTTTCTTTTTTGGGTGGACAGCTAGCTGAGTTTCTTTCCCTTTCACTTTTAGAAAGTCTTTTTGGCTATATATATGGGGGAAAACTTGGTTTTGGAGGAGATTATGGAGTTCAAATTTGCTTATTCTTCTCTTGATCATTGGCAGAGAGTTTTGTACGATTTAATTTGTAACTCAGATTTTCATGCAACTCCTTTCATATCAATAAAAGTAGCAGAGCATTCCTATCTCATAGTTTTTGTCTTATTTTGCAGTAATGATTTGATGTTTCATTGTGATTCTAAGTGTTGAATCCTTTTTATGTCTCATTATCACAAATTTGTGTGCAGAAGTTTCGTGTGATGCAGGTTGTGTGTTGTGTTTAATTTCAGGCCTTCATACAAATCACTTTTGTGTTGCATGTTTTATATGAGATTGTGAGAGTTGATGTTTTGAGAGTTGATTGTGAGTTGAATTAGTGAATAAGTTAAAGTTTTGGTGCATCACCCTTAGGTTTTAGGATTTTTATTTTCAAGTATCCTTCTATCCCTTTTCTCAGAAAAATCATTAGATTTAGGTGATCTACCAGGGGAACCAACCCTCTTTGGAGATTCATCCTTGTTATAAGTCACCCATAGCTTGAGGATGTTTCCATGTTACACATGATAGTTGGGTCTAACTCAACTAGGGTTCAATCCTCATTGATAATAGTGTTTGGCATGCCTAGTGGGATAGATTAGACTCTTTCAGTCCAAATTTTGATCATTTATCACTGATATTTGGTGTGTATGTCAGTGATCTTTGCCTTTAGAGGCAAGAAAACAACACATCTGACAACTCTGAGCTCAAATTTACTGGTTTCAGTATGATCAAGTGCTGGTTTATTTTAAAAAAAATCTAATTTTTCTTGTTTTCTAGCTTTTGAATGAACAAATATGTCTAGGTTTCATAGAAATATGTCTGACCATCCACCATATTATGAAAATTCTACTTATTCACCTCATTATCAGCCATATCAGGTTAGCCATGCTGCCAGTTTTAGTCCAAATTCCATAGCTTTTCAAGAAAACCAGCATGCTCCATATAGTTATCACCCTCCCACCCCTGTTCAATCTTCTTACATTCAGAATATTAAAAATATAAGGCTAAACTATAAGAGGCAAATGAGTGAAATTGAAGAAAATTGAAGATATCAAATGGATCAATAGTATAACTTACAGTAGGAAGAGTGGGCTTACTCAGATTATCAGTGCCAACAAGAAGGGGAGTTTCAAGGAGGGCAATATGAAGAGTTTAATTTGCAGCAACATGAGTTAGATCACCATGCCTATCTCCAATAGCAGGAGCAACAACCTTGTGAGACCTTTTATTTTGACCAAGAGTTTGAGACACGAAGGAGACAGTTTGAAGATAATCTTGAGAGGGAGGCAGTTGTACAAATGAAGCTTTTGCTTGCTTAGTTTCAAAGGAAAGAGATCCAGACAACTCCTACTATTCTAGATCAACCTATTCAGCAAGAGATTCATAAGTATAAGTTTCCAAGTATTGGACAAAGTGAGTCTCCTAATACTCCTAAAGTTGAGATTCCAAGTTTTAGGCAGGATAAAGTCCTTAATTCCTTAAGCCAACCTCTTAAGCTTGAAATTCCAAGTTTTAGAAGCATTCATCCTTTGTAAATTGAGGAAAATAGTTAGGAACAACCTAGTATAGTTACATGGCAGCCCCTTGAGCAACATTTTTTCTTTCAAGAAATCCAAGAAGCTCCCCGAGTTTCCCCACCTAATGAATCCAAGGATGAGCCTATTGATTAGGATATTTCACTCATCTAGGAGATTAGGAATGTAAATCTATCGCATTTAACTATGGAGTGTTCCCAATTGCAGCAACAAAAGATTGAACAACAAAAGTCTTCTCCAAATGGCCCTCTCAATGTTTTGACTAATGAGCTTCCTTGTTTTGTAGAAGAGGATGAATTTTTTTTAGTATTTATCTCAGAAGAATAGTTAGGACAGAAGGATGAAGAGGTAAAAGAGGCTGATCAAGAGGAGTATTCCACAACTTGGTTTGATGAGTTACCTCACATTAGAGATAGTGAAGAAGATGTTTTGATCCCATCAACCACAGTTTTAGAGTAGCAGGAAGAGGTTAAAAGATATGATGAGTTTCTAGTTGAGGACAATAAATGTGATGATGAAGCTTTGGACCAGCAAGAGGAGTGCAAAAATGAGCCTTTTGCAGAGTCTACAAAACTTGTTTAGTACTACCATGAGGTAAAAAATAATCCTCTTTTATTAAATATCCAAGAAATTTTTGAAGAGGACTCATTTTGGAATGATCTTGAGGATTTTGTTTCGAACCTAGATAATGTGAAAGAAGTTTCAAGTGATATGTTTGATGGTCTTCCTAACTTAGTGGATGAAAATATAAAGGACATGTCAGTGTCAAGTATTGAGTAGCAAAATGTTGAAAACCATGTGGACAAGATGCTGATTCATGAGTAGATCAATGAGAGCAGTCTTGATTTGAATCATTAGGAGGCTGAGATTCATGTAAATATTGTTCAAGATGAACATGAGGAAAAGCAAGACATTACTCTTCAAGACACATTAGAAGAGTTTTGTGTAAATCCTAATGACATGTTTTCAAGTGATTTAAATTAGAAAAATGAGATTGAAATAGTAGACAACCAACAGGAAACCAACAATAAGATTTTAAGCTTCATCCTTTCAAGAGGATGCCCCATTAGAGATATCATGCCCACTTTTTCCATGTTGCTATAACACGCATTACACACGTGTTATGTTGACATGTGCCATGTGGTCATGATACGAACTATCAAAAATTTTCCTTTACTACCCTGTAAATTCCCTCGCACGCGTAAGCATGCTCGGTGGCATACACTTAAGGTGAAAACAATATAGTTGACGGTGGAGTACCAAATACATGTGCGCATACCCTACGCAAGAAAATGCGTGGTTTCCTGCTTTAGGTTAATCTCACGATTTACATTTGAACAACAGTTGTTTTAGGTTATAGATCATTTTTCAACAAAGCACAATCATCTATTCAGTTGCCCTCTCTTCCTTTTCTTGGAATTTAATTTTGATTGTATTTCTATCTCATTCTCCTTCCCGTTGTGCAAGATCTTCATATGTTATCCTATTTTTTTTCTTTACATTCTTTATCAAACAGTAATAACACTACATCCTTTACATTATTCCTAATTTCTTGGTAAATTAGATCACTTACACAGGGTTGGTTAACTTCACTTGACTCAGTCCCCCTAGGGTTCTGCTCTAGGTATTAGTTCAACATTTGAATTAATTTTAATAATCAACCTATTCCTAAACAGGATTAACGGTAGGTTAACTTACTTAGTTCTCTTAGCCCTGTTTAGAAATGCTATGCATTTTCTCCTCTTTGTTTTTTAAGGTTAGTTGTTCTTTCTCTTTATCTCTTTTCTATTTTAATTGAACGTTTATTCTCTAAATCTACAGTTGAGTTTAAAATGGCCACTCATGAAATGCCTATGATGGCTTGTTTGCGTTTATTTTCAGTGTCCTTTGTAAATGAAGGGATCATACTTTCCTCTTCATTTTCCTGTCATTTAATTTAGAATAATTGTCAAAACTTCTGAGAAACTCTTCCTTAAAATTAAAATATATTTACCTATGCTCTTTTTAAATTGTAATTGTATAAACAATGTATTTCTGAATTGCAACTCTGAGTTTAAGCATCTATTCAATTCGTATTATACATTATGCATACATAAATCCCACTTTCCTTGATTTAAGATTTCTATTTCAAGTCAAATATTTTAAACTACATATAGTTTGCCTTCAAATGAATAGTGAAAAGTGAATAATAAAAGTAAATAGTGAATAGTACAAGTGAATAGTGAATAGTGAAAAGTGAATAGTAAATAGTGAAAAGTGAATAGTAAAAGTGAATAGTGACAGTGAATAGTGAATAGTAAAAGTGCATAGTAAAACTGAAAAGGTCCCCATCCTAGGATGAGACCCTTAAGGTGGTAGTAATTTCAAAAGCAATACTGCAACCCAAATTTCATTTATTTCATGGTAGGGATATTTTTTAATACTTTTACAAAATTAATTAAAACATCAACTAACTCACAACGTTGCAAGTAGAAGAAGAAGGAACTAGATAATTTTAATATCCTTTTAAAAATAAATTTTCTTTTCCTTTTGTTATTTCTAAATGGTAAAACTTAATGAACAAGAAAATTACAACTATCAGCCTAAGAACAGAGAGGATTTCCTCACAACTCCAAAAATAATAATTTATACAACAATAGGGAGATAATTTTCTCCTTTTTGAAAATTGACAAGGAAGGAGCTATTAAAAGATCAGGCTCTCCTTAAGACTTAAGGAAAATAAAATATTTTTTAAGATCCAATAATCTTCTCCAAGCTTCACAATAAGCTCCAAGAATACCTACATAACACACAAGGAAAGAAACACCACACAAGCTGCTCTCATCCCTACCGTAGACCCGCAAGTGGGTCACCCCCGAGCTAGGGAGACCATCCACATACCCAGGGTAGAATAGACTTAAACACATCACAACATTGAACAACAACAAATCAAATAATACACACACCCTCAAGGTTTGACTCACAATACAAAGACTCAGCTTAGGTGAGTTCAAGGAGGGTAGGAAAGTAAACAATCTCTACCTCTAGATGTCATCCTTTACACATTTTATCACAAGGCCTCAAGCCAACAATTTATCTTTCCACAAGGCCTCAAGCCTTCCAATTAATCAAATTACCTGGGATTTCCAAATAGGCTCTCAAAGCCATAAGCCCTCTAGGCTAAAAAAATACCAACATGCCCTCAAGGCATTTCTTACAACAAGAACTAAGATGACACCCGAGGAGGGTCACACCTTCCCTTCCCTATACAAGATGAGCATTGCCTTCTAACTAGAAGGAGCTCTTTCTACACCCAACACACAAAACCCCAAAACAATAACAGAATACTCATAGAAGATATTTGCAAACTCATTCAACAAGCAAGAAATAAACATACATATAAAACAACAGATACACAAGAGAGTAGACTTGATTCACCAACCTTCCAAAGCCCAATTATGGAATGAAAGTTGATGAAGAGCTCCACTCTAGCCTCCTTCTCCAAAATTCTCCTTCTTTCTTCAATAATCCAACCCCAAAAATAATCTCTCTATGATCACAAGCAAGGGATAATGAATGGAGGATATAGGATGGCTAGAATAATTTTGGCATTATGAGGCTAAGAAGAGAAGAATAGAGAAAGAATTGGGCATTATGAGGATGTGAAGTGAAGAATAGAGAAAGAATTGGGCATTATGAGGATGCCAGAAGAAGATTTCCTAGAGGAAATTAGGCATGATAAGAATGCAAGAATGAAGTCCCCCTGCAAGAATGAAGTCCCCTCCTACAAGAATGAAGTTCCCCTACACAAAAAATGAAGTTCCCCTGCAAAATCCTGTCTCCCAATTGCTTAGAGAAGGGTCTCATTTATAGATTTTTTGAGAAGTGAATGGAAGGTGAGGATCAAGAGTTGAGATCAAGGGCTCACATTATTTGTGAATTTTAAATTCATAGTGGATGAATTAAAAATTCATTGTTTTAAGATTGTAATATTTAAATAACCCCACTATCCCAAGTGGAATTAATAAAATATCCCCACTATCCCAAGTGGAATTAAAAAATATCCCCAGTATCCCAAGTAGAATTAATAAAATAAACCCACTCATTATCCATTATCCCTAATGGACTTAAAACAATTAACCCCACTCAAGAGGTCTCCCATTATAGCCCACATGTAGAAATAAAATACAATAAGTAAACTAAAATAAGAGAGAGTGGGTGACACACCACCCTCATTAAGGGGAAAACCACCAAAAGAGAGGCACAAGGAGACAAGCACTCCATTATTAGGGGATCATGGAGTTGCTCCATGACTTGGAAGTGGGCCTGAGTGTGAATTCCACTCATCCCATTGTCCCCATGCTTCCAAATTCGTCACTTAACTTCACCCTGAAGTTGAAGTGACCATATGGAGGTTAACCTAAGGTTATCCTAGTCAAAAAAGTCCCTAGACCCATGGGGTATAGCCTAGGGTTGTTTTAAACTAGTTAGGACTCCCAGAGTCAAGTAAAAACACAAAAAGAGGGCCAAAAAGAAATAAAATTAAAACAAGATTCAAAACAACATTTCTTACAACACTTATCACAATATAATTAATTCAGAAGATAGAACTATTTCCCTTAACCTCATGCAACATTACAACAATACAACATTACAACAATTTACCAAACACAAGGTTGATCTTAGTTCCTCGTGGAACTAGATCGGCTCACAAGGGATATGTGGAATGATCTCCTATATTTGTGGTTTTGTTAGAAATACCTGCACACTCAATTTCAAAGTTAATTCCACATATAAATATCATAGCCGAAGAAAATTTAATGCATGCATTTCTAAAGCATAGCACAGTTCTTATAAACATAATGAAATCACATGACAATTTTCTATCTAACATCACCCAATTAGTTTTCCTTTAACATAATAAGATTTTAATAGTTTGAAAATCTAGGAACAACAGTCCCATAAATATAAAATACCAACAACAGTAAACTAAATAGTTACATGTACAGAAATGAAAAAGTGTAGGCCTCACAGAGATTTAGCCAGCAAAGTTACCAACAAGATTCAAAAGTTTATGAGTGTACCCAAAGAGAAGATTGCAACTAAAGAACAACGAACCCATTCAATTCAAATTAGCAATATGTTTGATCAGATTCAAAGAGTGAATAAGTTTGGTTATAATCTTCAGGTTGCATTGCAGCAGTTTGTGGGGTGTGTTCTTTCTTCTCACCTCTTATTAGCAGTTCATGAACATGCAAAACATCTCTTGTTGTTTAGAAAGGGGATTTATTTCTCAAAGCTAGTTAATTGGTTTGTCTAGCTACCGTCTCTGCTGGTTAGAGTAGGTTAGAGTTAGTGTTTTCAGTTAATAAGTGCTTTGCACATCTCTTTCGGTTCTGTTTTATTTTCCCTAAGTCTTGTTGCATAGTTATTGGCCTACAGGGCCTTGGTAGTTGCTTTCCTTTTGTTTTACTACTATTTGGAGCATTTGCAGCTGAGTGACAATGGTTTTCTAAGTTTAATTAGGGTAGAGATTAACTCCATGCCTAATGGATTATTTAAGGCTACTGGTCTACATGCTTAACAAGTAAGCATTCTGTTAAGGGAGAATTGGAGTAAACATGAATAATCAATATATCAATATCAATAATACTCAAAACTCAACGAAAAGGGAAATAATAAAGATCAAACAAACAAAGATAAAAACCTTTGCAAACCTCAATACTTCATAGCTTCCGTTGGTTGCCTATCTCAATCGATCTTGCATGTATGAATAAGGCCCTCAGAGAGTGCACTTCCTTGCTATTCCAAGATTGTCAATGGAGAATGGCTATGATAGTGCTTTGTAATTAAGATGAGCTTCACAACAATGGTAGTGATATGGTAACAAGTTGATCGTAAGCAAAAAGAAATAACATGGGTACCAAAGGCACGCTATAATTCCTGCAGAGTAACAATACTAAAAGCTTGGATGAATGAAATGAAAGAATAGGGTTCAATTTATAGACTTGAGATGGAGAAGATCAATGGTATAGGAAGAATGAGAAGATCTTAGGTTTAGAATGGTTGAGAGAATGTGCGCGAATAGGAAGAAGACAAGTGTCACACAAAAGTTGTTTTATTTGAGTTAACTGCTTTCTTTTCTAAAGATAAGATATGACTTCATAAATTAGAAAGCTTTTTTCTAATTTAAGAGATATTGATAAAAACAAGGTTGATTGAGTAGATAAATCAACTTGAGATTTGCTTTTGCGTGATTTGAGAGAAATTAAATAATAAATTATTTAATTTTGTGTGCATGAAGAAGACTTATTTTTAGACGATTTGGAAGATATTTGAAGAATTTGAAGATAAGAAAGCAAATTAAATAAATAGATTTATTTAATTGTTGTGCATGATTTGGAAGAATAAATAAAATATTTGATTATATTTTATTTTTGGAGATTGAGAGGATTTAAATAAATTTGATTTGATTTATTCAAATTTGGAGGAATGATTTTGACTTAATTAAATAATTAAGAATTATTTAATTGTTTGGAAGAACTTAATTAAATAAAGGATTTTATTTAATTTTGACTTTAGAAGAGGTAATCAAATATTTTGATATTTAATTAATTTAGAGGAATATGAATCAAATAAATAAATTTGTTTATTTATTTATCGATAGAAGAATTAGAATGAAATAAATATTAAGAATATTTATTTAGACTGAATTGTGTCATTTTTAGGTGCATACATTTTGCCCTTCTTTGATGCAATGTAGTTTACGACATTGCTTCAAAGAATACAAATTTTGATAATAATACATGTCCTAGTTTTCCCCTGGTACAGGTTATGACGTTAGGATGCCCCCTCGGGAGATTGGACGGGAAGAAGGCAGAAGGCGTGAGACAGACAATCTCACGAAGACGAAGGGAAAACTTGGTTAGGATTGAAGAAAACAGGATGTGTTTCTAAGAAACAGGAAGAAAACGGGAAGAAACAGGCGTGGGAAGTAGTCATAGTCACCACATAGCCAGTTTAAGGTTTGCATGCTATATATAGGAGCTGGGTCCACAAGACAAGTCATTTGCACACTTGGCTTTTGTTGGATTATCTTTGAGAGCTTAGGAGAGTATAGAGCATAGAGCAGTTAGCACTAGGATGGATATTCCACATGAGGAGCACCGCTTTGAGCGAATCTGATGATTCGACCGGCTAGTAGAGGCAGGACCCCTGGTATGTATCTCAAAAAATTTCACCTAGGGTTGATTTTGAGTGCATTAAATGCTAAGTAAATTTAGGAAAAACAAATGCGCAAGATCATAGTTCGGCGCATCTATCAATCTATGGAAAATCTAGGATATGAAATGACGCATGCATGAAAGTTGCACATGCATGAGGAAGGTCAACGCATGTACTATTCGGTGGTGTGTGCAAGGTATGAGTCGACGAATGCACTTGGGCGGCGCATATATGGCATGGGACGATGCATTTATGAAATGTTGTGGTGCATGTGTCAGAAGTGGTGCATTTGCTAAGAAATGGCACATGTACCTTCTATTCTGGCACATATGCATAGGATAGTTAGTTTACTTAACAAAATTGTCTCAATTGGCATCCTGTTTGATGCATCAATTGATAAGCTATCTCTGAGATTGCAGGAATCTAGTCAAGAGATGTAGTGTGCTGTTTTGATCAATCTGATATATTAAGTTAGTTGATATGATTCTATAGATATGTTGAGCATGGTACTTGCAGCTTTAGGTTGACGACTTGCTTTACGTGCTTGCAGGAGGACATACAAGATACACTGATGTCGAGGGAACAGTTTCCCATGCTAATGTTGTAGTGCCACATGTTGACAGAGATAGATCAAGAGGCAATCGACGCGATGGGATTGGGTTATATGTGCTTTATGCCCAAGGTTCAAGTGAACTATGGATTACTGACTGCAGCAGTGGAGAGGTTTCACAGTGAGGATGGGACCTTTTACTTCTTGACTGGTGAGATGATAGTGACTCTGAAGGATGTATACAGGATACTTCACTTGCCGATTTAGGGAGAGCTTGTGGAGTATGATCCACAACGGGATGCAGGACTCGCAGAGTGTAGGCAAGTATTCGACGACCCTGAGCTGGACTGTCAGGTTATCTCCTAGCAGGATATACATGATTACTATGACTATTTCCTTGGGATAGTTGCAGGATTGATCGAAAGTGTTGTATGCCCCGATAGGAGATCACATGGGTTCTCGATTAAATGGGGACGGATTATCGAGAGGATGATCTCAGAGGGCACTCGCTATACCTGGGGTGTCTGTGTTTTAGCACACCTATACCATGATATGCATCAAGTGGTATACCACAGGGGTGCTAGTCTATTAGTAGGTGTCTCACTATTACATTTTTGGTTGTGGGAGCATATTGCCATTACCAGACTGATATGTGTGTTTTAGAGACAAAGGGGAGAGCCTTATAGCTATGGATACACAAGAGTGATTTTCCAACACAGGCTGGTGAAGCTAGAGTACTGGAGGCATGTACTGGATGGGGTAGATGTGGTTTTCTGGCAACCATATCTAGACTGTGAGGTAGACGAGCTGCCATACTGCTATCAGACTCAGTGGCTTATAGGCCGGACACGGTTCATCTTGGAGAGACAGATTGTCAGCCGGGTTCAGAGACAGTTTGGGAGGAGACAGGGCATGCCACAGGGGCAGGCTCTATTTGCATGGACACATTCAGAGAGGTTTAGATGGGGCTAAATGGCATCCTACAAGGAGGCAGTGGTAGAGTTTCGACAGATTCCTTATACTACATGGCCAATGAGGATAGAGATTGTAGATGTAGGGATGACACAGGACTACGAGGAGTGGTTCGTAGAGTATCCATTTCTGAGATACTCTAGGCCTGGAGAGTTGGTTCCTCTTGTAGACAAGGTAGATTCAGATGATGAGGGTAGGGTTGGCAGGAGGAGGAGGAGAGGAGGATAGAGAGATGGAGGAGATGGTGGAGATGGGGGAGATGGAGGAGATGGCAGAGGAGATGGTGGAGATAGGGGAGATGGTAGAGAAGACGGAGGCAGACTCAGCCAGAGGAGAAGAGCTAGGGAGGGATCTTCCCAGGCTCAGTAGGTAGTGCAGCCACAGGTTGTACAGCAAGCTGCGCAGCAGGGACAGATGCTGCCACCACAGTAGGTGGCATAACAGTAGGTACCTCAGCCGCAGCCGTAGGAGTAGGGATAGGTACAGGAGTCCTAGGATCTAGCATAGCCAGATGTCTAGGGGAGATCCATTGACATGTTGAGAGGATAGGTTCGGTAGCTGCAGACACATCTTAGGATGGCCGAGGCTCGGTAGGAGACAGATGTAGGTGTTATCTCTGGGCTCACTAGAGAGCGTGATATGGTGGAGGTGAGGATATGGGCCATCCGAGTAGAGAGGGACACAACAGTGGCAACCCTGGGTACAGACGCTACCAGTAGTTTTTTGGTTGGACAGGTGCAGCAAGCACAGGCATATCTAGCACAGACATAGGCATAATTGGCACAGATGCAGGGGTAGTTAGTACAGGTACAGGGTGAGCTTGTCAAAGCGCATGCTTAGACAAAGTACTATTAGGGATTATACCATGGTGCTATTCCAGTTGATCAGAGGGCTTCGAGCTACAAGAGCCAGTCCATGGCTTCATAGAGCAAGTGGATTATGGTTGGGAGCCTCTATGATGGGCCCACAATAGTCTGGGGCCAGCAGAGGAGGGGACACAGAGGACACTACTAGGAGTAGCAGTTCATAGCAGCAGGGTTATCATACATTAGCACAGATTTTGGCTCCTATGTATATACTTTTTGATGGCTCAGATAGCTGGACACGTATATGTACCACTTTTGTATTTTGAGACATGTATCATTATATTTGAGATGCGTACATTGTATATGACATTGACTCAGAGATGGACCTTTTGATATTGTACATTTGGACATGTTTTATATGATATTTATATGATGATGCAGCTATTTGATGCTCTCTATACTTATGCATTATGGATGCATATTTTGGTTGTCTATATGATGTTTATCTAATACAGACTTAGATGTGTTTACTTGATATGCCCCTAATGTGTGAATGTAAATGGTATCTATATGATTATGTAGTTTATGTGATGCACTTATCTATGTTTTTTATTTTTCTTCTGCTGACACTATGTGATGATTGCAAAATGTATATGGATGACCTGATGCACTTTATTATGTATGCAACTGATTTAATCATGTAAATGACTATCTCATGTGATATGATATGCAACTGTATGCTATGTTTTTGTGATGTCCAAATGTACTCTATCGACACATAAATGACATAATGGTAGATAGAAGATTGATTGAAAGAATGACTTGATAGAAAAACTCACAAGCGTTAATTTGTATTGCTACTTTGCATTGTTTGGATCTTTTATTGCATGGGATATGGAGGCACAGATGTACAATGAATGTATGATGGATGCTTTGGTTTTGACATTTTGACGGTGCAAGTATTTTGAAGTGCTTATTTCATCATTGGGCAATTTTTTTTGGGTACTTTTTCCAAATGTTGTAAGTTAATACAAGCATCTAGGTATATTTGAACCGAGATGACCTGAGTATTGCTTTCATGGATTTTGATTTAGTAAGTTAATATAAGCATCAAGGTATAATTAAACCAAGATGACCTGAGCATTTCTTGCATATCAATAGACAAGGATTGCCCTCTTTCATGTTAGACCTTTGATGTCCTCAATGATCTCTTGCCGATCATGTTGTTAGACAAGGCTTCACATTACTAAAGGTTGATCCACAAACAACAAGTAAAGAAAATAATCATGCCCCCATCATAGCATCTCTAGCTTTTGGCATCCTCGAGTAGCATAGAAAGACATGATAACAAAGATCAAGATGCCATAACCTAACCCGATCACAAACACAAAACACTCTTGCATTTAGATGTGTTTTTCTTGCCATAATTTGGATAGAATCAATTTGAGTGCTTAAGGTACTTGTTTACTTTTCCTTGGATAGGTTGATGTTTTGTGTCAAGATTTTTGCTTAAAAAGTAGGTTTTTGCTTGCGCTTGCTTGCCTGGTGAAAGATTCCACAATCCTTACTAGTGAGACGGACCCTAAGGGACTGACCTAGTGCCTTGGGGGCTCATTGCTAAATGGCCTTGACTACGTGATGACACAGAGGTAAAGTAGTTCGAAGTGAACCCTAATGGACCTAAGACCTAGGCGATATAAAGTGGTGTGGACTTAGATAGATAGAAGGACTAGACATGTGAGGGATGGGATAGTGGAGCCTCGAGGGCACATTTGAATAATGGCCTTGCCTATGTGAAAAATGCAGAGGCAATGTAGTTCATGGACCTGGACCATGGATGGACTACTGGCAACAAACACTATGCTAGGCTGATACTATGGATAGGATACTAGATAAGACCCTGGTTGACAAGGCAATAAAGAGATAGAGTATCAAGCCATGATAGGTTATTGTTAGGATTTTATTATGGAACAGATATGGATTGAATGGGACATGAGTGAAGGAAGAATGGAAACAAGGTGATTGGTTTCCCAAAGATGGAGGAAGTGGATTATCACAAGTAACACCTGTTTACAAGGTTTTCACCACTTGCTTTATTTGCACGAAAGCTAGAAAGTATGCATGACATCTGTTTGCTAGGTTTTCATCATGATACCTATCCAAGGTGCCTATTTGCTAGGTTTTCACCAAAGGACAATTTTTTTGTATTTTTGTATTTTTTTTTAGTTTATTTTTTCTGATTTTTTTATTCTTTTGTATTTTATGCCCCCTTACATTGGGGTTCTCTTAGGTATAGAACCAGCAAAGATGCATGCTATTGATTGGGTCATCGAACAACTCAACTTTTGATTTTGCTAACTGATATGCCCCCGATCCATAAGCAGCTATGATCACATAAGGCCCAAGCCAGTTGGGTTCAAACTTGCCTTTCTTTTCTTGATCCTGTTGACTGCAGGGATTTTCTCTAAGTACTAGATCTCCAACTTTAAAGACTCTTGGGCGGATTCTATGGTTGTAACTTTGTGACATCATTTGTTGATATGCCTTAAGATTATCAAAGGCTTTCTGTCTCTTTTTCTCTAGCAACTCTAGTTCTTGCAATCTAGAAACTCTGTACTCTTCATCTGTTATGAGACCTTTTAACAACACCCTTAGAGATGGTAACTCAACTTCGATGGGGAGGATAGGTTTTGATCCATAGACAAGGGTGTAAGGGCTAGCACCTATGGGAGTGTGTATACTAGTTTTGTAGGCCCACAGAGTAGGATTGAGTTAGATGTGCCAATCACGGCCAGCATCGTTGACTATCTTCTTGAGGAGTTTCAAGATGGTCTTGTTGGATGCTTCTTCTTGGCCGTTGCCTTGGGGGTAATAGGGTGTGGAGAAACGATGTTGGATTTTGAATCAATCACAGAGTTCTTGGACATCCTGGTTTTTGAAGGGTCTTCTATTATCTGTGATAATGGATGAGGGAATTCCATATCTACAGATGAGGTAATTAAGGATGAATGAGGAGATTTGTTTACCTATGATGGTAGTGAGGGGGATGGCCTCAATCCACTTGGTAAAGTACTCAGTGGCAGTTATTATGAATTTGTGGCCGTTGGATGATGGAGGATGGATTTTTCCCACAAGGTCGAGCCCCCATTGACAAAAGGGCCAAGGTGTCGTTAAAGGTCTCAACTCTTGAGTTGGTGCACGTATTAGGTTCCCGTGTATCTGGCACTGCTTGTACTTCTTCACAAATTGATATGAATATGTTTCTATGTTCAGCGAATAATAACCTAAACGCATGAGTTTCTTAGCTAAGGAAGGACCGCTAGAGTGTGTTCCCCAGATCCCTTCGTGTACGTCTTGTAAGGCAGTTTGGGATTCTTCTCATTCTAAACAATAGAGTAAATTACCATCTAGACCACATCGATATAGGGTGTCGGCAAAAATGGTGTAACGAGAGGTTTGGCGTATAAAGGTTTGTCGTTGGTTTGAAGATAAGTCAGGTGGGAGGGTGTTGTCCTTGAGGTAAGTGTAAACCTTACCGTACCAAGGTGAATCAAATCCAACTAATAGGCATATGGAATGGGTTTTAGGAATATTATAAGCTGGTTGTTGAATTGATTCCACTAAGAACTCGTACCATGAATCATTCTCTGGGATTTCGAGAAGAGAGGAAATGGTTTCCATGGCATCTACTGCTTTGTTTTCAATGCTAGGTATCTACTCAAAAGAGATGATCACAAAGTATTCCTTAAAGTCCTCAACCATCCATTTGTATGGGACAAGCTTCTCATCTTTAGCTTGGTAATCGTCATTGACCTAATTGATTACTAGTTGAGAATCACCATAGACATGTAGCTCTTTGATTTTCCACTCTATTGCCATTTTGAGGTCAATGACTAGGGCCTCATATTTTGCTATGTTGTTTGTGCATGGGAATAATAGATGATAAGACTTCGATATGGTGTCTCCATGAGGAGTCACAAACAAGATTCCTTCCCCTGATCCATGGTTTGTGTAGGACCCATCAAAGTAGAGTTTCTAGGAATGTGTTGATGTATTGAATAAGGATTCATCTGGAAACTCAAATTGCATTGGTGTGGTGTCCTGTAGTGGTGTATTTGCTAACTGATTAGCAATGACTTGCCCCTTGAGAGCCTTTCTATCTACATACTGATGCAGAGCTCAATGAAAATGGTCCAATAATTTGAAATATCTTTACCAAGGTCCAAATAAGACCAAAATACATAGATTATTCTCTATCGGTAAGATACATCCTATTGGCAAGTTCAAAATCCATTATACTGATATGTCGATATGCATTTACTGTTGTACATGCAAGTCATTCCTTACTAATGCCAGTTCCCCTTACCACTTCTACCAGTCACTCCCTGTATCGGGTGCTTGTATGTTCTTAATGTATATTCGCAATATACATTCTTAATGTGCATTTAGGATATGCATTCAGTGGGACCCTCGATCTTCACTCACCCATTGTATGTTTCACCACATACAAGTTTAATGTGCAATGCCAATACAAACAAATTTCATATACAAAACTTGACTTGCTTTTCCAGTGGGCTAAAGGATCCTTACCTACTACTGTCGGTCACCTCTTGTATCCACAGATAGGTACCCATCCAACATACATTCTAACTACCACTCCTGCCGGTCATCCTTTGCTTCATATAAAATGTATGTTCCCAACATACAATTTCAATATAAAAACACAATGTACATTCATGATATACAATTGCGAATGAACCTAATATATATTCAGACGTAGTTGTGATATACACGCAATATTCTCAACATGCAATTGTAGTATATACACAAAATGTACTCCGATACAATTGTGATATACACAAGAAATGTATCTTCACTGAAACAATGCCAAATCCTACGCCGAAGGACGTCCTCTATAACTAAACTCACAGTCTCTATTATGTTGAGCCCTAGCACATAGAGATGCTAGGCTCTCTACTGTGACAACTCTTCCATAAATTGGATCCTCTGTTCCATTCTACCATGAACGAGAACAAAAAGAAAACAAAACAAAAAACTATATACAGGGTCCATTCCACTAATTTCAAAGAAATCCACTAGTGGAATGGTTTCAGTCTTGCATCTTCGACAACAAAAACTAGATTATGTATAGACACAAAGAATATACATAGGAAAATTTGATACACAGCGAATATATACGGGACATAGAATTTGTAAACACAAACTGACAGAATTTTATTGTTCTTCAATCAAATTTTATCACTGATCTCCTCTTCCAAAAATGTGTTTATAGTCTCTTCTCATCCAGTTCCAACCGGAATACCAAAGGTTGGAGTCGTTACAACTTCCATGTTTCAAATTTTTCTTAACCAATATTATAATCCAAAACACTAACTAAACACATGACACATGTTTAGCACACAACAAGATTTAAACACATCAACAAGACACTTCAAACAACTCAACACACTTGATTTGATCATCCACATACCCCAATTGTCCAGATGTCCAAATTGGCTTATCAGGATGCCAAATTTGTGACACTAGTTCACATGATGGGGTCTTTATTACAAACATGAAATTACCACAACAACAAGAACTACATGACAACTTGAACAAACATAAAAATGCATAAAATATAACATATCAAAACCTTAGTCTTCTCCCTCAGATGTATAGTTGGCTTGTTGAAGAGGTGCTCCTACACCATACTCCCTGGGAGAAGAGGTCTCAAGCCCACTTGAGATCAGAGTTTGAAGGTCTGCACCATATTTTATGATCTACTCTTCTGTCATCCAAACTACCTTTGAATCAAGTTTCCCCTGCCAAGCCACCAAGTACTCCATGTACTCTTTGTTCCTTGTCTTCTTTGCTACTCTTGAGGCTAAGATCTTCTTCAATTTTGGTGGATCATGCTTAGGGATATCATCATCTTCTGTACCCTGCAATGGTTCTTTTCCTACATCTACATTATGATTGTATGGATTTAAATCACATACATTGAATATGGGTGACAATCCAAGGTCAGGAGGAAGTTGGATCTCATAAGTATTCTGCCCACACTTCTTCAAAATCTGACATGGTCCAATCTTCCTCTGCATTAGCTTGGTATGTTTACCTTTTGGGAGCCTCTCCTTCTTCAAATTAACCCACACCAAATCTCCAAAATCAAATTGTACATCCCTCTTTTTCTTGTCAGCATATGCTTTGTACTTCAATGAAGTCTGTTGGAGTTGGGTCTTGACTTGATCATGCACCTCCTTGATGGCTAATGCAAAGGCTTTTTCGTTTGCACTAATAGACTCTCCTGTAGGTAGATCTCTCAACTCCAAAATACCCCTTGGATGAATGCCATATACCACTTGAAAAGGTGACTTCCCTGTACTCCTATTGATAGTGTCATTATAGGAGAATTTTGCTTGTGGTAGGATGTTATCCCACTTCTCTCCAGGTTTCCTTGTCAAACACCTTAGCAAATTTCCCAATGAACGGTTAACCACTTCAGTCTGCCCATCTGTTTGAGGATGGTAGGCTGATGAGAAGGATAAATTGGTTCCAAGCTTCTTCCAAAGAGTCCACCAAAAGTGGCCAATAAATCTTGCATCTCTATCTAACACTATGCTTAATGGCAAACCATGTATCCTTACTATCTCTTTGAAAAATAGATCTGCAACATATGAGGCATCACAAGTGGTTTTGCATGGCAAGAAGTGTGCCATTTTACTAAATCTATCTACTACAACAAAAACACTATCATATCCCTTCTTTGTCCTAGGTAAACCCAACACAAAGTCCATGCTTATGCTCTCTCATGTCCTATAAGGAATGGGTAGTGGCTGATACAAGCCTACATTAGTGGATCTCCCTTTTACCTTTTGACATATCACACATGCCTCCACAAATATCCTCACATCTGACTACAACTTGGGCCAATAGTAATGCCTCCTCACAAGATCAAGAGTCTTATCCAGACCAAAATGTCCTGTCATGGCCCCACAATGTTTCTCCCTAATGATATTCAGTCTCATAGAACACCATGGAATGCACAACTGTCCACCTTTGAAAAGTAATCCATCTTGGATTAAAAATTTAGAGTACTCAACATGATATTTGTCACCAAAGGAAGTACATACCTTATAGATTTCTCTAAAGTCTTCATCAGCATCATACATGGCCTTCAAGGAATTAATGCCAACACTCTCCAATTGGATCTGATTGATGGTTAGAGCCCTCCTACATAAAGCATCTGCCACCTTGTTCTTGACCCCTTTCTTGTGCTTGAGTGTGAAGATGAAAGCTTGCAAAGTCTCCACCCACTTCATTATCTATGGTTCAGCTTCTCTTGACTGTTTATGAAACTAAGAGCCTGATTATCTGTGAACACTATGAATTCTTTTGGCATCAAGTAATGCCTCCACTTTTTGAGTAACTGTACTAGAGCATACATCTCCAAGTCATAGGATGAGTATCTCTTCTTTGCATCATTTAGTTTCTCACTATAAAATGCAATATGCCTACCTTCTTGACTGAGTACTGCTCCAATTGCTATGTGGCTTGCATCACATTCTACTTGGAAAATCTTGTTGAAATCAGGAAGTGCAAGGACTGGCTGCTCTAGTCCCTTCTTCTTCAGTGTTTCAAATGAATCATCTGCCTCCTTTGTCCAAGTGAATCTGCACTTCTGTCCTTTTATGGTGTCAAGCATGGGTGCACAAACATGACTAAACCCCTTTATAAACTTCCTATAGAAGGTTACTAACCCATGGAAACTTCTAACATCATTCATAGTTCTAGGAGTTGGCCAAAACAATATGGCACTTAGCTTCTCTTGATCCATTTTTAGTTTTCCCTGTGAGATGACAAAACCCAAATAGATGATCACCTCCTACATGAACAAACACTTCTCCAAGTTGATCATTATCTACTCTTCATGTAACCTTTTGAGGACCAAGTCTATATGTTTGAGGTGCTCTTCCCTTGTATTACTAAAAATTAGGATGTCGTCTAGATATACTATGACAAATTTGCCTATGAATTCCCTCAAGACCTCATTCATCAACCTCATAAAGGTACTAGGGGCGTTGGACAAACCCAAAGGCATGACCTTCCACTCATATAACCCCTCATTGGTTTTAAATGCAGTTTTCCACTCATCTCCTTGTCTAATCTGAATATGATGATAGCCACTCTTTAGATCTATTTTTGTGAAATATTTAGCACCCCCCAAGCAATCAAGCAAATCTTCTATCCTCAGGATTGGGAACCTATACCTGATTGTTATCTTGTTGATAGCCCTTGAATTAATACAAAGTCTCCAAGTGCCTTCCTTCTTTGGTGCTAGGACAACTGGTACTGCACATGGGCTTAAACTCTTGCCAATTAGGTCTGTCTCCAATAACTCCTCAATCTGCCTTGCTACTTCTGCATTCTACTTTGGTGTAAGCTTGTATGCTGCCTTGTTTGGAAGTGTAGATCCTGGGATCAGATCTATGCAATGGCTGATGTCCCTTATAGGTGGTAGGGAGCTTGGCATTCCATCAGAGATTATACCTCTGTACTTGTCCAATAGCTCTTGGACAGTAGGATCTATGAACTTTTTCCTCTTCTCTCCCTTGACTTCTTGCTTCTACTCCTTGTTCACCTTTAGGCATGGAATTAGAGCATATGCAACTGCACCTTCTTCTACTATCTCTTTCATGAATTGTTTGCCTTCTACCATCATCACCTTGACTTCTTTCTCCTTTGATTCCACCTCATTCTCCATCAAAGGTAGAAACTCTATCACCTTACCATCCTTGGTGATTGAATATGTGTTTCTAACTCCATCATGGTGTGCTATCAATTCATATTGCCATGGTCTTCCAAATAGGAGATGGCAAGCATCCATCTTGGCAATGTCAAACAATAATCTGTCCTTGTATGATCCAATTTGAAACTCCACCCAAGCCTTCTCTTCCACCACTGCTTGTTGACCTTGGGTGAGCCATGAGACCTTGTATGGGCAAGGATGTGGCAGTCTTTTAATCTTAAGCTTTTCTACCATTTCAATGGACACAAAATTTTCAGTGGATCCAGAGTCAATCAGAACTTTACATACCTTTCCTCTTGCCTTGCAAGTAGTTTTGAAAAGAGACTTTCTTTGTGGGGGTTCTTTGTCAGGTACTTTCATGGTGGTCATTGCTCTCTTAATCATCAAAGATTCTCCCTTCTTAGGATACCCATAACTGTCAGGAGCATTCACACTTTGATAAGTGCTTGAGCTTGTCACACTTTGACAATCAGATTCTTGGATCAAATTTATCCTCCTTTCTCCCATTAAACTTGTTGCCTTTTCTGGACATCTGTTGGCTATGTGGCCTTCTTGATTCCTCTTTGATTGTAACTTCCCCCTTGAGTTTGATTGGGTTCACCTTGGTGTCCAAATCCATTTCCTCTACCTCTAAAAGGACTTTTTCCCCCTCTTTGCTGTCTCCCTCTTCCTCTGTTGTTCTGTTCTTGTCTTCTCTTTAATTTCTCTTCCGCTTTGAGTGCCAATTGGTAGCATTTTTGGACTGTATCTGGGTTATGCAGATTTAAATCTTCTTGGATGTTAAACCTCAATCTATTGATGTATCTTGCCACCTTCTCTTCCTCACTCTCTTTTACCTTTGTCTTGACACATAGTTTCATAAACTTTTCAATGTATGAACTGACATCTAACTCCTTCTGCTTCAAGTTTTGTTTCCTCTTATGTAGTTGGATGTTGTAATCCAACATAACATAGGCTTCCTTCACTAAAGCCACCATCTTCTTCCAAGTAGCAACTCTTCTCTTTCCCTCTTTCACCCTGTCATCTTGGATGAAATTCCACCAAGTTAGTGCAACCCCTTTCATTTTGGATTGGGCCATCTTCACTCTTTGGTGTTTTGGTATCTCCTCAGTCTCAAAGAAATTATTCAAGGAGTCTATCCACTCCATCACTAAATCAGGATCCATTTTTCCTGCAAACACTGGCAGGTCTAGTTTCATATCCATGGTCCTTCTCTCCATGGATTTGAGGGCATTAAGTAAGGGTCTCTGGTTTGCAGGAACCTCTGTCTCTTCTTGCCTAGGGATCTCCTCTTCATCCCAATCTTCTCACTCACCAGAATCTTCTTCTCCCTTCTCTACTCTGTCCCTCAACTTCTCTAATTCTTCTTTCAAGGCCTAATTCTAAGCCTGAGCTTCTCTGCTCTCTTCCATTTGCTTCTTCACTAGGATGACCAACTCATCATTGGTCATCTTTGCTAGGTACTCTTGTGACCCCTCTTCATCTGACATCTTGTCGTCTTCTTCTTCCCAAAGGATACTCCTTTATCTCTGATACCACTTGATGTAGAGCTCAACAGAAACGTTCCAATAATTTGAAATATCTTTATCAAGGTCCAAATAAGACCAAAATACATAGATTATTCTCTATCGGCAAGATACATCCTATCGGCAAGTTCAAACTCCATTATACTGATATACCGATATGCATTTACTGTTGTTCATGCAAGTCATTCCTTACTATCGCTGGTTCTCCTTACCACTTCTACCAGTCACTCCTTGTATCGGGTGCTTGTATGTTCTTAATGTATATTCACAATATACATTCTCAATGTGCATTTAGGATATGCGTTCGGTGGGATCCTCGATCTTCACTGACCCATTATATGTTTCACCACATACAAGTTTAATGTGCAATGCCAATACAAACAAATTTCATATACAAAACTTGACTTGCTTTTCCAGTGGGCTAAAGGATCCTTACCTGCTACTACTGGTCACCTCTTGTATCTGCAGTTAGGTACCCGTCCAACATACATTCTAACTACCACTCCTGCTGGTCATCCTTTGCTTCATATGAAATGTATGTTACCAACATATAATTTCAATATGAAAACACAATGTACATTCACGATATACAATTGCGAATGAACCTGATAAATATTCAAACGTAATTACGATATACACACGATATTCTTGACATGCAATTACAGTATATACACAAAATGTACTATGATACAATTGTGATATACACAAGAAATGTATCTTCACTGAAACAATGCCAAATCCTATGCCGAAGGACATCCTCTGTAACTAAACTCGCAGTCTCTATTATGTTGAGCCCTAGCACATAGAGATGCTAGGCTCTCTACTGCGACACCTCTTCCATAAATTGGATCCTCTGTTCCATTCTACCATGAACGAGAACAAAAAAAAAAACAAAACATAAAACTATATACAGGGTCCATTCCACTGATTTCAAAGAAATCCACCAGTGGAATGGTTTCAATGTTGCATCTTGGACAACAGAAACTAGAATATGTACAGATACAAAGAATATACACAGGACAATTCAATACACAGGGAATATATATGGAACATAGAATTTGTAAACACAAACTGACAGAATTTTATTTTTCTTTAATCAAACTTCATCACTGATCTCCTCTTCCAAAAATGTGTTTATAGTCTCTTCTCATCTAGTTCCAATCGGAATACCAAAGGTTGGAGTCGTTACAACTTCCATGTTTCAGATTTTGCTTAACCAAGATTATAAGCCAAAACACTAACTAAAGACATGACACATGTTTAGCACACAACAAGATTTAAACACATCAACAAGACACTTCAAAAAACTCAACACTTTGATTTGATCATCCACATACCCCAATTGTCCAAATGTCCAAATTGGCTTATCAGGATGCCAAATTTGTGACACTGGTTCACATGATGGGGTATTTATTATAAACATGAAATCACCACAACAACAAGAACTACATGACAACCTGAACAAACATAAAAATGCATAAAATATAACATATCAAAACCTTAGTCTTCTCCCTCAGATGTATAGTTGGCTTGTTGAAGAGGTGCTCCTACACCACATACTCAATGTCGTATTCACTTAGGAGCATTACCCATTTGGCTAGGCGACCTGTTAGAGTTGCTTTGATTAGTAGGTACTTTAGTGGATCTATTTTTGCAATAAGTTTGACTAGATGTGCTAGCATATAATTTTAGAGTTTTTGGGAAGCAAAAGCTACTGCAAGACATGATCTTTCTATCTGAGAATATTGCAACTCATAGCCCACCAATGTGCGACTGATGTAGTAGACGGCTCTTTCTTTACCTTCATAATCTTGTTGTGCTAGAAGGGCCCCAAGAGCTGTTGGTGTAGAAGATATGTATAGTAACAATGGCTTCCCTTGGATATGAGGCATGCGAATGGGTGGATTCATAAGACACTCTTTCAGTTTGTCGAATGCCTCTCCGCATTTCTCCTCCCACTTAAATGGAATGTTCTTATGTAGGAGATGACTGAAGGGTTGACACTTGTCTGCCAGTTGTGATATGAACCTATGGATTTCCTGTAGCTTTCCCTAGAGAGGTCTTAGTTGAGTAAGATTCTTGGGTGGTGGCATGTCCATAATAGCCTTAACTTTGGCAGGGTCCACCTCTATTCCATTTGCCGATACAATAAAACCTAAGAGCTTGCCTGAGGTGACTCCAAACACACATTTCTTTGGGTTCATCCTAACTTTGAATTGTTCTAGTCTCTGAAAGACTTTCTCTAATACATCTAGGTGTGATTCTCTTGTGAGTGACTTTGCAAGGATATCATCTACATAGTCTTCCATGGTGACGTGCATCATATCATGGAATATAGTGGTCATAGCAAGTTGATATGTGGCCCCTGCATTCTTTAGCCCAAATGGCATGACATTCCAATAGAAAGTACCCCATGGACAAGTAAAAACTATCTTATGCTAGTCTTCTAGTGCTATCCTGATCTGATTGTATCCTGAGAAGCCATCCATGAGAGATAACATGGTATGCCCTGCTGTTAAGTCGACTATGATATCTATATTTGGAAATGAAAAATCATCCTTGCGGCAAGCTTTGTTTAGATCTCTAAAATCGTTGCATAGCCTGACTTGTCCATCAGATTTGGATACTAGGACTATGTTAGAGACCCATTTCAGATAGTCTGTAGCCCTGATGAACCCTACATCCAGTACTTTCTTGAGTTCTTATTTTACCAGCAGTGCAATGTGTGGATGCATCTTTCTAAGCTTCTGTTTCACTAGTTTCACTCCTGGATCTAGTGGAAGGTGATGTAGAATCAAATCTGGATCTAACCCTGGCATATCTGTGTATGACCAAGAAAAATTGACTTGCTTTTTCTTGAAGAATGGTACAAACTTAGTCCTTTCTAGTGGGGTTAGAGACTTAGAAAAGTGAATGATCTTAGGTTGTTCCTCTGTTCCAATGTTAATAGGTTCTGTAGGTTCCACAACAATTTGAGACTTCTCTTAGTGCATGTCATCAGGGAGAGTGTCAAGCCTTCCATTGTCAGGTGCCACAGTTGGGTTTTCACCATCGGATGCGTCCTTTCTTTTTATTATTTTGGGATCTGACACTGCCGCATAATAGTTTTCACCATCAGATCTAGTTTTTATTTTGATATTTTTGTGACTAGAAGGCTTGGCACCCTCTCCGAAATAAGCCACGATATTAAGTTCAATGGCGAAGCCAACTTTATGATCTCCTTTAGGTAGGTCATCCCTAAGTTCCATGTAGTCAATATAGGCATCATCGTTTTAGAACATATCTAGTTGTGGGGTTCCTTGTAGATCCCAGTTAATAAGCTCAGTATGCACAAGGGGGAGGGAGTCAGAGGATAGATCTGATTCATTGATAGTTTGAATGGATATGCTAGGAGTATTGGTAGGGAGAGTGTTTAGGATGGTACTTTCCTCTAAATTGTTTATTGCGTTAGAACTCAAACCTTCCTTGAAAGTTGTATTCTTAGGTATAGGCAAATCACACTCTAACGGTCTATGTAGTAGCGTTTGTCCCTCATGGTAGGGGCTATAAGTTTGAATGTTGTCAACCTCTTTGTCATCTTAGGAATGCTCTATCAACTCATCCCACTCATACTCATTGGAATCTGTGTCACTGTCCTCTTGAAGGGTATGGATCATTTCCACAAGACAAGCATTTGCTTTAGCTTTGCCCTTATCCTTATATCCTAAACCTTTTGTAGTTCTAGCCAATGAGGATGAAGAGGGTTGAATGGGTTCTATAATTCCTTCTTTTCTTAGGCCAATGGGGCCTTGTCCTTCATAACCCATTATGTGTAGGATAGACTCACTTCGCCCATAGATTTCCATTGAGAGCTTAGGTGGTTCTTTTTGTATGTTCTCTTCTTGTTCAGTTTAAAGCCATTGTAAGACATCTCTTTCCTCTGTTTCATCTGATAGGGTCCCCCATTTTACAAAGGGAGTTGTGGGAGGTGCAGGAGGAGTAGATGGCTTTCGAAAATGCTTGGGTCACCCAGAGGATCTAGGAGATAGAGGCAATTTGGCCAAGTTGAGGCTGTGATCGATGGAGTATTTCCCTACTCCTATTTCTTTGATGTCAATTTTCTACTCTTTGGGCTTGGATGAGGAATCTTCAAAGGTAGAATCATGTTGTGGGGTGGGGGATGTAGATGCTCTATTGTTGGGTATGATGCAGTCAGTTTTTGAGAGGACAGAGTTGCAATGCTGAAAGGGGTCGGGGTCACCTTGGATGGTGACTTGCTTGTCGTTATGAGGGAATTTTATGGATTGGTGATAGGTAGAAGGCACAACTTTCATGGCATGAATCCATGGTCTAACTAGAAGAATATTATAGGCTAGCTCCCTATCTAGGACTTGGCACATGACTTTTATCACCAATCCCACTTGTATGGGTAATACCATTGTTCCTTTGGTAGTTCTCTCCTCTTCATCATAGGCTTTGATAGTAATCTTCTTCCTTGGATCAACTACATTTTTAGAGAACCCCAATGTAAGGATTAGCTTGAGCATGCAAATATTTAAACTGGCTTCTCCATCAATGAGAACCCTCTTGATGGGGTGCTTATGGATGAAGGCGACAATATGTAAAGGAGTGTTATGAGGTTGAGATACTAAGAGGTCATCTTGTTCGGTAAATGATATGGTACTTGAGGAGGTTAGATTACCTACCATAGATTGAAACTTCTCTTGGGCCAAGTTCATGGGTACAGTAGTTTCCACTAAGGCTTTATCGAGAATCTCCTTAGGGGAAGGAGATAGACGCCACAACTCTAAGATAGAAATGTGGGCAGGAGTCTTCCGTAGTTGGTCTATGACACTATACTGATGGGAGTTGGACAGAGAAGGTGATGACCTTGGAGGAATGGTATTTAACGTGACCTTACCACTGTGGTTGATGATGCAGCAATTAGTTTTGTTGGGTCCTGATTGTTGGTTAGACGTAACCACATTGATTTGTGGGACATGCTTTGATATGCAATTAATGGTATAATCAAATAGCACATTTGCGTAATTGGCATTACTATTCCCATTATTCTAATTTTTCCTGTTGCGGTTGTTGTTGTTGTTGTTGTTATACAACCTATCTCATTAGAAGTATGTTGTTGAGCACCTCCTTGATTTTGATCAAGTATGTCTTGTATAACATATTTGAGACGGATGCAATTTTTGGTTGTATGTCCTTTTCCTCTATGATACTCACAAAAGGCGGTAGAGTGATTTCATTGTTGGACAATAGCTTCCTTAATGCGGATTCTTAGGACTCACCCAGCGGTGTGAACTTTCACCTTGGATTTGAGTTGAACCATGGTCTTGGCTCCTAAGGGAATGTTTTGTTGGGCATAACATTGCTTGGCTCTCCTTTAAAAGTGAATATTGGTTGTTGTTTGGGAGCCACCACCTTGGCATCAACTACTCCATCATTGATGACATTTTTATTCTTAGTCCAAAGCTTTGATTTGTCAGTCATGTAGTTGGAGGTAGGTGTGTCCTTGTATAACTTGATTTGTCCTTTGGTGATCATAGCTTTCTCAATGAATAATCCCATTTTAATGACTTTCAAAAATGAGGTAGGGCACTGAATTTGTATTTGGTAGCTTAGATCAGAGTTGAGGTTGTGGACAAACATCTCCGTTAATTTCTTCTCAGGTACATCATATGAGCATTTGCTTGCTAGTTGTCTCCACCTTTGTAGGAGGGAGGTGAATGATTTTCCATTCTTTTGCTTGGTATTGCATAGGTCAAGCATGGAGACTTTGTGTTCAATATTGTACGAGAAGTGCGTGATGAATTTGTTGACTAACTCATCAAAAGTCTTGATGCCTGGTGGAAGTCATGAGAACCACTCCATGGCTTTACTACCTAGAGATCTAGGGAATAGTCTCATTAAGAAAGTCTCATTGTGAGCTACTTCCATGCATGCGGCATTGAATTCCCTAATGTGATCTCTAGGATCTCCTTTTCCTTTGTACTTGTCAAACTTAGGAACTTTGAATTGAAAGGGGAATGGTACCATGCTCAAACTTTTATCAAAGGGGTATGGTGCAATATCTTCCAAGGAGTATGTTTTAGTGTTTGTACCCATCTTGAGATTCGTCATTTGTTGCATTAGACCCTCAATTTGTTTCCTCATTTCTTCCATAGGTGTGTTTGGGTCCATGACTTTCTTTCCTTTGTACTCTCTAGTGTGGTGTTCATGATTATCCTCTATGGTCTCTTTGAGCTTGCTTAGATCGAAATTAGCGGGGAGCTTAAGTCCAAGATTTGCAAGATGATAAAAATACTTGTGAGTGTCCTCATGGAGCACTTTCTCTAGCAAGTGTTGGAATTTCTGATCTTGGAGGTGTCCTTGATAATCTTTGTGAGAGATTTCCTCATCACTATCATGAGGGGCGACAATACGATTAGATGATCTGGCCATTTCAAGTTGCTTTTGGTATTGAGATCTAGTAAGAACCATGCAAGGTGACATGGGATGCGGTGGGAAGAAACTAGAGATTTTGGCAAGATGCCAGTGGAGACTGCTGAGAATAGGATACTTATGGCAAGATTTGGACAAGGGAATCTCTCGATCAATGATTCCAAGTAAGGTAGCCAATACAAGATGATAGCCACTAGTCAAGGTACTCGATACCTGTCTTACTGTGTAGGGACTAGTCGTGCACCAAGACCACTAGCAAAGTTCTACGACTTACTAGTGTTGAATCTAAAATGATCCAAAAAGGGGCCTATGCTAATCTGATATGGGATACTTTGACTTTGGACTAGGGAGACCTGATAGAAGGTGAATGAGATGACCAATGAAAGAGAGACTTTGACACGAAATGGATGGAAACGTGACTGCAAGGTAAGATCTGATCCTAGAACTTGGAACTAGGTTGAAATGGGTACCCAAAAATGGTAAAATTTTCCTCTCAAAGATTGTGGAAGTATTCACTGTCACGCATACGCCAGAACAGATGCACCGCATAAACTGGTAAATGCGTGAAAAGTTGGTATAGAAGCACAATACTGGTAAACTTCAGCTGCACAATAGTAGGTGTTAAAAGTGCAATCAATCAGTACAGATGCACAACAAGTCAGTATAAATGTGCAGCAAAAAAGGATAAATGCGCCGCGCTAGTTTTTCAGTATTTTTTTTGGCAATTTTTTGATGTTTTTGGTATCTTTGGCTACACGAAGGTCTTTTTAATCTGATTTTCTAAAATTATGGAAAGAAGACACAGCAAACACAAAGAATGTTTTTATGGTTTTTTAATTTTTTGTGATTTTTTTACTCTTTTTGGACTAAAAGAAAGCAAGTACAATCCTAGGTTTCAAAGGACAATATAAAACTGAATTCTCACTATCTCTAGTGAAGCATCTTTAGGAAGTGATAATCGTCCTTCCCTGCACTAGATTATAGGGATTTTTGGCCACTAAGACAAAGGTGTTTAATAAAGGCAACCATTCAAGTGGTTATACATGCAACAACACTACTCTCCCTTATGGAGTCTCCCAGCCTGTAAGGGTTGCACCTTGGAGGGTTTTGGGGGAGGTTGACTGTTGGTATAACACAACTTCACTCGTTGTTTGAATCTTTTGCTCTAAACACAATTTATGTATAGTGGATTGGTAGGGCTTGGCATCTATCATGTTACCACTTAGGGTCGTTCCTACTTGGATGAACGATATCCAAGAGTAGGCCCCTCTAAAGGAAAAACACATGTGAAAATGATATGTCTGGCATTTTGGTCACCCAAGATAGGGGAGAGCATAGGCCTGGTATCATTCCCAAAACACAGAAGACAGTGGTTCTTTTCCCCTAGTTAAAATAAGAAAAACTAGATGAGCTATCTACTTGGGCAAGCACATATATTTGTTAACTTTGAAGTGGTAACAAGATAGCAATGGTTTAATTTTACCTAGATAGTAATGATGTATTCAATTTTACCTAGATAGCAGTGATTTGTTAACTTTGAAGTGATAACAAGATAGCAATGGTCTAGTTTTACCAAGATAGCAATGAGTTTGTTAACTTTGAAGGATAGCAATATAGCAATGATTCAATGATATGCAAGATAGCAATGATTCAATTATCACCTTCCTAGTTAAGACTATATGAGATTTGCATGAGCATCCATTTAATTTCCCATTAGAAATCAAAGCGTGAGTTAACAAGTGTAATTATATGATTCTAAACCAGAACCTAGCCTGCCAACAGATCAAGAGTGTTCCTGCAAAAATATGTTAGCATTAGCGAAAACTTCAAGGAAACCCTAAAAATCACTGCTTAGATCAGGTGCATAACTTCAGAGATTGAATGCGCAGAAATAGAGCTTAGAAGCACCGCAGTACATATGTGCTAAGACAAAGGTCAAAAGTGCAAGAAAATAGTATATATGCGCTAAAATAACAGATGCGCCATATCAAAGGGTATATGCACCGGAACAGAGATTGTATGCACCAGAACAGTATATGTGTGTTAGGATGTGTCAGATGCACAGTTTCCTCCTGTGTACGGCTTGCTAAAACACAAAAACTTAGTTTTTGGGTTAAATTGGGGCTAGGCCCCATGGTGGGTGCCAAAAATGTTAAGGGAGAATTGGAGTAAACATGAATAATCAATATATCAATATCAATAATACCCAAAACTCAATGAAAAGGGAAATAATCAAGATCAAACAAACAAAGATTAAAACCTTTGCAAACCTCAATACTTCATAGCTTCCATTGGTTGCCTATCTCAATCGATCTTGCATGTATGAATAAGGTCCTCAAAGAGTGCACTTCCTTGCTATTCCAAGATTGTCAATGGAGAATGGCTATGATAGTGCTTTGTAATGAAGATGAGCTTCACAACAATGGTAGTGATATGGTAACAAGTTGATTGCAAGCAAAAAGGAATGACATGGGTGCCAAAGGCGCGTTGTAATTCCTATAGAGTAACAATACTAAAAGCTTGGATGAATGAAATGGAAGAATAGGGTTTAATTTATAGACTTGAGAGAGAGAAGATCTATGGTTTAGAATGGTTGAGAGAATGTGTGGAAATAGGAAGAAGACAAGTGTCACACAAAAGTTGTTTTATTTGAGTTAACTGCTTTCTTTTCTAAAGATAAGATATGACTTCATAAATTAGAAAGCTTTTTTCTAATTTAAGAGAGTGATAAAAACAAGGTTGATTGAGTAGGTAACTCAACTTGTGATTTTCTTTTGCATGATTTGAGAGAAATTAAATAATAAATTATTTAATTTTATGTGCATGAAGAAGAAGACTTATTTTTAGAAGATTTGGAAGATATTTGGAAGAATTTGAAGATAAGAAAGCAAATTAAATAAATAGATTTATTTAATTGTTGTGCATGATTTGGAAGAATAAATAAAATATTTGATTATATTTTATTTTTGGAGATTGAGAGGATTTAAATAAATTTGATTTGATTTATTCAAATTTGGAGGAATGATTTTGACTTAATTAAATAATTAAGAATTATTTAATTGTTTGGAAGAATTTAATTAAAAAAAAGATTTTATTTAATTTTGACTTTAGAAGAGGTAATCAAATATTTTGCTATTTAATTAATTTAGAGGAATATGAATCAAATAAATAAATTTGTTTATTTATTTATTGATAGAAGAATTAGAATGAAATAAATATTAAGAATATTTATTTAGACCGAGTCATGTCATTTTTAGGCATATACACATTCAACAGAAATCCCCAGAAATGTTACCAATTTTCACTTACAGCTCAATTTGGTAGAGCTGAAATAGTTGATCGCATCACAAAGTGAAAGGTATTCCAATAAATTTCTGCTAAAATCTTAACCATACTTATAAATGCTTTCAAATGGAATTCATTTTTTATTATGCAATGTTTTACAACAGAATAAATTACATAAATTTGCATAGTATTGCTGTCTTTATTCATTTTACAACAAAACATGATGTCCCACACAAGCTGTGGGAGTAACTGATCATACATGATGAAATGAAACAAAAAGAGTAAACTCTACAACTAAAGAAGTAAAGAACATGAAAGAAAATTTGATTCATCATTGCTTGAATGACAAATCATTAAGTTGACAGTTGTGTCTTTAGCTCCAACTCCAACTTCTTTGTTGGTCACTCCAGAGATACTTGCAGAAATAGATTGTGTTAGTGCTTGGAATCAAACTTCTCCTCATGTGCATACATATAATCTAATCCTATGAAACATTTGATTAAATATGCAGATTTCACAAACATTAAGGAGCATTAAGGAGCAGAAGAATTAATACATCATTGAAAGCATTTAGCTTCATTATTTTGCTAACTTGTTTGTTCACTGTGCACGTATAGGTTTATCTATCATTTCATATTCCATCATATTTGACATCATAGCATGTGGAGTAAAATGGGCTCCCACAAGGGTTGAGGCCAGCATGCTGTCCTCTTATTTTGATAGGGATAATAGTGTAAAAGCATTACATTTATCAACTTTGAGCATATATCTCATCATCTATAATGGTGAGTTGATTTACATCACTAGCATAAATGACAAAATATTTGCTCAATTGGAACCCAATAAGAAAAGGCAGCCACCATGATTGGGCAGTGGAGCAGAGTTAAAGTGAGTCTATCATTGGCTCATAAAGTCATGAAGATCATGGATGATACATAAAGATAGTGATCCTCAACTATGAACGAGGAAAGAATTCATATGAGATAGTAGTTATAGATTTTCAAGAAAAGATACAGTGAATTGTTTACATTGACCTTAAAGAACAATATAAGGTACAGTTCATAAAGACCTTGCATAAGAGGACAATGAGCAATCACTAGATAAGTGAGCACAATACATAGCAAAATAAGGACAGTAGTCACGTGTTTCAGTCATATCTTATAAACTATGATCTGAGTTTTTGAATTTTTGTACAAAAATTAGAAGATAATAAGACGAAAAAACCCTTTAAATTTCTCACGAACCTAGTTTGTAGTTTTCAAGGAATTTTCACCAGTTTGAAGCTCAAACAAACCCTAGCAATGGCGGCGCCCAAACTAGTAGAAAGAAGATAGTTAGCTGCCATTAGAAGCAAGAAGAGCCCTTCATAAACCATGTGTAGATCTATCAAAAGGCATGATGAGGAACAACAGAAGTACATCATGAGATGCATCCAAACCAAATGAAAGTTGCAGATGCAAACTTAGAAGGAACAATCAGAGGCACAATACATAGAAAAATAAGGACATGGGTTACGTATTTTAGTCATATCTTAAAAACTATGATATGGGTTTATAAGATCTTTGTATAAAAATTAGAAGACAATAAGATGAAAAAACCCTTTAAATTTGTCACCAACCTAGTTTGTAGTTTTTGAGGAATTTTCAGCAGTCCGAAGCTCAAACAAAGTCCAACAATGGCAGAAAAAACCCTTTAAATTTGTCACCAACCTAGTTTGTAGTTTTCAAGGAATTTTCACTAGTCTAAAGCTCAAACAAAGTCCAACAATGGCGGTGCCCAAATTGGCAAGTACAAAATGGAACACAAAGAGGCCATGGCTTTTTTCTATTAGGGTTTTCTTTACCCTAAACAACTGACTTGGCATAAGGCATTATTTTTTTACTTTAATTTAAAAAAAGACTCTTATTCCTTGACTTTTGGGTGCATGCACAAAGATGAGTCCACTTAAGGTTGAAGTTTTAGAGTTAGAAAAAATCTGATATCAGGTAACTAAAAATGGGATCTCATTTCTACAAAACGGGATCCCGTTATAGACTAGGATCCCAAGCCCAAAATGTAGGATGGGATCCTGTTTCTTGGCGAGATCCCAAACCTATGACCAAAAAATTGGGATCCTATTGCAAAAAATGGCATCCCGTTTATTGAAAGTATTAATTTTTTTAAAAAATACCTGCAACCCCATTTTTCCCAGCAATAGGCGACAAACAAAATGGGATTCTGAGTGCAAGGAGAGCATTTTTGGCCATCAAAAGCTCAGGTAAGTGGATTTTTCCACTTTTTTAATTTCTCAATCATCTCTGATGAGTTTTTTTATGTTTTTCTTTATTTTTTAATATAAAATATAATCAAAATTTTGAAAGACTGTTATTAGGGTTTGAATTTATGAGTTCAATAGCTGTATTTAGACATTTTAGTTGTAAAATACAATTGAAATTTTGAAAGACTATATGTAATGCCCCGCCACGAACACCTTGGAAGACAACACATCTAAGCAAGCAAGTGGAATTTTTTTTTTTTGAATAAGATAACAAGTAAGGCTTAGCAGTTCAATACACATCATTAACTATCATCTTGTCTCCCAAGGTGCCATGGTTGCACTACTTGACAAATAACCAACATAATATACATGCAAAACTAACTAACATCGACAAATCATTCTAACTCTATTGCAATATTGATTATACATATACATCTCCATTTCGTGACATCAATTAGATACTCAACTTTAATCAAGATTACATGCACATAATCCAAGTCGATACAAATGAGTATATCATTGTGTAATTTACATCATTGCTATTCTGATTACGTTTGAATACATACAATCTAAATCAACTGATATACCGGCTAGAACATGAGCATAATAAGTGTCTTCAAAAATAGGTACAAGATCTGATGTCTGAATCACGAGGAACGTTTCCCTTCGCTTATGAACAACGGCAAGGGAAAAACCAATGGGATAAGCTCTTCCACCCGACCATGTGGAACCCTAAGGTCCACCCCCCGAGCTAGGAGTTAACATGAGGTCCCCACTACAACATATGACCAGGTAGATAGTAGGCTATGAGACAACACATGACTATCACAAGTCACCATCACAAACAACACAACAGTACTTCCAGAGGCAACACTTAGCAAATGGGGAGAGTACAACTAGGGAGTGCTAGGCTGTAGTAAGGAGAGTGTCATCGCATGGTCCTAACATGGGTTACCTAGGCAGTCTCTCTCTAGACACCGGCCCCATAGGATGACGCATGCGGAATCAACCTTCCTTTCGTGATGACAAGGAAGTAGATCTGCCAATCTTAGCCTTCTCCCCTCATCCTTAGTCTGAACTAGCACTATAGGCATGAGTGAGGAACAAAACATCTTATTATCTTGTTAGTGTGAAAACTACCCAACCCCTAGGTATTTTATTATGTTATCACTGAATTACCAACTCCCAGTGGGTTACCCTGGCTTAGCCACTTGGCACCAGCCCCCACATTGGAAGCCACTCCCTTACCTATAGCTAGGAAACCCTACATAACAGGCATAGCAAGACATCACAACAACGAGGGTACGGAACCATGCAAGGCATTGACCATCTTGCATAACAACTATCCTTATATAACAATACAAAGCATTAACCCTCCATAACATAATTATAAGGGTAGGACTCCTAGACCATTGCCCATGATAACACATATTCGTTACAACTCCAAGATTTCCATTTCACCCTGTTCCATATCTTACCACAACACTGGATACAAGACTAGAACAATCAGTTGGATAACAATACTGTTGGCAAGAGACACTATATGGATTCATGGTTGTTGTCATTGATGGCAACAAAGGTCATCCCACATATCCGCAAGTTATGGTGTGTCTCTACCGGAAGTAAGAATGAAGATTGTTGTGGTCCAGTGAACAAGAACAGAGCATGTGGCAAGGTTCGACAGATTGGTCCGGATCTCTCAGAGGAAGTGTCTTGGTGCAGTGCAGATTTGGGGAAGTCAAGAGGACTACCTTGAGTAGTATATTCCAAGGATTTAGCCTCTGGTGATGAACAAAGAAAAAGATATGAATAGTTGAGTACCGGATTCCTGAGAGACAGTGAGAACAGAGGAAGAACTGACTGACAGAGTATCAGACTATTTTCTGGATGTGTTACTGTTGATGGTAAAGGTTGTGAAGGCATGAATCATGTTTGGCCGACATGATTAATGATATCTACAAGTATATGCTTGATCTGCATTGCTTGGTGAGCAAGGATTCAGCTGACAGAACAGAGTTTGTAAGAAACTAGACTGTTCCGGATGCCGACTAGAAAGGTGATGAAATTACTTGTGCAGATATATATAGAGGATGGATTTAGTTGTGAAGGATGTAATTGTGTGATGGTGTATGCGAATAAGTGCAGAACAGAGCAGAAGTAGTAAGAAAGATCCGGTATGTGAAAGGATAGCAGAATAAAGAACAGAGGAAAGATGAAGTGTAGCAGATCAGTGTACTGAGCCTAACCGGAACTGAACTCCAGCATATATAGATGCTTCCAATCAGTTCAAGACTATGATTCTTATCACTTTGTAGACAGTGTGTCTCCTTGTAGGCAGTGGGCCTCTTTGTGAGCAGTGTGCTCGGGCAATGAGCCCTAATTGGCAAGTGCCATTTTGTAATTCCTTATTCTTCTAACAGAGAATAATCTTTGGGTTAATCACCCCGTGGTTTTCTCCCTTAACAGGGTTTCCACGTCAAAAAACTGTGTCATGTGTTTTTCATTTCATGGTAATGTTTGTTTGTTTGATTCAATGCTACATTGATTAATAAGAAAGTTCAAAAGAAGAAATAATTAGGATAACTGATTCACCCCCCCCTCTCAGTTATCAACAATTGGTATCAGAGCAAGGTTCCTCCTAATAGAGCCTAACAGCTTGAGGAAGATCTGGGAGTTCAAATGGATGCATATGGTTTAAGGGAGCAACTCAAGACTGCCCTTGAGGATCTTGAACAGTCAAATTCTGAAGTCAATGAATTAAAGGAAAGACTCAAACAGGCTGATGAATTCATGAGAGAATTAAAGGACAAATTAAGTCTCTCTATGAAAAAGAGAAAGGAGCTGCTCCAACAATTGGCAAGACAAAGTGAAGAAAGTAATACAGATGAAGAATTGACTGAGAAAACCAAGTTATGTTAAAAGTTATCAAAAGAAGTCATTATGTTAAGACATGAAATGGAATCAGGAACTATAAAGTTTACTCAAGAGATTGAAGAAAAAAGAAAAGCTGAAGACAATCTAAGACAATCTCTTAAAGAGAAATCAGAAGAATGCCACCAGATGGACAGGATTATCAGACATCTTGAATCTGATCTTGAAGATGCCAAAGATAATGAAGAAAAACTTGAGGATCAAATTGTCTCTCTCAAAAGAGATCTTCAAACAACAAATGAATATAAAGAAAAATTCAAGATAAGTTCTGCCCAACTTGAAGTACTTCTTGGAAGTCAAAAGAGGACAGATGACAAGTATGGTTTGGGATATGAGAAAGGAGAAAGCTCCAGATCCGGTCAAAAGAATTTTGGATCAGAATCTAAGGAATAGGCCTAGAAGACCTCCGGTAAGACAGGCCAATGATCAAAGATATCCATCTTTCAATGGATATTGCCACAGCTGCAATCACTTTGGTCACAAAGCTAATCAGTGCAGAAAAAGGATGAATCAAACTAGTCCATCCTTCTTCGGACAGTGCTTTAACTGCAAAAGGTATGGACACAAGTCTCATGAATGCAAAAATATGCAAGTAAACAAATCATTCAATGGTAGATGTTTTACATGCAATAGAGTAGGTCATATGGCTAATCAATGTAGATCAAGAGGTTATCAGTCAAATATGCAAAGAAATATTATTTGCCAAATCTGTAATAGGTCCGGTCATAGTGCAAAAGTCTGCAGAAGCAAGAATCAGGACAAAAGAGGTCCGGTATACAATCAGAATCAAGACAAGGGTAAACAAAAGATGAATGTGGATGAAGTTAGGAATCAGATGAACAAGATTTGGGTGAAGAAAAGTTCAGAGAATGTAGAGGTTGGATCCGCACCAGACTCTAGTGCTGATATTTCTTCCAGAAATTAAAAAGTGAGCTCTAGCTCAGGGGGAGACTCAAAGAAAATCCTGTTCCCCCAGCTAATCAAGTGGTGCTGGATGTGACACAAGATGCGGAGTAAAGGGTTTGAAGATACCAGTCTTGAGATGATCCAGACAAGATTTCAGAGGTCCGCATGAAGATATAAAGAAGTTGTGATCGATCAAGTAAAGACCTGTTTCGGGAGATGCTCCAGAATGACAAAGGACTACAAAAGGGTCCAGAGAGATCCGAAAGTACATTATTTTACTCTGCGGACTGGACAGAATGTTTGGGATGTTCTTGTAATGTGTCATCTCAATTTATCCATGATTGAAAGATCCGCATGATGTTCATAGATCAGGACTAATCCGGGATACTCCAAGCTATCCGAATAAAGCAAACCGGAATAATATAGGTGAAGCATTTATTGCAAACAGATATTAGGGTTTGCAAAATGATATAAGGGATTTCTCATAAATCATTTGCTCATTATGCACTCAAGAAGAAGCGAAAAGTGGAGCTCTGCAACAAGACTCATCAAGCACACTGAAGATCTCCTGCCGAAGTCATTACATACAGAAATCAATCCAGCTACTCCGTGCAACCGAAGACGCAAAAGGTATTTTCCACTTTCGATATCTTGCTACAAATCTTTTGAAGAAATGGCTACTCCAAATATAGTAAAAATCTCAGATAGGCCCCGACCTGAATTTAAGAAACATCCATACAAGTCATTGGAAGTAGATCCCTTAGGAGCATTTTCCAGTGTTCCTCACGGAGTTTTACACACAGAAGACATTAGGGTTTACATACATGCAAGCATTGAGGAATTTGGGGAATTCAAATTGAGAGATCTCTATCACAAACAACTGATAGACAATGCTTTTGAGCTTAAACCAGAGTATAAGGGTATCCAGAAGAAACAATTTGATCAATTCATTCATTTCCCCTGCTTTGAAGAAGATGAATGGGTCCGGTATGTACTGAGCAGGATGCATGACAACTTCCTATGGCTGGATAGACCCTGCAAGATCACAAAAGAGACAATTAGAGCAGTAACTGGTCTATACTCTTCCGGAGGGATACCTATCCTCAAATCTGTCAAAAATAACATTGTAACTAAGGCCACCAGATCAAAATTTGATAAGAGGGCAATGACCATTGAAGATATTTCTGATCCGGATATCAAGTATGCGTCCATGATAATAGGATACAAGATCTATCACTCCAGCAGGGAGAATTCTGTATCCGGAACTGTAGTATATACTGCCTATGAAATGCTAAGGAAGAATGCAGAATATGATCTCTGCGAACTGCTCTTAAGCCAATTAATGGAAAATATACAGAAAATCAAGAAGGACAAGAAGAATTCCTTTAAGTATGGTACTCTTATATTATGTCTATTCTTCTACTTCATGAATGAGCTGCCCGGATCAAGTGGATGGGCATGGCAGAATGACAAACCTGTTGCAGTCCAAATAAGAGACTATCTACATGGGCTTGGGGATGCCAAAGCAAGAAATACAGCCCTATGGGGATACTTCAAAAACTTCCAAAGCATGATGCAAGCAAGAGAAAGAATTCCCCAGTCTCTTGTTGAAAAATACAAAGACTCAGTGTGCTTTATGGTGGACACTGATCAGTGCCTAATGGAGGCAGTGGAGCCAAGGACTATCTGGATCATGCCCATGGGGTATGAAGTGGATGAACAGATAGTGGAGCTGCATGTTCAACACATGCTAAGTCAGCCCAAAGATCCAAAGGCAGAAAGGTTTGGAACCTTTGAGGAGCTGAGTGTAAAGATCCATGTAGAACTCAGGGAACCTGAGATAAAGAGGAAGGTGAGAAAAGAAGTAGAGCACATTGCTTAAGGCCTAGGCATCTCAAAAGAGGCACTTGATGCCAGCCAGGAAAAGAGAAGAAAATCTGAGGAAGAAAAGAAAGAGGCAGAAAAGAAAAGTAAAGAAAGTGTTCCGGTTGAAACTTCCACCTGGACTAGATCATCAAAAAGATCTGCACCTCCCACAACCAAAAGTTCAAAACCAGAAGTCCAGGCATCCGGTAAAAGATCTAAGACAAAAGCCACAAGGGCTTATGAAATCCAAAAGGATGAAGAGGAAACTGAGTCAGATGAGGGAGTAAAAGAAATAAAGAAGCAGAAGAAGAAAGGATCCGGGAAACCCTCCACAGGCTAAGACAAGGAAGAAATGGTAGAAGAATTTGCTGAAAAGCCCACTCTATCCCTAGAAAGTGTAGTCAAATCAGTCACTATGGATGGGAACCTTCAACCGGTGGCTGAATTTTATGATGACTACAACGAGGCAGATCAAAAGATCCTGCAAGAAGCTATAATAAGGTACTTGAACATCTACAATAAAGCTTTTATTGAGATTATCTCTGAAATCCCTAAAAGCCTAGAAAAGGAATTAGAATTAAGAAAGAATAATGCTCAGGCAAAAGATCTTGAGATCTGGGAGTAGATAGCTATTCAGCTATATCCTCAAATTGATCCCAAGACAATGAACATAATATTCAAAGACTGCAAAGATGAGTTCAGAAGTAAAGCCAGGATGAATCAACTCATGCTTGGTGAGACTGATAAGGTGGCCAAAGAGACAGAAGAGATCCTCCGGAAGGCCTTCAAAAGGTTCAATCTTCTTGTTGTAGAGGACTTAGGTGTAGAAACAGCTGCGGACTTGGAACCCTCTGCTCCAGAAGAAGTGGCCTATGAACAGGTTAGCATCTCTCCTCCGGTTTCCCCTACAGTCTCTGGATCCAAAGAAGAAGAGAAATTACAGGAGAAGGAAGCAGTGGTGAAAGATAAAGAGGTTGACAGTACCAAGGGTGCAGAGAAAGAGAAGACTCCATCAGAGAAGACCATGACTGATAGTGGTAAGAATGTGGAAGGAGAGAAAATCCCAAAGGACAGTTCCAAGACTACAGAAGAAAAGAAACATTTGTCTCCGGCAAGAGACACTGCACAAACTATTCAACAATTTTTGAGCAAAGAAACAATAGAGATCGATGAACCGGAGCTACTACAAGGCCCATTCAACTTTGATTCCCTCTCTCCAGTGCAGACAATGAAGATAGCCTCATTTGCAAATGCTAAGGCAAATGAAAAGCTCCTAAAGTCTCATATGGAAGACTGTGAGTTGATAGAGGCTACTTCCGGAGTGCTTGAGAAGATTATGCCATCGGTCCAGATAGATCCGACAGCCTCCTCTTCTGGTAATCTCAAAACCTTAGTCAGCAGTGTTAATACACATTTTGAATCTTTAGAAAAATCAGCTGAAGAAAAGGTCCGGAAGGAGTTTTTGGATAAAAGGTTCTCCGAGGTTCAGGGTTTGATCATTAATGATAGGAGAAACATGAACATTGGGATAAAGAGCTTAGAAAATGCTCTTAAGGATGGTGGTGAAATATACAAATTTTGTATCTCCTGGTCCAAGGTAACAGTGGACATTAAGAAGAAAATAAAAGCGCAAGAGGACACACTACTAAGCTTGTCTCAAAGTTTTGATCCTCTTTCTTCCTCTATAACAAATCAAGAATGTCAGACTATTGCAGTCTTGAGTGAAATCAAGAAATTGGAGAAGGAAAGGAAAAATAGAATAAGCAGGTTGAGTGAGCTCAGGGGGTTAATTGTCCCTAAGCTAGAGGCCATGCATGAGGCCATAGCAGAAGCTCAAATCATAGCCTAGACAAGTGATCCGAAAGATCTAAAAAGGGCAGATGCATTTGCATTTTTGTTGAGTGGTCACATTTCAATTTTGGATAGAATGAAGCAAAGTTGGGCTACAGAACTGATCCAACTGAAGACATCTTTTGCAGACATTCTTCAGTATATGTGAGTATGTAAATATGCAGCTATGTATAGAAAATTTTTGAAAATTTTGGTGTGCGGACCCTACCCTTTGCCATTGATGTCAAAGGGGGAGTGAGGAGCAGTGAAAAATGAGGAATCCAACTAAGGGGGAGTTCCGGAAATTGTATATAGAGCATCAGCCAAGGGGGAGCATAGTATAAACACTTAGTCATTTTTCACTAAGTGTTGCCATCAATGCCAAAGGGGGAGATTGTTGGCAAGAGACACTATATGGATTCATGGTTGTTGTCATTGATGGCAACAAAGGTCATCCCACATATCCGCAAGTTATGGTGTGTCTCTACCAGAAGTAAGAATGAAGATTGTTGTGGTCCGGTGAACAAGAATAGAGCATGTGGCAAGGTCCGACAGATTGGTCTGGATCTCTCAGAGGAAGTGTCTTGGTGCAGTACGGATTTGGGGAAGTCAAGAGGACTACCTTGAGTAGTATATTCCAAGGATTTAGCCTCCGGTGATGAACAAAGAAAAAGATATGAATAGTTGAGTACCGGATTCCTGAGAGACAGTGAGAACAGAGGAAGAACTGACTGACAGAGTATCAGACTATTTTCCGGATGTGTTACTGTTGATGGTAAAGGTTGTGAAGGCATGAATCATGTTTGGCTAACATGATTAATGATATCTACAAGTATATGCTTGATCCGCATTGCTTGGTGAGCAAGGATTCAGCCGACAGAACAGAGTTTGTAAGAAACTAGACTGTTCCGGATGCCGACTAGAAAGGTGATGAAATTACTTGTGCGGATATATATAGAGGATGGATTTAGTTGTGAAGGGTGTAATTGTGTGATGGTGTATGCAAATAAGTGTAGAACAGAGCAGAAGTAGTAAGAAAGTCCGGTATGTGAAAGGATAGCAGAATAAAGAACAGAGGAAAGATGAAGTGCAGCAGATCAGTGTACTGAGCCTAACCGGAACTGAACTCCAGCATATATAGATGCTTCCAATCAATTCAAGACTGTGATTCTTATCACTTTGTAGACAGTGTGTCTCCTTGTAGGCAGTGGGCCTCTTTGTGAGCAGTGTGCTCGGGCAGTGAGCCCTAATTGGCAAGTGCCATTTTGTAATTCCTTATTCTTCTAACAGAGAATAATCTTTGGGTTAGCCACCCCGTGGTTTTCTCCCTTAACAGGGTTTCCACGTCAAAAAACTGTGTCATGTGTTTTTCATTTCATGGTAATGTTTGTTTGTTTGATTCAATGCTGCATTGATTAATAAGAAAGTTCAAAAGAAGAAATAATTAGGATAACTGATTCACCCCCCCCTCTCAGTTATCAACAAATACAACCACAAGAAGTGCATTTATCATTCATTTGCCATTTAGTCCATACATAACTAGAGACGACAAGGCTTCTTATAACATCATGATCTTCAAGACATCTAACAACAGAACATATGAATTCAAGACATCCCAAGCTAAGCCTCTGGAACTCTAGCCACATGGGAAGATAAACAATCAAAGACTATAAGAACAGTTTTATGACCCATAGATTGAATTAACATGTTATGAGAATCAAATATACTTATGATCAAATTATGCCTTCTTATGACTAATTCCACTATAGCAATTTGCACTTGACTAAGTTGTTTCATTGGTATATCAATCATCAAGATAAAGCTTGTCGTTCGATTGTATTCTTACAAGGGATAAATCTATGACTTACATTAAAGTGAATTATGTTTAAACATGTATTACAATAATCATTTAATTAATCTACATGATACAATCATCATTGACGTAACTAAAGTAAACTTCTATTATCAGTATTATAAATCAAATTGATTAAATGATTATAAGGAAAGTTTAAATTCATTTTATATGGATAAGTTGAGTATTCTAATTTAATTTATAACCAAAAGAGGAACAATGTAAATCACTTCTACGTAATTAATGATTACAACTACCTATAGATCACATATCATTGTCTATCTATCACAACATTCATGAGAATATCAAAGTATATTTACAACGAACGAAGTCTAGTTCAACAAGTCATTAATAAGGGAAGGTGATAGATTTAAATACTACATTAAATACATTTATCCATTCTACGAATCAACATGTTGAATATTCATTATTCCAAATCTAATATACAGTCTTTCCTTATCGTGTTCCATTTAATTTTATCATTTAATAATCCCGATAATAGATTATATCAATTTCGATGGCTTGATTTAAATAAAGCACGTGATACAAATAATAATAATAATAATAATAATAATAATAACAATAATAACAATAATAATAATATTTAAGTTCCACAATTCATTTGATATCTAATATATTTTCCATCCATGTCATTAGACAAATAATGTTACACTCTACTAACAAGTCTATTATAGATAACCCTATCGAATACGTATTCCTCAAGATTACAAATGAAAATACAAAGGAATAGATATAATATTCTTGAGACCGATCGAACAACTACGACATGAAGTTAATAAGGATAATGGCTAGACTCATGATGATCCTATAAGGCAGAATGAATGGATGACCATACAATGACCGCTTACAAGATGTAGTGCAAAACGTGGGCACATACGGATATATGTGGATCACATCTATTTGCCACATAACATTTTCCATATGGGAAGATGTCTCCCTATTCGCAAGAGCTAATAGGTATACCACAATCCACCACAACGACCACAACGACACACGGGACGCGACTTCTAAGCTCGCTCTTGGCTGCAGGCTTCAATTGCCCACAACATCCTTGGCGATGGAAGGGCACAAGCTATAGTTGACTATTAGCCCAGACAACTATGGGGAAACAAGATGCAATGCACCATTCCTATGACACCTACAAAGCTCTTAGCCTAACACAGACATGAATTAGAGACATTTACTGCCAAAGACTGTTCTAGTTAACAAGACTACCACTTTACTCTCGCTGAGCCCATGACTTCACCCACGTTTTCTGATCAAGACATATTTTCTATTGATGACTACTACCACAGACCTCCCACTAAGCCTGCAACTTCCCAAAATGGCAGCCTAAACCCATGATCCACATTGACAGAAAGGTCATGGAAAACTGATGCCCAACGTAATCATTCAAGATAGAAGTGGTGACGCAATTGGTAGGGGGTTCAGTCATACTCCACGTCTATTAGGTGACACAGGCCGTCAGTCACAGAAGCATAGAAACTGGGGAGTAATGGTCGACTGCCAGCAGGGGTCAACCCACCTTCCTATTTAATCACGCAATACTGATTTAACTCATCTCAAGCAATCTTTTAAATGTTACACATTTCATGTTTTTTGGATTTAATATGGATCCAATGCAAAAAGAGGAGGTTCAGCCATGATACGGACAGAGGAACAGCCAGAAGGAATCGGCCACATTACAAAGGAAAAATCGACAGGGTTGCTGTGGCGTATCGCCTCTCAAAGGTAAAATAGGTGTAAAAAGCTATAAGATCCATCACAAGCAGGGAGTTCTTCCTATTAACATCGACTCTAGGAGTGGACTTAAGATCATAATGAAGATGCCAAATTTTGTAGAGAGGATTTATTCATAGGCTCTAGGAATTTTAAGCACTTTCAATTGACAGAATTTTATATATGTCTGCATACCAACAATAAATAAATATATTTGTATATCCAAGGCGACATGTGCACCACACCAGGGTTCAGGGACAGAGATCAACAAGGATAAGGCAGAGCTCTATAAAAATGCTAGTTTGTGTGCCCTATTAGATGCACGGGACAAATCCAAGGGTGTAATATGTTTTGTTCGACAAAATGTTAGGTAAGAAGTCACAAGACACTACAAGAGTTTTTTTTTTCTTTTTTTTTTCCACAGAAGGGGTGCCGACTCCATTTCACAGGAAGATTCAACTCAGCATTCAAGGATACAAACAGGGGTATAAGGGCAAGTCAGATTGGAGACATTCAATTGTGTTTTGAAGCACAAGGAAGATTTGACAAGTCTCAGAACTAGAGATAGATTGAAAGTCATGAGTAAATTCAAGTCTGCCATTCAAGGAATTAAATACCAAACCCAGAATAAATCTTAACAATAGAGGAAGGCACAATTAACCTGATTCTGTTAAAAAATATATGAAATAGGCATATATATACAGTGCATACCTAAAGTATTTAAGCTTTTACAAGAGTTTTCTTTCCTCTCTGAGTCCAATCCCCCTTCTCTTCTCTTCCCAAAAATCCTTTTCTTCCCTTCACCAAGACTCTATCCCCTCAGATAAACGCAGAAGGCCTGCCTTTCTTCCCGGCAACCCACTGTCTCAAAACATGGGTCCATCCCTTGGGTAATTACAAGAGCCATGCTTCTCTGAATCTAACATCCCACATTCTTGTGAGATTCTTCAATTTCACTTTCTAAGGGATTCCAAGCCTTGAACTTGCAATTGATGGCATAAGACATTAATCTTGTTCATTTCCAAATACTAAACACATAAAACCAGGGGACAAACCCCATTATTTTAATCCTTAGAATATCATCTTTTATAACAGTCAATTCATTTTATCAAAATGGTAATTGTTTAATCATCTTACTTTTAAAACTTATTTTCTTTTAATTAAATCCACTTACCACTTAGGAGGAATTATTTCATTTTACTCATTTAATTATTTATCCAATTTATTTATTTAATTACTATTTTTCATATTAGTTTTACCAATTATCAATAATTAAATTATTTATAATTAATAAACCACACACATAATCCCTAGCAATGTTTATTTAATTTAAGCTTTAATTTAACCTTATTTAAATGAAATATTAGTCATGCATGAATTGACACTTAAATTAGATATACCCTAATTCACAAGGTGATACCTGACCCAAGTGAAGCCACAGGACATAACGACCAATGACGACAATGGTCCACTGACGGTGACGACAGGGTACAACACTGAAAAACTCATCCTCCTTGAGGATGTTGACTAATTAGGGAAACCTCATGTCAACTCCAATCCATAATTCCATTGGCTAGGGCATGCTCAGACCTGGTAATTCAGGTGGAGTCGATGCCCTGTACCTGCATCTTGCAACGAACAACAAGGTTGTGCATATATACATATATAACCATGTAATCACAAGCATAATGAACGAAAGTCGCAGCGTGGCAGGGTACTCGAACACGAGTAATGCAACACTATTCCATTCAAGTAACACATCATTAAATAACTTATACCAGTCATACATCATAATCATGATCGAACAACATATTAAACTAAAAGTAACATCAATCCATAATCATGTCCATCAACTATGAAGGCACAAAGTACAAGTAATCAAGCATCATCTAACATAAATCCATATCTAGCTCGCATGATAACCAAGTGTCCATCAAGATCAAGGAGAACATCAACCATAACATAGAAATCAAAATATCTCGAACTGTAACATGCACTATAAGACTATCATCTATACTAGAACTATCATAGGAGTCATGAAACTAACATCTATCATAAGCAAAAGCGAGGGGCATTACACTATATCATATAAACTGATATATTTTGAACAAATTGTCAAAATTTTGTTTAAATTTAAGAATTGAATAGCTGTATTTAGACTGTAGACCCCCAAATTTGTCCCAACTTTGTCCATGTCCTACAACACCTTGTTAAAACATTATCTAAACATCATAAGCCATTTTTGTCCTAAATCCCGCTCTTAATCCCATTAATTAAATAAATTTTATTTATTTAATTAAAATCCCATCTTAATTCCATCCTCATCTTACTTAGCCAATTAATTAAATAAATTTTATTTATTTAATTAATTTCACATGCATAATCCCACTTTCCAATTAATTAAATAAATCTTATTTATTTAATTAATTTTCAACTCCTATCCCAACTAATTCAAATATTTTATTTGAATTAAGTCCTCCATATCTTATCCCATCCTATTCATTTATCCAATTAATTAAATAAATCTTATTTATTTAATTAATTTCTAACTCATATCCCAACTAATTCAAATATTTTATTTGAATTAAACACTTATCTTTCATCACATTCCAACACTTGTCCAGTCAATCATGTGTTGTGTTACAACTTTTATCTTTCACATGCACAACTAATGGGACCTAATTTTAGTATTTATCTACACAAGCACACCTAAGCCTCATCCTCCTTTGCCACATGTCATATGACTACAATTTCTTGATGTGCAAGGAAACCTAATTTAATCCTATCCATCCATTTCACCTAAAGCCCTAATTGATCCTAGCCATCCAGTGGAACCAAGCCTTTCCTATAAATCAACCCCCTCACAAGCCATTAGCGGGCATTGAGCCTTAAGCACCCTTATTCTGTCAAATTTTCTAAAAGGGCATTGATCCTCAAGTATCCACATGCTGTTGAAATATCATTAGAGCCTTTGCATCCTTCATCTATCATTCATTCTGGCATCTTCATCTTAATGTTATGCTGCAGAAGTGAGCACCCAACATTCTTCCAACAATAATCCTTCAAAATCTTGCATGCTCATGCGAGGTGGAGAAGAGCAATGGAGATAAATCAAGCATAGCATGGAGATCGGTTTGCATTTATATTTGTTATTTTGATTTTCATATTGTCTTGTGCTTCATTGTGCATTGCTAGGGTTTTATCATTGCTGTTTATTCATTTGCCCTGATTTGCAATTTTACCCTAACTACATTTTGGCACGCCCGGTGGGACTCACGTCCTTGATTAACCTCTCTTGTTTGAGTTGTTTTTATGAAGTTTAGATCTCTTGGAGCGCCAATCTTTCATTTTTGCAAGCTTTTGTAGCAAAAATTTGCATTTTTCTAACCCTAGTTTGCAAAGATTTGGCTAAAAATGTATGTAGATGATCTCTTAGCCCAAATCTAACCTCACCATTGCGTCCAGGATGCCGTTTCCATAAACTTTGAGTACAAATTTGCCTAAATTTGATGAAAAATGGAGCGTTTGGTGAAGAAAACAACAACCGGACTTCAACAATGTGCTTCTGGTAATTCAGGTCGCTTCTGATCAAACAGCAGTCGCCTGGGCTAAATCAGCTCGCCTTTGGGCAAACAGTAGTCGCTTATGGTCAAATTTGGTCTGCTTTTGAACAAACAGTGCTCGCTTTTGAACAAAAACTAATAGCATATGGTAAACTTGGTCGCTTATGGTTAACATCTGCATTCTGTCTCCTGAAACTCTCCAGATCGCTTTTGGGCTATTATGTGTCACTTTTGACATTTTGTTAGTCGCATATAAGCTATTACTTGTCGCTTCCATCCATTTTTACATCGCTTATGAGCAAAAATCCACCGCTTTCTGCATATCCGCGTCGCTTTTACACCGGGATCGGCCGCATCTATCATTTTCTGGGTCGCCTTTACACCAACAGTGATCGCCTCTGGTATGATTTGAATCGCTTTTATATTAACAGAGCTCGCATGTAATCTGAATACTATTAGCGGCTGCTTTAAAACTATGTTTGTCGCTTATGGCCTAACAGTGATCGCTTAGGTTTTCTTCGCAACGCTTTTGAACTAACAGTGATCGCTTCTGCATCTATTCGGATCGCTTTTGAACTAACAGTGGTCACTTAAACCTAATGCGGATCGCTTTTGATTGAACAGTGGTCTCTTTTGAACTAATAGGGATCGCTTATGAACTGACAGTGATCGCCTGTGCAGGATAGGGTTTTGACTGTGTTTTGCAGATACAGATCGCTTAGAGGCTACAATTGATCGCTTCGGATTTATTGACATCGCTTATAAGCTTACAGTCACCGCATTGGTTATTTTTCAAATCGCATATGATATGTAGGATCTCGCCTGTTGCAAGATACAGATCGCATATGTTCAACAGTGAATCGCATCTGCCAACTGTAACTTGCTTTTGGTAGCTGTCATTGTGCATCTTGGTATTTCTATCATAACTTTCACATACAGAGGTGAAATTGCACAAATAAGGACTTGTTGGAAAGCTGGGAGGATGACCTTCACAACTGTACTACTTTTATCAGGTGACTGTACTATTTTTTAGGCTTTTTTATCAGTCAAAGTTCAGGTTCATTGCAAACTTCATTTGAGCATAACTTGAGCAATTTTGATTGTTTTTCAGCAAAACTTTTTTTCAAATTGCTTAGAATCTCCTGAACTTTCTGTTTATGCAATCTATTTTTCTGTATCAGATCATTTTCATCAGAATTTTCAGATTTCATCTTTTTCATGTAATCACCTTCTTGGCAAGTTTACTTGTTTCTTTTTGGAATTGGTGACTTGTAGGCATATCAAAGGAGCTGGAGCAGCATTGGCATCAACATCTACAGCAAATTGGAAAGTGATTGTATCAGGTGCACTCATTCTAATCTTTCATCTCTTTCATCTTCTAATCATTGTTTGCAAACACATTTGGATTTTGGGCATAAAATGAACAATTGTTTGCAAATTCACATCAAAACATTGGGCTAAAACAAACCATTGTCTTTCACACATTTGGCTTTGGATCTAAAAAGAACAAGTGCTTGAACTGTTTGATCACACATCTCATTTTCTAAAGGGGAATTAACCACTGCGAGTGTGAATCAAGTGACAACTCACTTGGTTTGCTTTTGTAAACCCTATCTAGGAGGCCTGCTTGGAGACACACCACTCCAAGGGACGACCTCAATCGAGGCTGAATCGAAAGACACCCTCATTGGGAGTTGTAAATCTTGTCACTCTTGGCTAAGCCCCAAAGAACTTTATACCTTTGGGAAGTGAAGGTGAAGGGTGGGTTACCCCTTTCTCCCGGCTGTGTGGCAGGATTTCACTTTCAAATTCCTAGTCAACCTCATGTAAACATAGCCCAAAACCTAATTGGCCATATCCATTTGACTAGACGTTAGGCTTGTTGATGTGTCTTCCATGTGTGCTTGCTTAATCATCACATTTCATTTTCAAAATCAAAAACTTGCTTATGTGTCTTGCGTGAGTGATTCATGTGTGTATATGTATAATCATTTGTTTGAACATTGCCAAATCAAGCTATGAACACCAAACACATAAACAAATCAATCTAAACACATCATCTAAACATTCCACATCATCATCCAAATCCCTAAGCAAGCACTTGTTAAAAAGACTTAAGACAAACACTTGGTGACAACATGTCTACGCTAGAAGACCCAACAATCAAATTCCAAAGATTCCTCCAAAATATTTATCAAGGATCACAACCCCTAAACCAAGATGCCATTGAAATATTACAATTCTTCCTCCAAAGAGCTCAACCCCATGCAAGCCAATCACCTCAACTACAACACTCCATAGCCCAAGTCCAACACCTTTTAGCCACTAGTCAAGCTCGACAAGTACAACAATCCTTAGCCGCTCCATATCAACCTAATCCACTTCATAGCCACATGTCATATCCATCCAGTTCTTATCAACTTAATCCACTTATCCACCAAGTCAATGCCACATCAACCTATGAACATCCACCTCAAGCTTATCCAATCCCTCATACCACCATTCCAATGCACTACCAAGCCCATCCACAAAGCCATCAAGTGATATTACAAGAAGCACATCCAAGTCCAAGTGGTCCCTTGTACATAAATCAAACAAGCCCAAGTTATCCTATGCAAGATCCAATAACCTTTGATAAGGGAGATACCAATCTAGAGTGGCCTCCACCATCCAATCACATGCCATCACATGAGCCAACTAATCCTATCCCAACACCACCATGTGATCCTATTCCTAGTCCATTGGTCCATCAACCCTCCAAATCACCAAGCCCTTCATTACCTTCCTCGCCATGTCATTCTAATCGTTCACCAAAGGATGCGGCTGAGAGAGTTTTACAAAGAATGCTTGAAGCAAAACTCATTGAACTTCCTAAAGTCAAACCATGTGAAGAAAGTCCATATGATGAACATGATTATTGTGCATACCATAGGACCAAAGGCCATAATACAAATCAATGCCCAATATTTATCTCAATTGTCTACAAGGTGTACCCACCTATAATGGGAAATCATGCCACATCATCCCCATCTAGTCCAAATCCTAATCCATCCAATCCAATTAGCTCTCAACCTAATCCTCATCCTAATATTAATCCAACACCATCTACCATTATCATCCATCCATTATATTTCCCATCCACCCATACACTTGCAAAGGATGTGATCCATTGGCTACTAGCTAGGAATAGACTACCCCCATGTCAAACACCAATTCATGAGCCTACCAATGAACTTCCAAAGGTCATGTCCAATCCTATAATCTCATCATGTGGTTCACATATCCTTGAACCTCTTCAAGAGCCTTCCATTAACATGCCTAGCCCTTTAAGCCCATCATGTGATCTACAAGCCAACAAGTCTATTCAAGAGTCTCCAACCACAAGCCTAAGTCAAGAGCCTATCAAGTCCACTCAAGAACCTTCCACTTCCATCCAAAGTCAAGAGGTATGTCAAGAGCATAATCTTAAACATGTGGAAATATTGAACCTTAATCTTAATCAAGATCAAAGCACCTCTACATTCAACCTATCCATGACCTACTTATGGGTTGCCCTCAAGCTGTTAGCCATCACCATGACCTCATTCATGAGCAAATTTATCCATTTTATAGCCCACTTAATCCTATCTTTGCTCATAGTTATGATCAAGGTTCTAGCTAAGATCATGAAAACCATGATGATCCATTTGGCAAAACTTTATCTATCTCATGATCAAGATGATATCTATGATGAAGGACCTATTAAAAAGTACCTTGATCCTATCCATAATCCCATAACCATCCATGAGCGAGATATCCAAATTGCTCCTAATCATCCACCATCTAGCCCTATCCATAATGAGCAAACATCCACTTGTCATAATGAGACATGTGCCTCTCAAGAACACATAAGCATAGAAGATCAAACAAATAACTTGGATCTTAGTGAACACAATGCTAATGATCCTCCCTCCACATCTACCATCGATCCCATTTCAAGTCCACCATCATGTTCTAGTGGTCTTACCACCTTCCTCCAAGAATGTTCTTCCTTAGGACAACAACAACCTTTGTCCTCCATTTCATCTTCTCCATCTAATAAAGAACTCAAGTCTAGTTCCCAAAACACATCTAGTCCCATTGTCCATCGCATACTCCAAAACATGAACTACAAAGGTAAAGGCCTAGGTCTTTATGAAAAAGGTATTTTGGAGCCGAACCATGTCAAGATCCCTCCATGTTCATATGGCCTTGGATACACATCCCAAGGTAAACAAGCTAAAGATGTTGATAATTCCTCCATCCATCCTAAGTCCACTTTCCATCACAAACCACATCATGTTCACAAAACATATGTTACCATTCCATCTCCATCATCCTATAAATGTCAAAAGCATGTGACCATACACTTTTCGCCATCCACTTTACCTCCACTTTTACCAACTCCAAATATCCCTCCATCCACCTTACCACCGTTGCTTCCAACACCTAACATACCTATCATTCATAAGTATCCTTACATCCCTAATCATGGCCAACAAACGCACGCATTACCTAAACATGAAGCTTCCATTCATTCCACCAACCCCACTTCCATCAAACCCATGGGATTCCAAAATAAACATTTGGATGCCTTTACTTATAAAGCCAGAAATCTAACTAAAACTCCTAAGGACCCTCATGCCTTAGGGTATCAATGTGAAAAGTCTCTAAACCATCCATCTTCTAAGCAAAGTACATTCACAAAGCTATCCAAGCCCATACCTCCAAAAGCAAAGCCCAAAAGCAGAATAGTTTGGGTTCCTAAACAAATAGCTAGCAAAGCGTTTGAGGCATCCTCATCTACATCTAAGCAACCATCCAAGCCCATACCTCCAAATGCAAAGCCCAAAAGCAAAATGATTTGTGTTCCTAAGCAAATAACTAACAAAACAAATGAGGCATCCTCATCCACATCTCAAGAATCCCATTCACCTATCTCCATTCAGAAGCCTACTTCCATCCAAAACTTCCATTCCCTTCAAAAATCCCACAAGCAAAGGAAAAGCACTAAAAATCCTAAGTCCACATGGGTTCCTAAATCACTTCATCAACCATCTCCTAAGCAAACATCTCCATTGCTTCCTACACCACCATCTCATCAAAAGCTTCAATGTTTATCACGATGTGTGCAACCATTGGTCATGGTTCCCTTCCACTCCGCAGCACCTCCACACAACTACATCTCCCCATCTTCCATCCATTATCCTACATATCTCCCCCATGCTATCCCTATGGTCCATGCTTTGGCATAAACTTTTCTTCCATCTTCATTCCATAAGCCTATATAAATCCACACCATAAGCCACTAGCCTACCCTACCATAATTCCACATCATCATCCACTATCTACCTAATCCATCTCCCATCCATGCAATCCCTTATCAACATCAATGAGCACACTTGACATGGTCCATGCGAAGACATCATCTATCTCTAATGGGACTACCAACATCCATTGAACTAGCCACTTGAGTCCCTCCTATCCATTACGATGGTGAAAACCTGGCAAACAGGCGCCATGTGTAATTGTCAACCCATCTAAAAGCAAAAAAAAAGAAAAAAAGAAAGCTAAAAGAAAAAAAAAAAAAAGTAAAGAGAAAGCCCTTCGTCCAATGGTGAAAACTTGGTAAACAAGCGTCTTGGATAAGTACCATGATGAAAACCTGGCAAACAGGCATCATGTGTAGGTTGATCTTCTATGTCACTTACACTTGGGGGCACATTGTCTCATCCAACCTATCCATTTCCCAACTATCCATCCCATTATATCATTTTCCATCCTATCATGCTACATCCTACCATCCTTATCCATTCATCCATCCTTCTGCCTTTTGATTTTAATGAAGACATAGGGACAAAATGTTGAAACATGTTGGGATATTTCTTGACATACCTTCTTTCCAAACCAAGTCCTATCCATTGACAATTTATCCATCCCATCCAAATCCAATCCATCATGTCATCCCTTTGGTCATGAACTTTTTCATGTAAAAATCATAAGCATTACCACCTAGAATGGGGCAAGTTATTCTTCCTATGCGACATAGCCTTTGAAGATCACATCCTAGCTCCCTTATGATCCATCCACTATGGCATATCCTTTTCACGAGCTTTCCATCTTATAGCTTATCCCCATCTGTTTATCATGAGCTTTCCACTATAGCCTATCTATCAATTTATCATGGGGCAAGCGTCCATCCCTTATATGGCCTATCCTCTTATCTATCCATCTATCATGAGCTTTTCATCCCATTTACTATGAGCCCATCCTTTTATCCATCCATCCTACATCCATCCTTGCACCTAGACTTGGTTTTCTCCCTTGTCATTGGTATCAAGCAAAAAGGCTACCCAAATTGTAAATCCATTGGTGTTTTTCAAAACATTCAAAAACACAAAAAAATCAAAATATTCAAAAAATTCAAAAAATAAAATATCCAATGAAAAATCCAAGTAGTAAAACTAATCACATCATCCAAAATAATCCACTCCATCAACATTCAATCAAAATCAAATCATCATCATCAATTCTTCTTATCAATAATATTCATTCATCCATTTCAATCAAATCAATCTAAGCAATGATCTTAAAAGCAAGCCACTCAATAAAGGAACATTATCCAATAAAATCAATAGGTTTTGATCCTAATCTTGTCATGAGCCCAATCAATCATTATCAATCATCATCAATGGGATATAGTGTTCCCACATCCTTGTGTTGATCTAGGGATATAGCTTTCCCCGCAATGACAACACTATCTATCATCATCAATCAAATAATCAATCATTGGTTTATGACTTGACAAGGGTAAGACCTTGTTTGTTTTGCATCCTTTGAGCACACTGAGAACACTTGTTTATGCTTAGATTGAGTGGACACTCTAATCATCACACCATCACTATCATCATTCAAAACAATCCAAGCATCAAAACAATCAACCCAGCAACAACAAACATCACAACCAAAGCACATCAAGCCAACTATCAAAACAAATCTTATCAATCATCAGCATCAACACCAAAGCACATCAAGCTAGCCATCAAAACAAATCCAATCACTTCAGCAAATCAAAAGCAGCTCAATCCACCACAAATCATCCATCCTTCATCAAATCAATCTAATCAGCATTTCATCATCTTCCAATCATTCCAAGCAAAGATCTAAATGCAAGCCCATCTTTAATCCATACCAATCAAGTTAATCAATCAAACCAAGTTATCCAAACGCAATCCATGGTCTTGATCCTAGCCTTGTTGTAAGCCAAATCAATCAGTCAACCAATCAGCCAACCAACTCAGCAAACAACCTTGTGTTGATCTAGGGATATAGCTTTCCCCGTAATGACAACTCTCTCAACTATCATCAACAAAACAATCAGCAATTAATCTTTGGTTTACAGCTTGACAGGGGCAATACCTTGTTTGTTTTTGTATCATTTGCGCATGCTTTCTTGCTTGCTTGTATGTGTTATCATTTTATCTTGCATTTGTATCATATCGATATCATTTCCAGCTAATATTCATATCTTGTGTATGTTGGAATAGCTTTTTGCACTATCCTTTGCATCTGAGGTCATATCATACCTTTTGTGCATTAGGACTTCAATGCTCTAAGTTTTCTTCCTCATACATTAGACAAGGTTGTATTATGCTAGGGCACAAGACACATTGTCACCCTGGTCCTTATACCTTGGTGCATAACGTCTAGTGCTATATCAAACATCATGGTTGCTCACTTTCATTGCAGCATAACACATCATCCATTTCTTCTATCCATTCCCTTAGCTTTCTTTTGTAGCCAAGCCATTTTTTTTTGAGAGCATACCAGTGTTTGTCCAACCCAACTATCCTCTCGAGGGGGCATCACCAACCTATCCTTTCCATCATCATCAGCATCCCTATTAATTATCCATACCTTAACTTCTTTGAAATGATGTTACTCGACATAAAGCTTATCATCTCAAACATCATCTCAAAGAGGGGCAAAATGTAGACCCCCAAATTTGTCCCAACTTTGTCCATGTCCTACAACACCTTGTTAAAACATTATCTAAACATCATAAGCCATTTTTGTCCTAAATCTCGCTCTTAATCCCATTAATTAAATAAATTTTATTTATTTAATTAAAATCCCATCTTAATTCCATCCTCATCTTACTTAGCCAATTAATTAAATAAATTTTATTTATTTAATTAATTTCACATGCATAATCCCACTTTCCAATTAATTAAATAAATCTTATTTATTTAATTAATTTTCAACTCCTATCCCAACTAATTCAAATATTTTATTTGAATTAAGTCCTCCATATCTTATCCCATCCTATTCATTTATCCAATTAATTAAATAAATCTTATTTATTTAATTAATTTCTAACTCATATCCCAACTAATTCAAATATTTTATTTGAATTAAACACTTATCTTTCATCACATTCCAACACTTGTCTAGTCAATCATGTGTTGTGTTACAACTTTTATCTTTCACATGCACAACTAATGGGACCTAATTTTAGTATTTATCTACACAAGCACACCTAAGCCTCATCCTCCTTTGCCACATGTCATATGACTACAATTTCTTGATGTGCAAGGAAACCTAACTTAATCCTATCCATCCATTTCACCTAAAGCCCTAATTGATCCTAGCCATCCATTGGAACCAAGCCTTTCCTATAAATCAACCCCCTCACAAGCCATTAGCGGGCATTGAGCCTTAAGCACCCTTATTCTGTCAAATTTTCTAAAAGGGCATTGATCCTCAAGTATCCACATGCTGTTGAAATATCATTAGAGCCTTTGCATCCTTCATCTATCATTCATTCTGGCATCTTCATCTTAATGTTATGCTGCAGAAGTGAGCACCCAACATTCTTCCAACAATAATCCTTCAAAATCTTGCATGCTCATGCGAGGTGGAGAAGAGCAATGGAGATAAATCGAGCATAGCATGGAGATCGGTTTGCATTTATATTTGTTATTTTGATTTTCATATTGTCTTGTGCTTCATTGTGCATTGCTAGGGTTTTATCATTGCTGTTTATTCATTTGCCCTGATTTGCAATTTTACCCTAACTACATAGACATTTTAGCTATAAAATGCAATTGAAAATTTGAAAATATTGTATCATATGAAAGGAGAGATTTTGAACAAACTATCAAAATTTGATTTCAATTTGAGAGTTGAATAGCTGTATTTAGAGATTTTAGCTATAAAATACAATTGAAATTTTGAAATGACTGTATCATATGAAAGGAGAGATTTTGAACAAACTGTCAAAATTTATCTAGCATTCGGATGATATATAAATTTGGTTTTTATAAAATTCACTTATACTAATCTATGTCATTTTATTTTAAAGGCATTATTGAATAGATAATTGTCATGTAAAAAAATTACAAAAAACCATAACCAAACCTTTATCAATCCATCTCCATGGTTTCCCAAATCTAAATCAGAAAATAAAGGCTCTTGGAATGTTGTAGCAATAATGTCTAAGGCTGCAAATCAGGTATCTAATAGAAAATTCCATCTCATTTCAGCTTTAGGACCTCTCTCCCTTCATTTTTAATCATTTTTTGCTTCAAATGTATACCTGTACAACAAGTACAACTCAAAATCATGATGTTTCCATGGATGGAACAACAACATATCTCCATTCCATCAACTAATATTTTTCTCTAGCTAGATCATCCCTACAATCACAAGTTAAACAAAGCATCAAATTCTGCATTTTTTAAATCACAAATCATCAAAATATATTCATCTTCATACTTAGATTAGTCCTAGGCAACTAGAAGTCAATCCTATCTCCATTATTAAATTTGTTTGCCATAGGCAACTTCACCAAATTTAGGATTTCATCATGTTGCCCTGCATAAGAGATCCACCTCAAGGTAGTTTTCCAAGTCTAGTTATAGTCTTGCAGATGTTCATTATGATTCTAGGGTGGTATGATAGTCCATTGGTTTCTATGACATCATGATAGCATAGATGCATTTGAACATTCACCCTTCATGGATATATTGATAGTAAAATAGAGTTTTAAATTGTTCTTAAGGTTTGGGACAATCATAGTGATCAATAGTCTATGTGATTTCTCATTTTTCATTCATGACTGCCTTCCACCTTATGATAGTATCCTAACCTTCTTACCTCATTGTCTATCTTAAAAGTGGAATATTTAATCATTACCACAGGGTTATGTCTCTTTGATTATGAAGATAATGCAATTGAATCTCTAGAGTAGTCTTACATCTTAACAACAATTTCATTGTCCCTTTGTAGTTCATCATGTGAATGTGATAGTCTTCACATGTTTCCTTGATGGACTTTTGATAACAAGGGAAGATGACAATCTTATGATCAATGACTAATCCTAGAGAAATCATGATGTAACAACCCAACTGAACTCCTCATGAGAAGTCTATTATTGGTTTAAGGTTATCTTAAAGGTCCATAAAAATCTAGGAATTTAATAACAATTAATAGTCCTTAATGGTCATGACAACATTATACAAGATACTAAAGTTCATGCTAAGATGATGATTTCCTCTTTCCTATCAAATGGTAAGGATCAACACAATTGTTCCTATCATATCATGAGTGAAATAGGACCAATCAAGAAACCTAGTATTGCACATGGTGTGTAAATGATAATCTTCTTATAGTTTTTTTGGTATGTATAATGAAACCCACTTAGTTAGGGTTTGATGGATTGCCCTTTAGGCAATCAAATCCTTGTCTGTCAGAACTCCATTTAGATTAGGATCATGACATTCAATTCTAAAACCACACTGTAAGAAATGGATGCTTACAAATGAGTTTTGATTCACTCAAATCTTCACATACTCAAACACATATCCAACTTATGAATTCATGATTGATCCAATGCTCAAACCAATGCAAGCATGACTATTGTATTTGTTGACCAAGCTTATTGATAGTCATAAAGTTAGAGAAATTCATCCAAAACCATTACAAACTATTTCTAGCTTTGCAATATTAAATTTTGGATCTTCTAGAATGAGTACTTAACATCAAACCAATAGCCAACTCCATAGAAAAATTAACAAAATTGAAACCTTGGACCTAACATATGATGACAAACCTTGACAACAAATTCATTATGGTAGTCCTAATAGCCCTACTCCTATACTCTAACTGCTGTGACAATACAATTCTTGGCTAATGATATCTCTCTGAGTCCTTAAGATGCATCTTTTGATATGATAGTCCTTCATATTTACATTTAACCTTGATACCAAACACCCTATGATCAAACACCATAATGATAGTCGTAGATAACAAAATCAATTATAAGACATTCCTATTGAAAGGGTTGTGACAAGATGAATGAGAGGATAACTCATAAGAATAACATGACCTTGATAATATATGCATGCCAATCCTTTTTTACAAACCTCCAGATAGTCTTGAAACAAAGATACCCTTTTATGACCATGACTGTCCTAGTATTTGATTGAACCTAACATGATTGTCTATATAGTCTTATTGATCTTTCTTGTCCCCCTCACTATAAGTACTCATGATCCATGTACCCTTTGAAATTTATTTTAGCACTGGTAATATAGTCTGTATCTTTGACTTGCTACAGACTTAGACAATGGTAACAAAATAATAACCTCTCCCAAAGCCTTTATAATACATTGTGACCACATTTTAGACTTTATACATGAAGGTATACAATGAAATAATCTTGAAGGTTATCAAATGGGAAAATGGAAACTAGGACCACATTAGGAGTTATTAACTATAAGACTAAACATATGGCATAGACTCCAAAACTTCTTTCAAAAGATGAATACTATGAATAACATAAAGGGATTAGCCCTAAATGGGCATGATCCTCACCAACATGTATGAACGCTTGAGATATTAACTAAATGTGCACCTAATAAGAAAATGACATTTGATTCAACTTCTAAGGACAATATCTATCTATTATAATAAATGTACACCCTCAACTAGACTCAAATGATCAATATATATACACACCTAAAATCAATTATCTAAAAGTCCAAAGGTCACTAAGCTTATTATCACGAGAAGATAAACAATTTTCAAGATGACCTTATCAACAAAGAGTATCGAGACACAATTAGAATTCATACCATGGGATGAAACAAACCAGACCACCAAGATTTTTCATAAGATAAGAAACAAGTGATATAATCTAAAATATAGAGTTGTTAGAAAGGGTAAGCTCCCATAACAAGCCAAATGGTTCATTGAGTTGTAACTAGAAGACAAGGCTCCACACAGGTACATTTTTTACACTAAATACAATCATGACTATTGCTTCATAAGGATAGGAAACTAATCCATAAGGATTCACCAATAGTGGTAGACATGGTAATTCCAAGACCATTCTAATGGCAAGCAATACATGTGGAAACACTTTAGTAGTAAATACAATACACCAAAGCACTCCTATATGATTTGTGATAAAACAAAGACCAAACAACCATCTCCAACAAGTCTTACACATGCTCCAATAGTGGCATAGTGCACTCTATATAATATCAAACACTCTTTCAATAACCATACCTCATCCAAACATTCTATAGCTTCTACCATGGTTTACACATTGTCCAATACACTTCCAAGCCAAACTACAAGGTCCAATTCACATAGATTCTTATTGCATAATTTTGAGTATCAAGTTCTTTAAACTTTAGATAGTGTAGTTGATGCAACATATAGGTAGATAACTTAGTGATACACCTTTCTCAAGGGTACATGCCTTGTATGTAAAACAAACAACTAAAAAAAATTACATTTACTATTTAGTTCTATATCTTTCTTTGTATTTGCATTGTACGTATCACAAGCTATGACACATGCCTACAACTTCATCTAGATCCTCATCTAAATAGTTTTCCATGAAGAATCAAAATTTAGGCCTCGAATGAAAATCCCAACTTCAAATTGAAAATTACATAGTTCACTATAATAGCTCTTACATTTTGAAATTTGTATGCACATGTATATGTACATTTAATTTAAATATTTCAAGTGTAATTTCTTGAAACATGTATAATTTATCTAGTTTATTTATAATTTATAATTTATATATATAGATTCTTGATAATTAATTTTGTACTCAGGTTTGTATGTTTATATGTATATATGTAGGTTCATAGGTTTTATATATCACATCATGGATGATATTCACTTTGATGTTGAGGACTTCCTCAATGCACAAGATGAATAGGCACCATCTCCACCCCACCCCCACCTCCAGATACCCCACCTCCACCTCCACCTGGACCCCCACCTAGAACTGACCAGGCTTGCTTGCGAGCCATAATTAATGAAAATGTGGATTCCATACAAGAAAAATTGCATTCCATTCATAGTGAACAATTCATGCCACCTCTCATGGTACGTTTTGCAACTTTGATGTAAAACATTGTAGATTTTGTGAGGTCTATTGACTTAGACTTCAATGGATCTTAAAATCACAAAAGGTCATTTAGTGCAATATTTTAGACACCCCATCACAAATGAACCTATTCTTGCAAATAAGAAAAGAATATCAATCAGGTGGTGTAGACATGAAGGAATGTCTACCAATTTTTGGGACAGATGGTGGATGGTGTTTGATTATCTAGAACCTCATGCTAATTGTGAGGTTTCTTTATATTTTTTGAGAAAATCATATGTAGAGTTTGTTATGAATCAGAAACCCAACTATTTTGATTTTAGATCATTCCAGGTTATTGGTGGCAGCATGCCACAATAGAGGTTGGGGGCACAGGTTGATCCCCAATTACCCGTACCTATTCAGCCTCTTATTAACCCTCCTACTGCTATCATTCCTGCACCCTTCCAGCATCATGCGGTGGTATCCACACTAGGCACATTGAGTGCACTCTCAGGTAGCCTAGATGAGCAGACTTCTATGATGGTAGCTTGGGTTAGAGACCATGGAGGAGCTGATGGTGGAAGTGGTCCTATTACCACTCCACATGTGTTGATGCCTCATACATGTACAAGTTGCAATCAGTTGTGTTATGGACTTTATCAGGCAGCTGCACCCACTTCAGCTACACATGCAACATCTAATAATATGAGTGAATCATTTGTTGATTATCTATTTGCTGAGGATCATCCCACTGATCATTCAACACATGTATAGATAGGTTACACACATGTTGAATTTATAACAATTTTAAGCACGTGTTTTTAGTGAACATATAGATCAATTAAATTGTAATATTTTAACAATCAAATTGTTTAATGTAGATGATGGCAATAGGGACCATTGATAGATTTAATTTTTCATCGACACCTGTTCATCTTGGGCACCCATTTGGGGGATTTATATTTTACAAAAATTTATGTACTTGATTTTTATTTGTAATTCAATCTTGAACATGTACATTAAATATTTATGTTGGTTCAGGGTTCTTCCACATTGAATCCTCCATCTAAGGGTGTCTTGAATGTTCCTCCATGATTGGGCTTCTCATATGACCCTTTTGTATGTATATTGTTTTAAAAAACTATATATATACTTAGATTTTTCTATTTTGAATTCACTATATCTGAAAACATGCATGTACTATTTAATTTATATTAAAAATATGTCTATGTAGGTTGACACAACAATAAGGATGGGCATTGCAACACACTTGGATGATCCAAGTTTATATCAGGAGTCGACTACATTTTAGGTTTTTGAAAAATGTATCTATGTCTACGTGTAATATGTAGGTCTTTTAAATAGATTAAAACAAAAATTGGGTACCTACACAAGTGAATATATATATATATATATATATATATATATATATATATATATATATATATATATATATATATATATATATATATATATATATATATATATATATATATATATATATATATGTTTTAACCTAATTTGTACACATGTGCTAAGTTATAAATGACCTTGTAGGAGCTTGTCAGTGACATGTTTCATCCTATTCATGCCATTCCACCTACAACACATGTAGAGCATGAGGACAGAGGAGATGGGCAACCTGATACGGTATAATTTAAAATTTAGATTATATTTAAAGTCAATCAAAATATACATTGTGAACTTAAAATAAATTTTAATAGAATATATATGTTGACATGTGTTAAAAATTCTTTTTCTTTTATAGCTTGAGACATGTCATGTAGCTAAGCTTGTAGAGACAGGTCCTGGAATAGAGGATGCACAACAACCTCCTATGATATAATAATTTAAATATGATAAATTATAAATTAAATTGAATTAAATCATTTTTAAAATCGTCTTACATCTAATTTCAACTTTCTTTCTCTTGTACATGTAGATTGATTCAGAGCATGTAGAGATAGGTCCAGGTGCACCAGAGCATGCCTCTCAGCCTCACATGGTAATTTAATTTTATGATAAATTATAAATTAAATTGTCATTAAATCATTTTTAATCATCTTACATATGATTTCATCTAAAATTTCTCTTCTACAGAGTGATTTGGATCATCTGAGTAGTTCACATGGTGTGAAGAGGTCTCTTGATTATAGAGACAATATGAGTTAGGTTATTTCATGGGCTATATAATTTGACTATTTCATGGACTACATATATATTGTTTCTCATGGAATATATATATATTGTTTCATGGACTTTATATTTTGAACATGGGTTGTATTGTCATGGACTTTATATATTGTTTCATCCAGACTTTATTTCATTTCAATATTTTATGGTCTAGATACAAGTCTTTATTTATTTCTAGTATTTTATGTTTATAAACATTTAAATGAAATAAAATGACACTAGATATCTTATTCAATATCATTTTTATATTTAAATATATATAGAAATTGGGGTTCTAATAAAAAATAACAATTTAACTAATTACATCTTCTTATAATTGTCTATATCTACTTAGCTTCCAATGCCCTTTATAAATGGAATTTTTGATAGTAAGATTTTCACAAAGTGGTTTTAAATATTCTATAGTAATATGTCTCATCAAGGTTATGGGAAATTTTTTACTTCATTTATTGTTGTTGTCAATTCTTATATATCATGCCTTTAGAAATTAAATAATGAACATTATCAAAATTTTGTATTAATAGAACGAGCTAACTAATGTATAGATAAAAAGAGAAGTTGGATTTTATCTTAATATCATGTTGTTTTGGTTATGGAAATGTACCACATTTTTGATATTAAATAAGTAATGGTCAATATGAAAGACTTCCACTATTTTAACTAGTAATGTGTTTTACTTGTAAAAGTTCTTTATAAAGGGAAAAGACAGAGAGAAAGTAAGTAGGACCAAGAGGATATGTTTTTTCGATTGAATCATTCAATATAATAACAATGGTAATAGTAATAGGTGTCATATATGAACTAATGAAATGAGTTACTTCACTTTCTTGATTCTTGATATCAAAAAAATTGAAAGGAGAACTTTTTAATAGATTCACAAACATTTTACTAGAATGCAAGCTAGTCTTGGAATGTAATTTTAGAATGCTAGTGTGCGAGAAAAATTATTCTCCAATGATCTAACAATGTTTGACAGTGTATTAAGCACACAAAAGAATTTAAGATCAATATTATAACAATATAATATAAAGAAACTATTCGAATGTGTAATTAAGCCAAAGAATGTTGATAAATAATAAGGATGTACATAGTAAAGTAAGAGAAACAAATAGTGAATGCATGCTCAATTTTGAGCTTATACAAAGTTACAAGTCTATTTGAATCTTTTCAAACATAAGGATTGTAGTTCATAAACCTCTAAAAAATTGAAAATATGGTGAAATAACATGGTTTATGGACCTTAGTAAGCTAACAATTGCATGCATAGTGAATGTCAATCATCTATGTGGTTGTAGCAATGTGCTTCAATGGTTTTCAAGATTACTTAGGGCTGTCCAATTGGAAGGAGATTGGTGTCAGAGCTTTAGAAGTTTACAAGAAAGGTGGTACATTCATCAACAATGGTTTGGGGTTTGGAGATCACCAATACTAGAAGGGCAATGAAAAGGAAATTATTTTGAGACCATAGAGTGTCTAATTAGCAAGAAATATGTTGGAAATTAGAGATTCTAGCCAATCAAGGGAGAACATAGTCTCTTATGTAATTTACAAATGGAGCCTAGAGGCTCTCTAAGGTTTAGTCTAAGATAGACAACTACTTCAAGTAGTGAGGAAAATATATCCAAATGAGCTATTGAAAGATACTTGTAAGCCTTCTATGGGAATAGTTTTGAGAGTGATTTGTATTACTTTTAGCAATGTTGTGAATGTTAGAAAGGATGAACATTGAGTATGTGCTTGCATAATAGTTCAAGATGTATCTTGGTGATAGTCTAGAACATTATCATGATGAATGTAGTGTTGAATTCTATATATACTTGTTACAGGTTAGTTTCTAGATGAGTTGTAGTAGTTGAAAGTTATTTAGGATAAAGTATTACAAAGGCATAGTTTTGTCTCTTGTTGAAGTAACAATATGAATTTGTGTTGGGTGCATATAGTCTTCATTATGGCTCAAAATGTTTAGGGAAATGATTATGTGGTTACATTGTTGGGTTGTTCTTTTGCATTAGAGTCATGATAGTTCATTTTCCATTTTGGCAACTAATTATCCTTTCCTCCTAGCAAGTTGTTATGATTTGGATGGTGGTTGTTTAGGTTGTCTACGTGGGATGTGGGAGAAACCTATTATATAAAATAGTTCTTGGTGGTCACATGGATTATCATTGGCATCCAATATAACTATCTATCTTCCAAACAAGGGTAGTTGTTAGGGCAATAATGACTATGCTAAGTACTAGTTCATCTTCATTATTGAGCACAAAATAAATAAGAATTAAGGATAGAATGAAGATGATAGTGTAATGGTTGGATTGAGAGAGGACTCTAATACTAGTTTGAGGAGAATAAAGAGAGAGATATATGGTTATTGAAGCATAGGAGTAACATAACTGTGTAGGATACTATGGATTAACAACTTCAAATTGGCCATTTTTGGCATTAAACCTCTATGTAATAGTAGTAAAATTGTTATGGGATAGTAGTTGTATACCCTTCTTGGATTTTTTCACTTGATTGGCCTTTTCTCTAGAGGAACATTGGTGTTTTGTGATATGTGCTTTGTTTACATGTTTAATTTCCTTTATGTTATTCAAATAATCCATACTAGTATATGTTGATAGAATAATGGGGAAATGTATGGTGAGAGTAGAATGAGTAGAGATAGCTTAGGATTTCATTGTTGTTACAACACTATGGTTATTAACCTAAAGGTTTATCAATCAAGTGATATAAATTGGGTTTGAATAACTTGGGATTGTCATTTTATAAGCTTATTAGTTTATGTCTAACACAAGATCAAATGAAAATAGGATTCTAGTGCCTTTTGAGCCTAAGATAGAATCAAGGGATTGGATAAGAAGAGTGAGATATGAAAGAATGGAAATAGAAGAAGATGTAGAGGTAATATTTTTGGAATTATAAGCAAAAGTGGCTAGGATTGCCATGGTTGATGGAAAGTTAGATAGGATAGAAAGTATGACACTCACCCTAATAGCAAGAATGGATGAAAATAGGGTGCACCAAGATGGAGGTAAACATGAGGCCAAAAATGATATCTAATCATATGATGGAGAAATTAGTGTAGAGAAATTAAGCCAATGGTTGTCTTACATGGAAGTGTATTTCAGTTTGTACTAGGAAAATATATCCAAATGAGGAAAAGTAGTGCTCACTTACTATATTAATTCAATTGTTGACAGAAGAATAATATATTTTACACTTGTTAGTTAATCACTAGTCTATGTGTAAGCATTTATAAACACTAACTTAAGAAACCACTATGTTATATTTCATCCAAATCTTGTCTACGTTACTTTATATGTCATAATATTATGTCTTAAGGGGTCCTAATAGGTGGTGCAGGAGCACCAAGGAGATCATATATGTCTTGTTTTCATGTTTTTCTTCATGTTTGTCTTCATGTTGTTCATATTGTCTTGCTTCAATAAGGTCTTAGAAGACCATTCACTTGGTTGTAATAAGGACTATGTCCAAATTTCTTCATATTACTGTCATGTAGGAGGCAGTCATATTTGTAATCCTTTCTAAGGCATGTAGGAGGTAGTCATGAGTTCCATTCCTTGTCAAAGGCTTGTCATTCTTGGAAAAATAGTCTACACATCCCAAACAGGGATAATACATTTGTAATCACCTTACAAACCATGTCAAATGCTAAACAAAATAGGCAGTGATGGTTGAAGAACAATTGTAAACCTTCCCATCAATCCAAACTACCTTCCCATTCAATTATGTGGCCGAGCAGATGTTGTATAAGATCTTGCATACATGGAGGAGCATGAGAGAAGAAGTTTGAGGAGAAATAAACAAGAAAATCTCTATTCTATCCACTTTTTCTGTGTAACTTGTTGTTATGAGCCATACTTTGTTCTTGTACAGGCGAGTGGTGACCTTATGTTGTCATGGATTGAAGGTTATGTAAGTGACCTTTCAAATACATCTTGTTTGAGTTCTTGAAGCTTTCGTATTGCATAGATATTTGTATTCTTCTGAAAACTGGTTGATAACCTACCTTAGGGTTTTGACTGTAATTCATGCATTTTTCCTCCATCCCACTGATGTAGAACCACATAGATCAATGGGATGGACTATTGTGATGTTGTTTCAATGTATTTTGCAAGAGTTTTGGGTAGAGTAAAGGATTTGCTGCAGTTTATGTGAAAGACCCTAGCAAAACCATGTGCTAGGAGTGTGAAAAGAGCAACAACATAGGACCAATTAGTTGCAGTCCATTTTGGGACCCCAAAACCTAAAGAATCCTTAGTTTTTTCATGCCATAGAGGTGTCCAAATGATTGGTTTAGTTTTGTGAGTCTCTGAAAGGGTGGTTGCTTCACAAATTTGGCCTAATTGGGGCTCCAGATCATTAGGAGGGGTTATAGGTTGGACCATACTATCCAAAACAACCCATACCCATTTTTGAAATATGTCATGGGGAGTCCAAATGGGTATCTCTAGATTGTCTAAGATTTGAGTTAGCAGGCCTGAGTCAAAAGATATTGCTGACTGTCTCCGTTTGGAGGGCTACAAGGGATTTGGAGGCCTAAAGAAGGAAGTACCAAAACCAAGTTTGTTCTGCCTTTGTAAATGGTTTGGATGGGTCCCATGGCATGCAAAATCAGCCTTTAAATGATGATTTCAGAGCCACTAACTTCTGTTCCCACTTTTGCAAGTTGATCCTTGAATTTGGGTTTTTGAGTGTAATGAAAACCTTGTCTATTTGTGAAGACCTCTACCTATCCAAGTGCCTCTACATCATAGTGGTATCAGAGCCATAAAAGGTTCTATTATTGGTTGTGTAAGGCCTGGTATATGTCAGCAGAGGAGAGTGAAGGAGAGGATAGCAATGTGCCTCAAAGAGGATGACCACTGAGGTGGTTAAGAAGTTCAAGGAGATGGAAGAAAAGATTAAAAGTGGAGTCAAGGAAGCACTCCAAGAGAGTTGAAGGCATTGAGGATAGGGACGAGGATAGATGAGGGTTCTGATGAAGAAGAAGAAAAGGATGAGGAAGAAGAAGATCAAGAAGAGGTAGAGGTACCTGCAGATTAAAAACATTTCCTTGAAGCCATCAAGGCAATTGGCAAAGATTCTTCAGAGGCTCAGATGGAGATTCCCATGTTTAGTGGCAAGATGAATGCTGATGAAGTCATGAAGTGGATTGAGGCCCTAAACAACTTTTTTGAATACAAAGAATTTCCTGAGAACAAGAGGGTGAAGTTTGCAAAAACTAAACTCAAAGGTGTTGCCCTTACATGGTGGAATTACACCCAAGGTGAGAGGGTAAAGAATGGGAAGAGCATGATCTCTTCATGGAGCAGAATGTTGGAGAGGATCAAGTCCCAATTCCTTCCATCAAACTATGAGGTGCAGATCTACAAGAAGATGTAAAATCTCAAACAAAGAGATTTGGATGTGGCCATCTACACCAAGGAGTTTCACAAGTTCTCTGTTCATTGTGGATACATGGAGGATGAAAAAGGTAAAGTGGCGAGGTATCTAAATGGTTTGAGGTTTAATATCCAAGATGAAATCAATCTATTAACCCCTAAAACCATGGATAAATGCTTTCAAGTGGCATTAAGGACTGAAGAGAAGTTGAAGAGGAAAGGTGAGTAGCAAAATAGAGGAAGAGGTGGCAAAAATTTCAGAGGTAGGGACAGTTTTGGAGGCAGAAATCAGTCCCAAAAAAGTCAAGGGGAATCTAGTTCCCAAGAACAAAGTGGAGAATCAGGTTCTAGAGGAGGCTTTAGAGGAAGGAGTCCCAATGGAAGGGGTAGATTTGGTGGACCAGGGAGAGGTCCTAATGTCTTCACAGGAAGGTGCTACAATTACAACCAAGTGGGACACCCAACCTTCAAATGTCCTGAAAGGCAAGCCTCAAGCTCTCATGGAGGAGAGAGAAGGAACCAGTTGATCCAAGAGGAAGATTGCCAAAGTGTTAACTCTCCAATTGGAAGTGTAGCCCCAGTCCATGAAGGAGAAAGTTTGATGATGAGGAGAACCATGCTGAAGGTGCCTCAAACATAAGAACCCCCTCAAAGGAAGACATTGTTCAGGACAACATGCAAGGCCTATGGTAAGATTTGCAATGTAATTGTTGATTCAGGCTCAACTAAAAATTTGGTTTCTATTGAAATGGTAGACAAGTTGAAATTGAAAAGACTACCTCATGTTAGTCCTTATAAAGTATCATGGTTGAATAAGGGGCAACAAGCTTTGGTAGATGAATAATCATGGGTAGAATTTAAGATAGGAGAATATAAGGACAAGATTTTGTGTGATATAATTCCCATGGATGCTTTTCATTTGTTGTTAGGACATCCATGGCAATATGATGTTCAATCCCAACATGATGGTAAAACTAATTCTTTCATCATAACCAAGAATGGTACGAAGTATAGAATGGATCCATTGCCTGATGAGAATGTAGAAAAGAGTGTTGGGTCAAGTGTCATGATTGTGAATGGTAAAGAGTTTCTAGACACCCTTAAGGAGGAAGGAACCCAAGGGTATTCTCTAATTTTTAAGCCTAAAAACAGTCCTAATTTGCATGATCCTAGTAAGGAAGAGGTTCCTAAGGAGGTGTAACAATTGTTAGAGAGGTATAAGGGGATTATGGTAGAAGAAATGCCTAATGAGTTGCCACTTATTAGGGACATAAGCCATCAAATTGACTTCATACTAGGATCTACATTGCCAAACAAAGCAGCCTACAAGATGACACCTTCTCAAAATGAAGAGATTGCTAAGCAAGTGCAAGAATTGTTGGATAAGGGATTGGTAAGAAAGAGCCTTAGCCCATGTGTTGTCCCAACAGTCCTAGCCCCTAAAAAGGATGGTAAATGGAGGTTGTGTACAGATTCTAGAGCCATTAACAAGATTACTATAAGATATAGGTTCTCTATGCCAAGGATTGAGGACCTAATGGATTGGTTGGGAGGGGCTAGATACTTTTCTAAGATTGATCTTAAGAGTGGGTATCATCAAATTAGGATAAAGTAAGGGAATGAATGGAAGACAACATTCATAATAAATGAGGGTCTTTATGAGTGGTTGGTGATGCCATTTGGTCTATCTAATGCCCCAAGTACTTTTATGCATCTCATGAATGAAGTGTTGAAGGATTTCATTGGCAATTTTGTTGTGGTATACTTGGATGACATTCTTGTTTTCAGCAGGACTAAGGAAGAGCATTTGCAACATTTGGATCAGGTTTTGAAGAAGTTACATGATGAACAATTGATGATCAACATGGAAAAGAGTGTCTTTATGAAGGAAGAACTCACCTATCTTGGTTTTGTCATTTCCCAAGGTAGTTTGAAGATGGATCTAGCAAAGGTAGAGGCCATTTTGTCATGGCCAACTCTAAAAACAATAGGTGATGTAAAACGTTTTCATGGTTTGGCAACATTTTATAGGAAGTTCATAAGGGGTTTTAGTCATATTTATGCACCAATTTTGGATACCATCAAAGGGGGGCAGAAATGTAAGTTTTCTTGGACCAAGGTAGCCAATGATTCTTTTGAAATTCTAAAACAAAAAGTAGCACAATAGCCCATTCTTGTTTTGCCCAACTTTAACAAGTTGTTTGTAGTGGAATGTGATGCTAGTAACCTTGCTATAGGGGTTGTCCTAAGTCAATAAGGTAGGTTAGTTTCTTTCTTTAGTGAAAAATTGAATGATGCTAAGAGAAAGTACTCTACTTATGTTTTGGAATTATATGCAATGGTGCAAGCTTCGAAAAAATGGAGGCACTATCTTTTGCCTAAAGAATTTATTGTTTATACTGATAACCATACATTTAGTTTTCTGAATTCACAGGAGAAACTCAACCATAGGCATATGAAATGGGTTGAACAACTCCAAGCATATACTTTTTCAATCAAACACAAGAAGGGGCATGTAATGAAACAACTTGCACAATATCTGAATATAATAGTAAATATGCTGAAAATACTTTATAATAATATGCCACTTCGAGGGGGCAACCTCCTAATCCACTTCGAGGGGGATACCTCCAACAGTCTTCACTGAGAACACAATACTGAATATGATATGAAATGAGACTCACTACCCCTATATATACCTATTTATGCCTAGGATATCACCCAGGCCGACTTAGATAGACCTATAGAAGCCTTAGGCCGACCTAAACAACTAAATAACAATATAATAATGATAATATGACTTAATTAGGAGTTAAGATAGCCACAAGCTGACTATTCATAACCCTATGTACACCAATATTAAGGGCGTAGCATGCCCCCCTTCTTCAAAGAAGCATTGTCCTCAATGCTAACCAAGTGTGGATTCTTTTGAATGAACTCCTCATCCTCCCATGTGGCCTCTTCAACTAGTAAATTCTTCCATTGGATAAGATACTGAGTGAGGGTTCTATTCCTCAGCTTCTTTGTGCGAGTTTGAAGAATGACCTCTGGTTCCAAAATTATTCTTCCTTCTTCATCGAGTTCTGGTAGTACTGTTTGAGTAGGAATATTCTGCCCAATTACCTTCTTCAAACAAGAAACATGAAAAACTGGATGTATCTTTGTTGTTGGTGGCAACTCTAGCTTGTAGGCAACACTACCAATCTTTTGCATGATTTGGTATGGCCCATAATATCTTGGAGACAACTTATTAGTCTTTTTGTGTTGCTTCATTGAGATTTGTTTATAAGGCTGCAATCTCAAGAAGACCCAATCCCCAACTTCAAAATTTCTTTCACTACGATGTTGGTCTGCTTGTTGTTTCATTCGATTTTGTGCCATAGCTAAATTCTCCTTGAGTCCTGAAAGTACCTGTTGTTGATGATGCAAGTGGTCCTCTACTGCCTGAACTCTTGGTGACACCTTTAATGATGATGTGATGGAAGGAGGATGATATCCATAAAGTGCCAAAAATGGAGACATTTTTGATGAGCTATGAAAAGAAGTGTTATACCACCATTCTGCCAGTGGTAGCCAATCTACCCATTGAGATTGCTTTTCTGAAGTGAAACAACGTAGATATCCTTCCAAACATTTATTAACAACCTCAGTTTGCCCATCTGATTGAGGATGGTATGAAGAACTATGAGCCAATTGAGTACCCAAACATGAGAATAAATCTTTCCAAAAGTGACTAGTAAAGATAGGATCACGATCACTGACAATAACCTTAGGTGTACCATGTAGCTTTTGGATATTCTCCAAGAAAACTTTTGCCACTGCACTTGCTGTAAAAGGATGTGATAATGCAATGAAATGTGCATATTTAGTGAGGCGATCAACTACTACCATGATGACATTATGACCTTTAGATTTGGGAAGCCCTGTGATGAAGTCCATGGATACCTCTTCCCAACGCTGGCTAGGAATAGATAAGGGCTGCAAGAGACCTGGTGTCTTAATTGTCTCCCCCTTATTTCTTTGACAAACCAAACATTCAGCCACAAATTTTTGAACATCACCTTTTAACCCTTCCCAAAAAAAATCTTGCTTGACCCGATGATATGTCTTCAAAAATCCTGAATGACCACCAACTGGGGGCTCATGTAGCTCTGTGAGAATCTTGTGTTTAAGAGTAGAATTCTTGTAGAGATACAAACGCTCTTTATACCAAAGAATATCTCCCTTCAAACAAAACTTATCGGAACTACTAGGATCACTTTTTAATTGTTGGATGAGATTACTTGTTGCAACATCATTTTGCCATTCTGCTTTGGCTTCTTCCACCCAATTTGCTTGTAATATTGAAAGGGCACACAATAAGGCTTCATCTTTCTCATCCTTCCTAGAAAGTGCATCAGCCACAATATTTTCCTTCCCTTTCTTATATACAATCTCAAAGTCATATCCCAACATCTTAGTGACCCATTTTTGTTGCTCTTCAGAGGATAGTCTTTGTTCCAAAAAATATTTTAGGCTATCATGATCTATCTTAACCTTGAAGTGTCGACCCATTAAATAAGGCCTCCATTGTTTAACTGCGTGAAGGATTGCTAGCATTTCCTTCTCATAAATAGGTTTGAGCTGATTTTTACCCTTTAATTGACGACTCTCAAAAGCAATTGGTCGACCTTCTTGCATGAGAACTGCTCCTATCCCATTTCCAGAAGCATCACATTCCACAATGAATTCCTTGGTGAAGTCCGGAGTGGCAAGCACTGGAGTTGTACACATAGCCTCCTTCAATTGCTCAAATGCTACATTAGTAGACTCATTCCAATGAAAAGAATCCTTCTTCAAGAGAGTGGTGAGGGGTGCTGCTATACGACCATAATTCTTCACAAATCTTCTATAGTACCCTGTCAATCCCAAGAAACCCCTCAGTTTCTTAATGGTTTTTGGAATAGGCCATTCCATGATAGCCTTAATTTTGTTAGGGTCCACCTTTACTCCTTCATGTGAAACTATGTGTCCCAAATACTCCACCTCCTTAAGACCAAAAGCACACTTGGATGGCTTAGCATAGAGTTGATGATCTTTGAGTAATTGTAATGCTTGATCTACATGCTGCAAATGTTCTTCCCAAGTCTTGCTATAAATCAATATATCATCAAAGAACACTAACACAAACTTTCTCAAGAACTTCTTAAAAATGGAATTCATCAAACTTTGGAATGTAGATGGTGCATTGGTAAGGCCAAATGGCATCACCAAAAATTCATAATGACCCTCATGAGTTCGGAATGCTGTCTTACAAATATCTTCCTCCTTAATCCGAATTTGATGATAACCAGATCTAAGATCTAACTTGGTAAAATACATAGCTCCATTCAATTCATCTAGCAAATCATCAATGACTGGAATAGGAAACTTATCTTTAATGGTGTACATGTTGAGCACTCTATAATCTGGACACATGCGCCAAGTTTCATCCTTCTTACGCACCATCACCACAGGCGAGGAGTAAGCACTTTGGCTATGCCTGATAATTCCTGCCTCTAGCATCTCCTCAACAATTTTTTCTATCTCACTTTTTTGTATGTGTGGGTAGCTATAAGGCCTGATGTTTGGTGGTTGGCTCCCTGGAACTAGTTGTATGGCATGGTCATGATCCCTCTTAGGAGGAAGTCCTTTAGGCATATCTCCAAGAACCACTGAGTGACGATCAATTATTGCTTGTAAATCTGGATGAGTAGGAGCATTAGATTGAGAGACTTCTAATGAACATAGCTGGGCCACAAATCCATCTACTCCTTTCTTAAGCAACTTTTGCATTTGATGAGAGCTTACCATCTGTGGGGATTTTGCCTTCAACCCCCTTAGCTCCACTACCTTTCCTTCTGATTGAAATCTCATGAATAGTTCTTGGAAGTTCATCTCAATTGTTCCCAATGTAGTAAGCCATTGTACTCCCAAAACAATATCTGCTGCACCCATGGATATTGCATACATTGGGGTATCAAGTTGATAATCTCCCATGGATAATTTAATGCTATGACACTTCCCCGAACAACTAACTGTACCCCCATCTGCAATCAAAACCTGAAACTCTGGGGCTGGATATATAAAACAATTTAGACGAGTTGCCAACTTTTTGTTGATGAAATTATGAGTACTACCTGAGTCGATCAACACCGTTACTTTCTGCTTCTTTAAGAAACCCACTACCTTGAGAGTTTGTGGTGCACTGAAACCTGAGAGTGCATGACAAGAAATGATTGGCTGAGCATCATGTGATTCCTCACTTGACTCCCTATCCTCCTCTAATATGGGTTCCTCCTCTTCTTCCTCACTTGGACCTTCAATATAGAACAATTTCTTTTCACTACATTTATGTCCTCGACTGTATTTGCTATCACAATTGAAACACAACCCTTTTGCTCTTTTCTCCTCAATTTGCTGGGGAGTCAACCTAGTAGGTTGAGGAAGAGAAGGTGTTGAATATCCTTTCTCTCTTGTCATATTAACCCCTTACTTTCTAGGAATCAAATATTTCTCCTCTACCCTGCGTGCCAAGATAAAAGACTCATTTAATGAGCTAGGACTAAACATACATACCTCATGTTGAATGTAATCCTTGAGACCACCCAAGAATAAATCATTCAAGTTCTCTTCTGTAATTGTATCCACTCTTAATGATAGATTTTGGAATTTTTGAATATAATCCTTAACTGATCCTGTTTGTTGAAGTTTAGCAAGCTAGCTGAAGAAGTTGTCTGTCACACTATTGCTATATTGTGCTTGGAGTTCTTCTGTAAAAATTGACCTTGAGACGGTGAGACCCTTTTTTCTCCGATGAGTACAAAGCCAACGATACCAAATGAATTGATCTGGTTCTAGATATAGGGAAGCCATTGTGACCTTTTGTCCATATGGGATTTGATGTACTTCAAAAAAATTCTCCATTTGGTTAATCCATGTTAGAGGATCCTTACCATCGAACTTGCACATATCCACCTTAGGAAAGAAATTCCTAGATCCCATAGGAGTATTAAAATTTGTATCATTATTAGCTGACTTGAAGGTTTCACCTTGGTTGCTTGAGAACTCCTTTCTTGGTTCATTCATATAGGCGATGAACATGCTTCGTAGATCTGATATATCTCCTCTTAGGTCACACATATCCCTCTTAATTGAGGACACATCTTCTTTGACCTTACTCATTTCCTCATTGGGATTACTATCCTCTATTATTTCCTCATCCTTATCAGAGGATTTCCCCGGTGTGGCAGCATTCTTTTTGCCTCTTGTTGCAGGCCCCGTCATGATGGAAACCAATATTTTTGAAATAAATCACACAAATGAAATGTAAATTTTCTGAAATTTTTACTATAACTTAAAAAGGCCAAGATGCCACTTACCCAGAAAAAAATCCAAAAAATTAGCAAATTTGCTGCCTTGAGAGCGAATTTGTTGGAAACCCTAATTTTGCAATAACTCGCTTATTTTTGCTTCAATTCCTCTGAAATCTGGACTGTATCTTCTTTAATATGGTCTTCAAAAACCCTTTAAAAATATTTAAAAATTTCGCTAAAATTTGAAAGTTATGCTCTTCCCAAAATCGCCTCCAATGCTGAGAAAAAATCTTGCCTCTACAGTGCCAAGATCATGCTCTGATACCACTTGTAATGAAACAACTTGCACAATATCTGAATATAATAGTAAATATGCTGAAAATACTTTATAATAATATGCCACTTCAAGGGGGCAACCTCCTAATCCACTTCGAGGGGGATACCTCCAACAGTCTTCACTAAGAACACAATACTGAATATGATATGAAATGAGACTCACTACCCCTATATATACCTATTTATGCCTAGGATATCACCCAGGCCGACTTAGATAGACCTATAGAAGCCTTAGGCCGACCTAAACAACTAAATAACAATATAATAATGATAATATAACTTAATTAGGAGTTAAGATAGCCACAAGCCGACTATTCATAACCCTATGTACACCAATATTAAGGGCGTAGCAGGGCATGCCAACAAAGTGGCAGATGCATTGAGTAGAAGGGTATGTATGGTTCAAGAAATTTAGTTACAAAGTGTAGGGGTTGATGCTCTCAAACATATGTATCAGGATGATGAAGATTTCAAGGAGGTATATGAAGTTTGTTCACAGTTTTTAGGCTCTTATCATTTTGATTTTTCTAAGTTTTTGTTGCAATGGGGGTTGTTGTTCAAAGGCAGCCAATTATGTGTCCCTAGGTGTTCCATGAAGGAGAACATCATAAAGGAAAAACATTGTGGTGGACTAGTAGGTCACTTTTGGTTGGATAAATCATTGGATAAGGTGAAGAGGTTTTATTTTTGGCCTAAAATACAATCAGATATCAGAAAGTTTGTTGAATGTTGTAGTATATGTCAAAGGGCAAAGGGTACTTCATCTAATGCTAGTCTATATCAGCCACTTCCTATACCTAATAGGCCATGGGAAAGTATTAGCATGGATTTTGTTTTGGGTCTTCCTAGGACTCAAAGAGGTTTTGATAGCATATTTGTTGTGGTGGATAGATTCAGTAACATGACTCATTTCTTGCCATGTAAATGCACTAATGATGCTTCACACATTACTGGTTTGTTCTTCAAACAAAGTGTTAGAATCCATGGTTTGCCTCTTAACATTGTGAATGATAGAGATCCAAAGTTTGTAGGCCACTTTTGGCATACTTTGTGGAAGAAGTTGGGCACTCAGTTGTCATTCACTTTAGCCTATCACCCTCAGACTAATGGCCAAACTGAGGTAGTGAATAGGTCTTTGGGAAATCTCCTTAGATGTTTTACAAAGTAGCATGGAGAGGCATGGGATATGAACATCCCTCATGCTAAGTTTTTTTACAATGATTCCATTAATAGAAGTACAGGAAGGAGTCCATTTGAGGTTGTCTATGGTGTTCACCTAAGAGGTATTATTGAATTGAGAGATCTCCATGGATTGGAGAGGAAGAGTGTTCAAGGTGAAGACTTTGCATTGGCCATGAAGGACATCCATGATAATGTAAGAGAAACTCTTCAAAGGAACAATGAAAAGTACAAGGAAAAATCCAATGAGAGAAGGAGAGATGTACAATACAAGGTTGGGGATTTGGTCATGGCACATTTGAAGGAGAGACTTCCAAAAGGGCAGCCAACCAAACTCCTCGTGAAGAAGATAGGTCCATGATAGATTGTACACAAGTTTGGGTCCAATGCCTATGAGATTGAGCTTCCTCAAGGCTTGGCCATTTCTCCTATCTTTAATGTTTCAGACTTGTTTCCTTTCAAAGGTGATCATAATGCATATTCAGAAGTAGATATGACATCAGCAAGAGATGAAGAATGGGTTAAGAGTCTTCCACCTAATCAACCATTGAAGTCGGAATGCATTCTTGATACCAAGGTCATGAAAAAGTCTAGAAAGAAGACATACAAATAGTTCCTTGTCAAGTGGAGTGGCTTACCCATTGAAGATGCCACTTGGATGAGTGAAGAAGACATCTTGAAGCATGGTGTCACAGTTGCTGATCTGATTCCTCAAGAGACTTGAGTTTTTTTCACCCAGGGAGTATGGTGCAGGAGCACCAAGGAGATCATATATGTCTTGTTTTCATGTTTGTCTTCATGTTGTTCATGTTGTCTTGCTGCAATAAGGTCTTAGAAGACCATTCACTTGGTTGTAATAAGGACTATGTCCAAATTTCTTCATACTACTATCATGTATGAGGCAGTCATATTTGTAAGCCTTTCTAAGGAATGTAGGAGGTATTCATGAGTTCCACGCCTTGTCAAAGGCTTGTCATTCTTGGAAAAATAGTGTACACATCCCAAACAGGGATAATACATTTGTAATCACATTACAAACCATGTCAAATGCTAAACAAAATAGGTAGCGATGGTTGAAGAACAGTTGTAAAACTTCCCATTGATCCAAACTAGATTCCCATTCAATTATGTGGTCAAGTAGATGTTGTATAAGATCTTCCATACATGGAGGAGCATGAGAGAAGAAGTTTGAGGAGAAATAAACAAGAAAATCTCTATTTTGTCCACTTTTTCTGTGTAACTTGCTGTTCTAAGCCATACTTTGTTCCTGTACAGGTGAGTGGTGACCTTATGTTGTGATGGATTGAAGGTACTGTAAGTGACCTTTCAAATACATCTTGTTTGAGTTCTTGAAGCTTTCATATTGCATAGATATTCGTATTCTTCTGAAAACTGGTTGATAACCTACCTTAGGGTTGTGACTATAATTCATGCATTTTTCCTCCATCCCACTGATGTAGAACCACATAGATCAGTGGGATGGACTGTTGTGATGTTGTTTCAATGTATTTTGTAAGAGTTTTGGGCAGAGTAAAGGATTTGCTGTAGTTTATGTGAAAGACCCTAGCAAAACCATGTGCTAAGAGTGTGAAAAGAGCAACAACATAGGACCAATTAGTTGCAGTCCATTTTGGGACCCCAAAACCTAAATAATCCTTAGTTTTTTCATGCCATAGAGGTGTCCAAATGATTGGTTTAGTTCTATGAGTCTCTGAAAGGGTGGTTGCTTCACAAATTTGGCCTAATTGGGGCTCTAGGTCACTAGGAGGGGTTATAGGTTGGACCATACTGTCCAAAACAACCCATATCCATTTTGAAATATGTCATGGGGAGTCTAAATGGGTATCTCTATATTGTCTAAGATTTGAGTTAGCAGGCCTGAGTCAAAAGATATTACTGATTGTCTCTGTTTGGAGGGCTGCAAGGGATTTGGAGGCCTAAAGAAAGAAGTACCAAAACCAAGTTTGTTCTGCCTTTGCAAATGGTTTGGATGGGTCCCATGGCATGCCAAATTAGCCTTTCAATGATGATTTTAGAGCCAGTAATTGCTATTCCCACTTTTGCAAGTTGATCCTTGAATTTGGGTTTTTGAGTGTAGTGAAAACCTTGTCTATTTGTGAAGACCTCTACCTATCCAAGTGCCTCTACATCAATAGGACTTCTTAAGGGGATCAAAGAATTCAAATTACATGTCTCATGTTGGATCACAATTTATATAATTAAGTATTCTATACCAGTTAGGGTGACTTGACATCATAACAAATGATATAATTAAGTAGTAGAAATTAGGATGACTCATCATTTAACAATCACAAAAGTTATACAAATATCTTGTTAATGTTAATATAATTTATATCATAATATGATGTCTTAAGGGGTCCTAATATGATGTCTTAAGGGGATGTCTTAAGTTCTCAAAATTTGGTGGAGTTGCCCAAGGCAGCCAAATTTAACAATAATACATTCAAATTTAAAGTAAATTCAAAGTAGAAAAATATGCGCATTTAACAAATAAAACATATAGAATAATAATTTTGATATATAAAAGTGTAGAGTATAATTGTGTACATTGAAATGTGTAATAATGTAATTGTGTATCTACATATATGCCAACTAAAAATAATGTTTACAAAATGTGGCTATGCCATCTCAATAAAATCTGAAACTTGTGGGGAATGTAGCAGGTCTTCATGCCACCTGATATAAAAATAATACAAGCAATATCAATATATCATCAAAACATGTATTTTAATTTATATAAAACTATCTATATACACAACTTGTACCTATATTTACAAGTACCTCACACACGCACATATAGGTTTAATCTGCATCCTCTCAAGTTTTTGTTTCAAAGTATGTGATGAATTTGTGATAATGGCCTAAGGATATAAAAGGACAATTTAAATCAATTTCCACTAATAACACACAAGAAATATCAAAGCATGTATTTAATGTATTTAAAGGAACAATATAAAACTATTTAACTATATTTACCTGTATGTACTTATTCCATTGTACCATCTCCATCCTCTCTTTTTTCTAACACATCAATGATTGTCTCATGCTCTTCCATAGAAATTGTGTATAGCTCTTTATTTGCAGGATTTCCATGACACCTCTCTAGTTTTATATTTGTTGCCAACACCAAATGTGAGCAGTGTATAATATTTTTATGTGTTTCATAATCTTCAAATGCAGGAAAATCATTCTTCCTTATTAGGTATTTTTGTAGCCAAGTGCCAACAACCACCATCAAACTTATTGGATAATGATAGCCATCATCAAACAAATTCTCAAAATTTGCTTAAGGGGATGTCTTAAGGGGATCACCAAACCTGTTGGATAAGGAAATCCATCATCATCTTGTCGAGGTACTGTTAACTTATGTTTAGTCTCCACACAATGAGCCAACCAATATTCTGTTTCCTCTTCATTCTCCTCAGGTCCAACAATAGCATACGCATGTCCTGCAAACAAATTTTGATTCAATAACTTGCACATGTCCATAAAATTTCACCAATCTACATACATGCATTCATATGTACACATATAAATAAATAAAATCACTACAAAATAGTAATAAAGTGAAATAAAATGAAATAATTTAAATTAAATTACCTTCTTGTACAAGGTCTGAAACACAGTCATAATCGTCTGATCCAAACAGTTGATCATTGTAGAAAATTGTTGTTTCATATTGATCATGTGCTTGTACATGTGTCAACGGTCTTTGCTTCCACTCTTCAACCCATTCTGCATTCTCACATGCTTCCCAATCTCCTGAAATATAAAACTGACAAAAACATGCAATCTCCCTTGTCCAGATAGTCCATGTACTTGCATTCAAACTCCTAAATGAATGCCATTTAGTAGATCCCCTGATTATCTCGCAATCAAGTATAGGTAGAATGTTTTCTTCTTCAACCAACCAAAAGAATCGGTGAACTATAGAGTACTCACTTGATCCAGGTGTACATAATCTTGTATTGCACCAATCCACAATCCCACATGCATCTTTAAATTTTACTAGATCCTCAAATTTCAATTGTTGTCTAGCAAGAATTCTTTTAACACATGTACCAGCTCCATCATGTTCTCCTTTACCATGTCTAGCTTCAAAAAAATTCCACATATGTTGGACATTATGTTCCTTGTGAACCCTACTTAACCAATAGAACATTCGAGCATTCTTGAACTACCCTGTACAATTATCTAACCATATGAGATGTTCTATCATTTGGATTCCTCTTTCTCTTAAATTTGTATAAAATATATTAAAACAATATTGAACAAACTCTGACGATTGTAACCAATTGTCACTCAAATAGAAATAATACTCTCTCAAAACTTTTCTATCATCCTCTGTTATATCATCTGCATGTCTATAAACAATATGAACAAACATTGCCGCCTGCACTAAATTGTAATATTGTGATTGGATTTCCTCTTGCGGAGCTAGAGTATAGTTTTCCACAAAATCAACCATTGATAGTACAGTACCAATAGGAAATATTTTTTTACATGTACAAAACTGTCCATCAAGCTTGTTGAGAGTGCTTGACATATTTTGGTACAATCTTACTCTTAAATTCTGATATGAATGCATGTACACTAACCTATTCTGTAATTAAATCACAACGCTTTCCAATTTTTTCATATTTTAAAGAATATTCAACATTCTTAAATCTTTTAACATCCACTAATTATTGTCCAAAATCATTTTCAACACTTTCATGCATACAAACTCTTGAGAAAGAAAGATTGCCACAACTAGTGCATTGCCCATAAATACATGAACTTAAATAAAATAATTTCCTATTAAATCTTTCACAAAACAAACTTGATATAAACTCTTTTATTGTTTTAGGTGGCAGATTAATATCACATTCCTATATAATCATGTTAGTATGTAAAGTATAACGTATATATCAAAACACATCATAATAATAACGAAATTAAACATATGTTTTACAACAACAAGATATTTGTTGTTTATTAATCTTTACATACCATGGTTTGCATTTTTCAAAAGATCTTTGACTTATTGTAATATTACCAGGTAACACTAATTCACCACAAATTTTTTTATGAAATTCAGTTTTGCATTGTTTCTAATAGGTGTTTTGGATGGGGATCGCGAACTTTGGACCCCACTTTTAATTTTAAAACATCTCTAGCATTAGATGATACCCTAGTATTATCATGCCAATATGTTTTGATCAAAGATTTGATTTCAATATTTAGTTTCATGTTAGATCTCGGGAATCGACCACTAAAACTCCAACATTGGTTGATTGGATCATTTTCTATACTTTCTCTTCTTTTTGCTACTCTTACCAATGTTTTAGGATGTATTTTTTAGAATTCCACTAATATTTCTTACCATTCTTCTATTCAAAGTTGCTTTATTAACTATAGCAGTTTTTATAACTCGTCTTGCTGCATTCTTATCTTTAGATCAACTATTCTTTCCAATAGACTCAATGGCACTAACAACAGTAGACATAGTATGTTTTAGTGATTGATCTTTTCTTAGTTTAACAAAAATGTCTAACATTTTCATTACTTTTCTCATTTTCTACATTCTCATTAATTGCATCATTAGTTGACATTGAAATGATAGTTTTTTATGATAAAAAATTCTTTGTATAATCTATTGGCATGTGTTCTTATTTGTCTCCAAGAAATCTTACCAGGAAGATTATCCAAAACATCTCTTTCAATTTTAATTTTTTTTTCTCATTTTCAACATCACATCCTGGATTTTCATTTTCATTTTCAACTTCAATTCGTTTTCAACAACAAAACGGTTTTCCTTTTCATTTTCAACAACAAAATAGTTTTCATTTTCATTTTCAACAAGAAGATTTTCATTTTCATTTTCAACAACATTTTGTCTCAAATCTTGATCTCTACGAATATTATCGATCTCAACATTGTTATATCCAGCTTATTTTAAATCTCCTATCAACACCGTTTCCATTTCATTCAAAGGTGGATTTGAAGACATACCTAGATTTGTGCCTATTGAAACATTCTCCATAGCATTGAAAGGGGGATTTGAAGACATACTAGGAGTAGTTTGTATAATTGTATTAGTTTCCACATTCACCTCTTGCAAATTTACATCATCTACATCCATGGTCTCCTCAATGTTTTTATCTTCAATAGTTGTGGAATTCGATGCTTCAGCATTATTCATTGATCGAATCTTTATTCTTCTATCTCTTTGTCTTTTTGCCTCCTCTCTCTTTACTTCAATTTCTTCAGGGGTCAATAGCTTCCTATCTTTCCTCTTATTACGAGTTTGTGATCCCATGAATAAAAAATTTTGAAGTATGTACAAATGAATGTCAAAAACTTGAAAGCCTTCCTTCTTTATTCAAGTCCTTCAAACAAGTAGTAATTCAACAAAATTTCACTCAAACAATGTCTTAATGATGGCTCCTTTCAAAATTCAAACAAAATCCCAAGTTGATGGACCTGTAAAAGACAAAAGATGGTAGAGTCTTATTTAAAAAATGGTCAAATAGTAAATGGGATCCCGTTTACTAAATGGGATCTCATTACAGACGGGATCCCATTTATTAAACAGGATCCCCTTTTGTTCTGTACCGATAGAGTAAGAAATGGGATCCTGTTATTTAAAATTTAAATTTTGGGCTCAAGTTTTTCTTTGTAACCCAGTTCTGGAAAAACTTTGGGGACCCAAACCTAACCTCTGGACCTAGTTACCTGCAACTTGAAGGTCCTGTCAATGTCACAACAAAATAGTGATTTTAGGCATAATGTCTGATGGCCTTTTTTGTAGAATTTTTTGACGAAATTAAAACCCATTATAAATGAGACAATGTAGATTCCAAATATATAATTTTTTTTACAATTGGATTATTTTTTCTATTTTTCAATTAATTTATGATGAAACAGGTCCATGAACTTGAATTATTAGGGTTTTTTAGTATTTTAATAACTTTTTATTAAAATATTTTTTTATAAAAAAATATTGTATGAAAATGTACTTTAGACAATTCTTTTCAATTTAAAAAAAATTTAAAAATGTTAAGTTTAGGTCATCATATGTGTGACATACACGATGATTTTTTAAAACACCAAATTTGGCCAATAAAAATTTAACAAAAAAAAAATCAATAAAAATTACAGAAAAAAAAAAATGTGCTTCAATGAGTTACAAATATTTTCCCAAAAGGATTTAGAACAATATGATTATTTAGGTCAAAATATGGATGACGTACACATGCATGGTATAGTAAAAAAAAAATTGACTTTTAAACAGTGGTTTTTAGAAACACCTATTGAAAATCAATTTCTATCATCTGGGTATTAAAAAAATTACATATCTAGAAACTAGACTCCGAGTACTACATTTAATATTTAATAAAGTTTTTCAACATTCCACCTTTAAGTGCTTCAAATTTTTAGGTCAAATGTGATAAATTCTAAAAATCAGGGAAAACACTTCCACTTTCTGGCCAAAAAGTGGACTCAACTTCTTGCACACACCCTTTTGTTTAAATGCTCATCGATATGTATAAGGTATTTTAAATACCTTTGCATATATTTTATAAACTTTGCACATATTGGTAAACTTTGCATATACTTAGAATATTGCAAGTTGTAAACCAAAGCCAAGGTGGGCCTTGCTTTATATTTTGCAAATTTGAAACTACAGACAAATGTAAGGCACTATTAAAGTAATGTTTTATAAATTACTTCAATAGATGTCAAGTAAATGCAGAAAATAAATAGCAAGTGCAAAACACTCAATAAGGCAAGTCCAGTTCACTTGCCTTCTTTTTTGCTTAAGTTCCCATTATGCAAAATGGAAAGGAGTGAACTGAAACTTCTATTTCTAATTTTTAGTCAGTTCTGAGTGTTTAGTGTCCTTTTGGGTAGGTTCACTCGGTAGGGAAACTTCCCACCTATTTTCACTCAGTTTGGGTTAGTTCTAGATACTCTTTTTGTGGCTTTTTCCTTTTTCTCAAAAATGAAACTTTGGTTTCTTTTTTGGGTGGACAGCTAGCTGAGTTTCTTTCCCTTTCACTTTTAGAAAGTCTTTTTGGCTATATATATGGGGGAAAAACTTGGTCTTGGAGGAGATTATGGAGTTCAAATTTGCTTCTTCCTCTCTTGATCATTGGCAAAGAGTTTTGTAAGCTTTAATTTGTAACTCACATTTTCATGTAGCTCCTTTCAGATCAATAAAAGTAGTAGAGCATTCTTATCTCATAGTTTTTGTCTCATTTTACAGTAATGATTTGTTGTTTCATTGTGATTCTAAGTGTCGAATCCTTTTTATGTCTCATTATTGCAAATTTGTGTGTAGAAGTTTCATGTGATGCAGGTTGTGTGTTGTGTTTAATTTTAGGCCTTCATACAAATCACTTTTGTGCTGCATGTTTTATATGAGATTGTGAGAGTTGATGTTTTGAGAGCTGATTGTACATTGAATTAGTGAATAAGTTAAAGTTTTGGTGCATCACCCTAAGATTTTAGGATTTTTATTTTCAAGTATCCTTCTATCCCTTATCTTAGAAAAATCATTAGATTTAAGTGATCTACCACGGGAACCAACCCTCTCTGGAGATTCATCCTCATTATAAGTCACCCACATCTTGAGGATGTTTCCATGTTACACATGATAGTTGGGTCTAACTCAACTAAGGTGCAATCCTTGTTGATAACAATAAGTAAGATCAAAATTAAATAAAGTTACACATTAACATAAGTTTGTTTTGTTCATCCTATAAGAGAATCAAAATTTAAACTTTTCTTGCACAGTTATACACTACTATAGCAACACCACATGATCATCTATTTGCAATGATAAATAAATTCTTTCTTAACTCTAGTACCCTACACAGGTAACAGTCCTACAACTCAATATAATAATTAGTTTCACAAGTCAATAAATAACATATTAGATATCAATACATGAACCTAAAGGCCCTAAGGGGCTGACCTAATGCCTCATGGGATCATCCATGATGGCGTTGCCTACATATATGCAGTGCAGAGGCTTCATAGTTCGGGGACTTAAACTTGCAATCATAAGATTAACTTAGATACAATAACTCATAATACAAAAATGCAAGAATATAAAATGCATTCATAACACAGGAAATTACACATCCAATGATGCATACTCAAAACCAAAACTGACTGATGCAAGAAGATATACATCATACATTCATCCATATTACATTCTAGAATCTAGTAATACTGAACACTCATTTAATCTATAAGAAAAGTTTTTTTTTTAAACAAACATTAAGATAATCTCTAGTCAGTTAGAAATCACAATTCCATTTCTCTAAGATGTTAACTCCATTATCTATTCAAAGACTTTCATAAGGTTTTGCCTAAATATACTTAATTATTAATGTTGTTCATGCAAGGATAGTGTCAACAACTGGACAAATCAAGAGTATCTTCTTAGGCCAAAAATAAATAGGATTGATTTTCTTTGAAATCTGGCCAACTACCATTTCATGAATACTAATAAGTCATTAGAACACTTTACACCCTATGACAACTTCTTATCCAAAGAAATTTGAAGATCAAAAGGCTGATCTAAACATAATACCATAGACTTATCATTCAAATCATTCCCATAATCTTAATATTTTAATTAAGTAGATATCATTAATTTAAACAATTAGATTCCTTAACTCCCTACATATATCCTTCATCAAGCTGCACTATCATCACAAATTAGACACTAATTTTATGAACACCAAGACCCTATAGATGCAGTGAAAGCAAAATATATGAATTTAACATTCGATCAATCCTCACAAAGATCTTGCTACACTATCAATGGTATCTCCTCAAGATAAAATCCTCATCTAGAAAAATCATTCATACGAGTTTTGTAAACATAACACATAACTAAAAAGTTTTGTAAACATAATTAAAAAGTTTGGTAAACATAACTAAAAAGTTTTGGTAAACATAATTAAAAAGTTTTGTAAACATAACACATTCTGCAATCTTCATCATAATGAACAAGTATTGACGAGGCTCTCTATTTCTACGCCGCTCGTGTAATGAACAGGTTGAAGCAGGAAAGATGCTCAATGTATTGTTCACTATAATAAGTATCAGTGGTGGCAATGATGTCCTTCATGGCAAACTCCAAAGAAAACATTCCTTCCAACTGTATATGTGTGTTGTCCACCACCATCGATTCATCATTCACCAGGCTGAGGGCTCAAGGCAGTAACTGGGCAAATTCATCCTTCCATACATTTTGCTCTTTGAGATCACCTGTATCATTGAAGAAAGAAGGAAAAGACATATCCAATGGCTGATCAAATTTGTCAATCTCCTCTGTAAGCATGATATGAAATCGATTGTGCATATCAACTAATTCTTCACAAGTCTTAAGTATTTGACCATCAACATTTTCTCTAGCCATTAACTCTTCCTTCTTTTCCATTATTCTATGTTGTAATCTATTGCATTTTTGGAGAGCAGCATGAGTTTTAGTATAAGTTACCCATAATTTGTCAGCTTTTGTAAGTACCTTTTCAAACCTTTTCTTTATCAATTCTGAAACAATCTAAAACTTAACAGCCTTCATTTCTTCACCTAATTTGTCATACTTCTTCTGAATCTTTTCAGCTTTATGTTTCTAGTATGCAGTCTTAGTCCTTTCTTTTAGTAGCCTAGTGTCACTATCCAACATAGGTGGGTAATAGCCTAAAGATGGCAATTTATCCTTGTACCTAGCTATTTCATGCCTTAAATTTTCATTTTTAGAAGAATATTTTTTATTGTCCTTCACCAACTTTTCAATTTGAGCTTTAGTAAACTTAGCAATATTAATGTTTAGGTCAGAAGTCTCAGTTGGATCAATATCTCCCACTCTATGTACATGAAGATGACCAAAGACCTTGTCTGGGTCATTAATAATTGTTGGCCTCTTCTCTGGTGGATATAGAGCCTAGATCAGAAGAGCCGCATTGTAAGGATTATATCCTAACCCTGTGTAGATTTTATCCATTGCCTCTATTCTCAACTTCAAAGTTTTATTCCGACTCTTCCTAAAGCTATCAAATACAATTGCAGAACTTATATCCCAGCCTAGGTAGATCATAACACCATCTTCTTGTAGCAATTCCTACCCCTTCTCAAGAGTAATACTTTTCATTTATTTATCCACTTCCTCCTATAATTCCTTTAGGGATTTTGCTTCTTTCTCAGGAGTAATTTATTTAATCTTTTCTCTTATTAGTTTTCCTTTATATTCATAAAAAAATTATCTAAATTGTGGAGAATTAACAAAAGAATCATCAGAAATAAATTTCTGGCATGCAAGATACCTAATATCATCAGAAAGCTGATCTGAGGATTCTAGCTTAACCACATTTCTTTTTGGTGGGGGCTCATATTTCTCAAAAACAGGTTTAGCTATTTTCACACATTCAACTTCTCCTTCAATTTCTTCATCACTAGCCATAGATGTATCAATAGAGAAACTAACCTCTAGAGTGGGCTGTGGAGAGGTATGGTAGAGTGGAACTATGTTCTCAACCTATATCCCTATAACATCCTCTACTAGGAGAGCATTTTTTCTTCTTTTGAACACTGAAGGTGGCACATCCCTAGTCAGTTCATTCTCATGAAAAGTAATTTATCCAATCTTTCCAAAGGATCCATAACCTCATAGAAAGCACCTGTGTATAACAAATCATTTTTCATTCTCCAAGCCTCAGTCATCATCACTTTATTGTATATATATCTTTTCCTTGTTGCTTGGTGTTCATCAACATTCCTAATTAGGTCATCATCTATAAAGAACACATGTTGATACCCTTTCAACTTTTGTTTCAGTTTGACATTATTGATAAATTGTTCAAGATCAAATCCCTTTCTCTCATATCCCTTTGGCAAATTATAATGTTCTAACTTATTATCAATAAGGTCATATCCTTTATTAGAAACAACAAAAAAATCACCAAAGCAAAGTGTACTAGGCATGAGTGACTATTTGTTATAGCATTTGAGATGCATAAAATCTGAATAAGCTAGCTGCCTGACAATTTCCAAGTATGATATTCTATTTGGAATAGTTTTTGGCAAAAGACAGGGGGTTCCTTCAAAACCATTCACCTGAATCTTAGTACAATCATTATAAGCATACCAGTCTCCCCAGTTATTCCCTCTATGATCTTTGTCCTTAGGTCAGAGAAACTTATGTATTTCTAGCGACAAATTATAATCACAAGGGTGACCAAGAAGCTTGTAAAGTGTTTTTACAAAATATTTTTCAAAATATAAATAGTGTGACCTAACACATCTGCTATCCCATATTATAGTCCACATTTGAACATGCCTAATGTTTCTATTATCATCCATATCCTTTATCCTCATATGATCACTCCATATTCCCATGGTTTGACTTTCAGGTAGGATGAGATGCATGAACAATGAATAATGTTTGAAATGGATAGATTGACTATTATTTTTGATAGAAGTGAGGTCATTATTGAGATTATTTGCTAGATACTGAGCATAATCAAATGGTCTAGTATCTAGGTTTTGTATATCAGCTCTCAAAACCATTGGAGCTGTGAACATGAGTGCAAGAGCATCCAAACCTAGTACTTGACAAATAGAGTACTAAGTACATTAAAAATATTCTTCAAATAACTCCACATAGAATGCGAGCTTTCATCATCTAAGAATACTTTAAGTTGGTTCCCTTAAGCTCGTGGTATATATGCAAAGGCAACCTCCATCTCATATAACTAATATCTATGTTGTGATACTCTCCTAAAAGGTCTCTAATTCTGAATTTCATATTCATGCTTGTGTCCAATTGAAAAACTGTAGAAATATAACTCTTCATGATAGGAACAAAGGAAGACCCATCTGCAAGATAAATCATATGTGTGTGTGGGTCATACCTTTTTTCAAGCACCCTAATCAATTCCACATTAATAAATACATTGGGTACAACTAATTTCTCGAAATTTAGTCTCCACTGGTTGGGCACACGCTGGTGCCTATACATTTTTCTATAATGATATATGAATAGGTCATAACCCCTGATTAGAGTCCATGTGTCACCCAAACTCTTCTGTTTGTCCTCTAATTTTTCAGCCCTGGGGTTCAATTGTACACTTCTTCTAGACCTCAGTCCAGAGCCAGGGCATTAATCAATCAAGTCTTGATTTGCATGTTGGGTTTCTATTTTTTGCCTTTTGGCCGTAGGCATTTCAGATGTGCCTTCCATAATATCAATTGCAGAATGAACCACACCCTAAATTTTATTTGCTATTTTAACTAGTTTAGATGCTAGAAAAACTAATTTAGGTTTAGGCACTTACTTGAAATGGTGATTTCTTCTCAGGTTTCTGTCTCCAATTAGTGCTATAGTTCTCTGCCTCTTCAGGATGCTCAAGGATTTTCAAAACCAACTAAAATCAGGATTTGGTTGATAATTCATTCATATTTGGTTCATAAATGTTACTCAATGTGAGCTTTTCTACCATAAAAAATGTCATTAATGTATTTGAACATCAACCATCGATTAACCTGTCATCACCATTGATTTATCTCTTCAAAAATATTTGTGTCATTATGTCATATCAATATGGCGGGTAAGGGTCTTCGCTGTATCAAAGGGACCAATATTCTGTCTCACTGATATTCATCTTTCTCATCGATGAAATCCTTAAGTCCTTATGTCTTTGTTACATTGAAGGGACTTGAAATTACTCCATCTAATATCATGAAGTCCCTTCGACCTTTCCATCGGGGAAATCTTATAATTGTCTCTTCAAATTTTCATTGTTGCTTCAATGCATCTAGAGGCCCACTTTATATTAAATCATATCCTTTGGCCAATGTAATAGTTACCTTTTGTATTATTAGATTGGGGGGACTTTAAACAACTCTCATCGATATGATCCAGTATCTTCAATGAGCTTTATGATCATCAATACAAATCTCTTTATCAAAGGGACTTCAAAACACCTCCTTCCGATACAACGTAGTCTCCTCAATGTACTTCATGTTATTAAATGTGGATCCTTCTATTGAAGGGACCTTAAAACTTATTATCCCGATATGTTATATTCCCCTTGATGATTTTCTTTTATACAAATTATTTTGTTGAAGAGACTTTAGAATAACTCTTACCGATATGGCATGGTGTCTTCGATGATGTTTGTTTTATCGGGGAGACTTGAAAGTAGCTCCCATCGATACGGTGTAGTCTCTTCAACGATGATTACAATCTATCATGTAGATTATTCTATCGGAGGGACTTTGCAGTATCTCCTACCGATATAGTGTAGTGTCTTCGAACATGCTTCTTCATGCAAATTTCTTTATCGGAGGGACTTCAAAATGACTGTCACTAATATGGTATAGTCTCCCCAATATAGGTTATTTCCTATTAGGACCTGATAGAAAATATGAGCTTAATAAGAGGATGACTAGGGGAGAACAGAATGTGATGCTTAAAGTTGCAGATTTATATGACGGACTGAGTGATAGGCTACATAAAGGAATCGTAGTAAAATACTATTGGTCATTGACTTAGGGTTAGGGTTTTAAAAGAAACAAGTCAACTCTATGTTGTGATTAACTCATGCTCATACTCCTCCAGAACCTGGAGTCAAGGGTAAAAGCCCTAGTTGTAACAGACCCGCGATCTAAAAAGTAGTCAATTTATATTACCAAATTTGGTAATTTAGGAGTTGCATTTTCAATCCAAAGAAGACAACTAGTGGACATATTGGTAATCACTATTTGTATCATAGAATGCATAGCAACAAAGAAGCAAAATTGAAATTGATCATGGTGGAAAGGCTCAAAAGAATTTTGAACTTATAAACCCTGAAGTATGACTAAGCCAGAGAAAATAGTAGACAGGGGGAGCAACACTACAAGTTGATGAGGATATTTAAGTCATGGGTTAATTGACTAGCACCTTTGCCATTGATGTCAAAGGGGGAGAATTGAAGTAATAAAACATAGCATGATCTAGAACAACATGACAATACTAAAGTTAGGGGGATCATAATAGTAAGGGGGAGCATGATAGGGAATTATACTTGTCTTTTCACTCAAATTGTTTAATAGTATAGGTTAAATATTTTGTTCACCTAACGTTAAGATATCTATATGTATTATTAAATCATAGATGTTCATTATTGTTTCCTTCGCACAAGCATATTCAATGCATGTTGAGGCTAGAAGTTGTATTACAAACTAAAGCTATCCAAATATCAGAGAAATGAATACAATTTATTGCCAAGATTTTAAGGAGTTGTTTACTTTCACAGGTATCTTGTTGCATTATTTGATACCTTTAGACCTTGCTTGCTTCTTTTCATATCTAGCAATTCTAGAGAAGTTAGAAAAGTCTAGCATCTAGAAAACATATAGGACATACAAGAAATTATATTCTAACTAAACAAAATTAATTTCAACCAAAGTAAGAAAACTAAGAAGAATGATTGAACCTAACTTTAAATGCACTTCAAATCAGCATTGAACATCTCAAGTTTTGTCTATAATGTACTAGCAAAATAATGATGATTACATTCAAAAATACATATCAGTAAAACAATAGTGAATAAGCACACTTATACTCAGATCTTTATTACATTCAATAATAAACTACACCATACATATAACTAAAGTTTAGGTGACAAGCTGGTGCAGTCACAGTTAGGAGGGTCCTCAAGGAGAACAGTCCAGACCATTCAGCTCAAGTAAACACAACGGAAACAACTCAAAGATATGAAACAAATGTAGATTTAGTCATTCAATATATCATAGAATTCAAATACAAATTGGCCGACAACATGTAGGCTTACAATTAGGGCTCACAGGCTTGATTATAGAATTGCAGAGTATGCACAAGATATAGCTTTTAATCTCCTTCACAAGAATTACAAACTATCAGCTATCTCTATGAATTTCACTTTATTTCCTTGGCATCTATTACATCAATATATATCATCTCCAGTACAAAAGGTTCCTCTACGTCATCCAAGGAAGATCACAAACTCTAATGAAGAGCTGTAATGTGTGTACATGGATAGGTCAGACCTAATTAAATAGAACTCCTTTACAAATGAATAGAATTGCATATGGATCTTAGGGAAGGTCAGCCATGAACCAAACAACATTGAATGATGTGTAATTTAGCCCCACAAGTTGTGAAATGCTCTGCATGTCTTCTCCTTTAGCTAATTATATGAGACTGTTAGGATACTCTGTTATGAGAAGACAGTTGATCTTCTGATAGAGATATCTTTCTGGTACCTCATCCAAATGATCTAAATTTTAGATATGATGTGCATGAATGAATCAAGATACTAAATCTAGCTCTGCAGGGTCTGAAATGCAACTGCAATGGAATGTGGACCAAAATACAGAAACTGCTACTGACTAAACTACCTAAATTGAACTGGAAAATGAAAAGAAACAAACTGAAATACAAATGTTTTTGGTTGATGCAAGATTGCTCTTGAACCAGGGATGCTCCTACATCAGACATTTGAGGTTATTGAAAAAGTGAGTCCCTCACTTTGTTGAGGCTAGAGGAAAACCAATATGGTGCACCTCAGCTTGAGAGATCCAAGATGAGTCTTCTTCTAGTTTTCCTTTCCACTTCACAATGTATTCTTTGTATTGTCTTCCTCTAGTGCTAGGTCCAACTCTTCTATCCAAAATATCTTCAATCCACTCAGTACCTATTGGGGTAACTACTTCTTAAAATCTTCTTCAACACTGCCACTGAACTCTACTTCATGATACTAATATAGGTCTGCAATGTTAAAAATAGGTGATATACCCAATGTCTCTGGTAAGTCTACTTCATAGGAATTTTTTGAATCAAACTTTCTAAGTATCCTACAAGGTCCAAACTTCTTCATCTTCAACTTGTTATATGACACAATTGGAAATCTTTCTTTCCTCAAGTACACCATCACTTCATCTCCAACTACAAATTCTTTGTGCCTCTTTTTCTCATCTTCTATCTCCTTATTCTTGTTGTTCATGTCCTCCAAATGCTTCTTCACCTGATAATGCACTATCTCCATATGTCCTACAAATTCTTCTACTTTTGTACTCTCTTCTCTTCCATACTGAGATCTCTCAACTCTCTCACTCCTCTAGGGTTTACTCTGGTAACAATCTCAAAAGGTGTTCTTTTGGTACTCCTATTCACTAAATTATTATATGCAAACTCTTCTTGTGAAATAATCAAATCCCAACTTCATGCCTTCTCTCCAACGAAGCATCTCAACAAGTTTCCCAAGCTCCTATTCACTACCTCTATCTATCTATAGTATGTGCATGAAATGTTGAACTAAACTTTAAATCTGTCTTCATCTTCTTCCAAAGTATCTTCCAAAAGTATCCAAGAAATCTTGTGTCTCTATATAAAATTATGCTCTTAGGTAATCCATGCAATCTCACAATCTCCTTGAAAAATAGATCAACTACATGAACTGCATCAGTTGTCTTCTTACAAGGTATGAAATGTGCCATCTTCAAAAATTTGTCCACCACTACAAATATTGAATCATGTCCTCTTTGTGTCTTTGGCAATCCCATTACAAAATCCATACTTATGTATTCCTAAGGTCTCTCTGGTACTGTCAAAGGTTTATACAATCCAGTATTCTGACTACTTCCTTTTGCAACTTGGAAAACTCTACAACTCTACACAAATTTCCTAACATCCTTATGTATCTGAGGCCAAAAGTGTAGGATACCCAACTAGTCCTATGAAAATTTTTCCTTACTTAAACAATTTTACTTGCTATCAATTCATCAACTTCCTCAACAACATAAAGATATACATCAAAGATAATTACTTGAAGGAATCAATCTTAGAGTTGAGTACTTGTCCTGTTACTTGTTTCAATCAACTTGCAATGTCTTATTACATGGATAATGCTTTCAATAGCATGAAGTTGCAACTTATTCAATGGATATACAAAAGAAAGGCCTTGAAGCCTTGATGTTTACAATAGCGTCTACACTAGATCAACTCAATCAAACTCAATTATGTCAACTGAATGTCAACACCTCACAATATCACAAGGGAGCATCACCTTGCTTGTTGAAGGAGCATCACCCCAACCTTGAAACTTGCAGGTCTCAAGATTACAAGCTCAATAGCTTTGCAAAGAGAATTTTTGTCAAATGAACAGATGCCAAATGAATGAGAGAGCTCCTCCTTTTATAGGCCTTCCAAAGGCAATGAAGGCACGTTTTTTAATGCACAAAGAGGAACCAAGGCACATTTCCCAAGAAGCATATCCAAGGGAATATCCCATCTGATGACTCATTCTGAGTTGGCAAGCTTATCCAGAGACCTTGACACAGATCCCAAAGACATTATGTGGACCAATGAGAGCTCAAGTAGTTACAACTACCTTATCTCCTACCTAGGCGCTATAATTGCAAAGTCCTCAATGCTAGGCGCCAACTGAAGGTTGGAAGGAGGAGAGTTTGACATCCAACTTACTAAGGTGCAATTCCAGTGATCTCTTGACTTGGGCACTAGATTTAGGTTTCTGCAAAGGTTTTGGCGCATGGGGAAGGATGTGACCTTTCCTTGCAAACATTTTACCTCAAGCCATATCTAAGTTAAAAATACCAACTTCTGCCAAGCACCCTTCACATTGAGTGAATTGAAAGGTGTTTTCATGGTTAGGCACATCATGGTATCTATGGAAAGGTGAATTGGTGCCCCCCCTCTTGAATGGTTCATCTCCATGCAAGTGTTCAAGAACATCATTCTATTCATGAGGTGCATTTTGAGATGAAATGACATGAGTTTGGTGCCAGTCTTGAATTAATAAAACACTTGTCTTATCAATGATTATCTTCTTATCCTCTGATGGAGCGCCTTGTTCCAACTTTGGTCTCGGGGATTGGCAACTTCCTTAGGTGCATGTTTGGAGTAATGTCAACTGGCAACAACGCCTATTACCACAATTCATACTTGCAATCAAACTCTTGAAGCTCTTTTACCCTAGCGCCTAACATTCTGGAGGTGAAATCCATCTTAGTCTAAGTCTTCAAGGTGCTTGCAATTCTAGGCACCAAAATAGGGTCATGGAGAAGCAGAACCACGCTTTAAGAAGATGACTGAACCCTAGGCACCAAATTGAGGTTGCAAGAGCATAGATATGCGCCAAACAGAGTTTGATACTCAAATCATTAACATTATTTAAATGAAATCCTTTTTGACTCTAGGTGCCATTTGGAGGTGTCAACTGCAAATGGAATGAGCACCTTACATAGATTTGCTTTTGGGATGCCAAAATTGAGGAATTTTGCACCTAGGTGAGAAGTTGTCCATTTCAACTTTGATGATTCATCCAAGTAACTTTCCTTAGCTTCAAAGCCTTCAATCTATCACTCATCCAGGCTAGGAACTCAAAATGGAGTGTTTAAACTTGAATGAGCCAGTGATGCTCAATTAGTTCATAGTCAGAACCCAAGGTGCTCAATTAGGTGAGTTCAGCCTACTATTAGCGCCTAAGCTTGAAACTTCATGTCCTAACATCTTCGCTTCTCTCAAAACTAGCCACTGAGTTGGGCGAAGTTAACCACAAGGAGCACCTCTAGTAGAATGCTATACTGAGAGCTAAAATGAGCTTTGGACGCTGGGCACCAAAGTGAACCTGATCTGTCAAGGAGTGCACCTGATAATGATGATCACTGGAGTTGATGAAACTATTCCTAGACTTAGTCAATTTACAAGTTTCTGACTTTTCCCCTGCAAAACAAAAGGTTAAGTTAGTCAAATACTAGTTCATTCCCTCATTACTTAGAATTAGCCTCTGGGAATGAGGAATAGGTGAATCCATTATACACTTGATGATCAGGCCAGAAATGGGGACATGACAGTCTCCCCTTCCTGGAATTTCTTGTCCTCAAGAAATTGAAGGTTAGGATGCTCTAGAATCTTTTCTCCTTCCCAAGTAGCATCCTCCATTGGCAACCCTTTCCACTTCACTAGATATTCTCTAATGCTTTGGTTATGAAGTTTCTTCTCCCTTATATCCACCACAGTTTCAGGTTTAAGTGCAAGCATTCCTTCTTCATCGAGTGGTGGTAGTTCATCAGTTGAAACCACATGTTGACCTAGTGCCTTTGAGACATGACATAAGAAACACATTGTGGATGCGGCTTTCTGCTGGCAAATCAAGTTCATATGCTACTTCCCCTACTCTTCTCAACACCTTGTAGGGTCCGTAGAACCTTGGTTTCAATTTCTCTGCACCTGACTTCTTCAAAGTACTCTGTCTATATGGCTGAAGGCGCAGAAACACCATGTCACCTACTTCAAAGCTTCTTTCAATTCAGTGTTTGTCGGCATACAACTTCTATTGATTTTGAGCTCTTTGCAAATTTTCTTTAAGGACTCTCAAAATATCCTGAGTATCCTTCATCAATTCACTTGCTCTAGGAGCTCTACTGTCATCCAATGCCAGATCAACAAATGAAACAGCTTCATATCCATACAAAGCTCAGAAGGGAGTCATGCCAATTGACATATGAAAAGTAGTGTTATAGTAGTATTCACCCAGATGGAGCCACTTGATCCAAGCACACTGATGATCAAACACATAATTTCTCAAGTATCCCTCAAGCCATTTGTTTACAGTTTCAGTCTGTCCATCAGTTTGAGGATGATAGCTAGTGCTTGGTGTCAGGTTAGTTTGAGCCAGTCGGAATAGCTCTCTCCAAAACACATTGATGAACCGACTATCTCAATCACTGACTATGGTTTTAGGTAGGCCATGTAGTTGGAAGACTTCACGAAAGAATAACTCAGCTACTTGCAATGCTGATGACTCAACTGGGATTGCAAAGAAGTGAGCAAACTTGGTTAATCTATCTACAACTACATAGATACAGTCTCTTCCATTCACCTTCGGAAGACCTGTGATGAAGTCCATAGAAATACTCTCCCACTTATGTTTAGGAATTGGCAGTGGTTGGAGTAATCCTGCTAGAAATGTATGCTCTGACTTATTCTATTGACAAGTCAGACACTCTCTAACATACTGAAGAACTTCTTCCTTCAGACCCTTCCAAGTGAATCTTTCCCTGATTTGTCTGTATGTCTTGAAGTAGCCAGGATGTCCTGCAAGTGGAGCCTCATGGTAAGTCTACAAAATTTGTCGCTTCAATTCTGACTTAGGAGTTAGATAGATTCTATCTTGACTTGGGCCCAGAAACGGGGACATGACAAAAAGTAATTTTCACTCACCAAAGCCACTATTTTATCAATGCCAAAGTGTCCTACCAATCCACCACTGTGCTTCCCTTTGATCAAATTATCTCTCATGGAACTTCTAGGTATGCATAACTAATTTCATCTGAACAACATATCTTCTTGAATGAAATAATCCAACCACTTACTCCTATCTGTCACAATAGGTTCCTTACATGCTTTCCAAGGTTCTATAAAATCAGATCTTCTTCGTACATGTTCTTTAATTCATCAAATCCTAGCACTTCAACTCTCATCTATGTTAACAAGTTCCTTCTACTCAATGCATCTGCTACTTTGTTTGATTTTCCACTCCTATGCTTCAACACAAAAGTATAACTCTTCATGAACTCTACCCATCTCATATGTCTCTGATTCAACTTTCCTTGACTGTTCAAATATTGCAAAGCTTGATGATATGTATACAACACAAACTCCTTAGGCAACAAGTAATGTCTCTATTTCTTTAAGGCTTGAATTATGGCATAGAACTCTTGATCATAAACTGAATATATCCTCCTTGCATCATTCAACTTCTCACTAAAATATGCTACAGGTCTACCTTCTTGACTTAACACTGCTCCTATTACATTCCCACTTGCATCACAATCTACTTGAAATACCTTATTGAAATCTGGTAGTGCTAACACTATAGGTAATGTACAAGGGCTTAAACTTTCTTTGATCAAACCTTTCCTCAACAACTCTTGTATCTATCTATTTAGTTCTTCATTCTTTGTCAGTGTTATTCTATGTGTTGCTTTGTTAGGAAAACTAGCTCCTAGTATAAGATCCATGTGATGACCAATACTCCTGATTGGTGGCAATCTTTCAGGTACATTGTCTGATATGATCTCTTCATACTCTGTCAGCAGTTCAGTTATCTCCTCTAATTGTGATTCTTCATTCTCCTTCTTCAATGTTTCAGGCTTCTAGGGATCAAAGCATATCACATATTCTCATGTCTCAAACCATCCAAAAATTTCCTTCCATCTACCAAATAGATTCTAGCATTTCCGCATACTTCACTCTTAGGATCATCTTCCAAAGGAATCAAACTAATTCTCTTTCCATTTGATGTTATAGTGTATGTATTATTTCTCTCATCATTTATAGATTTCCTATCATACTACCAAGGTCTACCCAACAAGATATGACATACATCCATAGGCATAATATCACACAATACTTCATCATGATAAGATTCAATATGAAATTTCACCAAACATTGTTCACTCACCAGTACCTTATGATCATCCTGAATCCATCCTATCTAATAGGGCTTAGGGTGTTTCAATATTTCTAACCTTAGCTTCATCACCATCTCCTCTAAAACTAGGTTATCAGAACTACCACTATCAATTATAACTTTACAACATTTACCTCTTGATTTGCATCTCATTCTAAACAAACTTTTTCTCTATGGTGGTTCTTCATTTGTCTCTACTTGAAATAGTGCTCTCCTCATCACAATTGATTCTCCTTTCTTAGGTTTACCAATTGAACTCAGTGATCCAACAGGTTCTTCCACATAGGATGCTCTTCCACTATTCTCTATTCTATTACTTGTACTCCTCTGATTACATTCAAATGCTCTATGTCCTTCATCTCCACACTTAAAACAAGTTCCTATGAATGTTCTCCTATTAGGTCCTCTTCCTTCTCTTATGTATCCTTCACTCTGGTATGGACTAGGGTTTCCTCTGTGGTAGAAAGTCCTAGCATCTCTCTAGTATGTATTGTTATCTCTATCCTCCTTCTTGAATGTATTCTCTTGTCTGTTCTACTCTACATATGATCTCTCTCCTACAGAAAATGTTTTGCCTCTAAAATTTACTTCATCTGCCTCTCTATTTATGATCATGCCTCTTATTCAACTTCTCTTCAAACTTCAGGGTAAATTGGTATGCTTCTTCTAGTGTTGTCATCCTTACCAAACTCAATTCTTCTTGAATGTTCAATCTTAGTCCATTGATGTATCTAGCCACTTTATCCTTGCTTGCTTCACTATGTCCTATCCTTATGATCATCTTATGAAATTCTTCAGTATATTCCTTCACAAATTTTTCCTTGATGCAGGAGCATCCCTAGTTCAAGAGCAATCTTGCATCAACCAAAAACATTTACATTTTAGTTTGTTTACATTTCAGTTCTTTCATTTTCCAGTTTAGTTCAAGCAATTGAGTCAGAAGTAGTTTCAGCTTGTGGTTTGGTTTTGGCAATTCACATCTTACAGATCTGGACTTAGCATCTACATTCATTCATCTACATCATATCAAGAATTCAGAGCATTTGGATTAGTTACCAGAAAGATATCTCTATCAGAAGGTCAACTATTTTCTCAGAGTAGAGCATTCTAATAGTTCCTGATAATCAGCTAGAGGAGAAGGCTTGCGGATCATTCCTTGACTTATGGATCTCAATGACACATCATTCAATGTCTTTTGGTTCATTGCCAACCTTCCCTGAGGGTCCACAATTTACTCCATTCATTTGAGGAAGTGTTCTATGCATTTAGGTTTGACCTATCTGTGAACACATTACAGCTCTTCATTGGAGTTTGTGACCTTCCTTAGCCAACGTTGAGGAATCTGTAGGTCCAAAAATGATATATAAAGATGTAACAGATCCTTAGGAAAGTAGTTATCAAGCTATTCACATAAGAAAGACCTGATAGTTTAGATTTTGTGCGAAGGAGCTTCAAAGCTTTATCTTGCGTATGTATGTACTCAGGCCTTTGAGCCCTAGTTGTAAGCCTGCATGTTGCCGGCTAGATGGTATTTGAATTCTTTGATATACTAAATGATTGAATCTATATTTGTTCCATTTCTTTGAGTTGTTTCTGTTGTGTTTACTCTTGTTGTATAGTCCAGATTGTTCATTTTGTGAACCCTCCTACCATGACTGCACCAAGTGGTATCAGAGCAAAAGTTTGAATCTTGGAGAGTGAATTAAGAGAAATTGGTGAAGGGGTTTTGTAAGATCTTGTTGTAAGTAGATCATTGATCCGAGGCAGGTTACTTGTGTGCAAACAATCACTAATTGAGAGGCAGTTGTCACTTGTAGCCCAATCACCAAACTTGAGCCAATTTGCACTTGATCCTAGGAAGATGTCACCGCGAAGAGTTCCTTCTGTTGGTACAATGGCTAATAGAATGGATGAGATGATGGAATTGATGAGAACAATGCAAATTCATTTGGATGCTGTTGAAGAAGATAGGCATCGAGCTTTGATGCTGAGACCTAATGTTGAAAGTGATGATGAAGAGGAATTTCAATATGCTGAACAAACAGGTGAAACCCTAGAAGGCAATGAAGAAGAAGAATTAGATTAGATAAAGATGTTGCGAGCTATTTCAAATATTGGAAAAAGACCTAGAGTTGATGTATTGAACTATACTAGTAATTTGAATCTTGAAGAATTTACTAACTGGATAAATGATATGGAAGAATACTTTGAATATGAAGATATTGAAGATCTAGAGAAGGTGAAATTTGCAAAGAGAAAATTGAAAGGACATGTTGCTATATGGTGGAAAGAAGTTTAGTTGGAAAGAAATAGAAGAGGAAAAGAAAAGATTACAAAGTGGGATTGGATGGTGACAAAGTTGAAGAATTAGTTTATACCTGTTGACTATGAGTTGGAGTTGTTGAAAAGATTGCAGAACCTGAGACAAAAGGAGAAATCTGCGAAGGAGTATACTGAAGAATTTCATAAGATGATCATAAGAACAGGACATAGTGAAGCAAGCAAGGAGAAAGTGGCTAGATACATCAATGGACTAAGATTAAACATTCAAGAAGAACTAAGTTTGGTAAGGATGACATCTTTGGAAGAAGCATATTAGTTTGCCCTGAAAGTTGAAGAGAAGCTGAATAAAAGACATGATTAGAAATAGAGAGTTAGAGGAGGTAAATTTCAGAGAGGTAAATCTTTTTTCAGACATGATAGATCATTTGTGGAGCACAACAAGTTTGACAACCCAATTAGGAAGGATGACAGAGATAACAATACTTATCGGAGAGATGACATAAATTTTTACCGAAGAGGAAACCCTAGTGCATACCAGAATGAAGGATATAGAAGACAAGGAAGAGGATTTGATAAGAGGAAATTCATAGGTACTTGTTTCAAGTGTGGAGGTGAAGGAAATGGAGTGTTTGAGTGTAATCAAGGTAGTACAAGCAAGAGGACAGAGAACAGTGGAAGAGTAGCCTATGTTGAAGAAGAACCTGTTGAATCACCTAGTTCTGTTGGCAAACCTAAGAAAGGAGAATCATTGGTGATGAGGAGAGCACTATTTCAAATAGAGGCAAATTAGGAACTATCACAGAGGAAGAACTTGTTCAAAACTAGATGCAAATCTGGAGGTAAGTGTTGTAAAGTTGTAATTGATAGTGGTAGTTCAGATAACCTAGTTTCAGAGGAGATGGTGACTAAGATGAAGTTGGAAAGATTGAAACACCCTAAGCCCTATCAGATAGCATGGATTCAAGATGATCATAAGGTACTGGTGAGTGAACAATGTTTGGTGAAATTTTATATTAGATCTTATCATGATGAAGTCTTGTGTGATATTATGCCTATGGATGTTTTTCATATTTTGTTGGGTAGACCTTGGTAATATGATAGAAAAGCTATACATGATGGAAGAAAGAATACATATACTATAACAACAAATGGGAAAAAAAAATACTTTGATTCCTTTGGAAGATGATCTTAAAGATGTGCTATGTGGGAATGCTAGAATCTATTTGTTAGATGGAAGGAAATTTTTGGATGGTTTGAAATAGGAAAGTATGTGTTATACCTTGATTCCTAATACACCTGAAGTAGTGAAGAAAGAAATTGAACCGGATGAGATAAGAGAGTTGCTAACAGAGTATGAAGACATCATATTAGATAATGTACCTAATGGATTACCACCTATAAGGAGTATCAATCATCACATGGATCTTATACTGGGAGCTAGTTTGCCTAAAAAAGCAGCACACTGGATGACACCAGTAGAGAATGAAGAATTGAATAGACAGATACAAGAGTTGTTGAGAAAAGGTTTGATCAGAGAAAGTTTGAGTCCTTGTGCAGTACCTGTAGTGCTTGCATCGAAGAAGGATGGAGAATGGAGAATGTGTACTGACTCTAGAGAAATAAACAAGATCACAGTTAAGTATAGATTTCCTTTACCTAGGATGGATGATATCATGGATTGTTTGAGTGGAGAAAAATATTTCACAAAGATAGACTTGAGGAGTGGATACCATTAGATCAGAATTAGAGAAGGAGATGAATGGAAGACTACTTTTAAGACAAATGAAGGATTGTATGAGTGGTTAGTGATGCCTTTTGGATTGACAAATGCACTGAGTACTTTCATGAGATTGATGAATGAAGTCTTAAAAAAATTCTTGGGTAAGTTTGTTAATGTATACTTGGATGATATTCTAATTTTTAGTAAAACAAAAGAGGAACATTTGTGGCATATTAGACAAGTTTTGAAGAGATCGAGAGAAGATAAATTGTTGATAAACATCAAGAAGTGTAGTTTCATGAAGGAAGAGTTGGTATATTTAGGATTTGTGATTTCTGCGGAAGGATTGAAGATGGACCCTGAGAAAGTAACAATAATTATTGAATGGCCTACATCAGAGAGGATTGGAGAGGTTAGATCATTTCATGGATTGGCTAGTTTCTACCAGAAGTTCATAAGAAACTTTAGTTTAGTTTGTAACCCTATGATAGAGACAATGAGAGGTAACAGAAAGGATTTCAAGTGGACATCAGGAGCAGATAAAAGTTTTGAGTTGTTAAAGCAGAAAGTGATTGAGCAACCAGTTTTGGCATTACCGGATTTCAATAAGGTATTTCAAGTTGATTGTGATGCAAGTGGAAATGCAATTGGAGCAGTATTAAGTCAAGAAGGTAGACCTATATCTTATTTTAGTGAGAAGTTGAATGATGTAAGGAAAAGATATTCAGTTTATGATCAATAGTTCTATGCCATAATTTAAGACTTGAAGAAGTGGAGACATTACTTGTTGCCTAAGGAGTTTGTGTTGTATACAGATCATCAAGCTTTGCAATATTTGAACATTCAAGGTAATTTGAATTAGAAACATATGAGGTGGTAGAGTTTATGCAGAGTTATACCTTTGTGTTGAAGCATAGGAGTGGAAAATCAAAGTTGCCGATGCCTTGAGTAGAAGAAGAAAATTGTTGACAGAGATGAGAATTGAAGTGTTGGGATTTGATGAATTAAAGAACATGTATGAGGGAGACACCGATTTTACAAAACCTTGGAAAGCCTGTAAGGACCTGTTGTGATAGATAGAAGTAAGTAGTTGGACTATTTCATTCAAGAAGATATGTTATTCAAAGGAAGTCAGTTGTGCATTCTGATAATTTGATCAAAGAGAAGCATAGCGGTGGATTGGCAAAACACTTTGGCATTGACAAGACAGTGGCTTTGGTAAGTAAAAATTACTTTTGGCCTTAGATACATAAGGATGTTCATAGATTTGTGCAGAGTTGTAGAGTTTGTCAAGTTGCAAAAGGGAGTAGTCGAAACATTGGATTGTATAAACCTTTGACAGTACCGGAGAGACCATGGGAAGATATAAGCATGGATTTTGTAATGTTATTACCTAATGTAGACACCCTAAATTGACCAAGTCATCGCACTACTCACATTTTGTCATTTCTTCTTAATCACCTGCATTACAACATTAATTAAATAATCTAATTATTTAAATAATTTCATCAATTTCTTCCAAAATTTCAAAATTCGACATTAATTGAATAAATTCTCTTTATTTAATTAATTAAGTTAAATTCCTCTATATTCTTCCACAATTAAATAATTTTAATTTTTTAATTAGATAATTATCCTCTTTCCAAATCTCAAGTCTCTATTAATTAAATTGATTTATTTAATTAATTCATCACAAATTCCCTCTTATCTACAATTAAATAATTCCCAATTATTTAATTAAATCAAATTCATTCTTCCAAATCATGCACAACAATTAAATAAATCTATTTATTTAATTTACTTTCTTATCTACAAATATCTTTCAAATCTTCTAAAAATAAGTCTTCTCCATGCACACAAAATTAAATAATGTATTATTTAATTTCTCTCAAATCATGCAAAAGCAAATCTAAAGTTGAGTTATCTATTCACTCAACCTTGTTTTTATCAATTTCTCTTAAATTAGAAAAAATCTTTCTAATTTATGAAAAGCATGTCTTATCTTTAGAAAAGAAAGTGTTTAACTCAAATAAAATAGCTTTTGTGTTACACTTGTCTTCTTCTTATTCATTGCACGTTCCTCAACTGTTCTCCTTCGTTGATTCTTTTGAATTATCTAGACCATTGATCGATCTTTGTTGCATAGTCATTTTTTTTTGTGTGCCGTGTTTGAGGAATGATCTTTAGCATCTTTCTTAGCATTATATTTATTTTGTGTGTGTTACGACCTAGCATCTTACATATTAATAATTCTTCTTGCATTTACATGTACTAAAATTTATTTTATGTTCAAGCCTATGGCTCATTCACATGTACCAACAAGGTCATATTATGTCTAAGGGATCTAAGTTCAATTCGCTTGCTTGCAGAGTCAACATCCACATACTCGGATATTACTTCACCTTGGTCTTTTATACCTTGGTGGTGAACTGTCCACGTGCTATATCAAAAATAAGGATTCCTCTTTATAAATATTTGTGAAACCGTTGCAACAAGCTCATCCATCTACCCATCCATTCATCCATGGCCTTATATAGTTTTCCAGCAAAGATCAATCACCCGTCTTTCTCTTATGTTCTTTTCTATCTCCACTTTCTTCTATTCAACCTCGCCTATCTCCAACAAATCATCTAGTCGAGTGTCAACACAGTTCTTTTGTCACTTCTCTATCTTTCCTCTCGAGGGGGCACCCTACGCCAGCTACGATGGGGCAACTAGCTACACTGGGGCATCAAAATTGTATCATGTCTTCAACAACCATTTTCTTTGACGTAACGCTGTAAACTACATTGCATCAAAGAGGGGCAAAATGTAGACACCCTAAATTGACCAAGTCATTGCACTACTCACGTTTCGTCATTTCTTCCTAATCACCTGCATTACGACATTAATTAAATAATCTAATTATTTAAATAATTTCATCAATTTCTTCCAAAATTTCAAAATTTGACATTAATTGAATAAATTCTCTTTATTTAATTAATTAAGTTAAATTCCTCTATATTCTTCCACAATTAAATAATTTTAATTATTTAATTAGATAATTATCCTCTTTCCAAATCTCAAGTCTCCATTAATTAAATTGATTTATTTAATTAATTCATCACAAATTCCCTCTTATCTACAATTAAATAATTCCCAATTATTTAATTAAATCAAATTCATTCTTCTAAATTTGAATAAATTAAATCAAATTTATTTAAATCCTCTCAATCTCCAAAAATAAAATAAATCAAATATTTTATTTATTCTTCCAAATCATGCACAACAATTAAATAAATCTATTTATTTAATTTACTTTCTTATCTACAAATATCTTTCAAATCTTCTAAAAATAAGTCTTCTTCTCCATGCACACAAAATTAAATAATTTATTATTTAATTTCTCTCAAATATGCAAAAGCAAATCTAAAGTTGAGTTATCTATTCACTCAACCTTGTTTTTATCAATTTCTCTTAAATTAGAAAAAATCTTTCTAATTTATGAAAAGCATGTCTTATCTTTAGAAAAGAAAGTGTTTAACTCAAATAAAACAGCTTTTGTGTGACACTTGTCTTCTTCTTATTCATTGCACATTCCTCAACTGTTCTCCTCCATTGATTCTTCTGAATTATCTGGACCATTGATCGATCTCTATTGAAACCTATATAAACCCCCCTCATCTCCTTCATTACCTTTCTCTTCGATCACTTATTCTCAGACATACTTAACAACGCTTTGAGCATACATCACATCGATTGAGCAACTTCACGATCTTTTGACATTGATCTTTGAGCACTACACTTGCTTGTTGCAACTATGGTTTCGCAACAATATTGAGCAATCCACATTCAATCCAAAGGGAACAATATAAATCTCGGTAAAAGCTTTCATGTTTTATTGATTATTATTAATGGCTTTTATTTGGATCGGTTCTCTTTATGTTATTGAGTTTTTGATTTGTTTAGTTTAATTTAAATCAATTTTTTCTCATACACATTCTGGCACGCCCGGTGGGACCCATTGGTCCTGATCTAATATCAAATTCATGGAATTTTTAGTTTGATTTCACAGGTTTTTTAACTCTTTTTTTTAGAGATCCAAAGATAAATTTTTAAAGGAAGCTTGCTGTGCAAAAATGAACATCATGGTTGTGTTTGGAATGATCGAGAGGCAAAGAAAAATATATAATTTGGCCTATTTCGGTGAAGGTGAATTTTTTTTACCTCGGACACACAACCCGAGGTCGTACAATCATTGTGAGGTACAATAAAAAAAATTATTTTTTTTTAAAAGTTTTTTTTTGTTTTCGAAAAAATAAAAAAAGAAAAAAAAAATCCAAAAATAAAAAAGCATAACACAAAATTCAAAAAAAAAAAAAACAAAACCCCCCCCCAAAAAAAAGAAGAGTACTGTTGCGCAGTACCCTGCGCAGGCAGGACATACCTGCTAAGAGGTATGTCCTCTTCAAAGAGGATAGGCCTCTTTTATTTTATTTGTCTCATGAAAAAGATTTTAGAAAAAGGTCGGTGTTAAGTTTTAAGTTTTAAAAAAAATGAAAAATTTAAAAAATTTTTAAAAAAGAGAAATTTTTAAAACTAATTTTAGTTTTCTTAAAAAAAAAAAAAAGAGAGAGATTTTTTTTAGCCCTCCAGCCTAGCAGCAGGTCACATCAGTGACCAGGACCTAGTCACCAGGGGTTAAGACAGACCCTTCTTGAATGAGCTTTTTAAACTAATAGGCGATTTTCAAACCTCATTATCTTGGTCATACAAACACGTATTTCAGTGCATTTTTTTTGAAATAGGCTAGAATTTCGTGATCTACATCATGGTGAAACTGATTTTTTCTCAAGATTCTTAGTTTTTCTAGAAAATTAATTTTCTCACTGCTGTCTTTGTCTCGTCACAGTTTTTTGACTTTCTAAGCTTCATAACTTTCACAAACGGACTCGGATTCAGGTGATGTTTTTTTTGAAAGTTGATTTTTTTTGTCCTCTACATAGCGATAATATTTTTTGAAGGATTTTCTAAGATTTATTTTTTAAGATCACTCATTGGCCTATTCTCAATCTATGACCTCAAACACTTGCTAACTTTTGAGTTTGTGTGGACCTAATATCACTTATTGCAACTTCTTATCACTCATATAGAGCAAATAGGTTTTGTAACATGTTCATGCAGGATGAGCATTAAAGAAATTTTAATTTATCTCAATAAGTCTTAGAAACATATTGCCTTCTTAAGGGATAATTGAACAAATCACTTTTGCAATCTAAGTCTTAGGAACATATTGCTTTTCTTAAGGGACAATGGACATGTATGTGAACACACCTCAATTTTCTAAGGGACAATGGACATGAATGCCAAACACTTCAATTTCATAAGGGACAATTGACAACTACAAACGTGTGTGTGCCTAATTTAGTTGCACCTTATTTTTCTTATAACGGGACAATTGAACTTTTGTTTGACGTGCTTGCTCTTAAATTTTAGTACTTCCTTTAGAAGGGCCTGCTTTTGAATTGCGCTTCATCCAAAAGGGATGACCCTAAGTGGATTTTTCCTTTGAACCACTATATAAGAGGGATAAGGCAAAAGCCAAGTCCTAATTGACGTCAGCCTTACCTTGTGGTGCCAAACTGAAAAGAGGTGTACTAGCTCTTTGTGGAAATGATTTTCACATTGAGCGAAGTGTTTGATACTCTTAGTAGGATTGGTTAAATCTTTTAGTAGCTTGTCGCATTGCTCGTAAGGCATTGGTCCCTCAAAGTTACTAAGAACCATTCTAGATAGAGACTACCTGACCTACCTCCGAACATTGCGGTAATCATCAGTGCAAGGGGAATCGATTTAAGCCCTTAAGACACTCACTATTGGCTCCCTTGAGAAGAGATAGTATTCCCTTGGCCATAAAGCTCTTGTGACGTACTTGAGCTTTCCAAGGGGAGGGTGAGATATCCCTACCTATCGTCTCTCGCAAAGATATTAAATATCTGACACCTTTATGGAATGATATTTTTATCGATGGAGTATTAAGCTGTGAGTTGATCTACTGCAATGAAACCTTGTCTCTAGGGATAAAAAGTGCTTGATTATTTTTTGCAACTGTCTCATACCTGTGGAAACATTGGGCTTTTTGTAAGCCTCGAACATACACTATCTATTGTGTCAGTCCTATTTTTGGTTACCAACTGTGTTTGCTATGTTTTCTCTTGCCAAAACAACCAAATCCAATCAGAAATAGAAATTTTTTTTTATCAGACACTACTTCAGCACCTTTGGTATTACAGCAGCTTGCCCTTGGTGATACAGTAGCTCACTTTTGGCCTCCGTAGCTCGCCTTTGGTAGCTCAGTCCATCGCCTTTGGTATAATAGTAGCACACTTTTGGTTGCACAGTCCTGTGCCTCTGGTCAAACAGTATAGCGCCTTTGGTCCAGTTACTTGTGCATCAGAGTTTGTCTTTTCTTTCAAAAACACCAGGCAGAATCCCAGCATTACCTTTTGTCCTAGTGTATTCCATGGTAACCACTAGGCTCCAGCAAACTATGAAGTCCAAGCAAGTTGTCCCTAGGTAGCGCAAATCGCCTCCTCCCACACCGCAATCCGACCATCTTAATATTACTCCCAAGGTTACTCCTAGAACACCCGCGGCAAAAGCAACCAACTCTCTGAACATGCCACACCTTGACCAACCAAGCAATTCTCAAGAAGGTAGGGTCCCTTTGGTAAGTACACCCCAATACACCATTGGTATGCCTCAGGATTTTGTCCCACAAGGTTATACTATTGGTCAAGTACCTTCTCAGGAGGAAGGGGTCCCTTTGGTAAGCATTCCTCACTATACTACCGGCATGCCTCAAGATTTTGTGCCACAAGGCTATACTGCAGATCTAGCCCCATCTCAAGAAGAGCGACACTTTGAAATAGGTCAATCCTCTCAAGAAGATGAGCAAGATCTTGATGAATTTATACAAGATCCTCGAGCCTTGGCCGCCTTTGACAAAATCCTTAGTGAGAACCAAGATCATTTATTTCTCTTGCTAGCAGAGCAAGGAGCCAAATTACCCATAGGTTTTGATCTATCCACGCTTAGCGAGCCTAACAACAACCAAGACACCATACAAGCAGTACAAACCATGTCAACAGTGACCACGCCTTTGCTGGAACCAAGCTCACAGTATAAGAATCCCCTCTTTCAAAACCCAACAGGAAAGAGGACCACTTCACCACTTCTGACTCCTATGGAGATCCACAAAAATCAATAAGAAACTATCCAACAACAAGCGGAGTTAGCTAAGTAAACCACCTTAGCTCGATCGAATATGCAACCACCTCCTAAAGTGTCCACACCAATTGCAAGTGCAATCTTGGTTACCCCATCACGAATAGGTTTCCCACCAAATTACAATCTAGGGAACAACTATGTAGCCATGCAATAAGGGTCTCAACACATACGACCTCCCATATCATCAAACCTCTATGTCTCTCAACCAATTAGAGTCATGCAGCCCCCCCCACAGAATTCTTCTACTCTCATCCTCAATCAACCTCAACCATCACAAATCACTTCTACCTATGTCCCTCCTCCGTTACGTTCATCCTCGCTAAATTTTTTTCACACATTGCCTAGCCACCCTCAACATTCCCAACATCAAGTTTCCCAAAGCTATGTGCCACCATCGCAACCTAGTCAAACACACTTTAGCTTTCCTCCACCCAATTCTTTTCTCCAACCATCACAAAGCCAACATTCTTACCTAGCGCCACCCCCACCTCCTCCTCATCAAAGCATGCAATTCCAACCCAATCTCAACCCAACGTACAATGCATATGACCCCAACCAATCTTACAACCCTTATAACACCAATGTTCATGGCTTACACTACAATATTCCATATGGGCATCAACAACCACTTCTTGGACAGTAGGAGATGCTTCCAACTCCTCCCATAGCGATGGAGCTAAAAATTACGGAAGTGCAACAACAGCTATCTGATCTTACGTTTGGCCACACCAAGAAGACCTTCTCTTTAGAGGAAGTGTGTCCTTATCCTTTTGATCGGTCATTACCAATGATCCCTTTTCCTCAAAATTTCACTATTCCCAAGTTTGATAAATACAAAGGAAAAGGTGACCCAAAAGACCATCTCAGGGAATTCTATCTTGCTTACTTCGAGGTCTCACATAACGACACGTATCTTATGCGTCTCTTTCCTCGCAGTCTTGGAGGTCAAGCTATAGAATGGTTCTCACACTTACCTACGGGTATCAAGTCTTTCAACGAGCTAGCAGAGAAATTTGCCACCCATTTTTCTTACAATGTAGAGCATGAGATTTCCATGACTAATCTATGCAACAATAAACAGAAACATGGTGAAACTTTCATTTCTTTCCTCCAATGATGGAGACAAATGGCTAGCAAATTCCCTTTCAAGATTCCTGAGAAACAGCTTGTTAGCATATTTGTGCAAAACTTCAACCAAGAGTTAGGTTTCCATTTGCAAATTCTTAGTGCTATAACCTTTGATGAAATCACATACAAGGGTATCAACATTGAAAAGGCCCTCATTGCTAAGGGTGTGGTCAAAATCTTTAAAGAAATGAAAGACAACGCTCCTCATCAACAATCGAACGATAAACCCAAGTTTTGGAACAACAACAAAAATGTGGTCAACGATGGGGTGGTTGACTCTAAACATGTCCAAACATTGCAAACACTGCTGCAGCTCTCCAAACCAAGTCAAACACCACCTCAACAATAGCAACAACAGTGGCAACCATATCAAAATCAACAACAATGACAACAGGAGCGACCTCAACAAGATTACCCACCACGACGCCAATTCACTCCCTTGGGAGTGCCTATAGAGTCGGTCCTACAATAGATCTTACAGAAAGGACTCATCACCTTACTAGATGCTCCCCCATATGGTGAACCTGTTTACAAAACTGTGTGGTATAGAGAAAACAAATACTATGAATTCCATAGGAGCAAAGGGCATCGAACCGCATCATGCATGAAGCTCAAGCACCTTATCCAAAATCTCATCGAGGGAAACCAAATCACTTTTGAGAAAGAATCACCAGTTCAACACATGAACAAAGATCTCGATATATACAAGGAACCATTCCCTTATCATGGTCCACCTCCTGCTCAGGATAGAGGTAAAGGTATCAATCATGCTTCCACTTCCTTTGATTCCATTGTAGGTCATTTTGAAGAGAGTCGAGTGTCTACCCTTAGAATCAAAGGTAAATCTACGGATTGTGCTGTTACAACTCACCGTGGTCGTGTCACCATTTGTCACCCTACACCCAGTCTTCTAGCTCAATCTGATTATAATCTTGTCAAACATTTAGGGAAAACGCCAGCACAGATCTCTATTTTGGACCTTCTACGGTCCTCACCTGCACATAGAGTAGTGCTAAAAAAAGCCCTCCAAGAGTCTTCGGTTCCCAACAACATAGGAGTCACAGATTTCCAAGCTATAGTAGGTAACATTGCTTCACCCTACAATGTGGTCTTCTCAGAGAAAGATCTCTCATCCCATGATCCTTGTCACAATGATGCCCTTCGTATTTAAGTGCTCATCCATAAGCGCAAAATCAAACGTATACTCATAGATGGTGGTGCTGGTCTCAACATCTGTTCTTTAAAGTTACTTAAGCAATTGTGATACTCTGAGGATCATGCCAACAATGATCAAAGTATTAAAATCAAGGGATATGATGATGTAGAACGTTGTTCAGAAGGTATTATCCACTTGCCTATACAACTGGGCCCTGTCATGCTTGAAACCAGGTGTCAAGTCCTTGATATTGAACTACCTTACAACATTATCCTAGGCCGCCCATGGATCCATGCAATGAAAGCTGTTCCCTCCATGTATCATCAATCTCTAAAGTTCCCATACAATGGTACAGAGATCACTATCCCAAGAGACCCCAATCCTTTTGAATTCTGTCATGTCTTGCAAGGCAATTATAAGAATTGCAACCATGTGCCTAATAATGAAAAAGCCCTTGAATCCCCACTATATGTTGATCCTGAAACTCTACCTCAAGCCTCTACAAGTAACCCAAATCCTCTACCTGAGGTCAAGGCCCACATCCGTGATATAGGCTTTGGATCTTATGATATCTCAAAATCTTGTTGTGTAGGGCGGATGCCTTTATCTCCAAAATCTTATGGCAAACCACCCATTGCCAAAGTAACCAAAAAAGTAGCTATTCCTCCCCTTGGATTCCTAACCCAATACCAACAGGGACAGTTACTGGAAGAGGAAACTATTGAGGATATTTCTTCTTGGCTCTATAAGGAGAAAGAACCAGTCACAATACCAGTCAAGCAATACAGAAATGGCTTAAGAATAGTAAAAAACATGGGCTATAAAGGCAAAGGTGGCCTTAGGAAACAGAATCAAGGAACTATGGAACCCATTGTTGTGACAAAGAAGCTAGACAGGAAGGGATTAGGATTTGGAAAAAAGGTACCACACGCCTTGGACATCGAGTATATCCTCGACGAGGTAGCTAACGCTTTTCCCACCGATTCGACATCTACAGAGGATATCATCGATGACTCTTCCCTCCACCTGACCAACCTATTCACAGAATCCTCCATTTTTATGCTATCCTCCATATCCTTAACCTCCACCACCAGCACCCAGAACGTAACACTTGTCTACCCTGAACTTATTGATTGGGACGAACAAGGGTCCCCTATTATAGATGTATTTCAAAATGACAAAGCTTTAGCTGAGTTCATGGGACTTCGGGAAGGTATCCCCCTTGGCGATCATAAAGTAGGTTTTGTCATGGAACTAGAGCCAACAGCTTATTTTGGTGAGAATGCCAAATCCTCCAGTCGCAAAAGTAAAAATAAAGAAAGATCTCTAGGTGAAAACCACAGTGTGGCACCTCCTGATCACAAAATAGTAAAAACAAAGGGCATATCCAAAGGTGAAAACCTAACTGTGGCACCTGAGGATGGAGGATTTGACCTTCCCCTACCATCTAAGTATCAAGAGAAGTCATCTCTCCTTATGGAAGATTCTACAGAGATAAACCTTGGCACAGAGCAAAATCCAAAGACCACATTCCTAGCAACATCATTATCAGAAATAGAGCACAGGAATCTTAACACATTCTTCTTATAGAGAACCATCAACTTTGCATGGACCTATGCTGATATGCCAGGGTTAGACCCCAAGCTAGTTGTTCACTATCTCACTGTTGATCCAAAAGTTAAACTAGTCAAGCAAAAGTTGAGGAAGATGCATACACAAATAGCTCTCTTAGTGAAAGTGGAAATACAGAAGCTATTAGATGCAAAGTTCATATGACCTATTGACTATTCAGATTGGGTCTCCAACATTGTACCTGTATCTAAATCTAATGGGCGCATCCGCATGTGTAATGATTTCAGAGACCTTAATAAGAAATGTCCCAAAGATGACTTTCCATTACAAAACATTGACATTATAGTTGACTTGACAGTAGGTCACAAGATGCTTTCTCTCATGGACGAATTCTCTAGCTACAATCAGATAAGGATAGCAGAGGAAGATCAGCATAAAACAACCTTTACTTGTTCGTAGGGTAACTATTGTTGGTGTGTCATGTCATTTGGTCTAAAGAATGCAGGAGCAACCTATCAAAGAGCAATGACAGTGATATTCCATGACCTCTTTCATCACATCATGGAGGACTATGCGGATGACATACTAGCTAAATCTTCTAGGATAGATCACATACAAGTGCTAGGATAGATCTTTGACAGGCTTGAGAAATATTAAGTGCTCCTCAATCCAAAGAAGTGTGTCTTCGGTGTCACATCAGGGAAGCTATTGGGATACATTGTATCTCGTTGAGGTATCAAAGTAGATCTAGCAAAAGTAAAGGCTATAATGGAGATGCCTCCACCAAAGAACCTAAAAGCATTAAGGAGCTTCGAAGGAAGGTTGCAATCCATCAGGTGTTTCATCTCATAGCTAACGGATAAATGTCAACCATTTCAACACTTACTCCGAAAGGATGTCTCATTTCAATGGAATTATAAGTGTCAAGCAGCATTTGATCAGCTCAAAGAGTATCTAGCTACACCTCCTGTATTGGTTCCACCAATTGCTAATAGACCTTTGATATTATACATCTCAACTACAACTTTGGCCCTAGGGGCCTTGCTAGCACAACATGATGAAATAGGAAAAGAGCATGCAATTTACTATATCAGTAGAACCTTGGTGGGATATGAACTCAATTATACACCGATGGAAAGAGCTTGTTTAGCAGTAGTGTTCGCCTCCCAAAAGTTGTGGCATTACATGTTGAACCAACACACAATTCTTATAGCTAAAATTGATCCCTTGAAGTATCTACTAGCAAAAGCAGCTCTTACAGGCAGACTAGCTAAATGGGTCATGATCCTTAGTGAATTCGACATTGAGTATGTGGATCGTAAAGCAATCAAAGGACAAGCTCTAGCAAATCAGCTAGTAGAAGCACCCATGCAAGATACACACCCTATGGTAGCAGACTTTTTGGATGAGAATCTATTCACTCTTTCTAACTCCATAATGTGGAAGTTATACTTTGATGGTTCCTACACACAGCATGGATCAGGGGCCAGCATCTTATTCATCACACCTCAAAATGACTATATTCCAAAGTCATATCGGCTTGCATTCCCTTACACCAACAACATAGCCGAGTATGAAGCACTCCTCATAGGTCTCAATACAGTAGTTCAATGGGACATCACAAAATTACAAGTATATGAAGACTCATAGCTAGTCATCTGCCAAGTCACAGATGAGTACCAAACAAAGGATGAAAAGTTGGTCCCCTACAAGCGACTAGTGGATGCCTATAAACCACATTTTTCTAGCATCACATTTGAGCAAATTCTAAGAGAGCATAACAAAGCTATAGATTCTATGGCTTTTGTAGGGTCACTAATTGACATGCCTGCTAATACACAGAAGTGCGAATTCTTGATCGAGCAATTATTGATACCAACTGTCGATGTTCTCATTACTGAAATTGTCTGTGAACTTGTTGGTCCCAATTCCCCATGGTATGAAGATATCTATGAATACCTTAAACACAACACCTTGCCCTCTGACCTATCATCCACCCAATGCAAAACCTTTATCCGTCAATCCTCCCGTTACACCATTTTGGGTGATACACTATATCACCGGAGTCTCGATGGTATCCTCTTACGATGTCTTAATGTGGAAGAAGCCAAAGCTACCTTATGAGAAATACACGAAGGTGTTTGTGGTGCACATTCTACCAGTCCTAATCTTGCTAAGAAGATACTCAAAATAGGTTATTACTAGCCTACAATAGAGCAAGATGCTGCATAGTTTGCTAAGAAGTGTCTACAATGCCAGTAGCATGGAGATTTGATTCACGCACCAGCTCATGAATTACAACCTGTGACAACTCCATGGCCTTTTTCTCAATGGGGTCTCGACCTCATAGGACAAATCCACCCTTCCTCCTCCAATGGCCACAAGTTTATCATTACCGCCATTGAGTATTTCACGAAGTGGGTGGAAGCCATTCCTATGACCTATATCACTGGTAAGCAAATAGCCAAGTTTATCCTAAACTACCTCATATGCCGGTATGGTATTCCCCAAGCCATTGTCACTGATAATGGGAGACCATTCAAGAACCAAGATGTCTGTGCCTTATGCATACAATACAACATCCAACATTGCTTTTCAACTCCCTACTATCCACAGAGTAATAGCCAAGCTGAGGCTTCTAATAAAACCATTCTCAAAATCCTCAAGAAAACAATCAATGAAGTTGGTCATGATTGGCACTTGCAACTCAATCCCGCCCTATGGGCCTACTGCACTAGTATCAGAACACCAACTGGTGCCACACCCTATGCCTTGGTCTATGGCTCTGAAGCCATCCTACCTATAGAGGTCAAGATCCCATCCCTCAGAGTATCCACGTAGGACCTAATCAGCAGAGAAGAGTATCACACTTCCAGATTAGCTGAGCTCAAACTAGTAGATGAGAGGCACCTTGCAGTGCTTAATCATCTCCATGTCTATCAAAACTGCCTCCGGCGTAATTACAACAAAAAGATCAAAGAAAGATAGGTTCAAGTTGGTGATCTTGTACTTAAAGAGAATCAGAGAAATCAAGTAGATCGAGAAAAGAAGGGCAAGTTTGAGCCTAACTGTTTAGGCCCCTTTATTGTAATAGCAACATATGGATCAGGAGCTTATACTTTAGCTACACCTGACTGCATTCCTCTAGATGAGCCACTTAACAGTGTCCATCTCAAGAAGTTCTATGCCTGATCCTCAAAGTATTCCAAAAAATTAAAAATAAAAAAAAATAAAAATTAAAAAAAAAAATCTGTCCTCTGGCGAAAACCTGGCAAATAGGTGCTATGTGTAGAGTTAGCATCCATCGTCTATCGAGTCCTGTCCACTCCATGTCTAGTGCACAAAGCATGCCTTTCCATCTATCCGTAATAAAACCATTGACTTTTTTTGCATTTCCATCTCCCTATCTAGTATAGCTTGGAAATTTGTCAATGTCCATCATCGTCTCCCCATGTCTTGATCTATGTCTATAGTTAACACTGTCTTGTCCTAAGTCAAAGCTTTCTATGTCTTCTTTAGAAGTCACCTATACAGTTTCCTCTACCCGAATGGGGGCAACTCTTTCCTTAACTTAGGTCTAGGATTGGTTCCTTGTTCGTGGTTCACAACGCATACTTCAATCTCTTTCTCATTGTTCACAGGTAACACCCTTTAACGGACACATCGCTCCTACGATAAGGCTGTTATCTTCTCAACACTTTTCCCACATCATCACACCAACCAGAACTACATATTATCTCTTCCCAATCTTAAAGTACCTTGATCCCATGGATATGGGTATGTAGGCAGTCTGGAATATGAAGGAAGTTTCCAGTACTCAGGTACATAAGATCTCCCCCTTCCACCTTGACCCATCTCATCACTCTATCCAGAACTACATATTTATCACTTTCATCTTCCATCATAAATGTGCCTTGATCCTGTGGATACAGGGTATGTAGGCAGTTTGGAATACGAAGGATGTATCCAGTACTCAGGCACATACGATTCATCATTCTCCACCTGTTTCAATCCATTAGCACTGTCACCTTTCTGGTCTTCCATTTATCAAAATCCATTCACCTCAACTTGACTAACTCAAGCAGCAAGCTAGCGCATCCTTTCAAAGAAAAAATCCTTAACAAACCTGAAGCAAAGTAGCTTTCTTCCAGAGTCATCTACTATCCTGCATACCGATTGCCAACATCAGCTAAGTCCCGCTTAACTAAAGCCCTAGATCCACAGGCTTGTCTTCTGCAAAGTGTTCCATTATCAAAACCAACACACTCGTCTCCTACAACATGTGGCATTTCCTACAGTAAGACATTGTCTTTTTAGGTAGATAGTCCCCTTTAATGGACATAGAGTTCCTACGATAATGCTATTATCTTTCCTATCCAATCTATCCTGAGCAACCTCTTTGGCAAGAGAATATGTCGGTTGTATGTTTACTTTGTAAGTTAGTCAATTTGTGTTATGGTTTACTTTTGTTCCTTTTCCAATACCTATTCAAGGCTACCTTGATTTATCTATAATCTTGGTATGTTGCGATGTAGTACAGATTGGGGGCATAGTCATTGTTTTTTTGTGTGCCATGTTTGAGGAATGATCTTTAGCATCTTTCTTAGCATTATATTTATCTTGTGTGTGTTACAACCTAGCATCTTACATATTAATAATTCTTCTTGCATTATTTTGTATTGAAGTTTATTTTATGTTCAAGACTATGGCTCATTCACATGTACCAACAAGGTCATATTACGTCTAAGGGATCTAAGTTCAATCTGCTTGCTTGCAGAGTCAATGTCCACGCACTCAGATATTACTGCACCTTGGTCTTTTATACTTTGGTGGCGAACTATCCACGTGTTATATCAAAAATAAGGATTGCTCTTTATAAACATTTGTGAAACCATTGCAACAAGCTCATCCATCTATCCATCCATTCATCCATGGCCTTATATAGTTTTCCAGCAAAGATCAATCACCTGTCTTTCTCTTATGTTCTTTTCTATCTCCACTTTCTTCTATTCAACCTAACCTATCTCCAACAAATCTTCTAGTCAAGTATCAACACAATTCTTCTGTCGCTTCTCTATCTTTCCTCTTGAGGGGGCACCCTACGCCAGCTATGCTGGGGCAACTAGCTACACTGGGGCATCAAAATTGTATCATGTCTTCAACAACCGTTTTCTTTGACGCAACGTTGTAAACTACATTGCATCAAAGAGGGGCAAAATGTACACACCCTAAATTGACCAAGTCGTCGCACTACTCACATTTTATCATTTCTTCCTAATCACCTGCATTACAACATTAATTAAATAATCTAATTATTTAAATAATTTCATCAATTTCTTCCAAAATTCTAAAATTCGACATTAATTGAATAAATTCTCTTTATTTAATTAATTAAATTAAATTCCTCTATATTCTTCCACAATTAAATAATTTTAATTATTTAATTAGATAATTATCCTCTTTCCAAATCTCAAGTCTCCATTAATTAAATTGATTTATTTAATTAATTCATCACAAATTCCCTCTTATCTACAATTAAATAATTCCCAATTATTTAATTAAATCAAATTCATTCTTCCAAATTTGAATAAATCAAATCAAATTTATTTAAATCCTCTCAATCTCCAAAAATAAAATAAATCAAATATTTTATTTATTCTTCCAAATCATGCACAACAATTAAATAAATCTATTTATTTAATTTACTTTCTTATCTACAAATATCTTTCAAATCTTCTAAAAATAAGTCTTCTTCTCCATGCACACAAAATTAAATAATTCATTATTTAATTTCTCTCAAATCATGCAAAAGCAAATCTAAAGTTGAGTTATCTATTCACTCAACCTTGTTTTTATCAATTTATCTTAAATTAGAAAAAATCTTTCTAATTTATGAAAAGCATGTCTTATCTTTAGAAAAGAAAGTGTTTAACTCAAATAAAACAGCTTTTGTGTGACACTTGTCTTCTTCTTATTTGTTGCACATTCCTCAATTGTTCTCCTCTATTGATTCTTCTGAATTATCTGGATCGTTGATCGATCTCTATTGAAACCTATATAAACCCCCCTCATCTCCTTCATTACCTCTCTCTTCTATCACTTATTCTTAGACATACTTAACAACGCTTTGAGCATACATCACATTGATTGAGCAATTTCACGATCTTTTGACATTGATCTTTGAGCACTACACTTGCTTGTTGCAACTATGGTTTCGCAGCAATATTGAGCAATCCACATTCAATCCAAAGAGAACAATACAAATCTCGGTAAAAGCTTTCATGTTTCATTGATTATTATTAATGGCTTTTATTTAGATCGGTTCTCTTTATGTTATTGGGTTTTTGATTTGTTTAGTTTAATTTAAATTGATTTTTCCTCATACACACCTAAGACACAAAGAGGACTTGATTCAATAATTGTAGTGATTGACAAATTTTCAAAGATGGCTCATTTCATACCTTGTAAGAAGACAACTGATGCAGTGCATGTAGCTGACCTATTTTTCAAAGAGATTGTGAGATTGCATGGATTACCTAAGAGTATAGTTTCAGACAGAGATACAAAGTTTGTTGGATACTTTTGGAGGACACTTTGGAAGAAGATGAAGATAGATTTGATGTTTAGTTCTACTTTTCATCCATAGACAGATGGACAGACAGAGGTAGTGAATAGGAGTTTGGGAAACTTGTTGAGATATTTGGTTGGAGAATAAGCTGGAAGTTGGGATTTGATTCTTTCACAAGCAGAGTTTGCATACAATAATTTAGTAAATAGGAGTACTGGAAGAACACCTTTTGAGATTGTTACTGGAGTGAATCCTAGAGGAGTTGCAAAATTGAGAGATATCAGTATAGAGGGAAAGAGGAGTGCAGAAGTAGAAGAATTTGTAGACCATATGAAGATAGTGCATAATCAAGTGAAGAAACATTTGGAGGATATGAACATTAAGTACAAAGAGAAGGCTGATGAGAAGAGAAGACATAAGGAATTTGAAGTGGGAGATGAAGTAATGGTGTACTTGAGAAAAGAAAGATTTCCAGTTGGGACTTATAACAAGTTGAAGATGAAAAAGTTTGGACCTTGTAGGATACTCAAGAAATTTGATTCAAGAAATGCATACGAAGTGGAGTTACCAGAGACATTGGGTATTTCACCTATTTTCAACATTGTAGATCTTTATCAATATCATGAAGCAGAGTTCAGTGATAGCATGGAAGAAGACTTGAAGAAGCAGTTACCACAACAAGCACTGAAACAGATAGAAGACATTTTGGATAGTAGAGTTGGATGCAACACTAGAGGAAGACAATACAAAGAATATCTGGTGAAGTGGAAAGGAAGACCGAAAGAAGATTCATCATGGATTTCTCAGACTGAGGTGGACTGTCTTGGTTCTCCCTAGCCCCAACAAAGTGAGGGACTCACTTTTTTAATAACCCCAAATGTCTAATGTAGGAGCATCCTTGGTTCAATAGCAATGTTACATCAACCAAAAACATTTGTATTTCAGTTTGTTTGCATTTTAGTTCTTTCATTTTCTAGTTCAGTTTAGGTAGTTCAGTCAGAAGCAGTTTTAGCTTGTGGTCCGGTTTTGACAATTCACATCTTACAGATCTAGACATAGCATCTACATTCATTCATCTACATCATATCAAGAATTTAGAGCATTTGGATTAGTTACCAAAAATATATCGCTATGAGAAGGTCAATTGTTTTCTCAGAGCAGAGCATTCTAACAGTTCCTAATAATTAGCTGAAGGAGAAGGCTTGCAAATCATTCCTTGACTTGAAGATCTTAATGACACATCATTCAATGTCCTTTGGTTCGTGGAAGACCTTCCTCTAGGGTCTGCACACTACTCCATTCATTTGAGGAAGTGTTCTATACATTTAGGTCTGACCTATCTGTGAACATGTTACAACTCTTCATTGGAGTTTGTGACCTTCCTTAGCCAACGCGGAGGAGTCTATTAGTTTGGAAATGATATATAAAGATGTAATAGATCCTTAGGAAAGTAGTTATCAAGCTATTCACATAAGAAAGACCTAATAGTTTAGATTTTGTGCAAAGGAGCTTCAAGGTTTTATCTTGCGCATGTATGTACTCAGGCCTTTGAGCCCTAGTTGTAAGCCCACATATTACTAACCAAATTGTATTTGAAATCTTTGATATACTGAATGACTGAATCTACATTTGTTCCATTTCTTTGAGTTGTTTTCATTATATTTACTCTTGCTACATAGTCTAGATTGTTCATTCTATGAACCCTCCTACCATGACTGCACTATTCCTTTTGTCTCAGGTTTTACAATCTCTTCAACAGTTCCAACTCATAGTCAGCAGGTATAAACTGATTCTTCAATTTTGTCACCATCTATCCCACTTTGTAATCTTTTCTTCCTCTTCTATTTCTATCTAACTGAACTTCTTTCCACCTTATAGAAGCATGTCCTTTCAACTCTGTCTTTGCAAATTTCACCTTCTCTAGATCTTCAACTTCTTCATACTCAAAGTATTCTTCCATATCATTTATCCAGTAAATCAACTCTTCAGGGTTCAAATTGCCAGTATAGTTTGGTACATCAACTCTAGGTCTTTTCTCAATCTTTGAAATAGCTCACAACATCTTGACTTGATTTGATTCTTCTTCCTTATCACCTCCTAGGGTGATCAGCGGATTGAAATTCTTCATCATCTTTCAATATTAGGTTTAGGTGTAAGTGCTCTTCTCTAATCTTCTTCAACAACATCCAAGTGAATTCACATGGTTTTTATCATCTCCATCATCTCATCCATTCTTCTAGCCATTATTCCAACAGCAGGGATTCTCCTTAGTGGCATCTCTTCCTAGGATCAAGTGTAAACTGCCTCGAGTTCATCGATCAAGCTACAAGGTGACAACTACCTCACAATCCGTGATCGGTTGCAATACAAGTAACCTACCTCAGATTTGGTGATATGTTCACAGCAAGATCTTACAGAATTCCTTCACCAACTTTGCTCAATTCGCTCCCAAAGATTTGAAATTTCGCTCTGATACCACTTGTTGTAGTCACAGTTAGGAGGGTCCTCAAAGAGAATAGTCTAGACCGTGCAGCTTGAGTAAACATAATGGAAACAACTCAAATATATGAAACAAATGCAGATTCATTCATTTAGTATATTATAGAATTCAAATACAAATTGGCTGGCAACATGCAGGCTTACAATTAGGGCTCACAAGCCTGATTACATAATTGCAGAGTATGCACAAGATATAGCTTTTAAGCTCCTTTGCAAGAATTACAAACTATCATCTATCTCTATGAATTTCACTTGGTTTCCTAGGCATCTATTACATCAATATATATCATCTTTGATACAAAAGGTTCCTCTGCATTGGCCAAGGAAGATCACAAACTGCAATAAAGAGTTATAACGTGTGTACATGTATAGGTCAGACATAATTAAATAGAACTCCTTTATGAATCAACAAAATTGCATGCAAATCTTAGGGAAGGTCAGCCATGAACTAAAAAACATTAAATGATGTGTAATTTACCTCTGCGAGTTGTGAAATGCTCTGCAAGTCTTCTCCTTTGGTTGATTATCTAAGACTGTCAGGATGCTCTATTCTGAGAAAATAGTTGATCTTTTGATAGTAATATCTTTCCGGTACTTGATCCAAATTATCTAATTTTTTTATATGATGTGCATAAATGAATCAAGATGCTAAATACACCTTTGCAGGGTCTAAAATTCAACTGTGATGGAATGTGGACCATAATATAGAAACTTCCTAAACTGAACTGGAAAATGAAAAGAAACAAACTGAAATACAAATGTTTTTGGTTTATGCAACATTGCTCTTAAACTAGGGATGCTCCTGCATCACAAGCTAACAAGATACCTTTTTAGGCTAGCTAAGGTGACAAAACATCATCATAATCATTTACATTTCTAGCAAGATCAAAATCTTGATCACTCATGTCTATATTTGTTTGATTTTCTTCCTCATCGTCATCTGTGAAATGCAATACATTCTCTCTCCCATTCTCTTTGGTTGTAATCAAAATCACTTCTTCAAACACTTCATCATCATCTTCATCCACTTCTTCAGATGTTTCTTGTAAATTAACATATTGCCCATCAGGTATTATATCAATAACTTCCGTGAATTTTCATTTTGAATGAGACTATGTTTGAATAACATACGACTGTCCTGGGCTTCTTACATCATCAATTAGAAATGATTGGTTAATTTTAAGAGGGGAAACATATGTCTCATCCATCTCTGATAAAAATTGTCATGTATCTGCACGTACAAATCCATACTCATCAAATTGTACTATGGATGGTCGGATCCACTTACATTTTAATAATATAGAACTATTTTCACCAAAATCCACTTGAATAATTTCTTGGATGAATCCAACATAAAATTTCTTTTCAATTTCGTGAAGAAATTTGGCACTAGCAACACAATCACAATTTGTCTTTCCTTTGTCTTTTTCTTCCACTCTTAAATGACTACCATAGGCCCACATTCCACTAAAATGCATAGCCCATAAATGTGGAGATTGTGAAAGCTCACTTTCCTCCATTGTTATATCTTGACCTTCTTTTGCATCACTATTTGCATTAGCAATCTATTCTTCAAATTTTGGAAAAGAATCACCTCCAATCAAATCATGATGTCTGCACCTTTGAGGTCGATGTTGCATCCAAAGTTGATTCTCTTCTTCATATTTTCTACATAGAATATTAATGTACAACTAGTAAGATTAATAATATAAATGTGTCAATGTAATTGAGTAAATAAATTATTGTGTAAATTTTTTTTTACCTATGCCACTTATCGAACAAAAATGTGTTCTGAAGAATATAGGCATGTATTGCACTTCTTTCTTGATGTGATAGCTTGAAGGGACATCCATTGCCTTCTAATACTTCACCTACAACTCTCTCATCTTCGTCATCATCCCATACATGTTGATTGACATTTTCAAAATCCTTAATATATTTTGTGCAAAATCCCATGGCCTCTTGCATTGAATATCCCTCAGACATGCTGCCTTCTAGTTTTTCCCTAGTATGAACAAATTTTTTCGAAACCTTCATATATCATTCTATAGGATACATCCATCTCGTTCTTACTGGGCCACAATGCTCTAGTTCATATTCTAGATGTATCAAAAGATGCATAGAAATTTTAAAGATTGTTGGTGGAAATTCCCATTCCAATAGACAAAGGACTTCAACAACCTCCTCTCTCAAACTATCCAAGTTCAAAGGATCTAATACATGTAAATTCATTCTCTTTAATATCAAGCCCAACCTTATAATTGCCAATCTTGGCCCCTTTTCTAAACTTGATATATTTACCAAAATAGGTAAAATATTCTAGATTATCACATGATAGTCATGGGTCTTGAGGCCTCTTAAGCTATTAATATTATTTTGGCTTCTAATACTACTACTTACATAACCAGTGGGAAAGCGAGTCTGAGACATCAACTGTAAGAATTGTGCATGTTGTTCCTTTGTCCAGACATAAGGAACACTAGGTTTTCTATATTTTCATCATCATATTTTTCAACCCAAAGATTTTGACAAATCTTTAGTTCTCAAAAGTCTTCACATGATGAAATAGTATCAAAAGCACCAAAAAGAGTTTCTATAATAGCATAGGCTATATTTTTCTCAGTATGCAAAAAGTCAACAGTATGCCTAATGGCTATATCCTTAAAATATGGCAACTTATAAAATATGCACAACCATTTTACAATGCTTTCATTACATGGATCATATCTATTACTAGCAATCCCATCATTTTCAATTATAAATGATATTTTTTTTGTCCATTCTCAACAATGTAATCACCTGTTATTAGCAATGGTGCTTCACGATTCTCTTCTTGACCATTGAAATGTGTTTTTTGTTGATGATATGGATGATCCATTTTAAGGTAAGCATGATGTCAACAATAAATACACTTTTGCAAATTTATTAAGTGCCTTAAAAAATCCTTAAATTTGCAAGCAAGACATCCATGGTATCCATGAATAGTGAGACCAGACAATGTGCCATATGTAGGAAGATCATGAATCGTACACAATAAGGAAGCTCTTAAAGTGAATTTGATTGAATGACCGTCCCTTAAAGATTGAATTGATTCAATTCCTTTCCAAAATTCTATTAGCTCATCATATAATGGATCTAGATAAGCATCGATTGTATCTGAAGTCACACTTTTCTTTCCTGGTATAATCAATGACAACATTAATAATGCAGTCAAGGTAGGAGGGTCTGGTTAGGGACTATCCAACCTTGCAGCCTAATGAATTAACACCATGATCGAAATAGATATGCAATAGAAGCTTGCAGTTAAATAATAGAAAGATAAAACAGATTCATGAACACATAACACAAGATTTATCCTGGGAAAACCGTAACAGGGAAAAACCTAGCCTTCAAAACTCATTCCTCATATATATTCAAATGATCTCAAAACACATTACACATGCCTCAAGGGCTTTACAGATGCTAGGCCATAGCCCAGGGAATACAAAAGATTCATACAAAAAAATTCTTTCATGCTTTCTTCCATCTACATCTCAATTCTCTACTCTGTAACTCATTGTACTTAGTTTATTGCTTTCTACTCTGTTCTACTGCTCAACTGGATCAAAACAAATTAAGATCTTGTTTTCATTCTTTGTGCCATCAATCACTTGCTTAGAAACAATCCTTTACCTCTTATTTATATCATCTGCAAGACTTCGAATCATCATCAAGTCAGCCTAATTGCAATGACCAGTTTATGAAATATGTACACAAAATAGGTCGGGCCTAAACATAAGGCACTACTTCACAAATGCATAAAAATTTAGATAGACCCTACTGAAGGTCGACCAAGTCTTTAAACTTCATCAACCAATTCTTCTTTTCACTTTTCAAGTCACTGGAATGATCTGCAAGCTGATTCAATCTCACTGAACACAGTCGACTTTGTTCTGTCAGAATAGTCAATCTTCAAATAGTGATAACTTTTTGAAATCAAAGCCAAATGATCTAAATTCTTGATATGTTGTAATTTCCTATGTCCAAATGCTAAGTATAGATCTGCACTCTCTCATACTCAAAATCTAGAATTCTTTAAGGTCACTCTCTTTGCACACTCAAGTTACAGTCCACTGTCCCAGTCTTCTGAATTCTTCCAGATGCTTCTGCATCAGACTTCTAGATGCGGTTTTATTTGAAAAGTGATCCCCTTCACTTAGGTCTGTATTAAGTTAGATTCAAGGTTTGACGATTTGTTCAAAAGTACTTGCAACTGCCTAAAGGTTGGCGGTGCCTCAAATCCTTCTAAGGTTGGCGTTCTACTTGCAAGCCTCATGCTGCCACCATGATCAATGATTTGAGCAATTCTTCTCCACAAGATGCCTCAAGATCAATGCTTGTTTCAATGAATAAAGAGTTAGCCAATACCTATGTGCATCCTCTGAAATAATAAAGTCACTTCCTGATACATTCTTAAATTCTCCTCTGCAACTCTACCTAAGTCCAGGTTTCCTCCACATAATCTTATACCCTCCACTCTGCTACACTGCTTCTGTACTTCACTTTACTTCCCTTACCATATTCACTTCAATCTGGTACACAATCCTTTTCCTCCGATACAGTATCCTATCATGAACTCTTTTCTCTACTGTTCTTTACACTTGTTCACACAAACTTTTCTTGCATTATAACAAAATTTTTCTCAAGATTAATGCTTCATCTTCTTCCAGTTTCTCTATTATACTTAATGATTCAAAAGGTTCTCCTACATGGATCATATCTATTACTAGCAATCCCATCATTTTCAATTATAAATGATATTTTTTTTGTCCATTCTCAACAATGTAATCACCTGTTATTAGCAATGGTGCTTCACGATTCTCTTCTTGACCATTGAAATGTGTTTTTTGTTGATGATATGGATGATCCATTTTAAGGTAAGCATGATGCCAACAATAAATACACTTTTGCAAATTTATTAAGTGCCTTAAAAAATCCTTAAATTTGCAAGCAAGACATCCATGGTATACATAAATAGTGAGACCAGACAATGTGCCATATGTAGGAAGATCATGAATCGTACACAATAAGGAAGCTCTTAAAGTGAATTTGATTGAATGACCATCCCTTAAAGATTGAATTGATTCAATTCCTTTCCAAAATTCTATTAGCTCGTCATATAATGGATCTAGATAAGCATCGATTGTATCTGAAGTCACACTTTTCTTTCCTGGTATAATCAATGACAACATTAATAATGCAGTCAAGGTAGGAGGGTCTGGTTAGGGACTATCCAACCTTGCAGCCTAATGAATTAACACCATGATCGAAATAGATATGCAATAGAAGCATGCAGTTAAACAATAGAAAGATAAAATAGATTCATGAACACATAACACAAGATTTATCCTGGGAAAACCCTAACATGGAAAAACCTAGCCTTCAAAGCTCATTCTTCATATATGTTTGATCTCAAAACACATTACACATCCATCAAGAGATTTACAGATGCTAGGCCGGAGCCCAAGGACTACAAAAGATTTAAACAACAAAATTCTTTCGTGCTTTCTTTCATCTACATCTCAATTCTCTATTCTATAACTCATTCTACTTCCTTCACTACTTTCTACTCTGTTCTGCTGCTTAATCAGATCAAAACAACTTAAGATCTTGTTTACCTTCTTTGTGCCATAGATCACTTGCTTAGAAACAATCCTTTACCTCTTATTTATATCATCCACAAGACTTCAAATCACCACCAGGTCAGCCTAATTGTAATGGCTAGCTCATTGCAATGGCTAGCTAATTGCAACGGCTAGATAAAAATTCATACGAACCTCACTAAAGGTCAGCCAGGGCCTTAAACTTCATCAACCAATTATTTTTTTCACTCTGCAAGCCGGTTCAACCTCATTGAACACAGTCAACTCTGTTTTGTCAGAATAGTCAATCTTCAAACAATGATAACTTTCTAGAATCAAAGCCAAATGATCTAAATTCTTGATAGGTTGTAACTTCCTATGTCTAGATGCTAAGTCTAGATCCACAATCTCTCATACTCAAAATATGGAATTCTCAAAGGTCACTATCTCTACACACTCAAGTTACTGTCTACTGTCTCAGTGTTCTGAATTCTTCTGGATGCTTCTGCATCAAACTTCCAGATGCTCCTACATCAGACTCTGGAGGTTATTTAAAAAGTGAGCCTCTTCACTTAGGTCTATATTAAGTTAGATTCAAGGTTCAGTGATCTATTCACATGTACTTGCAACTGCCTCAAGGTCAACAGTCTGTTCAAGTCCATCCTGCACAACTGCCTCAAATTCTTTTAAGGTTGCCGTTCTACTTGCAAGCCTCATGCTGCCACTATGATCGATGATTTGAGCAAGTCTTGTCCACAAGATACCTCAAGATCAATGTCTGTTTCAATGAATAAAGAGTTAGCCAATACCAATATACATCCTTTGGAACAATAAAGTCACTTCCTGATACATTCTTGAATTCTCCTCTACAACTTTGCCTAAGTCTAGGTTTCCTGCACACAATCTTATAGCCTCCACTCTGCTACACTACTTCTGTACTTCACCTTACTTCCCTTACCATATTCACTTCAATTTGGTACATAATCCTTTTCCTCTAGTACAATATCCTATCATGAACTCTTTTCTTTACTATTCTTTACACTTGTTCACACAAACTTTTCTTGCACTATAACAAAATTCTTCTCAAGATTAATGCTTCACCTTCTTCTAGTTTCTCTATTATACTCTGATTCAAAAGGTTCTCCTTCCTCTTCTGCATAAACTATCTCTGCATCACTTTCTTCTGGTTCCTCTGTCAAACTTAGTGATCCAATCAGCTCTTCTTCTTCTGCACAAATCATTTCTGTATCAATAGGCTTTTCAACCTTTACACAAACTATTTCTGAATTACTTATTGCTTCTCCTTTATCAACTTCTTTAGTTACATGTTCTTGATGACTTTCCTTGCTTGATTCTTTTCTCCTCCAGACTTGAAAATAAGTTCTTCTTCTTGCAAATCCTCTTCCATTCTTTTGGTATCCTACACTATGATAAGAATTATGACTCTTGTCACTTCTTCCTTTGTAGTTTGAATTTCTTTCCTTGTTCCGCTCCACATAAGGTCTTCTTTATTTGCATCCCAATCCAACATATGAACACTTCAGTCTATATCTTCCTCTAAACATACAGGTAACAGGTTTCCATTCCTGTCCATCAATCCATCAATAGTTCTTCTGTATACAACTTGTCATAGGTTTTCTTCTCTTTAACTTATTCCAACACAACTTTTCAGAATGGTTCCTCAATCCACATAACTTACAAGGGTGTATATCCCAAAAAGATTCCTCCTCATGTCCATGCCTATTACAATCTGAACAAAACATGCATTTTCTGCTTTGATTTAATTTAAAGTTTTCCATAACCTCCTTAGCTCTATCATATCCAATCCCTTCACTTCTTGATTTGATCACTAGTTCAATAGGTTCTATAATTCCTTGCTGCTGCTTTCCCAATCCTTGTCCTTCATATCCCATTCTTTGCATGATTTTGAAACCAATACCATCACCAACAACTCCAAGTTTAGTCACACTATCATCTTCATCATCACTTCCAAAAGAAACTTCTACATCATCACACAAATCATTAGTATCACAAGAAACATCACAAAGTTTGAGTTTAGATCTCAGATTTTATTCTCTTTTCTGCATGCTACAAGTGACAGCTCTAATTGATTAACTTGTTCCCTCAAATCTGATATTTCATTTTTCTACAAACAGTTTTCTCTCTTGAATTCTTCCAAACTGTCTTCTAGATCTCTGTACCTCTGTTCAACCTTATAAAACAACTTATATCCTTCTTCTAGTTCTATAAATTTCTTTTCAACATCTTCAAACAATTTCATCTCTGCCTCTAGGTCTTCATTTCTGCTTCTTACATATTCCAGTTCTTCTTCAAGGACATCCAACTTGTCCACTCCTAGATCCTTCATTTTCTCCAACAATTCTGTATTATACTTTTGGATTTCGCACAGTTCATCTTCCAAAATATCCTTTACACACATTAGGGTTTCATTTTCTTTCATCCTCTTTCTAATATTCCCCATTGTAACAAAATCAAATAAATAGCTTAATTTTGAAAAGCTTACCCAAATCCTTGCTTTGATCTTTCTTTCGTGATGATTTATGTATACTCTAGGGTTTCGTACAACACTTTATCAGATTTGCCACCTTCTAACAGATTCACAACCAGTCTAGTAGCTTTGAAACCAACTCTAATACCACATAATGTAGTCAAGGTAGGAGGGTCCAGTTAGGGATTATCCAACCTTGCAACCTAATGAATTAACACCATGATCGAAATAGATATGCAACGGAAGCTTGCAGTTAAACAATAGAAAGATAAAATAGATTCATGAACACATAACACAAGATTTATCTTGGGAAAAAACTAATAGGGAAAAACCTAACCTTCAAAGGTCAATCTTCATATATATTTGATCTCAAAACACATTACACATGCCTCAATGGATTTACAGATGCTAGGCCATAGCCTAGGGACTACAAAAGATTCAAACAAGAAAATTCTTTTGTGCTTTCTTTCATCTACATCTCAATTCTCTGCTCTGTAACTCATTCTACTTCCTTCACCACTTTCCACTCTATTCTACTACTCAACCAGATCAAAACAACTTAAGATCTTGTTTACCTTCTTCATGCCATCGATCACTTGCTTAGAAACAATCCTTTACCTCTTATTTATATCATCCACAAGACTTCAAATCACCACCAGGTCGGCCTAATTGTAATGGCTAGCTCATGTAACATGTACACTAAATGGGTCGGGCCTAAACATAAGGCATAGCTTCACAAATGCATAAAACTTTACACAGACCTCATTAAAGGTTAGCCAGGTCCTTAAACTTCATCAACCAATTCTTCTTTTTGCTCCGCAAGTCACGAGAATGATCCACAAGCTGATTCAACCTCACTAAACATAGTTAGCTCTGTTCTGTCAGAACAATCAATCTTCAAACAATGATAACTTTCTGGAATCAAAGCCAAATGATCTAAATTTTTGATATGTTGTAACTTCCTATGTCCTGATGCCATGTCTAGATCGACAGTCTCTCATACTCAAAATCTAGAATTCTCCAAGGTCACTCTCTCTGCACACTAAAGTTGTTGTCCATTGTCTTAGTGTTCTAAATTCTTCCAGATGCTTCTGCATCAGACTCTCAAGGTTATTTGAAAAGTGAGCCCCTTCACTTAGGTTTGTATTAAGTTGGATTCAAGGTTCGGTGATTTTTTCACAGGTACTTGGAACTGCCTCAAGGTCCGCGGTCTGTTCAAGTCCATCTTGCACAACTACCTCAAATTCTTCTAAGGTCAGCATTCTACTTGCAAGCCTCGCATTGCCACTATGATCAGCGATATGAGCAAGTCTTCTCTACAAGCTACCTCAAGATCAATGTCTATTTCAAGCAATAAAGAGTCAACCAATACCAATATGCATCCTCTGGAACAATAAAGTCACTTCCTGATACATTCTTGAATTCTCCTCTGCAACTCTACCTAAGTCTAGGTTTCCTCTGCACAATCTTACAGCCTCCACTCTGTTACACTACTTATGTACTTCACTTTGCTTCCCTTACGATATTCACTTCAATCCAGTACACAATCCTTTTCTTCTGGTACAATATCATGTTATGAACTCTTTTGTCTACTATTCTTTACACTTGTTCACACAAAATTTTCTTGCACTATAACAAAATTCTTCTCAAGTTTAATGCTTCACCTTCTTCTAGTTTCTCTATTATACTCAATGATTCAAAAGGTTCTCCTTCCTCTTCTGCATAAACTATCTCTGCATCACTTTCTTCTGGTTCCTATGTTGAACTTAGTGATTCAATCAGCTCTTCTTTTTTTGTACAAATCATTTCTGTATCAACAGGCTTTTCAACCTCTCCACAAACTATCTTCGAATTACTTATTACTTCTCCTTTATTAGCTTCTTTAGTTACACGTTCTTGATGACTTTCCTTGCTTGATTATTTTCTCCTCCAAACTTGAAAATAAGTTCTTCTTGCAAATCTTCTTCCATTATTCTAGTATCCTGCACTACGATAAGAATTATGACTCCTGTCACTTCTCCCTCTGTAGTTTGAATTTCTTTCCTTGTTCCGCTCCACATAAGGTCTTCTTTCTTTGCATCTTGATCCAACATATGAACACTTCAGTCTATATCTTCCTCTGAACATACAGGTAGCATGTTTCCATTCATGTCCATCAATCCATCCATAGTTCTTCTGTATACAACTTGTCATAGGCTTTCTTCTCTTTAACTTATTCCAACACAACTTTTCATAATGGTTCCTCAATCCATATAACTTACAAGGATGTATATCCCAACAAGATTCCTCTTCATATCCATGCCTATTACAATGTGAACAAAACATGCCTTTTCTACTTTGATTTGATTTAAAGTTTGCCATAACCTCCTTAGCTCTGTCATATCCAATTCCTTCACTTCTTGATCCGATCACTGGTTCAATACGTTCTATAATTCCTTACTACTGCTTTCCCAATCCTTGTCCTTCATATCCCATTCTTTGCATGATTTTGAAACCAATACCATCACCAACAACTCCAAGTTTAGTCACACTGTCATCTTCATCATTACTTCCAAAAGAAACTTTTGCATCATCACACAAATCATTAGTATCATAAGAAACATCACAAAGTTTAGGTTTAGATCTCAGATTTTCATTCTCTTTTCTGCATGCTACAAGTGACCACTGTTAGGGTTAGCCGGTAGAAGATATCAATTAAATACAAATAAAGATTAAACAGAGAAATGGAAATACACTGAATTAATAACAACGAGAGACAAGATTTAACATGGTTCACCCAAACTCAGGCTACATCCACCAAACAGAGAGTCCAATATTATTATCCAGTAAATCAAACTGATTACAACCAGCAATCCTTGCAACTCAATACCATTGCAAATGCTACAATACAATATCTCAAAACCCTAACCCTTAGCTGCTTTCTATCAATCCTTTTTGTTGGTTACAAAAATAGGGTTTTTTTATGTCGGTCACAAAAATAGGATTTTTTATGTCGGCCCTAAAAAAAAATTCTCAGGGGCTGCGCCCCCGAACCCCCACTTCTCGGGGGTTGCCACCCCTAAACCCTAGCAAGGATACATGGCTAGTGTACAGTACTTTCCTGATCAGTCACCACCTACCAACAATCTCCCACTTGGAGACTGATCAGGCTCCACACCAAACAATCTGCCACTTGGAGACTGAGCCTGAACGACACCGCTGCGCATGCAACTCCCACTGGAAATAAGCACCTTGGACTCTGTTGTTCTGTTTTTGTTGTTTTCAGTCTAGAAGACCAACCAAAGCGGAAGAGGAGCTCAACTTCTCCCTTGTCACTGCCTTTGTAAACATATCCGCTATATTGTCATCTGTATGTATCTTTTCCAGCCTTAACTGTCCATTATCTAACACCGACCGAATAAAGTGATACCTCAACTATATGTGTTTGGTCTTGGAATGCAAAGCAGAATTGTTTGCAAGATGTATGGCACTCTGATTGTCTGTATACAAAGAATTGTTAGCCTATTGGTTGCCCAATTCTTCCATGAAAGAGGTCAGCCATATCATCTCCTTGCTTGCCTCAGTTGCAGCTACATACTCTACCTCTGTGGTGGATAAAGCGACCACCTTTTGCAATCGTGAGATCCAGCTCACTGCTGTCCCACCTACAGTAAAGACATAACCTATAGTACTCCGCCTGGTATCAATATCCCCTGCTAAATCAGTATTAGAGCCCCCAAAACATAAGTGTTTATTGTATGTACCTCTCAAATATCTGAGAATCTATTTTACTGCATTCCAATGCTCTAATCTAGGATGACTCATATACCTGCTAACGACTCCTACAACATGGGCAATATCCAGTCTTGTGCATACTACGACATACATTAAACTTCCTACAGCTGAAGCATATGGTGTCTTGGACATTTTTTCTTCCTCCTCTTGTGTCTTAGGACACATCTCCTTAGTCAATTTCAAATGACTAGGCAAAGGTGTGCTGACAGCTTTTACATTCGCCATGTGGAATCTCTGCAACACCTTTGTAACATAAGCAACCTGAGATAGAGTTAATTTTCTGTTCATCCTATCTCTGCAAATTTTCATACCAAGGATTTGTTTTGCTGCACCCAAATCCTTCATATCAAATGACTGTGCTAACTATTGTTTTAACTCTCTTATGTGATCCATGTTAGACCTGGCTACAAGCATGTCATCAACATATAAACATAAAATAATGTAGCTATCATTATTCAACCTCTTAAAATAAACACAATGGTCAGAATTACACCTATTGTAGCCTTGCTCAGCCATAAAACTATCAAATTTCAAATACCATTGCCGAGGTGCTTGTTTCAGGCCATACAAACTCTTCTTCAATCTGCACACCTGTTTCTCCTTACCTTTGACCTCAAATCCTTGGGGTTGTTCAATATATATCTCCTCCTCCAAATCACCATGGAGAAAGGTAGTTTTCACATCTAGCTATTCCAAATGCAAATCTTCAGCAGCCACAATACTTAAAACAGTATGAATAGAAGTCATCTTGACAACCGGAGAAAATATCTCATCAAAATCAATGCCCTTTTTCTATGCAAATCCTTTTACAACTAACCTGGCCTTAAATCTTTTCTTACCTCCATCTTCCTCTTTCAGCTAGTAAACCCATTTGTTTGGTAAAGCCTTTTTACCTGCATGTAACTTACATAATTCCCAAGTCTAATTTTTCAACTAGGAGTCCATTTCTTCTTTCATTGCAAGCTCCCACTGAACCTGTGTATCCACCTGCATAGCTTCATTATACCCTTCTGGTTCACCAGCATCTATTAACAAAATAGAATACAAAGAGGGAGAAAACCTTTCAGGAAGTCTACTTAGCCGTGTTGACTGTCTAACATTCACTGGAGTTTGTGGTATTTCTAGTTGCTGTTGCAGAGCATGAGGAACCACTGGAACATCACTATTTGGAGTATCATCCAGCACCACATAATCCTTTTCTTTCTTCTCATGCTATTGCAACTGATCTTTGTACAACACCTTCTCATTGAATATAACATCCCTACTTCTCACTATTTCTGATTTTCAAAATCCCAAAGCCTATAACCAAATTCATCAATGCCATATCCAACAAAGGTACATTTTTTTGATTTTGCATCTAGCTTGGTTCTATTTTAGAATCTATATGTGCAAATGCTTCACAGCTAAAGGTTTTCAGAAAAGAATAACTCACATTCTTACCTATCCATGCTTCCTCTGGAATACCACAGCCCAAAGGAATTGAAGGACCTCTGTTAATTAAAGATACAACAGTGTTGACAGCCTTTGCCCACATGTTTAAAGGAAGCCCAACATGCAATCTCATGGTCCTTGCATGCTCCATTATTGTCCTATTTATGCGTTTAGCCACTCCATTTTCTTGTGGAGTCCCTGGAACCATTTTCTGCCTATGAATTCCATTAAAGAAACAATAATCTTTAATTTTTTTGCTGCAATACTCACCACCATTATTAGATCTAAGACATTTTAATCTTTTACGTGTCTCATTCTCAACCAAGCTTCTCCATTTCTTAAATGTTTCAAATACATCAGATTTCTGTCTAAGGAAATAAATCCAGACCTTCCTAGTTGCATCATCTATGAATGTAACATAATATCGAGAGCCACCGAGAGAAGATACCTGAGCTGGTCCCCATACATCTGTATGCACAAGCTCTAACTTTTCATTTTTCTTTTGCTTCCCATCCTTGAGAAAATTGACTCTCTTTTGTTTACCATACACACAACTTTCACAGAAATCCATATTAATACATTTCAGACCTGGTAAAACTTTCTTAGAATGAAGTACCTTCATACCTTTTTCACTCATATGCCCAAGTCTGTTATGCCACAGTGTTGTCTCAAAACCTGTAGCAACTTTTCCAGTCTCTTCCTACAAACCTGTAGCAACTGTTCCTGAACCTTTTTTTTTTTCCTATAACAACTAAAGTAGAAGGAACAGTATGACCTGTACAAATATATAAGGTGCCTACTTTCACACCTTTTGCTACTACTAAGGCACCTTTTGAAACCTTCCAATTTTTATTAGTAAATGTAACAGTGCAACCTTGTTCAGTTAGCTGCCCTGCTGAAATTAAATTCCTATTGAGCCTTGGAACATGCATTACCTCTTGTAGTAGCCAATGATTCCCATTCTACAACTTAATCTTGATTCTTCCCTTTCCAACAGTCTGACAGGGTTCGTTATCTCCCAAATAAACCAGCCCAAAATCCCCTTGGACATAATCAAGAAAATAACTTCTATGGGGTGTAGCATGAAATGAGGCCCCTAAATCTAAAACCCATGAATCATCAACATTATCTAGGGAAAGAATCAAAGCATCATCTTCAGACTTGTTGCTTACCACAGTTGCCTCTTTATTGCTTTCTTGTTTGTCTCCTTCTTTATTTTTTCGAGACCAGCAATCTTTCTTTAGATGACCTGGTTTCCCACAGTACCAGCAATCCTTTTGTCCTCTGGTTTGGGATCTTTTATCCTTTGATTTTCCTCATGACTTCCCATGACCTCTGAAACCTTTTCTTCTCTCCTTTGATCTGCCCCTGCTTTTTGCATTCAAAACACTACCTGATGTGGATCCACCCAAGTTTTTCTTATGAATTTCCTCACTCAGAATAACACCAACAACATCATCAAATTTTAGGGTATTTGAACTAGAAACAAAGTTACTAACTGCCATTACCAAACTATCCCATCTTTCAGGCAATGAACATAATATCAAGAGAGCTCTAACTTCTTCATCAAATTTTACATTTAAAGAAGTCAATTGACTGAGAATCGTATTAAATTTATTTAAATGACCTATCACAGATCCACCTTCAACCATTTTCAAATTAAACAAACGCTTCATGAGAAATACCTTATTTGAGGCTGAGGGTTTTTCATATAATTTAGCCAAAGCTTTCATTAGACCATCTGTTGTCTTTGCTTCCATTATATTGAATGCCACCGATGGTGCCAGGCACAACCGAATGGTTCCCAGTGCCTTTCTATCAAGAAGATTCCAATCCTCATCAGACATTGTTGCCAGTTTGTTGGATAATCCTTCCAACGGCATCCATAAATCCTTTTGATAGAGGTAATCCTCCATCTGCATCTTCCATAACTGATAGTTCTGCCCATTGAATTTATCGACCTTCAATTTACCCTCTTCTGCCATTGCTCCCACTCAACCGTGAGACTTTCCTATAGATGATAATCGAACACAACTTGGCTCTGATACCACTTGTTAGGGTTAGCCGGTAGAAGATATCAATTAAATGCAAATAAAGATTAAACAAAGAAATGGAAATACACTAAATTAATAACAGTGAGAGACAAGATTCAACATGGTTCACCCAAACTCAGGCTACATCCACCAAATAGAGAGTCCAATATTATTATCTAGTAAATCAAATCAATTACAACCAGCAATCACTGCAACTCAATACCATTGCAAATGCTACAATACAATATCTCAAAACCCTAACCCTTAGCTACTTTTTTATCAAGCCTTTTTGTCAGTTACAAAAATAGGGTTTTCTTATGTCAGTCACAAAAATAGGATTTTTTATGTTGGCCCTAAAAAAAATTTCTAGTGTATAGTACTTTCCTGATCAGTCGCCACCTACCAACAACCACTCTAACTGGTTAACTTGTTCCCTCAAATTTGATATTTCATTTTTCTTCAAACTATTTTCTCTCTTCAATTCTTCCAAACTATCTTCTAGATCTTTGTTTCTCTATTCAACCTTATAAAACAACTTAAATCCTTCTTCTAGTTCTGCAAATTTCTTTTCAACATCTTCAAACAATTTTAGCTCTTCCTCTATGTCTTCATTTCTGCTTCTTACATCTTCCAGTTCTTCTTCAAGGGCATCTAACTTGTCCACTCCTAGATCCTTCATTTGCTCCAGCAATTCAGCATTATACTTTCAGATTTCGCATAGTCCATCTTCCAAAATATCCTTTTCACACATTAGGTTTCATTTTCTTTCTTCATTCTCTTTCCAATCTTCCCATTGCAACAAATCAAATAAACAACTTAATTTTGAAAAACTTACCTGAATCCTTGCCTTGATCTTTCTTCTGTGATGATTTATGTATACTCTAGGGTTTCGTACAACACTTTATCAGATTTTCCACCTTCTAATAGATTCACAACCAGCCCAGTAGATTTGAAACCAGCTCTGATACCACTTAATGAAGTCAAGGTAAGAGTGTCTGGTTAGGGACTGTCCAACCTTGCAGCCTAATGAATTAACACGATGATCGAAATAGATATGCAATGGAAGCTTCCAATTAAACAACAGAAAGATAAAATAGATTCATGAACACATAACACAAGATTTATCCTGGGAAAACCCTAACAGGGAAAAACCTAGCCTTCAAAGCTCATTCTTCATATATATTTGATCTCAAAATACATTACACATGCCTCAAGGGCTTTACAGATGCTAGGCCACAACCCAGGGACTACAAAAGATTCAAACAACAAAATTCTTTCGTGCTTTCTTTCATCTACATCTCAATTCTCTGCTCTGTAACTCATTTTGCTTCCTTCACTACTTTCTACTCTGTTCTGCTGCTCAACCGGATCAAAAGAACTTAAGATCTTGTTTACCTTCTTCTTGCCATCAGTCACTTGCTTAGAAACAATCCTTTACCTCTTATTTATATCATCCGCAAGACTTCAAATCACCACGAGGTCAGCCTAATTGCAATGGCTAGCTCATGTAATGTGTACACTAAATGGGTCAGGCCTAAACATAAGGCACAACTTCACAAATGCATAAAACTTCACGTGGACCTCAATGAAGGTTAGACAAGTCCTTAAACTTCATCAACCAATTCTTTTTTTCACTCCGCAAGTCACAGGAATGATCCGCAATCTAATTCAACCTCATTGAACACAGTCGGCTCTATTCTATCAAAACAGTCAATCTTCAAACAGTGATAACTTTCTGGAATCAAAGCCAAATGATCAAAATTCTTGATATGTTGTAACTTCCTATGTCTAGATGCTAAGTCTGGATCCATAGTCTCTCATACTCAAAATAAGGAATTCTCCAAGGTCACTCTCTTTGCACACTCAAGTTACTGTCCACTGTCTCAGTGTTCTAAATTCTTCCAGATGCTTCTGCATCAGACTTTTGGATGCTCCTACATCAATTAAGAAAAATGGTTTATTTGCTAACCATTGAGGCAAGTTATAAATTATTAAAAACACTAGCCAAGTTGACCATTTAGTACTTTGACCTAAGAATGGGTTCACACCATCTAGAGCCAAACCCAACCTTATATTATGAGGATCTTGAGAAAAATTAGGCCATCTATTATCAAATTCCATCCACGTCTTAAAATTAGGCACATATCATTGTTCTCCATTGGTGCTCTTATTTTGGGCATGCCATTGCATAAGTTTTGCAATGTCTCTACACCTATACATTCAGAGTAATCGTGGGATTATCAGAAAGTGGAGAAGAACCTTTCTAGGAACCACGGCTGATTTCAACCCTTGTCTATACCTCACTTCATGACATTTTTGACATTCACTCTCACTTGCAAGATTATTGTGAAATACACAACAATTCACATGTGTGGATGTTTTCATACCCTAAGCTTAGCTTAGTGATTTGCTTTTTACATTGACTTCATTTTGTTGGCAATGTGGAGTCAGGTGGTAACAATGAACTTAATAATGCCAAAAATTGATCTACACTCTCATTTGTCTAACCAAGCACCACTTGCAAGTTAAGAATTTGAAGGATTGTTTTTAAATGACTTAACTTGCAATTAGGATACACATGCTTTAAAGCATCCTCCATTGACTTGGCCCAATGATCATTTAGACCCACATTCAACATTCTATCAACTTCAAACCCTTTGTCTAACATTGTTACCTCTTCATCTATGTTTAGTGCCACTTCATCTATGTTTTTTGTCTCTTCATCTCTCACACTCTGTAATTCTATCATATCTTCATAATAATTGTAATCCCAAGGGCTTATACCACTATGCCCATATCTTATCATATTTCAATAAATCACATTTCTTTTTTTCACCTTTCCACCAAGACAATCATTACATGGACATGGATATTTGTCCATGTCCCTCTCAATGGCTACTCTCTCATCATATGCATGGTATTGATCCGTAGTCAACCTTCGACATTGATCCATCTGTGATGTCCTGCATTCTAGTATTAATTTAGTTTCCTATTTAAAGAAAAAAATAGAAATTTAAAAAAATCAACTTACTTAGGATCTAATACATGTAAACTCATTCTCTTCAACACTCATTAGCACTTACCTAGAATTCAGAGCACTTCACAAAATTAGGATACAGAGCACTCTATAGAATTAGAATTAGAACACTCTACAGGATACAAAGCACTCTGCAGCAATTCAAATGCAAGAAATACAACTGGGCATCACTCTACAGAATCAAATGTTTTGCCTCTAAATAAATCTCTGTGGTCAGTTTTGTGCATTTTTTACTTGTAGGATTCTCAACTATCAATGGCTAATTAGTAGGAAACATAGCAACTACTTTTCCCTCATTTTGTTGTCCATGTGTAAGTGGTAGAGATTAAAAGTATATGCTCAATGTAGTCAATGTCTTATGAAAAGATACCCTCCTATTTAAGTAACTCATATCTTATAATACACTAATTTTGTTCTCCCAGCTAGATATAGTTTCCAATGAGAAAGCTATAGATTTTTTGTTTAATGTAATGAGGGTTTTGAATTACCTCTAAATTCATTGCAGAAGGCATCCCCAAATTCAACTTCATTGCAGAGGGCCTCGCTGACTTCAAATTCATTGTAGCAAACTCTGATTTCCTTGCTTACCTCTTCAGAAGTCTCCAGGTCCTCTTCAAACAAGCTTTATCACCCATGCAATTAGTAGTTGCTAAAACCCAAAACACCTCATGCCATGAATCCTTCTCGAGAGGACTACACGAATCCTCATGAATGAATCTTCCATTGCCAATTGCCTAGACAAAAAGAAACAATAACTCTAAAATTTTATGCGCAAAACAACCCACTCCCGCCAATAATTTCCTAATTCAAAATGTTTTTTTCATTACCCACTTGAATATCATATTGTCTAATTTTTATTTGTGTGACTAATTATTTACTTGTGTTTTTTACCTAATGATCAAATTAGTCATTAATTAGTCATTTATAGTTGTGTTGCAAAAAATTTGAAGAATTCAGTCATTTTTAGTTGTCTTGACTAAAAGTTTTAGTCACGTAGTCATTTATTTGTCAAAATTCTACTAGTGGATGTTACAAGCTTGAAAGAATGTACCGCACTCTACCACATTTGGAGATATGAGCCTATGGATAGGACAAATGAATATGTATCACCCTTAGGTATGTGCATTTCAAATTTGAGATCATAATACTTACTGCAAAGTGTTTGGGAGATAGAAGAATGAAGATAGTAAAGAAACAAGGGAAATGCAGTCACAGGGTGATAGGAGAGTGCTCCACACTTCTCCATAGATAAAGATATGATGTTGTGTCTTGGAGGACAAGTAGATATGAGTAACAAGTATGTACATTTCAAGTTTCAAGAAATAATATGTACCACAGATGCTTCTCTAGAGTTAGACTTTGAAGACATGCCTTGGTACTATGTAGTGTGAATAGAAGGAAAGAGTTGATGTTATTGCAGAGCACTGCACATTGATAATTGATTTTATTGATGAAAAGAAAAGTTCATTAGACCAATTGATATGCTTAGATCATGTTTCAATCATCTTTGTCTAGGTCACAAATATGTTTTTCAATATTTCACTTCAAGAATGTGTTATAAGAGCATGGCAGGGATATAGGAATCTTTGTTGAAATGTTTTCACTAGCATATAATAGCATGATTTGGTAAGAGAAGTGTTCAAAAGTATTTTACAAGTCATAATATACTCATCATGTGATCCGCATGATGTAATTCAATCTTATTTAGTACCACATTGGGTCTGGAGTTAGTTACAAGGATGAATAGATGCTGAGGTGCAGCTTGGTGCATAATAAAGACCTTGTTGAGTGTAATGGATGTGCAACAGCCTGGAAGGGTGTGCCAAGGTAGGATAGGATCTGATTATGCCTTGCTCTTATACCACATTGGGATTTTATCTACTGCACATGGTTGGAAGCCAACTGATATGGCCACTACACATTTCATGCCACACGTTCCATTCTTGCCAACCAAGGAAATAGTTTCTTGAAGTTTGTAGAGGATATATATTAAGAATAAAAATTATTGAACGAGAGTTGAGATGTGAAGAATTATATAGAATCAACATTGTGCGAAGTTACTCACCAAAAAGACAGATAGGATGATGAAAAATGCTAAGAATCAGTTCATAGAGTTGTAGAAGATATGATAAGCTCTACAATGATAAAAGAAGAATTTTTGAGCATGTTTTGGATGTTGCAGAGGGGTAAAAGCACAAAGTTGTTGTAGTTAGGGTAAAATTGCAAATCAGGGCAAATGATTAAACAACAATGATAAAAACCCTAGCAATGCACAATGAAGTACAAGACAACATGAAAATCAAAATAACAAATGTAAATGCAAACCGATCTCCACGCTATGCTTGATTTATCTCCATTGCTCTTCTCCACCTCGCATGAGCATGCAAGATTTTGAAGGATTGTTGTTGGAAGAATGTTGGGTGCTCACTTCTGCAGCATAACATTAAGATGCAGATGCTAGAATGAAGGATGCAAAGGCTCTAATGATATTTCAACAGCAAGTGGATACTTGAGGATCAATGCATGCTAATGATAATTTGGCAGAATAATGTTACTTAAAGCTCAATGCCTTGCTAATGGCTTGTGAGGGGTTTGATTTATAGGCTTAGCTTAGTTCAAATGGATGGCTAGGATCAATTAGGGTTTTAGATGAAATGGATGGATAGGATTAAGTTAGGTTTCCTTGCACATCAAGAAATTGTAGTCAATTGACATGTGGCAAGGGAAGATAAGTCTTAGGTGTGCTTGTGTAGATAAATACTAAAATTAGGTCCCAATAGTTGTGCATGTGAAGGATTTGAATGAAAGTTGTATTACAACACATGATTGACTGGACAAGTGTTGGAATAGGATAAAAGATGAGGACTTAATTCAAATAAAATATTTGAATTAGTTGTGATATGAGTTGGATATTAATTAAATAAATAAAATTTATTTAATTAATTGGGTAGATGAATAGGATGTGATGTGGAAATTAATTAAATAAATAAAATTTATTTAATTAATTGGGATGGGTATAAGATAAATGGGATTATGCATGTGAAATTAATTAAATAAATAAAATTTATTTAATTAATTAGCTAAGTGGGATAAGGATGGGATTGAATGAGATTTAATTAAATAAATAAAATTTATTTAATTAATTGGCTTATGGATAAATGAAATTAGGATAATGGTTTAACAAGGTATTGCAAGACATACACAAATTTAGGACAAATTTGGGTGTCTACATTTTGCCCCTCTTTGAGATGATGTTCGAGATGATGAGCTTTGTGTCGAGTAACATCATTTCAAAGAAGTTAAGGTATGGATAATTGATAGGGATGCTAATGATGATGATGATGATGATGATGATGATGATAGAAAGGATAGGTTGGTGATGCCCCCTCGAGAGGATAGGTGGGTTGGACAAACACGGGTATGCTCTCGAAAAGAAATGGCTTGGCTACAAAAGAAAGATAAGGGAATGGATAGAAGAAATGGATGATGCGTTATGCTGCAATAGAAAGTGAGCAACCATGATGTTTGATATAGCACTAGACATTATGCACCAAGGTATAAGGGCTAGGGTGACGATGTGTCTTGTGCCTTAGCGTAATACAACCTTGTCTAACGTATGAGGAAGAAAACTTAGAGCATTGAAGTCCTAATGCACAAAAGGTATGATATGACCTCAGATGCAAAGGATAGTGCAAAAAGCTATTCCAACATACACAAGATATGAATATTAGCTGGAAATGATATCGATATGATACAAATGCAAGATAAAATGATAACACATACAAGCAAGCAAGCAAGCATGCACAAATGATACAAAAACAAACAAGGTATTGCCCCTGTCAAGCTGTAAACCAAAGATTAATTGCTGATTGTTTTGTTGATGATAGTTGAGAGTGTTGTCATTGCGGGGAAAGCTATATCCCTAGATCAACACAAGGTTGTTTGCTGAGTTGGTTGGCTGATTGGTTGACTGATTGATTTAGCTTACAACAAGGCTAGGATCAAGACCATGGATTGCATTTAGATAACTTGGTTTGATTGATTAACTTGATTGGTATGGATTAAGAATGGGCTTGCAGTTGGATCTTTGTTTGGAATGATTTTGAGGATAATGAAATCATGGATGAAGATTGATTTGATGAAATGTTGATGATGGGATGATATGTGGTGGATTGAGCTACTTTGGATTTGTTGGAGTGATTGGATGTGTTCCGATTGGAGTTGGATGTGATTGAGTTGATTTGTTTTGGTGTTGATGCTGATGATTGATAGGATTTATTTTGATGGTTGGATTGATGTGCTTTGAGTTGATTTTCTTTGGTGTTAATGCTGATGATTGATAGGATTTGTTGTGATGGTTGCCTTGATGTGCTTTGGTTGTGATGGTTGCTATTGCTGGGTTGATTGTTTTAATGATTGGATTTGTTTAGAATGATGATAGTGATGGTGTGATGATGAGAGTGTCCACTCAATCTAAGTATAAGCAAGTGTTCTTAGTGTGCACAAAGGATGTAAAATAAACAAGGTATTGCCCTTGTCAAGTCATATACCAATGATTGATTGTTTCATTGATAAAGATAGATAGTGTTGTCATTGTGGGGAAAGCTATATCCCTAGATCAACACAAGGATGTGGGAACGCTATATCCCATTGATGATGATTGATTGGGCTCATGACAAGATTAGGATCAAAACCTGTTGATTTGATTGGATAATGTTCCTTGATTCATTAGCTTGCTTGATATGGATTAATGTGACTTAGATTTAAGATCATTGCTTAGATTGATTTGATTGATATGATTGGAAGAAGTGATTGATTGAAATGGATGAATGAATGTTATTGATAACAAGAATTGATGATGATGAGGATTTGATTTTGATTGAATGTTGATGGAGTGGATTGTTTTGGATTGATGATGATTGGTTTTATTACTTGGATTTTTCGTTGGATATTGATTTTTTTTGGGTTTTGGAATATTCAATTTTTTTGGATTTTTGTGTTTTTTTTGGGATATTTTGATTTTTTTGTGTTTTTGAATGTTTTAGAACATCAATGGATTTACAATTTAGGTAGCCTTTGTGCTAGATAGCAATGACAAGGGAGAAAACCATGTCTAGGTGCAAGGATGGATGTAGGATGGATGGATAAAAGGATGGGCTCATAGTAAATGGGATGAAAGGCTCATGATAGATGGATAGAGACAAGGATAGGCTATGGAATGGAAAGCTCATGATAAACAGATGGGGATAAGCTATAAGATGGAAAGCTCATGATAAGGATATGCCATAGTGGATGGATCATAAGGGAGCTAGGATGTGATCGTCAAAGGCTATGTTGCATAGGAAGAATAACTTGCCCCATTCTAAGATTTTTACATGACAAGGCTCATGACAATGGGATGACATGATAGGTTTTACATGACAAGGTGTATGATAGGTGGATAATGATAAGATGGATTGATGAGGAAGGTATGAGGTATACCAAGAGATATCCAAAGCATGTTTCAAGATTTTGCCCCTATGTCTTCATCAAAATCAAAAGGCAGAAGGATGGATGAATGGATAAATGGGTTCAATAGGATAGGCTTGTTTATGTAATGGCTAAGGATGGTAAATGATATAATGGGATAGATAGTTTGGAAATGGATAGGATAGATGAGACAATGTGCCCCCAAGTGTAAGTGACATAGAAGATCAACCTACACATGATGCCTGTTTGCCAGGTTTTCATCATGGTACTTATCCAATGCGCCTGTTTACTAGGTTTTCACCGTTGGACGAAGGGATTTCTCTTTACTTTTTTGATTTTTTGATTTTTAATTTTTTTTCTTTTTTTTTTTATTTTTTTTGGATGGGATGACAATTACACATGGCGCCTGTTTGCCAGGTTTTCACCATGGTAATGGATAGGAGGGACTCAAGTGTTTAGTGCTATGAGAGATGATATTGTCCCTTTAGAGATGGATGTCGTCTTTGCATGGACCATGTTGTTATGCTCATAGATGTTGGTAAGGGAGATATGGATGGGAGATGGATTAGGTAGATAGTGGATTATGAAGGGAATGATGGTAGGGTAGGCTAGTCGCTTATGATGTGGATTTATATAGGCTTATGGAATGAAGATGGATGAAAAGTTTATGCCAAAGCATGGACCATAGGGATTGCATGGGGGAGATATGTAGGATAATGGAGGGAAGATGGGGAGATGTAGTTATGTGGCGGTGCTGCGGAGTGGAAGGGAACCATGACCAACGGATGCACACACCGTGATAAACATTGAAGCTTTTCATGAGATGGTGGTGTAGGAAGCAATGGGGATGTTTGCTTAGGAGATGGTTGATGAAATGATTTAAGAACCCACATAGATTTAGTATTTTTAGTGTTTTTGCTTTGCTTGTGGGATTTTTGAAAGGAATGGAAGTTTTGGAAGGAAATAGGCTCTTGGATGGATATAGGTGATTGGGATTCTTGAGATGTGGAGGAGGATGCCTCACTTGACTTTCTAGCTATTTGCTTAGGAACCAAAACCATTTTGCTTTTGGGCTTTGCTTTTGGAGGTAAGGGTTTGGATGGTTGCTTAGATGTGGATGAGGATGCCTCATTCGCTTTGCTAGCTATTTGCTTAGGAACCCAAACCATTTTGCTTTTGGGCTTTGCTTTTGGAGGTATGGGCTTGGATAGCTTTTTGGATTGCTTTGCTTTGGTTCTTTGCATTGATTTTTCATGTTTGTGCCCTAAGGTATGATAGTTCTTTGGATTTTTGGTAGGACTTTTAGCTTTATAGGTAGAGGCATCAAAATTTTTGCTTTTGAATCCCATGGCGTGGGTGGAGTGGATGAAATGATTGGAAGCTTTATGCTTAGGCGATGTGTGCTTTTGTTGGCCATGATTAGGGATGTAAGGATACTTATGAATGATATGTATGTTAGGTGTTGGAAGCAATGGTGGCAAGGTGGATGGAGGGATATTTGGAGTTGGTAAAAGTGGAGGCAAGGTGGATGGCGGAAGGTGTATGGTCACATGCTTTTGACATTTATAGGATGATGGAGATGGAATGGCTACATATGTTTTGGGTATATGATGGGGGGTGTGATGGAAAGTGGTAGGTTTAGGATGCATGAAAGGATTACCAACATCTTGGCCTTGTTTACCTTGGGGTGTGTATCCAAGGCCATATGAGCATGGAGGGATTTTGACATGGTTTGGCTCCAAAATACCTTGTTCATAAAGGCCTAGACCTTTACCTTGGTAGTTCATGTTTTGGAGGATGCGATTGACTATGGGACTAGATGTGTTTTGGGAACTAGACTTGAGTTCTTTATTGGATGGAGAAGATGAAATGGAGGACAATGGTTGTTGTTGTCCTAAGGAAGAACATTCATGGAGGAAGGTGGTAAGACCACTAGGACATGATGGTGGTCTTGAAATGGGATCGATGGTAGATATGGAGGGAGGATCATTAGCATTGTGTTCACTAAGATCCAAGTTATTTGTTTGATCTTCTATGCTTATGTGTTCTTGAGAGGCACATGTCTCATTATGACAAGTGGATGTTTGCTCATTATGGATAGGGCTAGATGGAGGATGACTAGGAGCAATTTGGATATCTCACTCATGGATGGTTATGGGATTATGGATAGGATCAAGGTACTTTTTAATAGGTTCTTCATCATAGATATCATCTTGATCATGAGATAGATAAAGTTTTTCCAAATGGATCATCATGGTTTTCATGATCTTAGCTAGAACCTTGATCATAACTATGAGAAAAAATAGGATTAAGTGGGCTATAAAAGGGATAAATTTGCTCATGAATGAGGTCATGGTGATGGCTAATAGCTTGAGGGCAACCCATAAGTAGGTCATGGATAGGTTGAATGTAGAGGTGCTTTGATCTTGATTAAGATTAAGGTTCAATATTTACACATGTTTAAGATTATGCTCTTGACATACCTCTTGACTTTGGATGGAAGTGGAAGGTTCTTGAGTGGACTTGATAGGCTCTTGATAGTTATCAACATGAAGGCATGATGGCTCTTGACTTAGGCTTGTGGTTGGAGACTCTTGAATAGACTTGTTGACTTGTAGGTCATGTGATGGGCTTAAAGGGCTAGGTATGTTAATGGAAGGCTCTTGAAGAGGCTCAAGGATATGTGAACAACATGTTGAGATTATAGGATTGGACATAACCTTTGGAAGTTCATTGGTAGGCTCATGAATTGGTGTTTGACATGGGGGTAGTTTATTCCTATCTAGTAGCCAATGGATCACATCCTTTGCAAGTGTATGGGTGGATGGGAAATATAATGGATGGATGATAATGGTAGATGGTGTTGGATTAGGATTAGGATGAGGATTAGGTTGAGAGCTAATTGGATTGGATGGATTAGGATTTGAACTAGATGGGGATGATGTGGCATGATTTCCCATTATAGGTGGGTACACCTTGTAAACAATTGAGAGAAATATTGGGCATTGATTTGTATTATGGCCTTTGGTCCTATGGTATGCACAATAATCATGTTCATCATATGGACTTTCTTCACATGGTTTGACTTTAGGAAGTTCAATGAGTTTTGCTTCAAGCATCCTTTGTAAAACTCTCTCAGCTGCATCCTTTGGTGAACGATTAGAATGACATGGTGAGGAAGGTAATGAAGGGCTTGGTGGTTTGGAAGGTAAAGGGATCAATGGACTATGATTGGGATCACATGGTGGTGTTGAGATAGGACTTGTTGGTTCATGTGATGGCATGTGATTGGATGGTGGTGGCCACTCTAGATTGGTATCTCCCTTGTCAAAGGTTATTAGATCTTGCATAGGATAACTTGGGCTTGTTTGATTTATGTACAAGGGGCCATTGGGATTTGGATATGATTCTTGTTGGAAAGGTGGATTTAGATCTATCAATGGTGCTTGGTGGTCTTGTTGAAAAGGTGTATTTGGACTTACTTGATTTATGTACAAAGAGCCATTGGGACTTGGCTATTGTTCTTGTAATATCACTTGATGGCTTTGTGGATGGGCTTGGTAGTGCATTGGAATGGTGGTATGAGGGATTGGATAAGCTTGAGGTGGATGTTCATAGGTTGATGTGGTATTGACTTGGTGGATAGGTAGATTAGGTTGATAGGAAGTGGATGGATATGACATGTAGCTATAAGGTGGATTAGGTTGGTATGGAGTGGCTAAGGATTGTTGTACTTGTCGAGCTTGACTAGTGGCTAAAAGGTGTTGGACTTGGGCTATGGAGTGTTGTAGTTGAGGTGATTGGCTTGCATGGGGTTGAGCTTTTTGGATGAAGAATTGTAATATTTCAATGGCGTCTTGGTTTAGGGGTTGTAATCCTTGATAAATATTTTGGAGGAATCTTTGGAATTTGATTTCTAGGTCCTCCAATGTAGACATGTTGTCACCAAGTGTTTGTCTTAAGTCCTTTTAGCAAGTGCTTGTTTAGGGATTTGGATGATGATGTGGCTTGTTTGGATGATGTGTTTAGATTGATTTGTTTGTGTTTGGTGTTCATAGCTTGATTTGGCAATGTTCAAACAAATAATTATGCATATACACACATGAATCACTCACACAAGACACATAAGCAAATTTAATTTTAAAATATGAAGAATGATGATTAAGCAAGCACACATGGAAGACACATCAACAAGCCTAATGTCTAGTCAAGTGGGTATGGCCAATTAGGTCTTAGGCTAGATTGCACAAGGTTGACTATGGAATTGAAAGCGAAATCCTGCCACACAGTCAGGAGAAAGGGGTAACCCACCCTTCACCTTCACTTCCCAAAGGTATAACGTTCTTTGGGGCTTAGCCAAGAGTGAAAAGATTCTAACTCCCAATGAGGGTGTCTTTCGATTTAGCCTCGATTGAGGTCGTCCCTTGGAGTGGTGTGTCTCCAAGCAGGCCTCCTAAGAAGGGTATGACAAAAGCAAACCAAGTGAGCTGTCACTTGATTCACACTCACAATTGTTAATTTCCCCTTAGAAACTTGAAATGTGTAACAAACAGTTCAAACACTTGTTCTTTTTAGACCCAAATCCAAATGTGATGGAAGACAATGGTTTGTTTTAGCCCAATTTTTTTGATGTGAATTTGCAAACAATTGTTCATTTTAAAGCCCAAATCCAAGTGTGATGACAAACAAGTTGTTTGTTTTATGCCCAAAATCCAAATGTGTGATCAAATAATGATTAGAGATGAGAGATTAGAATGAGTGCACCTCATAAAAATTACTTTCCAAGTTGCTATTATGATTGATCCAAATGTTGCTCCAGCTCCTTTGATTCACTTACAAGTCACTGCAAAAAATAAAATGTGATTTGGTTCGCTAGATTGGAAGATATGATTTTTTTTTTCTAAAAGTCACGCGTCAAAAATTTCTGAAAAATTAGAATCGCAGGGTCAACTTCAAATCGCCATAACTCTTTGAATACTGAGCCAAATCTTTAATGTAACCACTTTTTGGAAAGCTCTCAAAAACCTCTTTCCAAAGAATCTAAGATCTCTTTTTTCCAGGACCTATGTAAAACAAAAAACCCTCTGCAACAAATCTGGTCATAAATTTAAAAAATCAGCAAAAAGTCGCGCGTCAAAAATTTCTGAAAAATTAGAATCGCAGGGTCAACTTCAAATCGTCATAACTCTTTGTATACTGAGCCAAATCTTTAATGTAACCACTTTTCGAAAAGCTCTCGAAATCCTCTTTCTAACGAATCTAAGATCTCTTTTTTCCAGGACCTGTGTAAAACAAAAAACCCTCTGCAACAGATCTGGTCCTAAATTTAAAAAAAATCAGCAATATAAAATATCTTCAACCTACAAATCAAAGTGCATAAACCTGCAAAAATGAATGATTGACGCTCCAAGAAATCTAATCTTCACAAAAACAACTCAAACAAGAGGGTTAATCAGGGACGTGAGTCCCACCGGGCGTGCCAAATGTAGTTAGGGTAAAATTGCAAATCAGGGCAAATGATTAAACAACAATAATAAAAACCCTAGCAATGCACAATGAAGTACAAGACAACATGAAAATCAAAATAACAAATGTAAATGCAAACCGATCTCCACGCTATGCTTGATTTATCTCCATTGCTCTTCTCCACCTCGCATGAGCATGCAAGATTTTGAAGGATTGTTGTTGGAAGAATGTTGGGTGCTCACTTCTACAGCATAACATTAAGATGAAGATGCTAGAATGAAGGATGCAAAGGCTCTAGTGATATTTCAACAGCATGTGGATACTTGAGGATCAATGCATGCTAATGATAATTTGACAGAATAATGTTACTTGAAGCTCAATGCCTTGCTAATGGCTTGTGAGGGGTTTGAATTATAGGCTTAGCTTAGTTCAAATGGATGGCTAGGATCAATTAGGGTTTTAGATGAAATGGATGGATATGATTAAGTTAGGTTTCCTTGCACATCAAGAAATTGTAGTCAATTGACATGTGGCAAGGGAAGATAAGTCTTAGGTGTGCTTGTGTAGATAAATACTAAAATTAGGTCCCAATAGTTGTGCATGTGAAGGATTTGAATGAAAGTTGTATTACAACACATGATTGACTGAACAAGTGTTAGAATAAGATAAAAGATGAGGACTTAATTCAAATAAAATATTTGAATTAGTTGTGATATGAGTTGGATATTAATTAAATAAATAAAATTTATCTAATTAATTGGGTAGATGAATAGGATGTGATGTGGAAATTAATTAATTAAATAAAATTTATTTAATTAATTGGGATGGGGATAAGATAAATGGGATTATGCATGTGAAATTAATTAAATAAATAAAATTTATTTAATTAATTAGCTAAGTGGGATAAGGATGGGATTGAATGAGATTTAATTAAATAAATAAAATTTATTTAATTAATTGGCTTATGGATAAATGAAATTAGGATAATGGTTTAACAAGGTATTGCAAGACATACACAAATTTAGGACAAATTTGGGTGTCTACAGTTGTGTCACACTTTGGGCCAACAAAACAATTTAGAGCGAGTCATTTTTGCGCGAGTCGATTTGGGGGCGATATAGTTTCGCCCGAATACACGTAGCCGTTGTGTAGCGCATATGTGGTAAGCTATTTTCAGGTGAGTCGATCTAGGGGTGAGATAGTTTCACTTGAAATCATGCTATTAAAAACAAAAAAAATGAAATTGCCACATTTCATGATGTCCATTTTCTGACAGCGATAGTGACCTAGGGTTTGAAAGCTTTTCAGGTGAAGGACGTTCCCACCACCTTTTTCAACAGTCTCAACCAGATATGCCATCTTCATCTTAGCATGCATTTTCTATCAAACATTTTGTATGGCATGATGTATCTAGATCTTCACATTGGCATTTTCTGTCAAACATTTTTTATGGCACGATGTATAGTTCAGTGTTTGAAATAAACCTGCACCTTATATGATTGTATGTACAAGTAAAATGGGTTTGTAAAATTTCATCCACACAATATAAGATAAAAAAATATATCAAAATTTGAAATCATTCCAAACAGAATTTGTGCATAAATTCTTCTTTATTGAATTTTGTGCATAAGTTTTTATCAAGGTTGTGGTGATGGAAAATTAATCACAAGCTAAAACCATTCAAGAAAAAATTTGTGCATAAGTTATTGGAAAGGTTGTGGCATGATCAGAAGTAGCAAGTGGTTGATGGCTGCTAGGTGGGAGTCAGTTCACACATAAAGTAGGTCAAATTAAGTGCTACAACAATGCAGGATGTGCACTTTTATCCCTTGTGAGGTTATCCATTCAAATTTTCCCATCAAATGCTAGGGAACATGGCTTAAATACTATGACAGTTATCTATTCAATACTGCCTTTAAAATACTATGACATCGTAGTATAAATAGATTATATAAATAACCAAATATATATATCAACATAATCCCATATAAATTTTGACAGTTTGTCCAAAATCTTTCCTTTCATATGATATAGTCTTTTTAAAATTTTGATTGTATTTTACAGTAAAAATGCCTAAAGAGAACTAAAAATAGGTCAAATCAAGTGCTACAACAATGTAGGACATGCACTTTTATCCCTTGTAAGGTTATCCATTCAAATTTGCCTATCAAATGCTAGGGACTAACATGGTTAAAGAAGGAAACAACATACACTAGATATATGTAAGCCTATTTTAGAAATTCTAAAGAAAATGCAATTGGCTGGTGTAAAGCCAAATTCCATAACCTTTGCCAATATCCTCCTTCATATCCATCAATGCATCTATAAATCTGAATGGATATGAGGGAGTTAACAGAGTCACACCTACCCTATACCATGACACAATAGGAAACTACAAGGAACATCAAATTTCATCCACATAATATAAGCTAAAAAAATATATCAAAATTGGAAATCATTCCAGAGAGAATTTGTGCACAAATTTTTCTTTATTGAATTTTGTGCATAAGTTTTTATCAAGGTTGTGGTGATGGAAAATTATTCACAATTTGAAACCATTCAAGAAAGAATTTGTGCATAAGTTATTGGAAAGGTTATGGTTATCAGAAGTAGCAAGTGGCTGATGGCTGCTAGGTGGGAGTTAGTTCACACATAAAACATGTCAAATCAAGTGCTACAGTAATGCAGGACATAAACTTTTATCCCTTGTAAGGTTATCCATTCAAATTTGCTGATCAAATGCTAGGGAATAACATGGTTAAAGAAGGAAACAACATACACTAGATCTATGTAAGCCTATTTTAGAAATTTTAAAGAAAATGCAATCGGCTGGTGCAAAGCCAAAATCCACAACCTTCGCCAGCATTCTCCCTCATATCCATCAATACATCTATGAATCTGAATGGATATGAGGGAGTTAACAGAGCCACACCTACCCTATACAAGGCTTAAATTTGATAGTTGTATAGCTGTATTTAGCCATTTTGCTGTAAAATACAATCAAAATTTTAAAAAGACTGTATCATATGAAAGGAAATATTTTGGACAAACTGTCAAAATTTATATAGGATTATGCTGATATACATATCTGATTTTTATATAATCTACTTATAAGTTAAGACAGATCATAGTATTTTAAAGGCAACATTGAATAGATAATTGTCATAAAAAAATGTTTGACAGGCAACGTCGACTGTCAAATTTAAGCCCCGACCCTATACCATGACACAATAGAAAACTACAAGGAACATCAAATTTCATCCACACAATATAAGACAAAAAAATATATCAAAATTGGAAATCATTCTAGAGAGAATTTGTGCATAAATTCTTCTTTATTGAATTTTGTGCATAAGTTTTTATCAAGGTTGTGGTGATGGAAAATTAATCACAATTTGAAACCATTCAAGAAAGAATTTCAACATAAGTTATTGGAAAGGTTGTGGTGATCAGAAGTAGCAAGTGGCTGATGGCTGTTGGGTGGGAGTTAGTTCACACATAAAACATGTCAAATCAAGTGCTACAGCAATGCAGGACATGCACTTTTATCCCTTGTAAGGTTATCCATTCAAATTTTCCCATCAAATTCTAGGGAATAACATGGTTAAAGAAGGAAACAACATACACTAGATCTATGTAAGCCTATTTTAGAAATTTTAAAGAAAATGCAATTGGCTAGTGTAAAGCCAAATTCCACAACCTTCGCCAGTATCCTCCCTCATATCCATCAATACATCTATGAATTTGAATGGATATGATGGAGTTAACAGAGCCACACCTACCCTATACAAGGCTTTAATTTGATAGTTGTATAGCTGTATTTAGCCATTTTGCTATAAAATACAATCAAAATTTTAAAAAGACTATATCATATGAAAGGAAAGATTTTGGAAAAATTGTCAAAATTTACATAGGATTATGCTGATATATATATATATATATATATATATATATATATATATATATATATATATATATATATATATATATATATATATATATCTGATTTTTATATAATCTACTTATAAGTTAAGATAGGTCATAGTATTTTAAAAGCAACATTGAATAGATAACTGTCATAAAACAATTTCTTGACAGGCAAGGTCAACTGTCAAATTTAAGCCATGACCCTATACCATGACATAATAGGAAACTACAAGGAACATCAAATTTCATCCATACAATATAAGCTAAAAAAATATATGAAAATTTGAAATCATTCCAGAGAGAATTTGTGCATAAATCCTTCTTTATTGAATTTTGTGCATAAGTTTTTATCAAGGTTGTGGTGATGGAAAATTAATCACAATTTGAAACTATTCAAGAAATAATTTGTGCATAAGTTATTGGTAAGGTTGTGGTGATCAGAAGTAGCAAGTGGCTAATGGCTGCTAGGTGGGAGTTAGTTCACACATAAAAGAGGTCAAATCAAGTGCTACAGCAATGCAGGACATGCACTTTTATCCCTTGTAAGGTTATCCATTTAATTTTTCCCATCAAATGCTAGGGAATAACATGGTTAAAGAAGGAAACAACATACACTAGATATATATACATATATAATACTCTAGAATGTTAAATAGAGTCTGCCTTTTCTAGATTGTCGAATGGTTTTTTCTAGATTGGAAATAAATCTTCTTATGACTCCAACTACTATAGGATAAAATCTAATTTATATGAATTATGATAAAATCTAATTTATATAATTTCCTATATAGCTATCATGTCAATATACTACATGCTACATGTGACTTTAAATTTGGATTTTCTATGCATTCCTAGTTCGGTGTTTTATAGTTGATTCAGATTTGGTTGATAGGCCTATTATTTATGTATTTGCAAGCATCTAAGGTGCAGGTTTATTTGAGAAGCACGTGTGCATTTATATCATGGATTTTTTAAAGATGTATGTAGTAGTTGGAAAATTTATATGCAAGTTTATTTAATTCGTGACATACAATATATTTGACAAAAAATTTAATTATCATACTGCAAATAAATTTAGGTCCACATGGATGACCAATCATCACATCAATCACATCAGTCAGGTCAACCTAGTGATAGCGATAATTCAACATTATATGCTAACACCATTCAGAGGTTTCAAGGAGCTTTGTATGAATTGAATAGTTCTATTCACAATACACCAAACCTGTCAGGTAGAGATAGGTTGGTTAGGATTAGGGATGAGATCACACATATGATCCAAGTTGTTTGATCATACAATCCCTATGATGACATTAGTGTTGACAAGTTCTATGCATCGCTTTCTCAAAGTGTTGTTGGCTAGGAGAAATGGTCATCTATTTCTAGGCTAGTTTCAGTAGATAATGTTCTCAACATGTTCCCTTCTTATAGGGAAAAAGAGAGAGTGAGAGGCTATTCTCCCACCAAGTGTGTAGATGTAGTTGTTGGTCCTTTCATCTATCCTAGGTTTTTGGTAGCTCATCACCAATGGCCAAACAATGATGAGTTGCCATTGTATTTTTGCAAACAATTATATGCAGAGTTCCATTTAGATTTATCTATCAATTATACATCTTTCCCTAAACATGTTGGTCAGGGGAAAGGGAGGTTTGCAGACAGACCTGAGTATACAAGAGCAGATGCACCACCTCTTCATAACAAGAGGTCCTTAGTTGGCCCAAATCTTTTGGTTCTTCCAAAACATGTGGAACTAGAAAATGTCACCCAACTAGCATTGACCCCCTCGAGACACACATTTTTTGAGAGCATGGCAGCTATTGCCACTGAGGTTGATTAGTTGTCATCTGATCATGTTGGTAGGTATTTGTTACACCCGAGGATTGACATTCCATCCACTGAGGCCACATTGACCAGCTGTTCAGATCGTTACATTCATGTTGATATACCATAGCCACATGATGTGGCATAGATTAGTGGAGAGAGTGCTTTGTGGAATATGACTAGATGCGTAGCCAATAATTTATTAGATTCATACCAGTTCATCAATGATCAGTATGGGATCCCACTTGATGTTGTATCCTCACATCTCAAGCGATATTTTGGTAGACAGAGGAGCCATGGTGAGTCAAGTTCATAGGGTTTGGGGGGACATCAAGATGTTCCAGTTGGTCCTACAGGCTCCGCGCCTCCACATGTTCTAGTTGGTCCTATAGGCCCCGCCCCTCTGCATGTTTGAGTTGGTCCTGAGGTTGAGGTTACTGTACATGATGTTATGGGAGGTGAGTATAGCAGGCTTCTTTTTGGCACTGATACTGCACCATCTACACATGTATCATTGTCTCTCCATGATTCTGACCTCAGTGGGATTGGCAGGGCCTTTGCTGGTGCATTTGAGGTACAATTTATTTAAAAATTATAATCTAAATTCATAAATTATATATTTAAAAATTATAAGTTCAATTTTAAATAAAATCACATACATTGAAGCTCTGACTCTTGATTGCAATCTTAAATGTACATGTGTATTAGACACAAGCTACTATTTTAAAACCTGGATATGGAGATTTGCATCATGTTGGTGATCCTAGTCATCATCATGAGGTATTTAAAAACTAGGTCTATATATCACATGTACATATAAGTTTGATTTAAGTGTACACATATATATATCAAGTTAACTTTCTTCATACAGACATTAAGTGTACAAGTTTTCTAACTAAATACACATATGCTTATATATTGTATGAACACATGTCATTTATAGGTTGTAGGATTAGGTCATGCTTCTATTGAGACTCCTCTACATGATGCAGACCGTGTATGTCAGGTAATTTAGATTTGTCAAGTATTATTTATTTATTTAAAATCAAAACAAATTATATGTGTACATGTATATATATAGAATTTGAAAATTTTATGGTGTTTCATGTGCAGACCCTGGCCCACAACTTAGCATAGTGCTTGGCTTATGGATCATTCGAGGGCTTCAATTAGGGATCGGGATGTCATAGCTTGAGACACAGCTCGAGATAGAGTGAGGCTCAATCCACTCGTAGAGCAAGACATTTATGAGTTGTTACTATGATTCAGATGTTTTATATTTATAGTACATTTGGATATTATGACTTACATGTTATTATATTTTATCTTAGAGACATTTTTATGAGTCACATGAACTTTTATATCTAGAGACATTGTTATTATGAGTCACATGTTTTATATTTGGAAATTATATGTATGTACTTATGTTTTATATGTTAGAGATGTTCTTATTATGAGTCACATGCTTTATATTTACATTTCAAAATTTATATTATCATGCTTTATAAGTTAGTGTTATTTATCCATTTTTCTAAATTTCTAAATGTGTACTAATTACCCTATATTCCTAATCTAAAATAAGATTAAGTTGGGAAATAGAAAATGAATATAGGAAAATATCTAAGCAAATGAAGTAGTACATATTTAAACCTAGTAAAATTAGAAACTACCTAGAATTTAGCTAAAGTTGTTAGATTTAACAAACTTAAATTATTTTTAAAAACCGTAAATCCAACAAAACATATCTATTAATAAATATAAAGTCCACTATCTCATATATTAAATTATAAAAGTGGGCAATATGGTATTGGTCCTTTAAATCATAGGATATATGTGCCACCACTAACAAAATTTATTATTAAAAAAATCAACAAAATTCTAGAGGCTACATGATAGGTCAATATTTAAGTCATAAAAAATGCTAATGTTGCAAATATGTGGAAATATCTACCAATCACCCACATTATTAATCACAAATAATATGAGCCACATAAACATAAAAAATCTTAATTAGAGTTGTCTTAAGAAGTTCAAAATGGGAAAATATGGTTTGCATCTATTCATCAACACCTAATAGGAAGAGTATTTGGGGATCCCATCCAATGCCATGTGTTCCTAGTGCCTCTAATCTCCGCATGTTCAAGATAAGTGTCCTACTATGAAGCTCTACCAATGAATTAGTGAATTGTGTATTCAATCTACACTAAAGACTTGTGTTAGTGACTTCAACTAGGATTGTGAATTCTAATTCTAACTTTGTTTATGAACTCTGAGTGTTGAATATTAGGAGTACAAATATAAGTATGTTCAAAGGTTAGTTGATGACTCAAAAATGTTTGAGTAATTTGTTTTAATCCAGTGTATAGACTACTATCTTCAAATTCACATTTAATTTTATCCCATTTGATGTATATAGCTATGAAAATATTCAATATACTATCACAACTATACTAGGTTGCAAATGAAGAACACCAGTATAGCTATATATTTTTTCACTATTTGTCTACTTAATAATTTAATTTTCATGATACTATAAATTTTTAAACTAACTAGGATTTACAATTGCAAAAGAGACAATTCTAAGGTTTATTGTTTATCAAGGACTTTAACTTATTCTATATTTCTCTAAAGGAAAATCTAATTGCTAATGTTATGTTTAATTTCAAACAAAATAATTAAACAATTTAAGATTATACAATATCTAACAAGTCTCATAACACACTATTTCAAAGGTAAGAAAATCTAAAAAGGTATAATATTTATTCATGATTAAACATGTAGTAAATGAAGTAAAGCGACCATTGACTATATGAAATTTAAATAACAATACCAAGCCACCTTTCATTTAAAAGAACTTAATAACACAAAAATAATTGTTCCTTTTGTAAACATACTTATATATTTGCTTTTCCATACAATAATATACAATACAACTTATTTTGTCATTACAAGTGATAAGTCATAATCACATGAACATATTCCTCTTTCTCAAATAATAATTTATAGGCACTTTAAGTCCACTATCTCATATATTAAATTATAAAAGCACCTACAAAAGAACCTTAAAGTCCACTATCTCATGCCTCCAATATATAAATTTTAAAACAAGAAACCATCAAGTGGTCTCTAGGTCTTCTTGTCCTCGTTTTTATTCTTCTTGACATAGAGCCTCAAATGTCTTTTATTTGTCTTTTTTTTTTTTTTTGTAAGTTGCTTGAACTCCTCTATTTTTACATATCAACCTTTGAAATCAACAATCTTTTTAGTAAAGCACCCATCTGCATCCACTGGGACTATAAGATCCACACCCTTTTTAATAATACTTGGTTCTGAACAGACACGATAATCATCTTCTCTAAATAAAGGAGCACAATGTACTACCCCAGTACCACTATCATTTGTCATATAATTATCTGCAACAAATCTGAAGGCAGCATCTAAGAGCTCCAAGAAGAAGTCAAATATTGGCTGGTACTTTTTACCAACTAGAACAGAGCCCTAAAATGTCTCCAGTAATTCATATGAATTAGTATCCAATGCAAGTCTTGTTTTTTCTTCCTAAGAAAATTTTGGCTTGCCTCCTACTTTTGTTCCTGTATCTTTTGATTTTGAAAGAGGACCATTAGAAACATCTTCCTTTACCTTCTTTGATGGCAATTGACATAAGCGAGATACTGTAAGAATGTATATGACCCCTGTTGTCTTGCTTCTGACCTTTACATATTCAAAATTTGAATTGATGCATAGAGCAAGATTACTAGGAAGAGTCCAAGGTGTAGTGGTCCATGCCAAAAAGCAAATCTTTGCAACATTTCGATGAGATATTCATGCCTCAGACATTTGTGCTTGGTGTATCTTCTCAGTGCTAAAAAGGATTTTCATCATAGGGACCTAAAATTTTTGCAAAAAATGGTAGGAAATTTTAGGTCCCAACAGTGGCTCTATCTGGAGATCTATGCCCCTTGTGGGCATAGAAAGATCCCAAATCTTTGGGGAGTAGACCAGTGCCTACCCCATTGGGCAATAGAGTCCATTTGTCACTTTTGCCCTAAACTGATATGGTTTGAAAAACCACATCACAACTGATGGCTTAAAGCCATCAGAGAAATAAAATCTTCCTTTTACCTCTGTCATATATCTTATTCTTGATCACTTGAATACTTTTAGACAAATTATACTAATCTTGGGCTTGGGAGTCATTATTGGTTTACTATGATGTCATTCGGACCACATAGTTCAAGGTGTTTCAATTTTGTTTGTTGAAGAGATCGTCTAGTGTTAGTGCCATTTGAAGCTGTGTAGCTTTGTTACTTGGTCATATCAAGTTGAAGAGAGTTTAGTATGATTGAAAAATGAGTCCATTGTTGTGAAATATGCCTCCATTGTGTTGTTCAATTGAACCCCTTCAAAGGTTATTTATCAACTTTAGAGATCACTTGAATACTTTTAGACAAATTATACTAATCTTGGGCTTGGGAGTCATTATTGGTTTACTATGATGTCATTCCCACATAGTTCAAGGTGTTTCAATTGTTTGTTGAAGAGATTGTCCAGTGTTAGTGTCATTTGAAGTTGTGTAGCCTTGTTACTTGGTCATATCAAGTTAAAGAGAGTTTAGTATGTGTATACACCTAAACATGACATGACTCTACTTAAATAAATATTTTAAATATTTATTTCATCTTAATATTCCTCTATCAATAAATAAATAAATCAATTTATTTATTTGATTCACTTTCCTCCCACTAATTGAATAAATTACATTTATTTAATTAATTTCATCAATATCAACTTTATTCTTCTAAATAATTAAATAATTTTAATTATTTAATTAAATCTTTCATTCTTCCAAATTTAAATAAAATGCAAATTTATTTAAATTAAAAATCTCAGTCTCCAAAAATAAAATATAAATTAAATATTTTATTTATTCCTCTAAATCTTGCACAATCAATTAAATAAATTTATTTATTTAATTTTGCCTTCTTATCTTCCAAATCTTCTAAAAATAAATTATCCTTGTCATGCAAAAGCAAAAGCTGAGTTAACTAATTTAAAGCAAACTTTGTTTTTATCAAAAAACTCTTAAATTAGAAAAATATATTCTAATTTAAGAAATAAAAGATCATCCTCATCAAGAAAGCAGTTAACTCAACAAAACATTTTTTTGAATGACACATGTCTTCTTTCTATTCATTCTCTCAACTATCCTCTACCATTGATCTTCTCTCACAAGTTTATAAATACCCCTCTATTCTTCCATTTTCATATCACGAAGCTTTCAAGTAAGATTACTCTGTCGAATCCATAGCGTGCCATTGGCACCCCCACTCCCACATTATTCACTACTCATCCTATATTGTGTTGAAGCTCATCTTCAATACAAGTATTCGAGCCATTTTTCCTTTGTCATCTTGAGGAATCAAAGCAAGGAAGCAAGCTTCCTGAGGGCTATATTCATCACCAAAGATCGATTGAGAATAGGCTAGCAATGGAAGCCGTAAGGTAACAAAGCACTGTAAGTTTGGTTTATTGATTTTAAATCTTTGTTATTTGCATATTCCATTGAGTTATTGGGTTTATAAATTCATTTTTAATATTATCCCATTTTCCTAATAACATTTCTGGCACCCACCGTGGGACCTTTGCCCCAAATCTAATCAAAAAACTGAGTTCTTGAGTGACAGGTTTCATACAGACTTTGTACAGTCTCCACACAGGTTCATTCAGTGCATACAAGAAATCTCATGGTGCATTTGATCCCTATTACATCGCGTACAATCTTCCAGCACATACATCTTCCAAGGCTGCGCATATAACATCTATTCTGGTGCATACAATTTTACTGCGCATCTGTCCTCAGATCCTACATATCCAACATCTGATCCAGTGCCTTTGACTATTCTGCACATATATTCTTTCTTTCTGCGCTTATAACCCATTCTCCTACGCATTTGTAATTGTTGTGCTTTTGAGTACTATTTCTGCGCATTCAGTCTCTTAAGCTGCACATATGATTTCAGGAGTCGTCTAGGGATTTCTTGCAAGTTTTCTAATGCTAACACTTGATTTGCAGGATTGATTCTTTAATTTTTGTGCAGGGTTAAGAACTGGATAGTTTCATTTTCCTTAAAACGCACATCATAGATTAAATAGGAGGAAAAGTAAAAAAATGTGTGCATGCAAATCTCACATAGTTCTTAACTAGGAGGGTAGTAATGAACATCATTGCTATCTTTGCATTATTGCTATCTCTTTTAGTTTAGAACATTGCTATCTTGCAAAAAGGAAAAGAACCATTACTATCTTTAATCACTTCAAAGTTAACAACTGTGTGAGTGCCCAAGTAGAATAATGCATATAGTTTTTCTCATTTTTAATAGGATTGGATAAACCATAGTCTATCATGTTTGCTGAATGACAATAGGCTTATGCTTTCCCCTTTACTGGGTGACCAGAACACCATACATGCCATTATTTGTGTATGATCTTTAGAGGGGCCTACCCTTGGATGCCTGCTTGTCCAAGTGGGAATGACCCTAAGTAGTAATAGGCTAAAGCCAAGCCCTGCTGATCCACTATAAATAAATTATGCTTGAGGTGAAAGCTTCCTGTAATGAGTGCCGTTGTGTTACACCGACAGCCAACCTCCCCCAAAACCCTCCAAGGCGTAACCCTTGCAAGCTGGGAGACTCCATAATGGAGAGTAGTGTTGCCGCATGTGTAACCACTCAAACGGTTCCCTGACTACTTAGCCATTGTCTAGTATACCAAAATCCTCTATTTGTTGGCACAAAAGGTGGGACCTTTGAAGCGGCCCTAATTCATGTGATTCTTAGTAGAGGTAGTAGGGACAATCCTAAGGTTTAGTGGGGGGATGAGCCTAAGGAAACCTAGATCTGGTATGCGTGAGAAGTGAGTGCCATGGAGGGTAGCCGGTGCTACCAAATCCTGAAGCTACATGCTTTGAATATGCACAGATAGGGGACTCAACAAATATTGTCATTTCCAGCCTAGGTTGTAATTGTTCTTATGTCAAAATAGTCCAAAAATAATAAAAAGATAAAAATCATGAAAACTTCTATGCATTTGCTATGTCTTTATCTATCATAATTGAAAATCAAACTTCATGAAAAGACCAAGTTTTCAACCAAAAAAAGAAATTTTTAAAAAAATGCCAAAAAATTCTGCAAAAACAAACTAAAAAACCAAAACTATGCATACATCACGACCTACTGCATACTCATCGAGACTTACTGCACATTTATCTACTATTGCTGCACATACAAAATTTGCCAAATCTACGCATGTGCTTCGACCTACTGCTCTTTTGCCTTTTGTTCCTACACTTTTAGTGCTGTGCATCCATTCTAGAGAGTTGTTCCATACTTTTTCTGAGAAAAAACATTCAATTTTTTAAACACCCATTTCAAAATTGTTTAATTTCCTAGATCTGATTAAAACTATGCAAGTTAGTCATCTCGCTCTTTTCCCTAATGTAGCTTCCTTCTTGCACTGCATCATCCAAAACTTTGCAAAATTCTTCCAAAATCCAACAAGGTTAGTACCAAGCTATTCTTGATCACATCAACTTCAAGCAAACCTAGTGAGTCTCCACTATCAAGGATCAATCATCCTTTTCTCTTAGAACTCCACTAGTGGCTTGTACAAGACTAGTCTACATCAAGTAAATAGGATTTCTATCATCCTTGCTTTGACTATCATTTTGTTCCAACCAACTTGTTTGACGCCAACATATCTAAGGAAAACCTTGTTCAAACCTTGGCACATTCTATCGCTTCTTGTTCAAAACTTTCAAACTCACTCCATCCCATCTCAAATCATCTTGCATGGTCTTAACAAGGTCACAAAAACAAAAACAAATTGAAATGACGGACAAAACTATTCCATCCCCTCATGAAATTCATGAGGAAATTTCTCAGGAAGAGATTCTACAAACTCAACAAGACCGAAGGTTTCAACACATAATGGACAAGGTACTTGCTCAAGACCCTACTAGATTCTTTCTTCACTTAGCACAACAAGGAGTCAAACTTCCTAAAGATTTCGATGTGGAAGCATTAAAAGAACCTAATGAAGAAAGAAATCCTAAGGGAAGCACACAAGAGGAAATGACCCCAGACAAAAGTAAAGCAACCATTGATTCTACAAATGCCCTAAGCTTAATGACCCAACAGATCCAAGCTTTACAACAACAATTCACAGACATGCAAATAGGAACATCAACTAAGCATTATTTCCTAGAGGATATTTCACCATATCCTTTCGATAGGACCTTGATCATGATACCTTTCCCCTCAAAATTTGAGGTGCCAAAATTTGACAAATATCCTAGAAAGGGTGATCCAAGAGACCACATAAGGGAATTTAATGCTGCATGTCTTGAAGTCACCCACAATGATACTTATCTTATGTAGTTGTTTCTAAGAAGCTTAGGAGGACAAGCCATGGAATGGTTTTCTAGACTACCTCCTGGCATTAGAACCTTTAATGAACTTGTGGACAAATTTGTCACACACTTCTCCTACAATATTGAGCATGACATCTCAATTTTAGATCTTTGTAACACCAAGCAAAAAGGTGGAGAATCCTTTATCACCTTCTTACAAAGATGGAGACAGTTGGCAAGTAAGTGCTCACATCAAATGCTGGAGATGTTTGTCAATAACTTACAAACTAACCTAAGCTACCATATTCAAATTCAATGTCCTACTTCCTTTAGTAAGGTCATTTAGATGGGTCTAATTATCGAAAAGGCTTTAATCACCAAAGGTCAAATAAAGCTTTATAAGGACACTCCTAGTACCAATACCAACATAGATAAACCAAGATTCTAGAAAAAGAACAAGAACATTGTGAATGATGGGGTGGTGGATGCAAAAAATGTGGCACCAAAGCAAACTATCTTCAACTTGTCAAACCCACAAAACAACCCCCCCGCAAAATAAACCAAGAAAAACTGAATCACGGTTTACAAGCTTTCAACCTAGGAGAAAATTTATACCTTTGGGAGAATCATTAGAAACCACCCTACGGAAGTTAATCACAAGTAAAATCATAACACTTCCAATAGCACGGGAATATGAACCAAAAGTCAAACCTCCTTGGTGGAATGACAATGATTTCTACGAATACCATTGAAATAGGGGGCACAAAACCAATGACTACATTGTTCTCAAGCACACTATCCAAGATTTAATAGAGAAAAACAAAGTATTACTTGATGGACATACATCTAATAATGATCACCGAGCATTCAAGGATTCGCTTCCCAACTATGAGCAGGGAGGATCTTCCAACGAAAACAACGGTGGAACTAACAACGCCAATTACACAAACGTGTCATTTGACTATGTTTTTAACCACATCTCAGAAAGTGATCCACGCATCAATGTGATCACTATAAACAAAGACTCAGATTGTAATGCTACCACCTATAGTAATAGAGTCACTCTTAGAGGAGTTCCAGCTTCTTCGTCTAATCAGTATAATATCCTGGATCAACTCCATAAGACTCCTGCACATATCTCCATCCTAGAACTTCTACGTCTATCCCCATCCCATAGGGCCATACTTGACAAAGCTCTTTTAGAAGCCTCTGTTCCAATGAACCTTAGCAAAGAATAGTTTCAAACCATGGTAGGTCACATTACCTCACCTCACACCCTATCATTCACTGAAAAGGATGATATGTCAATTACCCAACCTCATGATGCCTCTCTTCATATTGAAGCCTTCATCCACAAACATAAGATAAAAAGGGTTCTAATCGATGGAGGAGCCAGTTTGAATATTTGCACCTTAAAGCTAATCCTTGCATTGGGGTTTGCAGAGAAAGCTATTGATCCAAAAAAGAAAATCACTATCAAAGCCTATGATGAGGAGAGAACTTCCAAGGGAACGGTTGTTTTACCAATTAGAGTTGGACCTATAGTAAAAGATGTAGCATGCCAAGTTCTTGACATGGAGCTAGCGTATAACATTCTTCTCGAGAGACCCTAGATACATGCTTTGAAAGCAGTAGCGTCAACATACCACCAATGTATCAAATTCCCTTATGAAGGCCAAGAGATCACCATCCAAGGCAATCCCAATCTGTTTCAATATTGCAACTCCATTCATTCTAAACCTAAAGTTGTGATTCCTCATAACCGTGCTTTTGCTTCATCTTCATCCCGTGTTGACCCAACTTCACTTGCTTCCACATCAAAGGCTTCCCAACCTGACCTCAAACTCAAAGATAAGGGCCTGGGTGAGTATACAATCACCCAATCCCTCTACTTAGCACAACTCCCTCTATCTCCCAGATCATATGGAAGGCCTTCCATGAACAAATCTAAAGCAGTCAAAACTACAAAAGGTCCTTTTATCAAATGGGGAAGCCTTGAAGATGAGAGCGATGAAAAAGATATCCTTCAATGGTTATATAAGGATGAATTCAGTCCATCAATACAATAAGACCATCACTCCATGATACAAACTAAGCAATATGGTCAAGGGTTCCAAATGCTAGAAATAATGGGATATGAAGGACATGACCACCTTGGTTCAAGAAAGGATGGAATAACTGAACCCATCCAACCTCATACCTTGACATCCTGAGACACCATAGGGCTAGGTTCCACTGGCACAACAAGAACCAACATAGCAAATAAGCATAAAGGCCAATAACCGGAAACATCTGCTACTAATCTAGTTGATCAAATTCACCAACTGTAATGGGGAGTGAGATTGACTCCAATGAATATGAGTGGGATAGTCTCTCTGAGCTATCTTGTGATGAAAAAGATATTGATGTGGTCCATGAGCATGACCCTACCCATGCAACGGAGGGACAAAGTTCAAGGGCTAGACCGCTAGAGTCTGACCCACATAATAACAATAGTGAAAGTCGTGAGGAAAGAATGATACCCCCCTTGACGGATCAGCTAATGGAGAGTACCATCACATGCATTGTCCATGCTTATAATGACCACCATAACACTTCTATCTTGACAATCAATGCCATCGAACCAGACCAACCCAATGACCCTTTACCGTTATTGCATCCAGAACTCATAGATTGGGACTTGCAAGACTAGTGCAGGAGCACCTTCTCTATGGTGGATCCAATCTTGGATTATTTGAATTCCTATGCATGTCATGTTTTTTTTATGTTTTCAATAAGGATTTTTAAGCCACATCATGTTTGTAATAAGGACTTTATGTCAATTTGGTCACTAGACCTATGTAGACCATGTTTTGGTCAAGTTTGAAGTAATAACACAATGAAAACATTTAGTTTTCTTGTGATAAGAGAAACCCAATGGCTAAATGACTTTCAAAATCAGTTTGTATGGTTGGGATGGATGTTAAAAATGTCCCAAGCCTTCTATAGGTGAAGTTGGATGTAACTACGAAGAAGGAATGAAGAATTAGAGATTTGATGTGCTGAAAACACTATTTTTCTGAATAATTCACTGTAACAGTCATTTTGTATGGCCTGTACAGATAGTTGACCACCTGAAACCAATTGGAGATGTTCAAGCATTGAGGTATCTTTCATTTGGAAGTGGTTTGGTGTCTTGAAGTGTTGTAGGTTGTGAGATGTTGACCTTTTTGCAAAGACTGGTTAGAAAACCTAGAAACTAGGGTTTTGTGAATATATGGATTGTTATTCCTTTGTCCATTGAAAGCAAGATCCTCATTTTCAGTGTGATGGAGGAATGCAATATGTATTTTGTGTTTTTTGTGGTTTTGGGTCAAGCACTCAAGGATCCAAGGAGTTTGGCATGAGTTTGACTAGGCATCTCTATGTGACTAGTCATTGAAATGATAGGAAAAGTGCTGTTATGTGAGAACAGTAAGTGGAGTGGCCAAATTGATGATTGATCAAGTGTTTGCAGAGGATTACAGACCTTTTGATATCACTATTTTGTTCTAAGAAATTGTATTTAACATAGTCCCTTTGTAAAGGCCTCCAATTAGGCCTAATCCCTAAAAACTAGTGTTTGTTGTCACAAGGGTCAAAAGTTAGAGCACAGTCTTGAAAGTTTGAGGTTTGGTGTATGGGCCTAAAGGGTATCCTAATCTGTAATATGTTTTGGAATTCCTTTAGAAGTCTAGAAAGTTATCTTGGAATTAATCGCTTTGTAGGGCTATAAGCATTAGGTCTCTCAAACTGACCTAATGGTGTAGACTAGTCCTAACCAGATCAGAGCAGTCTCAACAAGTATTGGTTGTGTTGTAGAGTCAAGTGAGGCATTTTGGACTTGTTCATGTCATATGGTGTCTTGGGTTTGAATGAGATCTTGATTTGAGGAGATACCATGCTTGGTTGTGACCTAGAATGTTGGTGTTGATTGGGTAGAGTTGAGTCTCCCTAATATAGAAGTGAATAGCCTTTGTGTGAGGACACATGAGTGTGGTCCTAGGCTAGTTCTCTCTCTTGAGTAGCCTTGAGAATGGGCTTGAGTTGGTTAAGGTTTGGGAAGCCTTAAAGAAGAGACCTAAGAATCTAGGTTGTTTGAATAGGTGACAAAAAGTATTGTTTGAACCTTTGCATCATATTGGTATCAGAGCCAATATTTGAATTGGACCAGTGTATGTCAGATGAGGAGATAGAAACTGGGGCTAGCACAATGCCTCCCAAGTCAAAGAGCCAAGAAGCCATCAAGAAGATGGTAGAGGAGATGCTTGAAGCAAGGTTGAAAGAAGAGAGGTCCAAGGGTAAGAGTAAAGAGGATGAAAGTGCTTCTGATGCAGAAGAAGAAGAAGAGGTAGAGGAGAGCCCTCAAGAACAAGATATGTCTGCAGACCAAAAGGCATTCTTGAATGCACTCAAAGGTGCTCATGGAGATAGTGGCGATCCAAAGATGGATGTTCCTACATTCAGTGGGAAACTAGATGGAGATGCCCTCATGGATTGGATTGAAGCCATGTGCAACTATTTTGACTTCAAGGAGTATAGTGACAGCAAGAAAGTTAAGTTTGCTAAGACAAGATTGAGAGGTTCTACCCTAGTTTGGTGGAACTATATGCAAGGTGAAAGAGAGAAAGTTGGAAAGAAACCTATCACCAAATGGAGTAGAATGGTGGCCATGCTAAGAGATAAGTTCATGCCATCTGATTATGAGTTGTAGACCATTAGGAAGTTTAATCATCTCAGACAAAAGGATATGGATGTGGCTACATATACTAAAGAATTTCATAGATTGAGCATGAGAGTCAATCACAAGGAGGAGGAGAAAGAGATGGTGGCTAGATATCTCGATGGCTTGAGGTATAACATACAAGATGAATTTAGTATGGTGGTTCCTAAAATAGTGGATGAGTGTTTTCAATTAGCCTCTAGGGCAGAGGAGAAGTTGAAAAGAAAGAGTGATAAAAACACTAGAGGAAGAGGTGGCAGAAATAATAGGGGAAGAGGCAGTTTTGGCAGAGGACAGTCAAGTAGAAATGAAAACCCAAGTCAACAAGAGTCTCATTCTGATGTAGACCATAGAGGTGGTGGTTTTAGAGGTTGGAGAAGACCAAATGGTAGAGGTAGAAGTGGTGGTGCAGGCAGAGGACCCATAGTTTTCACTGGTAGATGCTATGGTTGCAATCAAGTAGGCCATACTATGAGTAAATGCCCTGAGAAGGCAAGTAGTTCCCATGATGGTGGAAGAAGGAATCAGTTGTTGAAAGATGATGATTGCCAAAGTGTGAATTCGCCCATTGGTAGTGCTACACCAGTCCTTGAAGGAGAGAGCATGATGATCAAGAGGACCTTGTTGAAGATGCCATTGAAACAAGAGCCCCCACAAAGGAAGACTCTCTTCAAAACCCAAGGTATAACATATGGTAAACTTTGTAAAATCATTGTTGATTCAGGTTCTACTGAGAATGTAGTGTCTACTAAAATGGTAGAGAAGTATAAGTTGAAAAGACTGCCCCATGTTAGTCCTCATAAGATCTCTTGGTTGAATAAGAATCAAAATTACATGGTAGAAGAACAAACTTGGGTTGAGTTTGAGATAGGTGATTATAAGGACAAGGTACTATGTGAGATTATTCCTTCGGATGCTTGTCACCTTCTTCTTAGATGTCCATGCTAGTGTGATGTGAAGGCACAACATGATGGTGAGAAGAACACATACCTCATCACCAAGAATGGAAGGAAGTTTAGGATGGATCCTATGCAAGCGCAGATTGGAGAGAAAAGTAATGACACCAATGTCATGATGGTTAGTGGCAAAGAGTTCTTACACCTCATGAAGGAGAAGGATACCCAAGGGTATGCCTTGATAATGAAGCCTAAAGATGAATAAGGGCAGCAAGACAAAAGGCAGAAAGAGATTCCATTAGAAGTACAAAAATTGTTGGATAAGTACCAAGATCTTGTGGTAGAGGATACTCCTAACTCCCTACCACCATGAGAGAATAAGTCATCAAATGGAATTGATCCCAGGTGCCACATTGCGCAATAAGGCTGCCTATAAATTGATACCATAGCAAAATGAAGAGGTGAGTAGACAAATTCAAGAACTCTTAGAGAAAGGACTGATTAGAAAGAGTCTTAGTCCATGTGCAGTCCCTAGTGTACTTGCTCCAAAAAAAGATGGGAAGTGGAGACTATGTACGAATTCAAGGGCCATAAATAAGATCACAATAAGGTATAGATTCCCTATGCCAAGGATTGAGGATCTTTTGGACTATCTTGGAGGGTCATGTTATTATTCAAAGATTGATTTGAAATCTGGTTATCATCAAATTAGAATTAGGTAGGGAGATGAATGGAAGACTGCCTTCAAGACAAATGAAGGTCTCTATGAGTGGCTTGTCATGCCATTTGGCCTTAGCAATGCTCCAAGCGCATTCATGCGTTTGATGAATGAGTTACTTGTTGAATTCATTAGCAAATTTGTAATTATTTATCTTGATGACATACTTGTTTTTAGCAGGACAAAAGAAGAACATGTGAAGCATCTTGGACAAGTGATGAAGAAGTTGCATGAGAATAAGTTGATGATCAACTTGGATAAGTGTGAGTTCATGAAAACTGAACTTGTGTACCTAGGATTTGTGATTTCTAATGGTTGTTTGAAGATGGACCCCACAAAGGTTGAGGCCATTCTCAATTGGCCTACTCCTAGGACAGTGGGAGATGTTAGAAGCTTCCATGGCTTGGCAACTTTTTATAGGAAGTTCATTAGAGGATTTAGTCACATAAGTGCTCCTATACTTAACACCATCAAGGGTGGAATGAAGTACAAATTTCAATGGACAAAGTAAGCAGATGATAGCTTTAAATTGTTAAAGAAGAAAGTGGCTAAATTACTTACATTGGTACTCCCTAATTTTGACAAAGTTTTTGTAGTGGAATGTGATGCAAGTCAGCAAGCAATAGGTGTTGTTCTCAGTCAAGATGGACATCCAGTGGCCTTTTTTTCAGAGAAGTTGAATGAGGCTAAACAAAGGTACTCTACCTATGACCTAGAGCTTTATGCAATGGTGCAAGCTCTCAAAAAGTGGAGACACTATTTTCTGCCCAAATAATTCATTGTTTTTACTGATAACCGTGCTCTTAGCTTTCTAAATAGTCAAGAAAAGTTGAATCATAGGCATGTTAAGTGGATGGAACAATTGCAGGCCTATACCTTCACTATTAAGCATAAAAAAGGTGTTGCCAACAAAGTGGCTGATGCTTTAAGTAAAAGGATGCTTGTCATACATGAAGTACAGATGGAAAGCATGGGGATAGATTGTTTGAAGGGGTTATACAAGGAGGATGCAGATTTCAAGGCTGCTTATGAAGTTTGTGCTAGTTTGGCTAACACTTTTCATGGTGAATATTCAAATTTTATGTTGCAGGAAGGTCTCTTATTCAAGGGTAGTTCGCTATGTGTTCCTAAGTGTTCAATGAGGGATAACATCATCAAAGAGAAGCACAATGGAACCTTAGGAGGACACTTTTGGTTTGACAAGACTTTGGAACAAGTCACTAGATTCTACTATTGGCCAAAAGTGCAATCGAATGTAAGGCGATATGTTGCAAGTTGTACCATATGTCAAAAGGCCAAAGGTATGTCTTCTAATGCTGGTTTGTACCATCCCCTTCCTATTCCCAGTAGGCCTTGGGAGAGCATTAGTATGGATTTTATACTTGGTCTTCCTAAGATAGTAAGGGGTGTGGATAGTGTTTTTGTCATTGTTGGCATATTTAGTAAGATGGCTCATTTTGTGCCATGCAAATGCACAAATGATGCATCTCACATTGCTGGTCTCTCTTTCAGAGAAGTGGTTAGAATCCATGGTTTACCCCTTTCAATTGTCACTGATAGAGACTCCAAGTTTGTTGGTCATTTTTGGAGGACCTTGTGGAGAAATTGGGAACACAATTGTCTTTGTCATCAGCCTACCATCCCCAAACTAATGGTCAAATTGAGGTTGTTAATAGGTCCCTAGGAAACCTTCTAAGATGCATTACCAAGTGGCATGGGTTGGCATGGGACTTGGTTATTAGTCAAGTTGAGTATGCTTACAATGATTCAGTGAATAGAAGCACTAGGAAGATTCCATTTGAAATTGTTTATGGTCTCCATCTAAGAGCACCACTTGAGCTCAAAGACCTGCAAGGTTGGGATAAGAGGAGTGTTCTAGGAGAAGATTTTACTGCCACCATGAAGGCAGTTCATGATCAAGTCAAAGTTCAGTTGGAAAAAATAGTCTCCAAATACAAAGGTAGGGCAGATCTCAAAAGGAGAGATGTACAATTCAAGGTGGGAGATTTGGTGATGGCCTATCTAAGGAAGGAAAGGCTACCTAAAGCACATCCAACCAAGCTTCTAATGAAGAAAATAGGAGCATGCAAGGTAGTGCATAAGTTTGGTCCAAATGCTTATGAAATAGAACTACCATCCGGTCTTGGTATTTCTCCCATATTCAATGTTTTAGACCTCTTTCCATTTAGACCTCCATTGAATGTTGAATATGGATCAGATGTTGTGATTGAAGATGAAGATTGGGTTAGAGATCTACCTCCAAGTAAGCCTTTACAATTGGAATGCATATTAGATTCCAAGGTTGTCAAAAAGACAAGGAAGGGTGTGTACAAGGAGTACTTGGTCAAGTGGCAGGATCTTCCTAATTTAGAGGCTACATGGATGAGTGAGGCAAAAATTTTGAAGCATGGGAAGACACTCCAACAGTTAGCAACTCAAGGGACTTGAGTTTTCTTGCAGGGGGAGTATGGTGCAGGAGCACCTTCTCTATGGTGGATCCCATCTTGGATCATTTGAATTCCTATGCATGTCATGTTTTGTTTATGTTTTTAATAAGGATTTTTAAGCCACATCATGTTTGTAATAAGGACATTATGTCAATTTGGTCACTAGACCTATGTAGACCATGTTTTGGTCAAGTTTGATGTAATAACATAATGAAAACATGTAGTTTTCTTGTGATAGGAGAAACCCAACGGCTAACTGACTTTCAAAATTAGTTTGTACAATTGGGAGGGATGTTAAAAAATGTCCCAAGCCTTATATAGGCAAATTTGGATGTAACTATGAAGAAGGAATGAAGAATTAGAGATGATGTGTTGAAAACACTATTTTTCTGAATAATTCATTGTAACAGTCATTTTGTACGGCCTGTACAGATAGTTGACCACTTGAAACTGATTGGAGATGTTCAATCATTGAGGTAGATTTCATTTGGAAGTGGTTTGGTGTCTTGAAGTATTGTAGGTTGTGAGATATTGGCCTTTTTGCAAAGACTGTTTAGAAAACCTAGAAACTAGGGTTTTGTGAATAAATGGATTGTTATTCCTCTATCCTCTAAAAGCAAGATCCTCATTTTCAGTGTGATGGAGGAATACAATGTGTATTTTGTGTTTTTTGTGGTTTTGGGTCAAGCACTCAAGGATCCAAGGAGTTTGGCATGAGTTTGACTAGGCATCTCTATGTGACTAGTCATTGAAATGATAGGAAAAGTGTTGTTATGTGAGAATAGTAAGTGGAGTGGCCAAATTGATGATTGATCAAGTGTTTGCAGAGGATTACAAACCTTTTGATATCACTATTTTGTTCTGAGCAATTGGATTTAACATAGTCCCTTTGTAAAGGCCTCCAATTAGGCCTAATCCCTAAAAACTAGTGTTTGCTATCACAGGGGTCAAAAGTCAGAGCATAGTCCTGAAAGTCTGAGGTTTAGTGTATGGGCCTAAAGGCTATCCTTATCTATAATATTTTCTGGAAGTCCTTTAGAAGTATAGAAATTTATCTTGGAATTAATCGCTCTGTAGGGCTACAAGCATTAGGTCTCTCAAACTGACCTAATGGTGCAGACCAGTCATAACCAGATCAGAGTAGTCTCAACAAGTATTGGTGGTGTTGTGGAGTCAAGTGAGGCATTGTGGACCTGTTCATGTCATATGGTGTCTTGGGTGTGAATGAGATCCTGATTTGAGGAGATAACATGCTTGGTTGTGACCTAGAATGTTGCTGTTGATTGGGTAGAGCTGAGTCTTCCTAATATAGAAGTGAATAGCCTTTGTGTGAGCACACATGAGTGTGGTCCTAGGCTAGTTCTCTCTCTTGAGTAGCCTTGAGAATGGGCCTAAGTTGGTTAAGGTTTAGGAAGCGTTAAAGAAGAGACCTAAGAATCTAGGTTGTTTGAATAGGTGACAACAAGTATTATTTGAACCTCTGCATCAAAGACACTCCCCCTAAGCTTGATACCTTTCAAAATGATGAAGCCATCATAGACTATCTTGAACTTAGGGATCATATACCCATAGGGGACCACAGAGATGGCTATGCCATAGAACTCAATGACAAAGCCTATTTTGGGGAGAATGCCAAGCCTTTCGGTCTCAAAAATGTCAAAATGAAAAAAAGATCTAATGGTGAAAACTACTCTGCGGTAGTGTTAGATCATGAAAAAAGTAAAAACATAGACATATCCAACGGTGAAAACCTCTCTAAGACACTGAAGGATGGAAGGCTTGACCCTCTACCCAATCTCACACATTAGGAGAGATCTTCAATCTTGATAGAACCAGCAGAGTAGATCAATGTCAGCACAGGTGAAAGTCCCAGAATGATTCACATGGTACAGTCTTTAACTGCACAAGAAAAGCCAGCATTCACTGAATTGTTCAAAAGAAAACAAATCAACTTTTCTTGGACATATGCAGATATGCCAGGGCTAGATTTAAATCTCATAATGCATCACTTATCCTTAGTTCCAGGAGCTAAGCTAGTAAAGCAAAAACTCAAGAAGATGCACTTGCATGTAGCCCTCATGGTGAAAGAAGAGCTAAAGAAACTGTTAGATGTCGGCTTCATCAGACCATAGACTATCCTAAGTGGACTTCAAATATAGTACTAGTTTCCAAACTAGATGGAAGAGTTTGAATATGTAATGACTTCAGGGACCTAAATAAAGCTTGTCCAAAAGATAATTTTCCCCTACCAAACATTGACATTATTGTAGATCTCACGGTAGGGCACACTATGATGTCACTAATGGATGGTTTCTTTGGATACAACCAGATCAAAATTGCACCTGAAGACCAACACAAGACAACATTCACATGTCCATGGGTCACCTATTGTTGGTATGTCATGCCATTTGGTTTGAAAAATCCCAGTGCAACATATCAGATAGATATGACCACAATCTTCCATGACATGATGCACACTATAATGGAAGACTATGTTGATGACATCTTGGCAAAATCACTCACAAGAGAAGGACACCTGGCAGTATTAGACAAAATATTCAAAAGATTCAACTAGTTTAATGTGTACCTCAATCCGAAGAAGTGCGTATTTGGAGTTACATCAGGAAAGCTACTTGGATACATAGTGTCTTCCATCATGGAAATACTACCTCCTAAAAATCTCACTCAACTAAGGTCTCTGTAGGGAAAACTACAATCTATCAGAAGATTCATTTCTCAAATGGTAGACAAGTGCCACCCATTTTCCCACCTCCTACATAAGAATGTACCTTTCAAATGGAATGATTCATGTGAACAGGCATTTCAACAGTTAAAAGAGTATCTCATGAAACCACCTATATTGATGCCATCGATTTAGGGTAAACCTCTGCTACTATATATCTCAGACACACCAATAGCATTGGGAGCTCTCCTCACACAAAATTATGAAGGGAAAGAACAAGCAATTTACTATATCAGTTGAACTCTTGTTTGGTATGAACTACAATACATGCCAATTGAAAGAGCATGCTTCGTTGTGGTCTTTGCTTCACAAAAATGGAGACATTACATGTCACATTTTGTCAAACTAGTGGCAAAAATTGATCCACTCAAGTATTTACTCAACAAAGTTGCCCACATAGGTAGGCTATCCAAATGGATCATGCTTCTCATCGAGTTTGACATCGAATATGTAGATAGGAAGGCAATAAAAGGCCAAGTACTTGAAGATCAACTAGCAGATACACCTCTAATAGATGATAACCCTTTGAGCTTCAAATTTCTAGATGAATCTATCTTTCACATAACCACAATGACATGGAAAATGTACTTCGATGGCTCATACACTCAGCATGGGTCAGGAGCAGGTATCTTGTTGATCGACCCTAGTGGCGACACCATTCCTAAATCATACAGATTACTCTTTCCCTACACTAATAATGTAGTAGAATATGAAGCCCTAGTCATTGGTATCAAACTAGCAGTTGAATGGAATATCAAAGAACTTCAGGTGTATGGTGACTCATAGCTAGTCATAAATCAAGTAAATGACGACTACCAGACAAAGGATGAGAAATTAATCCCTTACAAATGAAAGGTAGATGATTTCAAGGAATACTTTGTTGAGATTTCTTTTGAGTAGATACCAAGGATTGAGAACAAAGATGCAGACACCATGGCCATGATTGCATCTCTTCTTGATATTCCAAATAATCACTCACGTTATGAGTTCTTGGTAGAGCCAGTGTCTTGCTCTGCATATGACACTCCTGAATCCTATATCATTTGCCACATTGTCGGAACTGATTCCCCCCTCTATGGAAAAAAATTTCTTATCTTAAAGAGAATACCCTCCCACCTGATCTCTCCAGCAACCAAAAATGAACCTTTATTCGTCAGGCATCCCGGTATGCTATTGTCGCCAATACCTTATATCACAGAGGTCTCGATGGTACTCTCCTTAGGTGTCTCGATAGTGAGGAATATCAAACTGCCCTAAATAAAGTGCACGACGGTATATACGAGACCCACTCTAGTGGCCCTACCCTAGCCAAGAAACCCATATGCATGGGATACTACTGGCCAACCATGGAACAAGATTCCTATCGTTTTGTAAAGAAGTGCAAGAAGTGCCAAATCCATGGGAACCTGATACATGCACTAGCACAAGAGTTGTAGCCATTAATGACTCCTTGGCCTTTTTGTCAGTGGGGACTCAACTTAGTGGGAAAGATCCACCCTCCCTCATCCAGCAGCCATAAATTCATAATCACCTCCACTGAGTACTTTATGAAGTGGATTGAAGTTGTGTCCTTAGCCAATATCACATGCAAGCAGATTGCCTCCTTTATCTTGAACTATATCATTTGTTGCTATGGTATCCCTTCATCCATTATCACGAATAATGGATGACCATTCAAAAATTAGGATGTCAGGGAACTATGTGACAAATTCCATATCTAAAACCACTTTTCTACCCCCTATTACCCCCAAGGCAATGGCCAGGTGGAGGCATCAAATACAACTATATTGAAAATCCTAAAAAGGACTATCAACGATGCTGGCCATGATTGACATATCCAATTAAATCCAGTGTTGTGGGCCTATCATACAAGTATCCGCACACCCACAGGTGCAACACCATACTCCTTGGTCTATAGATCTGAAGCCATCTTGCCCATTGAAGTCAAGATCTCATCCTTGCAAGTTTCATTAAAAGGTCTCATATCTAATGAAGAGTACTGAGTGTCCAGACTTCAAGAGTTAGAGCTACTCAAAGAGAGAAGGCAACAGGCCTTTAACCATCTCAAATCTTGTCAACAATGAATGTCCAAAGGTTACAACCACAAGGTAAAGCCCCGAGTATTCCAAGTTGGTGATCTAATCCTCAGAGAAAATCCCAAAAATCAGCAAGATCAAGAGAAGAAAGGCAAGTTCTAACCCAACTAGCTGGGTCCATATGTCATCATTATGGCCTATGGGTCAGGAGCTTATCAATCGGCTACATTTGAAGGCAAACTGTTTGATGATCCTATCAACAACATGCATCTTCGCAAGTTCTATACCTAAACCCCAATGCAAGGAAGTTCAAAAAAATAACAAAAAAAATAGAAAAAGTAATTAATAAAAAACAAAACAAAACAAAAAAATCAAAAAACTAGAAAAATGACAAAAAAATCATCCTCTGGTGAAAACCTAGCAAACAGGCACCTAGGATAGATACCATGATGAAAACCTGGCAAACAGGCATCATGTGTATTTATAGCTATTGTGCAAATAAAAGTAAGTGGTGAAAACTTGGTAAACAGGTGCTATCTGCGACAAACCACTTCCTCCATCTATTGTGACCTTATCTCTCTTGTGTCCATCGTATTGTTCATCTTGAACTAATCCATTGAACTGTTGTTGAACTACATCGCCTCTGAGTTATCACATAGGCAAGGACATTCTCAATGCACCCCTGAGGCTCTGCTCCACTCCACTTCTTTCCTATCCATTCTGTTAAGTGTCGTCTATCCTACTATCCATACCAATTTTGCATCTTTGCCATCGCCTAGGTCCTAGGTCCATCAGGTTCACCCCAAACTAAGTTGCCTCTACATCATCACGTAGGCAAGGCCATTTAGCAATGAGCCCCTGAGGCACTAGGTCAATCCCTTAGGGTCTGTCTCTCCATGTCTGTTTGTCAAGGCACCCATAATAAGTCAATCCTTTGTCTAAACTAGGGGCAACTCCTTGACCTAGTTACAGATTTGGATTCTTGAATGCCACATGTTATAAGAGGATACCAATAAGGATTGTGATACCTTTTTCTAGACAAGTGCATGCAGCAAGGCAAGCTACCCAAAGTAAAAATCTTGGCAAAGAACATCAACCAGTCCAAAAGCAAAGAAAAACATATACCAAAACACTCAAACTGATTCTATGTCAATTATGGCAAGAAGACACATCTAAATGCAAGAATGTTTTGTGCTTTATAAACTAGTTAACTTACAAGGTCTTGAATTTTTGTCATTATGTCTTTCTATGCTACTCAAGGATGCCAAAAGCTAGAGATGCTATGATGGGGGCACAATCATTTGCTTTGTCTGTTGTTTGTGGATCAAACTTTAGTAATGCAATGACTTTGGTCTAACGACATGATCAACAAAAGATCATCGAGGACTTTGGGGGTCTAAACATGAAAAGGGGCAATCTTTGTCTGTTGAAATGCAAGAGGTACTTCAGTCATCTAGCTTCAAGTTTCACTAGATGCTTGTATCAACTTGCTATATCAAAATCTATGTAAGTAATACTCAGGTCATCTCAGTTTAATTATACCTAGATGCTTATATTTTCTTACAACATTTCAAAAGGAGAAAAAGAAACAAAAAGCACCCAATGATAAAAGCAAAGTACTTGCATTCTAATGACGAAAAAATATCCGCATCCATTTCATATCCAGAAATTCATATCATCCATGCAATAAGTAAATCCTATAAAGTATCAATGTTTACAAATGAAAGCCTATGATCCTTTCATTCATTTTCTTCCACCTATCGCTATGTCATCTCTGTGTCGATTGAGTACATTTGGACATATCAAAAACATAGTATAAATTACATATCATATCACATGATTAAATCATTTTGCATACAAAATAAGTGCATCAAGTCATCCATATACATCTACATTAGTACATCATATAAACAACAAAATCAAAACCATAGACAAGTACATATAGATCATCTAGCATGTTGCATACTCATATCAACAACATTCACATTTGCATTTGCATATCATACCATCATAATCCATCTAAGACTGCATTAACATCATATAAACATAATCAAAGTAGGCATAACATGTAAAACATCATAAGATAGATTGCATCCATGGCATATAAACATCAAACAAGAGCATGTAGAACATCAATAGCTACATCATCATATAAACATAAAACATGTCCAAATGTATAATATATCAAAATATCTATCCATCTTTCAGAGTCATGTCATGAAATGTATACAAAATACACAAAAATAATAATGCATGTCTCAAGGAAAAATAATACAAATATATACATATCAGGCTATCTGAGCCATAAAAAATGTGTATACATAAAGTCAAAAATTGGTACAAGTGTCAAAGAACCAGCTAGCCCTGCTGTTGTGGAACATTACTCCCTACATTTTCCTCTCCTCTAGCTCCCCCTAATTGCTAGGGGCCTCTCACTGATGCTCCAGATCGAGATCCGACTGCCCTCTGTGAAACCACAGATTGGCTCCTTTAGCTAGGTGCACACTAGTCTACCGGCATGACCCCATGATATAATCCTTTGTAGTACTATGTCGGCACCTGAGCTTTGGTAAGTTCACCCTGTACCTATGCCAGCTACTCCTATACCTTTACTAGTTGCCCCTGTACCTGTGACAGGTATGCCTGTGTCTATGCAAGCTGTGCCTATGCCTGCTGTACCTGTGTAACTAAAAAGCTCATGGTACCATCTGTACCTAGGGTTGCCACTGCCACATCTCTCTCTGCTCTGATGGTATGCACTCTCACCAAGGATGAGTCTTGCTCTCTAGAGATCTCTGATATGTGTCCTACATCTGCCTCTCTCCGAGATTCTATTGATCTAAGGTGTGTCCTCAACTTCCTCACCTGACACTGTAACATATTCATGGCCTACTGCTGTAAGTCAGACTATGGAGCTAGATGTCCCTGTCCCTGCATCTGCTACTAGGCCACTTGCTATGGTGGCAGCATTTGTCCCTGCTATACCCCCTATTGTGCCTGCACTTGCACCTGCCTTACAGCCTGCAGCTACGCAACATGTTGTTGTCTTGAGGGTCCCTCCCCAGACCTCCTCCTCCTCTATCTTGATTTGCCTCCATCTCCTCCTCTACCATCCCCACCATCACCTCCCTCTCCTTGACCCCCTCTACCCCTCCTCTATCTCCTCCTCCTCCTGCCAACCCCCTCCTCATCATTTGAATCCTCCTCGTCCATGCGAGGAACTAACTCTCCATGTCTAAAATATCTAGGAAATGGATGAGCCACAAACCACTCCTCATAGTCTAGAGTCATCCCTGTGTCTACTATCTCTCTCCTCATCAACCAGGTTGCATATGGGATCTATCAAAAATCTACTAACACCTCCTCATAAGACGCCACTAGACCCCACCTCAGCCTCTCTACATGGGTCCTCGCAAATCAAGCCTGCCCCTGTGGCCTGTCCTGCACTCTGCCAAACTACCTTAGTACTCTGCTGACAATCTGACACTCTAATATGAACCATGTCCTACCAATGAGCCACCGAGTCTGGAAACAATATGGCAACTCATTGTCCTCATCATCCCATACCTTGCAGTCTAGGTATGGGCGCTAGATAACTAAATCCACATTATCTAGCACATGTCTCCAATACTTGAGCTTTCCTAGCTTGTGCTGGGAAAAAACTCCTACATAACCATAACTATATGGCTCTCCTAGATCTCTCACAAAAACACAATGGTGCAGGAGCACCTACCTGACAGCTGGTCTTGATAAGGCAGTTAGTAGTTTAGGTCTTGTTTATGATTCCAAGAAGGTCTGTTAGACCAAATGCATGTAATAAGGTCATGCTGATCAGGATAAGATCATGCTGACCGGGCTTTTGCTATTTTTAGTTAGTTTGTTATAACAGCTGTCATGATGTATGTTCGATTGGATCTCCCAGCTGCCTGGAGAGTTCCCAGCCGCTTGGAGTCGGGTCAGTAGTACTCGTAGGGAAATCTTTATAAGCATGAGATCGGTTGGTATTGCACAGAGAGACAGATATCATCGATCGAGCTTGAGTGAGACTGAGAGAGAGATTGATCATATTGTATTGCATCTTTGAAATCAATAAAGTGATCCTGTTTGTGTTCTTGCTCTGGTTGCATTCCATCACTTGATTGATTTGCTGGTTTGAGTGACTTCATGGATTCACTGATCCATTCCACCGGTTGACTCATCTGATCGGTGGAATGGTAATGTACAGTAGGTTAGATGGTAGGTTGTTTTCTGTTTGCATGCAGGTGTGCAGGATCGCGGTTAAGAGATGTTGAAGACCCTAGCATGGGTATGTGCTAGGTCAAACTGATAAGACAGAGTGTCGAAGATCACCCTGAGAGTGGATCGGATCATCCCTGGAGGATCGGCGAAGTGAAACTTCGCAAAAGCTGAAAGTTCGTGAAGACGGCATCATCAGGATATTTCTGCAAATATCCTGCAGTCGGGTTAGACATCATCATCCGGATAAGTGGAGGAGATCGGCATGATGTTGTCGATTGCATGAAGTGTGAGTTCGTCGGGGTGATCATCATCATCTGGAGGAGCCGAGGAGGAGTGCATCGGCATCAGGTAGAAGATCGGGTCATGAAACTGTTGGAGTTTTCATGTTGCGAGTGCATCAGGATGTTTTAGGCCGGACATAGACTAAGTGCATGTATCGGCATCAGGATCATCATATCGGGAGTGCCAATCATCCGCATATCGCGAGTAGATGCGGGAGAGAAAGTTCGTGTTTTTCGACTAAGTGTTGAAAAGGTCATCAGGATATTGGGTGACGTCATCGTCATCAGGATATGACGTCATCATCATCAGGATATTGAGATATTCCCCCTGTGCGAGTTTATCCTGCCGTCGTAAGGTGTTAAGGTATCGGCGGAAGTCCGTGGCAGGAAGTTGAGTTAACATCATCAGGAGGTTTCAAAGACAACCGGATAAAGTAGATCATGATGCTGTTGCTTGTAACGTCGGGTAGCGGAGCATCGAAGGTAAGCCGCTGAAGGTGATCGTCATCAGGATATTAGAAGCTACCGGATATTTGGATATCCTGCTGACGAAGAGAGTGTTGAAGGTCATGATGATGACGATAGTGTTTCGAGCCCGATGAACAGTGCAACCGGAGGATGTATGCGCCCGCTGAACATCATGATGATGATGTTAGAAGGAAGGCGGAGGAGGTGAACAGTAGTCGGCAGGCGGATGTTTGCGATCGTCCGAGATATGATGATGCTGACCGCGTAACGCAAAATATGATGATGCTGTTGGTTTTGGGAAATATGATGATGATGGCGCAGATGATGATGATGAGGTTGGTCTGCAGACATTCATGCTATATGCGAAGGTTATAGTGTGGATGCCTCTGCATCATAGTGGTATCAGAGCTCAGCAAAAGGTCTGGGCTGTTGTGTGTTGATTCTGTCACCGAAAGGGCAGAGGTAGAGATAGAGTGAATTGTGTGTTGTGTGTTGAGAGGTTGACAAAATGCCTCCTAAAGGTAGTGGTACTGCAAGGGAATTGCAGGAAATGAAGGAGAAACATGCTAGAGAGATGAGGAAGATGAAGGAGCTTGCTGAAGCACTTCAAGCCAGGCTGACAGCCCTGGAAAAGAACAAAAAGAGGGAAGTGGAAGACAGTGAGTCTAAAGAAGAAGCAGATACTGTTGAAGAGTATGAAGAGGTAACTGAAGATCTGGATGCTGAAGACCAGAGACTGGCAAAACTGTTAAAGGCAGTGCAGAGTGAAAAACCTAAGGTGAAGGTTGATGTTTCCAAGTATACTGGAAGCTTGAATGAAGATGAGTTGTTGGATTGGATTGCTGCACTGGATAATCACTTTGAATGTGAAGATGTTGCTGAGGATCAGAAGGTAAAGATTGCAAAGACCAAGTTAGGAGGTCATGCTTTGGTATGGTGGGATTATGTACAATCTGAGAGAAGGAAACAAGGGAAGTCTAAGATCACTTCATGGGATAAGATGGTAGCAAGGATAAAGGGTAAATTCTTGCCAAGGGATTATGAAATCCAGATGTTTAAGAAGCTGCAATTTTTGAAGCAGAAAGACAGGGATGTGAAGGCATATACTGAGGAATTTTATCTGTTAAGTATGAGATCTGGTCATCATGAGAATGAGGTAGAAAAGGTGGCTAGGTACTTGGCTGGTTTGAGGTTTAACATACAGGATGAGTTAGTGTTAGCTAACCCTAAGAATGTGGAGGATTGTTATCAAATGGCAATCAGGATTGAAGAAAAGATGAATAGAGGACATGATAAGTCCATGAGAGGTAGAGGAAACAATAGGGGAAGAGGAGCAGCCCCTGCACAAAAGCAAACCATTGAGGGTCAAGAAGACACTGGTAAAGGACAAGGACAGTCTGATTTCAGAGGTGGATGGAAAGGTAATAGAGGAAGATTTGGAGGTGGTAGAGGTTCTACTACATTTTCAGGAAAGTGTTACACCTGTGGAGAGTTTGGTCATCCATCTTTCAAATGTCCAGAAAACAAAGGTTCATCATCCAGAAATGATAGAACAAGTGACAAGAGAGTACAATTGGTACAAGAAGAGAAAGTAGAAGAAAGTGCACAGAGTTCAAACAAAGGTCCTGAAAATTATGGATATCCAGAGAGTGGAGAATCATTGCTGTTAAGGAGAATTAGTTTGCAGGCATCACAGGATCTGATGCAAAGAAGAGCTCTTTTCAAAACTACATGCAAGAGCAAAGGTAAGGTATGTAAGGTTGTCATTGATACTGGTTCAACAGACAACATGGTATCTCAGGAAATGGTGGATAAACTGAAATTGGAAAGGATTCCACATCCACACCCTTACAAGGCATCTTGGGTGAGTGATAGTCAATCACTTTTTGTCTCAGAACAGGCATATGTGGATTTCCAGATTGGACCATATCAGGATAGAATTTTATGTGATATTTTGCCTATGGAATGTTGTCACCTACTACTAGGTAGACCATGGCAATTTGACAGAAGGGTACTGTATGATGGGTATGCTAATACCTACACCATCAAGAAGGATGGAAAGCTTATTAAGTTGATGCCATTGCAGGCAAAAGCTGCAATACAGAAGGCAGCTCAAATCATTTTGATGGGAAAGAAGGAGTATGTGCAGATGCCTAGAGGAGTAGGCATGAAGGCAGATAAGGACACTGCAGGGAAAGAAGTTGTTACAGACAACAAGCTGAAGAAAGTTTCAGTTGTGACTGACAGAGGTCAGCAGCAGGTGCAGAAACAGGTTTGCACACAGCAACCAGTTGAGAAGAATGACAAGGATGTTGTCATAGTTGGGACTATTGCTTGTCCTATAAGAGATGACAGGCAGACAGAGTTGAACATTTCAGCAGTTCAAGAGGCAGTTCAGAAAGAGGTTCTGGTCAGGCAACCTGACAAACACAGGGTATGTAAGAGAAAGGCCTACATCAATAGGCATGAGGATTTACTTGCCAGACAGCAAGTCACAGTTCAGATGGCTTGGAGCAGCCAAGAGACAGCAGCAGACAAAGCTGGAGCAAGTCAGACTATTGACAAGGCAAAGGGTAGAGGTGGAGGACTTCCACATGCTCAACTCATGGGACATGAGTTCTTTTCTTTTGGGGAGTATGGTGCAGGAGCACCTACCTGACAGCTGGTCTTGATAAGGCAGTTAGTAGTTTAGGTCTTGTTTATGATTCCAAGAAGGTCTGTTAGACCAAATGCATGTAATAAGGTCATGCTGATCAGGATAAGATCATGCTGACCGGGCTTTTGCTATTTTTAGTTAGTTTGTTATAACAGCTGTCATGATGTATGTTCGGTTGGATCTCCCAGCCGCCTAGAGAGTTCCCAGCCGCTTGGAGTCGGGTCAGTAGTACTCGTAGGGAAATCTTTATAAGCATGAGATCGGTTGGTATTGCACAGAGAGACAGATATCATCGATCGAGCTTGAGTGAGACTGAGAGAGAGATTGATCATATTGTATTGCATCTTTGAAATCAATAAAGTGATCCTGTTTGTGTTCTTGCTCTGGTTGCATTCCATCACTTGATTGATTTGCTGGTTTGAGTGACTTCATGGATTCACTGATCCATTCCACCGGTTGACTCATCTGATCAGTGGAATGGTAATGTACAGTAGGTTAGATGGTAGGTTGTTTTCTGTTTGCATGCAGGTGTGCAGGATCACGGTTAAGAGATGTTGAAGACCCTAGCATGGGTATGTGCTAGGTCAAACTGATAAGACAGAGTGTCGAAGATCACCCTGAGAGTGGATCGGATCATCCCTGGAGGATCGGCGAAGTGAAACTTCGCAAAAGCTGAAAGTTCGTGAAGACAGCATCATCAGGATATTTCTGCAAATATCCTGCAGTCAGGTTAGACATCGTCATCCAGATAAGTGGAGGAGATCGGCATGATGTTGTCGATTGCATGAAGTGTGAGTTCGTCGGGGTGATCATCATCATCTGGAGGAGCCGAGGAGGAGTGCATCGGCATCAGGTAGAAGATCGGGTCATGAAACTGTTGGAGTTTTCATGTTGCGAGTGCATCAGGATGTTTTAGGCCGGACATAGACTAAGTGCATGTATCGGCATCAAGATCATCATATCGGGAGTGCCAATCATCCGCATATCGCGAGTAGATGCGGGAGAGAAAGTTCGTGTTTTTCGACTAAGTGTTGAAAAGGTCATCAGGATATTGGGTGACGTCATCGTCATCAGGATATGACGTCATCGTCATCAGGATATTGAGATATTCCCCCTGTGCGAGTTTATCCTGCCGTTGTAAGGTGTTAAGGTATCGGCGGAAGTCCGTGGCAGGAAGTTGAGTTAACATCATCAGGAGGTTTCGAAGACAACCGGATAAAGTAGATCATGATGCTGTTGCTTGTAACGTCGGGTAGCGGAGCATCGAAGGTAAGCCGCTGAAGGTGATCGTCATCAGGATATTAGAAGCTACCGGATATTTGGATATCCTACTGACGAAGAGAGTGTTGAAGGTCATGATGATGACGATAGTGTTTCGAGCCTGATGAACAGTGCAACCGGAGGATGTATGCGCCCGCTGAACATCATGATGATGATGTTAGAAGGAAGGCGGAGGAGGTGAACAGTAGTCGGCAGGCAGATGTTTGCGATCGTCCGAGATATGATGATGCTGACCGCGTAACGCAAAATATGATGATGCTGTTGGTTTTGGGAAATACGATGATGATGGCGCAGATGATGATGATGAGGTTGGTCTGCAGACATTCATGCTATATGCGAAGGTTATAGTGTGGATGCCTCTGCATCACACAAATCAGTCATGTGATTGCTATGTGCTCCCACAACCAAAACTGCAAAAGAGATACACTTGCTGACAAGCTGGCCCCTCTATGGTACATAACCCAGTGTATCCCTGTACAAGTGTGCAAGCATGCACACACCCCATGCATATCGAGTCCCGTCAGTGATCATCCTCTCCATCTCCCTCCCCCAGCCAATCGGGAACCCGTGTGATCTCCTATCGGGGCATACTACGCCACCAATCAATCCTACCACTATCCTCGAGAAGTAGTCATAATAGTCATCTATATCCTTCCATGAAATCACCTGCTTAATAAGCTCCGGGTCATCAAAAACACATTTGCACTCTGCCAATCCTACATCATGCTGCGGATCGTACTCTACCAACTTTCCCTGAATAGGAAGGTACATAATCCTATAAACGTCCTCCAGAGTGATCGCCATCTCCCCAGTCGATAAATTAAAAGTCCCGTCCTCACTGTGAAATCTGTCTACTGTCACAGTCAACAGACTGAGATTCGTACAAACCTCAGGCATGAAGAAAACATAATCTGGGCCCATAGCACCAAGAGCCTCGCAGTCCATCTCTGTCAGCATATACCGCTACAACAACGACAAAGAGAACTGCTCTCCTAACATTAGAGTATCACGAATATCCTCTTGCAACCAAGCAAAGCATAGTGTCAAGCCAAAAAACCCATATCCAAGAAAAAGCTACTCAAAGCAATCAAACTATCCTATCACTGACTTAACACATCAAATTGATCAAAACAGCATATCATCTCTTGACTAGATTCTCGGTAATCTCAGAGATCGCTTATTAATTGATGCATCGATCAAGGTACCAATTGGGTTAATTTTGTTAAGTCAGCTGACTATCCTAGTACAAATGCGCCGAACCAGGTAACAAATGCGCTGATTCATATCAGATACACCGCTTCACCGTGAATGCACCGATCCTTGACGTATATGTGCCATTCTGGCATATGTGCCACTTTTTGTGTCAAATGTGCGGTTCCGTAGTGAATGTGTCGATTCATGGCCTATATGCACAGCTTTATCAAATGTGTCAAAAGATCACTCATATGCACAGTTTAAACTATGGTTCGGTACATTCATCCTAGATTTTTTTTCCTAAGCATTTATTGCCCTAATAAATGACTTTAGGCTTTGTTGAACTACATACTGGTGGTCCTGCCTTAGGTGGCCAATAGAACCGTCGAACTCGCTCAAAACGGTGCTCCTCACGTGGAATATCCATATCTCTGTCAACTGCTCTAGCTCCTCTACTCTCCTAAGCTCTCAAGGACAAATCAACTAAAGACAAGTGTGCAAATGAATAGGACTTGTGGACCCAGCTCCTATATATAGCAAGTGAACCATAGTTGACTGTGTGACAACTGTGACTACTTCCCATGCCTGTTCCTCCAAACCATGTCCTATTTTCTTCAACCTAACCTATTTTCCACCTTCTTCTTTGTGAGATTGTCCATCACCTTCTGCCTTCTTCCCGTCCAATCTCCTAAGGGGGCATCCTATCGTTAAACTTGTACCAGGGGCAAAAACTAGGGCATGCATCATTGTCAAAAATTATTATTCTTTGAAACAATGTGATAAAACACATTGCATCAAAGAGGGGCAAAATGTATACACCTAAAAATGACATGACTCTACTTAAATAAATATTTTAAATATTTATTTCATCTTAATATTCCTCTATAAATAAATAAATAAATCAATTTATTTATTTGATTCACTTTCCTCCCATTAATTGAATAAATTACATTTATTTAATTAATTTCATCAATATCAACTTTATTCTTCTAAATAATTAAATAATTTTAATTATTTAATTAAATCTTTCATTCTTCCAAATTTAAATAAAATGCAAATTTATTTAAATTAAAAATCTCAATCTCTAAAAATAAAATATAAATTAAATATTTTATTTATTCCTCTAAATCTTGCACAATCAATTAAATAAATTTATTTATTTAATTTTGCTTTCTTATCTTCCAAATCTTCTAAAAATAAACTCTCCTTGTCATGCAAAAGCAAAAGCCGAGTTAACTAATTTAAAGCAAACTTTGTTTTTATCAACAAACTCTTAAATTAGAAAAATATATTCTAATTTAAGAAATAAAAGATCATCCTCATCAAGAAAGCAATTAACTCAACAAAACATCTTTTTGAATGACACATGTCTTCTTTCTATTCGCGCACATTCTCTCAACTATCCTCCACCATTTATCTTTTTATTTCTTCTACACCGTTGATCTTCTCTCACAAGTTTATAAATACCCTCTATTCTTCCATTTTCATATCATGAAGCTTTCCAGTAAGATTACTTTGTTGAATCCATAGCGCGCCATTGGCACCCCCACTCCCACATTATTCTCTATTCATCCTATATTGTGTTGAAGCTCATCTTCAATACAACAAGTATCTTAGCCATGTCTCCTTTGTCATCTTAAGGAATCAAATCAAGGAAGCAAGCTTCCTGAGGGCTATAGTCATCACCGAAGATCGATCGAGAATACGCGAGCAATGGAAGCCGTAAGGTAACAAAGCACCGTAAGTATGGTTTATTGATTTTAAATCTTTGTTATTTGCATATTCCATTGAGTTATTGGGTTTATAAATTTATTTTTTATATTATCCCATTTTCCTAATAATAGTATGATTGAAAAATGATTGAAATATGTACCTATTTATTAAGTTTGAGAGGTCTCTACATGATAAGGATACAAAAAAAGAGCTTTCCTTAGCTTCGAGAAATATTTATTCTGTACTGACAAGGCCAACCATGTGAAGGTGGAAGCTCAATGGCCTCACCTAAGACCTAAGGCACCTAAGACCTTAGACACCTAAAACCTAAGACCTAAGACCTAGAACACAACTATAAGACCTAGAAGACACCTTTGAGACACTTAAGACATACATTAAGACAACTAAGACCTTTAAGACACTTAGAAGACATACCTACTTGACACATTTAAGACACCTAGACACCTTTAAGTCTTAAAACATCTAAGAAACCTAAGACCTATAAGACACCATAGTACACCTCTAAAACACCTAAGAATTAAGACATATCTAAGACACCTAAGGAACTTAAGACATATAGTACTTGACACCTAAGACCTTTAAGACACTTACTTGACATATCTACTTGACACATTTAAGACACCTAAGACACTTAAAACACCTAAGAAAGGTCTAAGATGCCTAATCTACCTTTAAGACACTTAAGACATATATATAAGACATGTAAGACCTAAGATAGGTCTAGAATCTACATATTTAAGACACATTTAAGACACCTAAACACCTAAGACCTAAAACACCTAAGGAACTGTAAGACTTTTAAGACACCTCTAAACACATAAGACATCTAAGACTATCTATATATAGTTTAGAAATCATACCTACACAACATGAAGTTAAATTTTATTTAACTTGAAATCCTTATAGGCATAGACCTACATAATTGTAAAAAGAAAAATCTATGTAAATAAATTTATAGCTCGTTTGTAGGTTGATCATGTTTGATTATAATAAAATTTGAACTAAGAACCATTGAAATTAAAATTTGAAAGGATTCAAGAACTATCAAGAATCATGTACATTTTAAAATAAATCAATAATCAATAGATAATTCAAGTGTTCATATACCTTCATACCATGTATCAATTGGTTCAACTCACTCTTCAATAATGTAGTTAGAGCTCTTGGTACATATAATTTGGATCTTCTCTTTTATTATCTCTAAAATCTTTTCATGATCTTCAATAGACAACCTCCACTTTTGTTGGCGATGTCATCTTTTTTGTAAAGTTTCCAAACTTAATCTTGTTTCTATAACTAAGTGACTGTACTATAGAACCTTTTGTCCTGGCATATAATCAATAAATATAATACCATTTTTATCTATCTTTACTTGTTGATAATAGGTTCCTTCAGCAACAACTGATCCAATGGGATATGATTGTCCATCATCATCTGTCATTGATTCTAACAATTTTGATTTTGCTTGTGCGCATCTTAGTAGATAGTAATCTACACCTTCTATATTGTCAGGATCTGCAACCATAGCAAAAATATCTCCTGTACACACCACAAGTAAACATGTTTGTACATTTGAGCTGAGCAAAGTAAATCAAATGTTCAAAACTTTATTACAATCTAGAATATAAATCAATTCTGTAACTTACCTATAACAATTAAATCTAATACACATTTGTAATCAGCTGAATATATAGGATCATATACATCTATAATGTCACTATCTTCAAAAGGAGGCATTGATACTATTTGTTTTATTTCCCATTGTGAAACATATCCATCCCTTACATTTGGACATTGTAGAATATTTGCATTGTTCTCAATGCAATCAACACAAAAACATGATTTTTCTCACTTGAATAGTAAGAGGCTTGCTATGTCCTGTAGTCATGTGACTTGATGCAAACTTCTAACACCATTAATTGCTTGCCAATTATATGGATTCGATTGATCAATATCTATACGTATGAACAAATTCTTGAGCATCTCAATTAAAACTAAAATTCAATTAAATCACATGTGTACTTAAATTTAAATATTAAAGTTTTTAAATAACATAAATTCAATTAACATACCTTTAACTTCCCAAAAATAGCATTTGTTGTATATCGAGTCACGAGCACCAAAATGGCTTTTGCACCATTCAACAATTTGATTTGCATTTCGTATGGTGTTACCTACAATTTCATGTTGGTGAAGTGCACAGGTAAGAGGTATGAATTTAAAAAGGTTCACATGTACATCCAACTATTAAAATACATGTAGATCAATTACATAAATAATTGTAGACTTGTATTCAACAATTTTAAATTTTGTAAATTTTGTATCTAGTACATTACTGCAAGTTCATATTGGTGAAGTACATGCTTTAAACATGCTCCTGCTCCGTCATGCTCTCCTTTTCCATGTCCACTCTAAAAAAAATTCACAAAAACTTTATTCTAGATTTAGCATGTTGTTGCGTTAACCAATTAAATGCTTTTGCAGACTTAAATTGTCCTATATAAATAGTTATATATAAACAATGATTTGAAAACCAAAAATTAGTTAAAAATTCAAATCTTAAAATTTTATAAATTTTTAAATTAAAAATAAAAAATAAAAAATAATAATAAAATCAACACTTACCAGCACATCCATCAGACCAAATCTAATGTTGCAATGCATTAATGCCATATTGTCTCAAATCTTCAAAAAACATTTGAAAGTAATATGTTACATAGCTTCTATCAAAACCCATATCATCACTGATATAAAAGTGAACATCCTCGATGATAATTCGATCATCTTCGGTACTCTCTACCTCATCTACAAATAACTCAGCATGTCTATAAAAAACTTGTACAAAGATTATGACTTGCTCTAAATGATAATATTAACTTTGAATATCAGTTTGAGGACTAAATGTATAATTTTCAGAAAAATCTACAATAGAGGGAATACAACCTAGTGGAAAACAATCCTTTGAGTCACGAAATTGCTTAGCCTGCCATCTTGCGCCATGACAATGTTTGATATGTGGGTATACAATGTTACGAAATTTGTTCATAAACTCGTTGCAGGGCAATTCACTCTATCTCAAAACAATTTTTCTAGATTTAGCTACTAACTTTGTTAAGTATTTATCATATTCAAATCTCTTCCAAACAACTGACATTAAATGATCAATAATTTTAAATGGTAAAAAACTTATCAATTTCCACAATCTACACATATATTTTCTTATACATTGTACATTGAATTCATCTGAATCTTCTGATTTTTCACATAAAATAGACTTCACAAATTGTGTTGTACTTCCAGGGATGGCTACATTTGGATTAACTATTGCCATAAGATTTTTATATGACTGTAGGTGTAGATGAAATTCAACATGATTTCGATAGCAACAAGTTTCACGTATTTTATTTATATGTACAAAACTTGGTCGTAAATTCTCAAACATCCTTTGAGAAATCTTCCCTGTGAAAATTCTTGCTTAAATGCTTAAAAAAAATTTGCTTTGTGTTTGTATCTATAAAATGCTTTGGATGAGCAATTTTTTTACCATCTTCATCTTTTATTTGTATAGTGTCCCTTCTATTGGAAGAAACATGGGAGTGATCGGTCCAATATCTAATTACTTTTTGTTTTACATTTTCTAAAATTCTCTCTTCAAGGGACTCGACAAATATTTACCCAATTATTTTCAATGTTTTCATCTAATCTATTTCTCTTCTTGATATATCTTTGAATAGTTCTCCTAGATACATTTACTAATTGGGCAATTGCTTTAACTTGTCTTCTATGTGATAATTTCTTACTAGAAATTATAGTCATCAATGCTCTATGTGCAACACTTAAATCAGAACTTCAAGTCTTGGTTTGAATAGAATCCAATGCTGTTTGCAAGTTTTCAATTACTGTTTGATTTACTAAATTTGAAGATTTTTTCTTGTTATCAACTCCTAACAACTCCAAAACAGGGGTCATTTCTTTTTGCCTAAATAAGTTTGCACATAATTGTGCTCTTCCAATTAGAGATTTATCTTCAAAAAATTCTTCCCAAATTCTTTTAGAGTGCAATTTTATTGTGCTTTCAGGTAACATATGTTCATGTGAAATGTTTTTTTAAAAGAGCATCCTCATCCATCTCCATAAGATTTTTCATTCCATGCAGAAAATTTCTATCACCACTACCAATTTCATCTTGTAATTGTTCATTAACCCGCCCTTCAACTTGTTCATCAATAATTTTAATGGGTTGTTCTTGACTAGATGTTACTAAGGTTTTTTCATCTCTTTTTCAGTCATATAACCTTGCTCTAGTTCTTTTATTCCCCATCACAAATTACTTGTTTTAATTCACCTACACACACATATACATCCTAATAAATAACTCATGAAGTTCAATTTCTACATGGTAAAATGAGTAAATAAGTTGGGAATCATGTTACATACCTTAAAAATTTGTAGCCTTTCTTGCCAAATTTTTTTTTGTGTAGTCTCTCCAAATGCTTGAATTGAAAAAAAAATTAATTTTTTTTTAACCTATATTGTGAAAAATTCTACTTCTATTTTCTTCTTGATGCTTGAATTGAGAAAAAGCATAAAAAATGAAGCCATATATATATATATATAAAGTTTTTTTTAAAAAAAATAAGAAACAAAAAAAGAAAAATGTTGACTAGTGGTGGTCGCTGGAATTATTTAATTTCGGGTGAGTCGATTTTGCCCCCAAATCGATTCGGGCGAGTCTATCTCACCCCCAAATTAATTCCCCTGAAATCGTCTATGTGGCATCTTACATGGCATCGACCTCCTCATTTTCTATGATTTTCTAAAATTCTCAACTTAAACTAAATATTTCTTCAATCAGAATGCGTTATTTCAAAAATAAAAAAATACCCTTTTGTAGAGCTCTGAGTCTAGAATCGAAATATGATTTTTTAAAATATTTTGATTAGTTTTAACATGTTTTTTTTTAAATTATTGCAAGTAGGTTGTTAAAATTAGAGATGACACTAATTAGAAATAAAAAAAATATATCAAAACACATCAATTTTTTTTTAAATTATATGGTGCACTAGAGGAAAGAGTCCTCTCCAAAAGGGTATAATTAGTTTTGTGAAAATGATAAAAAAATTATACAAAAGTTGATGTGGAATGAAAACTATCAGATTCTATAAAGTCTGACTTTAAAACGATATTATGAAGAAAATATGCATTGAAAATTAAATTTTTTTTCTCCATGCACTAGATATTGAACTCCTCTATTTGGGAAAAAAAAATTAGGGAAAAATAAGATTGTTTTCTCTTTTTTTTTGTGACGTGGACTCAAAGTGACTTTTTCCTGAAATTTTTAGAAATTCAAAATTTGCTCTTAAATTTATAAAAAAGTTGTCAAAATAATTTTTAAATTTTAAAAAAAAATTACAAGCATAAAATTCATCAAGAGATCTACATTTCATTGGTTTACATCATTTTGAAATTCAAAAAATAAATGCCACTTTTATGAGGTCGAAGTTTAGAATTTTTTTTGCTGTTGGCTAATTCCTTTATAAAGTGTGACACAGGTTTGTGCTTTTACCCCAAGGTTTGTAGTGTTGGTGTAAGGAAAATAAATAGTAGTGTAGAGGATGAAGTAATTATCATTTTTTTGCAAGGAGAATATTCTCATAAAACTTTTTAAATGTGTAACTGATTAAGGAGTTGCAGCTTCCTTTGGGTTGTAGCCCATAAATAATATTGTAATCCTATTTTATTTGTGAGGTTGGATTTGGATAGTAGATCCAAACATCTTACTCACCATGGTGTTTCCCTTCTTGGGTTTTCCACGTAAATCTAGTTTTATAGTTGTGTGCTTTTGTTCTCTTGCATTTCTCATGTTTTGAATGTTCACATAAATTTGGATGCTGCCGAAAACAAAGTAATTTGATTAGGTACTGATTCACCCCCCCTCTCAGTACCTCTGTGTGTTTGACAACAGTTGGTATCAAAGCAAGGTTCCTTGAATGAAGCATAACAGCTGAGGTAGATATTGGTGTGGAACACATGGGAACAAAAGTAAAATTGATTGGAAAGAATCCTCTGGAAGTTGATAAAGACATGACATCCTATAATCTAGAAGATTGTGTAGTTGATTTTGAAGGATAACTTATTTCTGCCCTAGATGATCTGGATGTTGCAAGAAGTGAAAATGAAGAATATAAATTCAATCTCATAAAATCAAAGGAAGCAAATGCCAAGCTAAAAATTCAAATTGAAGAAAGTAAGAAGATTGCAGATGACCTATATGCCAAGATTAATGACAAAACAATTGAATGCTCCAAACTTGAAGAAGTTGTCTCATTGAGGAAACAATTGGGGAAAGCAAAGGATCAAATAGATAAAAGTTTAAAATTGAAGAAAAGAACAAACATTCTTGATGAAATACTCAATAGTCAAAGACATCCAAATAATAAAGGTGGTATTAGATTTGAGAAGAGTCAGAGCCCTAAAATAGATATACCTGAATGCATTTTTTAAATGAAAAAGGAAGAACTTAGCATTGAAGATTCTGAGAAAACTAAAGATGAGGAGAAAGTGACTGATAATGCAACTTCATATAGGTTAGCAATCAGAAGAAAAATCTTAGGAGATCTCCTCCTAGACAAGCTGTTAATTCGAGGTTCTCTTAATCCTTTCTTGCAATAAATTTTGACATAAGGCTAATGATTGTAGAACCCAAGCTAGAGGAAATAATAACATGAGGAAGAATTCATTTGTGCCTACAAAATATAATACTATGATCTCTCATCATTTCTATGGATATTATCATGCTGACACTAAATTTGGTTATAAAACTATTGAATGCAAAACTAGAAGAAATGGTGTGACTTTGGATTACAATGTTGTTTGCTAGAAATGTAACAACTTTGGGCATAAAGCAAGTTCCTATAGGAATGGTTCTGTGAAATCATCTACTCAGCATAAGAAGATAGAGAAATTTGCAACTAGAATAGGAAGGAAATGACAAAGATATGGAGAAGAAAGATATAATAGGATGATGGAAAGAAGGAAGAATTTGTCCTTTTGCCTGGTGTAGAAGACTTCATTGTTGATTGATGTATGGCATAAGGGTTAGGGGGAGCTAATCAGTGCATATCTATCCTTCATCCCCTAAATATTTGATGGCCTTTACAAATAGAGGCTAAGCATACAGACAAGTTGAATTGAAATCAGTTGGTGATAATGTTGACAAGGTAAAGTAGAATCTTTTCACAAAATTTTGGAGCAAATTACTTCAATGCAGAGGATTGCGAAAGGTTTCTATGTCTTTGTGAATTCACAGAGAAATTCACCTAACTTGACTAAAGTACATTTATAAGGGGGTAAGTGCAAGAAGATGGGGGGCCAAAAAGGGGTCTTAAGTGGCCACTTTTTTCTGAAATTAAGAAATACTGGCCTTGGATGAGAAATTGAGCATAGTTACACTCAAAATTTGGAGATACAACGAAAACAATGTTCATAGTGCTCCGAGTCTACTTTCTAAACTACTATTTTTTTTTTTGAAAATGGCATAGATTAAGGGGTTCAAAAGAGGGAGGAATAGAAATTGGTGTTGTTTCTGTCAAAAAAACATAACATAGCATGTTTTGTGGCTCCCTCAAAAGGTCAACTTATTTTTGGTATTTTTAAAATTGCTTCAGTGAGAAATTAGCTAATAGCATGTAGTTTATGCCTGATTTTTTTGATAACTTTTTGATGAATATTTGATTTTTTACTAATTTTCAAAGTGGACACATCCTAAAAAATAGAATTTTGGCCGTGCTACCCCTATAAATTTTGAAAACTAATTGAAAATCATTTTTTTCTTTTTTTAATATTTGTAGAATGGAGTCTACTTTCTAAATATGTAATCTTTTTGAAATTTTAATGAATAGTTAATTTAAAATAAAAAAAGACCAAATAGTGGTTTTTGCCCAAAAATGGACACATAAACAAAAAAATTAAAGATGAAAGGCTTAACATTGTTAAAATGTGAAAAAAATCACATCGTCAAATAGCTAAGAGAAAACCTAACATTACTCAGGTGTTTGATTTGTTTGACCTTAAAACACGTGCAAATATGAGGGTTAGCACAAATGAAATTATGTGAAATCTTGAAGAATATGGAAAAACATGTCTGTGACTGTTCAAAAGGCACTCCAAGCCTTTGGGTTGGAAATCCAAAGCAAATCCCAAGCCCAAGGCTTGGGATTCCCAAAGCAAGACATAACGCGAGTGTGTTATGTTTTGCTTTGCATTTTCCTTTTCCGCAAGTCTATTGTTTGTCATGTTTGACATAACGCGAGTGCATTATAATGTGCTCGCGTTATGTTCCCCTTAAATTTTTTTCTATTGAAGTCTATTAATCATGTATGTATGTATGTATGCCTATATGTATGTATGTATGTATGTATCTATGTATGCCTATATTTATGTATGTATAGTGTCGAGGGCAGAGGAGGGTAGAGATGGGAGTGAACCAGATAGGGGAGGAGAGGGATGGATAAGGATTGAGTGATTAAGGTTTAAGGTTGAGGGTTGAGCATTTAGGGATAGGATTTAGAGTTTAGGGATAAGCGATTAGAGTTTAGGACCTTGAGGGATTAGGGTTTAGGGTTGAGGCTTTAGGGATAGCGTTTAGGGTTAAGGGTCAAGGGATTAGGTTTAAGGTAGATTGTTGAGGGTAGAGGGATTAGGGATAGGGTTTAGGGTTGAAAGTTTAGGGTTGAGGGATTAGGGTTTAAGGTATAGTTTAGTAGTTCTTGTGGATAGAGCCAGTAAACAATGGGAGATTATTTTCCTGTTTCATAACAATATACCTTCCCTAAGTGCGGGGTGGACAACAAGAAACATAGATGTAGCCCAATGCAAATCTTTTCTCATAATGATCATCCTTCTGATTTCAACTATTAATTACTCACTGTGGATGTACAATACACAAAGCTTTTCCCATAGGGTTTAAGGTATAGTGTCGAGGGTTGAGGGTTTATTGATAGTGTAGACACCGAAAATTAGACTGCTCTGCAAAACCAATTTCCGTACCTCTACACTAATCCACTCCCCCAATCTGCATATCCCTGGTGATCAATTAATTCACCTAATTGGTCCATTTAACCTTACAACCCTATCCTATTAATTGAATGAATATTCCCAATATTCATTTAATTGATTTATCCATTTTCCCTAATCCTTGATTAATTAGATAAATCCTGATTATCTAATTAACCTAGACTTAAGTTAATTAAGATGCCACTTAATTAACCTTGTCCCCCACTCATCCACTCACTAAATTTAATATTCAGATGTCTCCCACTCACTGAATTTTAAATTCAGATGTCTCCCACTCACTGAATTTTAAATTCAGATGTCTCCCACTCATTGAATTTTAAATTTAGATGTCCCCCACTCACCTCCACTCTTCCCAAAATGGGAATTTTTAATTCATCCACTAAGGAATAAAAGATTCACTTTTATTCCTAGCCCTTGATCTGCTCAGGTGAATCCTGACCCTCCATCCTCATCTCCAAAATCCTATAAATAGGACCCATCTCTAAGCCATTAGGGGAGACCACTTCAGGTACCAAATCTCTGCCCAAATCTTCTCATATCATCATCCATCATTAGTGTGTTGAAGCTCATCTTCAATCACACAAAGTATCATAGCCGTTTCTCCTTGTCATCTTGAGGAATCGAAGCAAGGAAGCAAGCTCCCTGAGGACCCATCTCCATCATTCAAGATCAAGAAAGAATAGGCGAACAACAGAAGCATTGAAACAAGGAAGGTTTGCATTGTTATTCATTTGCTTCATTTCCTTCTATCTTTCTTGTTTTCATTATTCTATTGTTGTTTGGGTTATTATTTGTCTTTATTGATCAATCCAATTTTCCCATTCACATAACAAGAATAGAATAACCCAAACAACAATGGAATGTGCGAATAACAAGAATAGATAAATGAAAGCATAAAACTTACAACCTTGTTACCGTGTGGCTTCCATTGGTCGCCTATTCTTTCTTGATCTTGATTGATGAAGGTGGCCCTCAGGGAGCTTGCTTCCTTACTTTGATTCCTCAAGATGGCAAGGAGAAACGGCTATGATACTTTGTGTGATTGAAGATGAGCTTCAACACACTAATGATGGATGATGATATGAGAAGATTTGGGCAGAGGTTTGGTACCTGAAGTGGTTTCCCCTAATGGCTTAGAGAGGGGTCCTATTTATAGGATTTTGGAGATGAGGATGGAGGGTCAGGATTCACCTGATCAGATCAAGGGCTAGGAGAAAAAGTGAATCTTTTATTCCTTAGTGGATGAATTAAAAATTCCCATTTTGGGAAGAGTGGAGGTGAGTGGGGGACATCTAAATTTAAAATTCAGTGAGTGGGAGACATTTGAATTTAAAATTCAATGAGTGGGAGACATCTGAATTTAAAATTCAGTGAGTGGGAGACATCTGAATATTAAATTTAGTGAGTGGATGAGTGGGGGACAAGGTTAATTAAGTGGCATCTTAATTAACTTAAGTCTAGGTTAATTAGATAATCAGGATTTATCTAATTAATCAGGGATTAGGGAAAATGGATAAATCAATTAAATGAATATTAGGAATATTCATTCAATTAATAGGATAGGGTTGTAAGGTTAAATGGACCAATTAGGTGAATTAATTGATCACTAGGGATATGCAGATTGGGGGAGTGGATTAGTGTAGAGGTACGGAAATTGGTTTTGTAGAGCAGTCCAATTTTCGGTGTCTACATTTTGCCCCTCTTTGAAGCAATGTGTTTTTATCACGTTCTTTCAAAGAATAAATAGACTGATAATGATATATGCCCCAGTTTGCCCCTGGTACAGGTTATGACGATAAGATGCCCCCTCGGGAGATTGGACAGGGAGAAGGCGGCAGGCGTGAGACGGACAATCTCATGATAAGATATGTTGACAGGAATGAAATGGTTGAATGCAGAAGAAAGGGATGAATGATGGTAACATACACAAGCAAGTAAGAAAGTATGCCCAAATGATATAGGAACAACCAAGGTATTGCCCCTGTCGAGCGGTAAACCAACGATATAGGTCGATGATGTCTGGTGTCAGGAATGAGACATGTCGTATAAGACTCCAGGTCTGGTTTCGACAATGTGACATCCTGTCTAAGACATATGATAACGATATACGATAGTGTTGTCATGGCAGGGAGTGATATATCCCTAGACCAACACAGTAGGTGTGTTGTCATGGCAGGGAATTATGGATCCCTAGAGCAACACGAAGGATAGTTATGACTGATTGATATGGTTTATGACCGGACAAGGTTCAAGACCACTGATTGTGATCGGATCATTTGACAAGATTGACTTGACTTGATTGGCATGGATTAAGGATAGACTTGCAATTGGATACGGTATGGATATGAATACAGATATGAGACATAATTTGATATGGTATAGATATGGATATGGGTATTTGTCATCTTGATATAGCAAGTATTTTGAAGCGCTTTCATTATTGGGCTTTATTATGTTGTAAGAAAAGACAAGCATCTAGGTATAATTAGACCAAGATGACCTGAGTATTACTTACATGGATTTTGATATAGCAAGTTAATACAAGCATCTAGCCAAAATTGAATCTAGATGACCTGAGTATTTCTTGCATTTCAACAGACAAGGATTGCCCCTTTTCATGTTTAGACCTCAGAGTCCTCGATGATCGTTTACCGATCATGTCATTAGACAAAAGTCGTCACATTACTAAAGTTTAATCCACAAGTAGCAGACAAAGAAAAAGATTATGCCCCCATCATAGCATCTCTAGCTTTTGGCATCCTTGAGTAGCATAGGAACACATAATGACAAAAATCCAAGACTTTGTAAGTTAAATTGTTCACAAAACATTCTTGCATTAGATGTGTCTTTTTTGCCATAATTGATATAGAATTAGCTTGAGTATTTCAATATGGTGCTCTATTTTGTTTAGGATAGGTTGATGTTGTACGTCAAGATTTTTGTTGTTTTGAGAAGTGTGCTTTGCTGCGTGTGCCTGTCTAGAGAAAGGTGCAGACACTGACAGGTAGAGGAATGGATGACAAGACATGGGATGGACGGGAAAGTGGAGCCTCGGGGGTGCATGGACAATGGCCTTGCCTACGTGATAGCTCAGAGGCGACGTAGTTCAGGACTTGGACCATGGATGGACTAGAGGATAGATGACAAGATATGAGATGGACAAGGAAGCAGAGCCTTGGGGGCACATTGATAATGGCCTTGCCTACGTGATAGCTCAGAGGCGACGTAGTTCGACAAGAATCCTAATGGACCTAAGATATGGATCAGATGAGATGCGATATGGAACTAATATGGATCAGATATGGAACAAAAAGAGACATGACATGGAATAGATATGGAACAAACAATACTAATGACAAGGAACCATCATGGATATGTAGATGGATGGTCAGGTAGAAGGAACCAAGGATGTGATCTCCAAGGACTATGTCTCATAGGAATAACGTGCCCCATTGTAGGTAGAATACTTTGGATTTTTCATGGCAATGCTAAGGACGATAGGAGGATGAGTTGATAATGAAGGGTTTGCCTGGTGTTGAGGGATAAGGTATGTCAAGAGACATCTAGAACATTTGTCAACATTGTGCCCCCAATCTTTATCAAGACCAAATAATAGAGGAAAGGAGGATTGGATGGATGGATAGGACAAGATAGGAAATGGTATGAAAGGAAACTGGTAGGAGAAGAGTGATATGTCGATGAGACAAGGTGCCCCCAAGTGTAGGTGACATAGAAGATCAACTTTACACATGACGCCTGTTTGCCAGGTTTTCATCACAGTACTTATCCAAGGCACCTGTTTGCCAAGTTTTCACCATTGGACAAAGGGATTTCTCTTTACTTTTTTCATTTTTTTTTTTTTTTAATATTTAGATAGGAGAAGGTGGGTATGGAAAGACTCAAGTATATAGTTCCTTGAAAGGTGATAGTCCTGCTAGATAGATACTGTCAAATGGACAATGTCAAGTGTTCTCACAGATGTTGGTAGGGGATCGTATGAAGGTGAGATGGTGTAGGTAGATAGTGGATTATGATGCAGAATATGGAGGGAAGGCTTATGCAAAAGCATGGACCATAGGATGGGGAAGATATGTAGGATAATAGTGGAAGGTAGGGGAGATGGAGTTATACAGAAGTGTTGGGGAATGGAAGGGAATCATGACCAACGGTTGCACATACCATGGTAGAGATTGAAGCTGGTGATGGGAAAGTAGTGTAGGAAGCAATGGAGACTTTTACTTGTGGATGCATGACGTAGGCATGTAGGGATCCACATAGACTGAGTAGTGTCCTGATTTTTGTTCATCATGTGAGATGGAAGAATTTGAGACTTTTGGATGGAATGGGAGAAAGTAGATGGTTGAGATTCTTGAGAGGTGGATGCCTCATGTAACTTTAGGGCATTTTGCTTGGGTACCCAAACCATTTTTTTTTAGGTAGTACCTGTGAAGGTATGGGTTTGGGTGTATGCAGCTTTTGTGCAGCTTTTGGAGTAATCATTTATTGCTTGGGGATCCACACATGTTTTAGTTTGGCATTGGGGTGTATGGGTGTATGAATCTTTTGATATGGATAATGCTTTGATTCTTGGCTTTTATATCCTAGGTCATGAGGACTCTTAGGATTTTTGACTTTATAGGTAGAGGCATCCACATATTTGTCATTGAATCCCCGTGGGATGGTAGAAGTGAGGTTGGTGAAAGCTCCTTGTTGAGACAATATGTGCGTTGGTCGGCTATGATTGGGATATCTAGAGGATTTATAGATGGATTTATAAGGTGTTGGAAGAAGTGGTGGTAAACAGCATGGGGGGTTATGAGGAGTTGGAAGTAGCGGAGGGAGTTTGGATGGGGGAAGGTGTATGGTCACATGCTTTTGACAATTGTAGGATGATGGAGGTGGAATGGTGACATATGTTTTGGGGATATGATAGGGTTTGCGAAGGAAAGTGGTAGACTTAGGAGGAGTGGAGGAAGTACCAACATCTTGAGTTTGGGCACCTTGGGGTATGTATCCAAGGCCGTATGAAGGTGGGGGAACATTGACATGGATAGGTTCCAAAATACCTTGTTCATGAAGGCCTAAGCCTTTACCTTGATAGTTCATATTCTGGAGTATGCGGTGGACGGCAAGATTATGTATAGGTGCACTAGCAGTGAGTTCTTTATTGGATGAGGAAGATGCGATAGCAGGTAATGGTGGTGGGTGTTCTAAGAGAGAACATTCACGCATGAAGGTGGTAAGACCAAGGATATATGGTGGAGGATTTGTAGCTTGGTCAATAATGGATGGTGAAGGATCGTTTGGATCTTGATCATCATTATGCTCTTTATGGTCCTGGTTATGGGGTTGATCATCCATGTGCACTTGGGAGGCAAGTGTCTCATCATAGGAAGTGGAAGTTGTTGGATTTTGGGTAGGACTAGATGGGGTGATAGGCTCAGGACTATGGAACACATAGAGTGGGCTAAGAGGATCATCATGGTCTACTTGATCATAGATAGGTGCATCATCATAGATGGGATCTTGATCATAGATAGGATTTAGCGCGATGGGATTAATGTTCTCTTGTATAGATTCTGCATCAGTAATAATATCTTGATCATAGGAGATATATAGGTTATGTAGGGGTTGGATGGGAATGTTTTGATCTTCGTTTAGACAAGGGGTTAATGTTTCCACATTCTTAGGATTAAACCTTTGACATACCTCTTGGGTTGCTTAAATGGAAGTGGAAGGCTCTTGGGTGGGCTCGTGGGCAACAACATGAGGGTGTGACGGACCTTGACTCTAGTGCATGGTAGAAGTCTCGTTAAGAAGCTCAAGGGGTTGCGTATGACATGAAGGGGTTGTAGGATTTGACATGGTATTGGAAGAATCTTTGGCAAGGTCAAGGACCAGACTTTGGAGACATGGTTGACTTTCTGCTAGTAGTCCTTGGATCACATCCTTCGCAGGTGTATGGGTAGATGGATGATATGATGGATGAGCAATAATAGTGGATGATGTTGTAGGCTTAGGACTAGGATTAGGTTGGGGGCTAATTGGATTGGGTGGATTAGGATTTTGATTGGATGAAGGGAGAATCTTACCACAATTTATGATGTTTTTGATCAATCTCTTAAGTTTGACACAATTGGATGTTGTATGGCCCTTATATCTATGGTAAGCACAATAATGGTTTTCATTATATTGAGGGGGTTTAAGGATTGGTTCAAAAGTGTCTATCGGTGGTAGCTCAATCAAATTTGTTTGAACTAATTGTTGTACGATTATGTCCCAGGGATCTTGTGGTGGAGGATTGGTAAAACATGGGTATGGAGTTGATGAAGGGCTCGATGGGCTAGAAGATGGACTAGGGGTGGGATCACATGGTGGTCTTATGATAGGACTTGTTGGCTCATGTGTTGGCATGGGATGGGATGGTGAAGGCCACTCATAAGATGCATTGGCTAGATTGGTATCTCCCTTGTCAAAGGTTATTAGATCTTGCCTAGGATAACTTGGACTCATTTGATTTATGTACAAGGGACCACTTGGACTTGCATGTGCTTCGTGTTGCAAAGGTGGACATAGGCTCACTTGTGCTTGTTGTGGAGGCAATTGATAGTCTTGGTGGTATGTTGGAGGTGAAGGTTGATTAGGAGCCAAAGTGGTATACGATTTCCAACTTGAAGTGGTGCGTGCCTTGTCATAAGTATGGGAAAAAGACATAGGAGTTTGGGGCGAGGCACAGCTAGGACTGGCACGTTCAGCTTGCAAGCTTGTCAATTCTTGTTTTAAAATTTGGATTTGTTGACAAATTGCTATACAGTCTTGGGGCGAGGGATCTAAGTTGATTTACAATTGTAGATATTAGAGTTTTTGATCAAGATATTCTAAGTGGTTTGCCATTAACACAAGACTGGAAAAGATGACTAGTTTGGATGTGCAGTAGTAAATGTGTCGTAATAGAGTGTAAATGTGTCACAAGTTGAGACAAGTGTGCCAATTCTAGTTTTTGATTGGTTTGGCAATGTTTAATGATCACACATGTACAATCATGAGTCACTCACACAAGACACATAAGCAACTTTGAATGTTGAAATTGAAGAATATGCTGATTAGTAAACAAGCACACGTGGAAGACACCTCAACATGCCCCAATGTCTAGTTTGATGTAGGGTATGGCCAATTAGGTTCATGGGCAATGTTTACACGAGTTTGACTAGGGATTGAAAGTGAAATCCTATCACACAGCTGGGAGAAGGGGGTAAGCCACCCTTCACCTTCACTTCCCAAAGGTAGAAAGTTCTTTGGGGCTTAGGCAAGAGTGACAAGATTCTGACTTCAATGAGGGTGTCTTTCGATTCAGCCTTGGATGAGGTCATCCCTAGGGGTGATGAAATCCCCTAGCAGGCCTCCTAGAAAAGGGTAAACAAAAGTGAATCAAGTGAGCTATTTTTGATCTCCAAGGTCACCTTGCAATGCGAGGAGAGAGCATGCACACGCACACTTGATTCACACTCACACTTGTAAATTAACCCTTAAGAATTGAAATGTGAGGAAGGCATTTCAAGCACAGGTTCTTTTTAAATCCCAAAATCCAAATGTGGTAGAAGACACTGGTTTATTTTAAGCTCAATTTTGATGATGTGTAATCAATCAATGTTCGTTTTAAGAGCCCAAATCGAAGTGTGTAATGAAAACAAGATTGAAGATGAAAGATTAGACTAAGTGTACCTAGATTGTTTTCACTATCCAAACTGATGTAGATGTTGATCTGGATGTTGTTCCAGCCCTGAATGATCACCTACAAGTCACGAAACTGAAAACAAAGCAAGTAGACTTCCAAGAAGATTGTTATGTGAAAATTGAGAATCTGATAAAATCTACTGAAAAACGAATTGATACAGAAAAATGGATTGCATGGACAGAAAATTTAGGAAATGCTATGTGATTTCAAAAAAAAAATTGCAAAAATTCGATCAAATTTATACAAGTTATGATGATTTGAAGATTTTAAGTATGTTTGACTTTGACTGATAAAAATGGTAGGAAAAAGGTATAGTCACTTGAGAAGATTACCACCGTTACGAAGTACTCTGAATCCTCTTTCTGATGAGTGTTTGTTTGTGAATTTTTGACTATGTATGTGAAAGTTATAGCGAAAAGAAAAAAATCGCCTATTTCGCTAAGTGGGAAAAAAAAATGAACTGCCTCCTTGTTTTTTTGTTTGATTTTTTTAAAAAAAATTATGTTTTTGTTTTAATTGTTTTGTTTATTTTATTTTATTTTATTTTATTGTTTTTGTTTTGAATGATTTTTTATTTTTATTTTTATTTTATTTTTTTAAATGAAAAGTGTATTATTTTTCTTTTGGATTGTGGTGTGTGTAGAGGTGGAGGGGCGGCGAAGGTGGTGGGCTGGTGGCGGCGATGGAGCTAGGTGGTGGTGGTTGGGAGGAACGGTGGCAGGGGTGGCAGTGTTGGGTGGCAGGGGTGGAGGTGGCAGTGTCAGGCAGTGAGGTAGTGGCAGGAGGGACGGGGGAGGAGGAGGGGCTATGCAGGGGGCGGTGGGGGCCGAGGTGAGGGGGAGTGAGGAGGGGGGGAGGGGGTAGCAGGGGAGGGCTAAAGGCTTGGGGATCAGGGGGGAGGGGGTAGTGTAGGCAAGGGGTGGGGATGGGTGTTGGGGACTACGGGGGGAGGGGTGGGGGTTTGGGGGGGATGGGAGGGGGTCGGGGGGTGGGTTTTGTTTTTGTGTGTGTTTTTTTTTAATTTATTTTTTATTTATTTTTGTTATATTTTTTATTTTACTTTTTAAATGTTAAAAAATAAAGAAAAACAAATAAAACCTAATGTTTTTTTGTTTTTTGTTTTTTTTTTAAAATTTTATTGCAAAAAATGGGATGAAAAGTAAAAAAAACTTCAAAAAAATTTGAGTAACAAAACTAGACAAATGATAGGGGATTTCTTACCTCCAAAGCCTTCTGGACCCAACGGTGGGCTCGATTTGCATGTAGGAAGCCGTTTGTGAGATTTGATTGCCGAATGCTCTCTGAAACACACCTGAATCTGCAACAAGCACTTTCAAAGCCAAACACTCACAAACAAGATATGGGTTAGATCACTAATTTCCGTACCTCTACACTAATCCACTCTCCCAATCTGCATATCCCTGGTGATCAATTAATTCACCTAATTGGTCCATTTAACCTTACAACCCTATCCTATTAATTGAATGAATATTCCTAATATTCATTTAATTGATTTATCCATTTTTCCTAATCCCTGATTAATTAGATAAATCCTGATTATCTAATTAACCTAGACTTAAGTTAATTAAGTTGCCACTTAATTAACCTTGTCCCCCACTCATCCACTCACTAAATTTAATATTCAAATGTCTCCCACTCGCTAAATTTAATATTCAGATGTCTCCCACTCACTGAATTTTAAATTCAGATGTCTCCCACTCACCTCCACTCTTCCCAAATTGGGAATTTTTAATTCATCCACTAAGGAATAAAAGATTCACTTTTATTCCTAGCCCTTGATCTGATCAGGTGAATCCTGACCCTCCATCCTCATCTCCAAAATCCTATAAATAGGACCCCTCTCTAAGCCATTAGGGGAGACCACTTCAAGTACCAAACCTCTACCCAAATCTTCTCATATCATCATCCATCATTAGTGTGTTGAAGCTCATCTTCAATCACACAAAGTATCATAGCCATTTCTCCTTGTCATCTGAGGAATCGAAGCAAGGAAGCAAGCTCCCTAAGGGCCACCTTCATCAGTCAAGATCAAGAAAGAATAGGCGACTAATGGAAGCCGCACAGTAACAAGGTTGTAAGTTTTACGCTTTCATTTATCTATTCTTGTTATTTGCACATTCCATTGTTGTTTGGGTTATTATTTATCTTAATTGATCAAACCTATTTCACCCATAACAGATAGTGTTTAGGGTTGAGGGTTGAGGGATTAGGTTTTAGGGTTGATGGATTAGGGTTTAAGGTATAGTGTTGAGGGTTGAGGGTTTAGGGATAGGGTTTAGTGTTGACGGATTAGTATTTAATGTTGAGGTTAGGGTTAGAGTGTCGAGGGTAGAGGGATTAGGTATAGGGTTTAGGGTTGAAGGTTTAAGGATTGAGGGTTGAGGCTTTAGGGATGAGGGTTTAAGGCTTAAGATATAGTGTCAAGTGTTGAGGGTGTAGGGATAGGGTTTAAGTTTTAAGGGTTAAGGGTTGAGGGATAGGGATTAGGGTTTAAGGTATAGTTTTGAGGTTTGATGGTTTAGGGATAGGGTTTAGGTTTGAGGGATTAGGGTTTAGGGTTGATGAATTAGGGTTTAATGTTGACAGTTGAGGGTTGAAGGTTGAGGTTGAGGGATAGGGTTAATGGTCAAGGGATTAGGGTTAAATAAGAGTGTCGAGGGTAGAGGGATTAGGGATAGGGTATAGGGTTGAAGGTTTAATGATTTAGGGTTGAGGCTTTAGGGATGAGGGTTAAGGGATTAGGGTTTAAGATATAGTCTTGAGTGTCGAGCATGTAGGGATAGGTTTTAGGGTTCAAGTTTTAAGGGTTAATGGTTGAGGGATCAGAGTTAAGGGTTGAGGGATTAGGGTTTGACATTGAGGGTTGAGTACATTAAGGTTTGAGGGTTAAGGGTTTCAGGATAGGGATTAGAGTTTAAGGTATAGTATCGAGCCCATTGAGGGTCTAGGTATAGGGATAGCATTTAGGGTTTAGGAATAGGGATAGCATTTAGGGTTTAGGGATGAGGGATTAGAGTTGAGGGATGATGGATTAGGGTTGAGGGTTGAGGGATTAGTGTTTAGGGATAAGGTTTGGGGTTGAGGGTTGAGGGATTAGGGTTTAAGGTATAATGTTGAGGGTTTAGGGATAGGGTTTAGGGTTGAGGGATTAGAGTGAAGGGTTGAAGGATTAGGATTAGAGTGAAAGGTTGAGGCTTTAGGGATAGTGTTGAGGGTCGAGGGATTAGAGTTAAGGGTTGAGGGATTAGGGGTTGACGTTGAGGGTTAAGGGTTGAGGTTCGAGGGTTTAGGGATAGGGTTGAGGGTTGAGGGATTAGGGTTAAAGTAGAGTGTGGAGGGTATAAGGATTAGGGATCGGGTTGCAGGGTTTAGGGATAAGGGATTAGGGTTTAAGGTATAGTATCGAGTCAGTTGGGGGTTTAGGAATAGGGATAGCATTTAGGGTTCAGGGATGAGGGATTAGAGTTGAGGGATGACGGATTAGGGTTGAGGGTTGAGGGATTAGGGTTTAGGGATAAGGTTTAGGGTTGACGGTTGAGGGATTAGGGTTTAAGGTATAGTGTTGAGGGTTTAGGGATAGGGTTTAGGGTTGAGGGATTAGAGTGAAGGGTTGAGGGATTAGGATTTCACATTGAGGGTTGAGACTTTAGGGTTGAGGCTTTAGGGTTGAGGCTTTAGGGATAGGGTTGAGGGTCAAGGGATTATAGTTAAGGGTTGAGGGATTAGGGGTTGACGTTGAGGGTTGAGGTTCGAGGGTTTAGGGATAGGGTTGAGGGTCAAGGGATTAGGGTTAAATTAGAGTGTGGAGGGTATAAGGATTAGGGATAGGGTTGGAGGGTTTAGGGATAAGGGATTAGGGTTTAAGGTCTAGTATTGAGTCAGTTGAGGGTTTAGGAATAGGGATAGCATTTAGGGTTTAGGGATGAGGGATTAGAGTTGAGGGATGACGGATTAGGGTTGACGGTTGAGGGATTAGGGTTTAGGGATAAGGTTTAGGGTTGAAGGTTGAGGGATTAGGGTTTAAGGTATAATTTTGAGGGTTTAGGGATAGGGTTTAGGGTTGAGGGATTAGAGTGAAGGGTTGAGGGATTAGGATTTGACATTGAGGGTTGAGGCTTTAGGGTTGAGGCTTTAGGGATAGGGTTGAGGGTCAAGGGATTAGAGTTAAGGGTTGAGGGATTAGGGGTTGATGTTGAGGGTTGAGGGTTGAGGTTTGAGGGTTTAGGGATAGGGTTGAGGGTCGAGGGATTAGGGTTAAAGTAGAGTGTGGAGGGTATAAGGATTAGGGATAGGGTTGGAGGGTTTAGGGATAATGGATTAGGGTTTAAGGTATAGTATTGAGTCAGTTGAGGGTTTAGGAATAGGGATAGCATTTAGGGTTCAGGGATGAGGGATTAGAGTTGAGGGATGAAGGATTAGGGTTGAGGTTGAGGGATTAGGGTTTAAGGTATAGTGTTGAGGGTTTAGGGATAGGGTTTAGGGTTGAGGGATTAGGATTTGATGTTGAGGGTTGAGGGTCAAGGGATTAGGGTTAAAGTAGAGTGTGGAGGTATAAGGATTAGGGATAGGGTTGGAGGGTTTAGGGATAAGGGATTAGGGTTTAAGGTATAGTATCGAGTCGGTTGAGGGTTTAGGGATGAGGGATTAGAGTTGAGGGATGACGGATTAGGGTTGAGGGTTGAGGGATTAGGGTTCAGAGATAAGGTTTAGGGTTGAGGGTTGAGGGATTAGGGTTTAAGGTATAGTGTTGAGGGTTTAGGGATATGGTTTAGGGTTGAGGGATTAGAGTGAAGGGTTGAGGGATTAGGATTTGATGTTGAGGGTTGAGGCTTTAGGGATAGGGTTGAGGGTCCAGGGATTAGAGTTAAGGGTTGAGGGATTAGGGTTTGACGTTGAGGGTTGAGTGTTGAGGTTCAAGGGTCAAGGGTTTAGGGATAGGGTTGAGGGTTGAGGGTTGAGGGATTAGGTTTTAGGGATAAGGTTTAAGGTTGAGGGATTAGGGTTTAGGGATAAGCTTTAGCGTTGAGGGTTGAGGGATTAGGGTTTAAGGTATAGTGTTGAGGGTTTAAGGATATGGTTTAGGGTTGAGGGAATAGAGTGAAGGGTTGAGGGGTTAGGATTTGACGTTGAGGGTTTCTGTCATCAAATGTAGATTTATGGGTTCGATTATATTGATTGCCTCTCCAGTTTTGGGGTGTGGATGTTTTAGAATCAATCAGGAAGTCTTCAAAAGACTTTGTGGAAGTGGATTGACAATCGCTTGACAGAACCCCTGCTATTTATGCTTGGATAAGGATTCGTCACAAACTAGAACTTCTGCTTCCAAAGAAGATCTGTCTTTCTTCCTCGATGGGCATTTTCTATCAAGAACTTGATTATGAGGGCTTGCCCCTTCATTGTTATGCCTATCATATGGTGGAGCATCTGGCAAGCTCTTGCAGGAAACAAGAAAAGTTCTCCCTCAAAAACCTTATGGTCATTCAAGTCTGAAGGGAAAGATTTGGAAAGAGAAATGCACAAGATGTGATCAATCTATAGCAGGACAAAATGTGAGCACGTTATAATGTGAGCGCATTATAATGCACTCGCATTTTGTCTTGCTATAGAAATGGTAAAAAAGTGTTGACCCCCATGATCCAGGCCCACATGCTCTGTTTTCATACTGATTCTACGCATGCTTTGACAAAAAAGAAGTGCTTTCATGCTATTGGGAAGTTCACATGCACATTTGACACATTATGGCACCTTTGCATGATCTTTCCACCACCTTTTCTACATTGCCAACTTGTGAAGGAGGAAATAACATAGTTTTCACACCAAGTTTGATATATATCTATTCAAGTTTCAATTTTTGTAGTGTTGCAATGTTAATTGTGATTCAATTTTAGGAATTTAACATTATAGATTGGTTAATAGGATTGTTGTTAGTAATTATATTTGAGTGTTATTCAATTTAACATTGAAAAGGAAACAAGTGGTGAAAAACTCAAATTGTTGAGGAATTTGATGCAAGAAGAAAAAACACTACATAATTGGCTACTCTCTCCATTCGAATATTCATTTTTTAGGTATGTGAAGTCTTTACATACATGTTCTTTACATTTTCCTTAATTCGGATTGAATTACTTTATCATGCTTTATCATACATGTTTAAAATAGACACATTCCCAATCAAGAAAGCAGCCTACAATCTCACATGATGCCATGTATATTTTCTACACTTGGACTCTTTAATAATTATGTGTAATAAACAGACCTTAACATACCATGATGTCAAACTATACAAGAATAAATCCTTACAACATAATAAAAATACAATCCCACTATTATCTTATATTCATTTCTTAGGAAGTAATATTGGTCTTTTTATCATGCTATAGACAAATTCTCCGTCATGCCGAGGAAACGATCAAGAATTAAACCAACACAGGAAGAGATAGAAGCTAAGAATGCAAAGAAAGCAGTGGCTATGAGGGAACTTCGTGAGAAGAGGAAATTGGACACGATAAATGAAGACATACCAATTGAAGAGGAACCACAACCATCACAAAGAGATATGGTATTGGCGGCACAAAGAGAATGAATGTAAAAACTTCGTGCTACGAGAGATTTGAATACCATAGTTGGAGACACATCCTCTACCACAAGTCAACATGTATGGACACCATCTACCACATCTCAAGTTGAGAGTACATTATCACTCACATGTGATGAAGGAGGTACGACATCATTCCCACCTCAATCTCAAGGTATGTCATCTATTCCATCTTCGATCGAAGGTATGCCATCTAGCCCATTTCATTTAAATATTGATGAAATTCCTAATGTTGAGATGAATTTACCTAACTTAACACCACCTAGAATTTTGCATAGAAAGCCAAAGTATTTGATTGAAATTGATGAGAATATTTTGCAACCAATGGAAGGTAAGATTCTAAAATGCACTTGTAGAAGATATGCTCATAAGATTTGGAGATTATTTTTTGAAAAGTTAAATGAAACTACAAGATGTCAACTATTCATTGAAATGATGCGAAGTATAAAGTATAGGTCCATCATGAAGATTCTTGGGTTGAGAACATCAAAGGCTTCAAGTGAAAAATCTATTGTCAAGAATCTAATGAGTGCGTATGAGAGAGTGGGTAACACCTCACGCACAAAAGATAGTAATGCAACACAGTGTGTGATTACATCGACTATAGTAAGTAGTCAAACGAGGAAAGCTCATCTCATTAGAAAGATGAGTCAAGAATTGAGAATTAATAGGAAAACTTTATCAAGAGCCGTTGGAAGACGCCAAAGAATTAAGGACACTAATGCCAATGAATTATGGGCATTCTCGGGAGACTACCACGAAAAGATAAACACATTGTTGAAGCATTGAGATCACTAATTGAAAACTTTTGGAAGAATTACACAAGGGTATCTTCGAATCAAAGGGATGTGGTAAGAAGGAGAATTGGTAGTCAGAACCATGAGCCACATCCAAAGTATTTTTTGGATGAGACTCAAACACAGTTTTATGGTAAATTTCTAGAGAAGTATCCTAAAATTAAAATTTGTCAAAGATATTTTGAAATGCTAAAACCTTTCTATGTCAAGATAAATCACACACGCACTACTTCTTGTTGTAGATTACATATTGAATTTTCTAACCATTTTGATGCTTATAGGTCTATATGTTTAGATATGCATACTAATAATGTTTTGTAGGGTTGTGCCATATGTGCCCCACCAACATCTTCAAGAGACTCCATATCAAGAATTTTATGTGAAAGAGAGGAAGGTCAAATATTCTACAAGAAATTATGCTTGGATGGCACATGTCATCATTGCGATAGCTTGCAACATTTGCCAATATGTGAACATATGAAAAGAACACACACAATTGGAAATGAACTAGTAGAGTTTGGCAAGTATAAAATATTGGCATGCAATACAAAAGATGGTAAAAAAGCAAAGAGGTGTGAATTGGTTATTGAAAAGATTCTAGTGTATCAGTTTATGCCTATATTTTGTGACAGCATAGTGTATGAATATGCAAGACATGCCATAGAGCTCGATGGTTGGACTTGCAATTCAAGTTATGCAAGGACACATTTCCAGTTGGTAGCATTATTTCAGTCATCGACTTTGCAGAGAACTATAGTCTATAGCCACAGCGTGAGGTGCAATCACAATATTACAACTCCACATAGGTTTCTATATTTATACACATCGCATTCATTCATGTGAATGATAGTACAGAGGATGACAGAAAGATCATAAGGGAGTATAATTTCTATATTAGTGATGATCACACGCATTCTACGGAGTTCGTGCAAGGTTGCTTTCAGGTGTTCTACAATGATTTGGCTAGAAGGGGCATATCGTTCAGTCAGCATATCATATGGTCAGATAACTGTGCATCACAATTCAAGAACTCACAAAATTTCTATTGGCTGAGTAGCAGGCATAATTTTACAGGTATTTAGCATATGTGGAACTTTTGTGAGGCCAAGCATGGAAAGGGGGAGCATGATGGTGCAGGAACATGTATTAAAAGAACCATAGCACAAGAAGAGTTAAAGTATAAAGACAATGAAAAGTTGACAGATGTAAAATCAATTGTTGAGTGGTGTAATGCTTCCATGGGTCCAGGTAATGAAGGTAAGTCTTCAGTTCGTAGATTTTTTTGGTTGATAGATGATACTAACATTGTACCATATGAGGACTGTTGTACACTAACAAGATCAAATGAGATGCACTCTTTCAGAAGCTCAATTGTAGGTTGATGGAGTATCCATACACGAAAGATGTCATGCTTTTGTTCTTCCTATACAATTCAAGTCTGGGATGAGTGCGAGTCAAAGGAGTGGGTTGACGAATGGCAGTTAAGTTATCTTAGCCCACTTGACACATATCGACCCCCGATGGCACTGGAACTAACACAGATGGAATCATCAGTTGACTTTGACCACATATCAGATTTAGTTCAACCAGGTAATATAGGGCACATATATGCATCTAATTTGATCCAGTTCAACTAGTTAATGTCATCTTACTTTGCAGTGTTTTTGTAATATCAACTAATTTCATCTAATTTGCTACACATATCAATGTAGGGCACGTATATACAGTTATTGCAGATGAAGATAGTGAAGAGGGAATAGATTATTACTTATGTCATTGTGTTAAGGCCAAAAAGAAATTGGAGGCCCCTGTTACAAATGGAGAAAACATCGAATACCCTACAGGCTCAGTGGTTATTACTAGAACATGGCTTAGAAGGTACCCACATACGAGTGTTAATTTTTGGCTATTTCAGGACTTTGACATGCATCAGAAGATTCTTCATTACTCAAACCTTGTTGTGGCATCCAATGTTCATTTGCTAAAGTATCAGGGTAGACCTTTGAACAAAATCTTGTGGAAGGTGCGTGAGTCTGACCATGAAGCAATACTTGACACAATAAAGAGTAGAGAAGACCCAGATGGTTCATTGGATTAATTTGTAAGTATTCACATTGATTTTGTAAAGTTATGTTACATTGAGTTGTAAGTATGCACACTAACAATTAAGGTTTGTCTTTTTTTTTATTTCCTCCTGTATTTTTACACATATATTTTTACATCATCATGTTATGCATTTTTGGTGTCCTGCTCCTGATGCAACCAACTGACTATTCCAACGCATCGGGATGGGTACATTTATGCTAGGCATGGTCCTATTTTTCACCCAAACATGTCGAAATAGTCTGAGCTACATTGTACTGATGATATCCCTGAAGAGTCCAAAGTGCAAAAGGGCAGCAATCTTTGACGATATGTTACTCAAAAACTGTGTCACTTAGAAATATTTTGTCTAAGGCAACATGATCACGTAGAGTTCCTCTATAATAACCTCTCTCAGTTTTTTATATCTCTGACGTATTTGCCCGTAGTGAAAGGTTTTCTGTTGCCCCAAAAATCATCAAAAGAAGGCAGTGTAAAGTTGCAAAGGGGTGTAACTTTCGTCCTGCTCCTGATGTGACCAAACTGGCTATTCCAACACATCCGGATGGGTACATTTATGCTAGGCATGGTCCTTTTTTTCACCCAAACATGTCGATATAGTCCGAGCTACATTGTACCGATGATATCCGTGAAGAGTCCAAAGTGCAAAAAGGTAGCAATCTTTGACGAGATGTTACTCGAAAACTGTGTCACTTAGAAATATTTTGTCTAAGGCAACGTGATCATGTAGAGTGCCTCTACAATAACCTCTCTCAGTTTTTTATATCTCTGACGCATTTGCCCATGGTGAAAGATTTTTTGCTGCCCCAAAAATCATCAGAAGGAGGCAGTGTAAAGTTGCAAAGGGGTGTAACTTTCGTCCTGCTCCTGATGTGACCAAATTGACTATTCCAACATGTCTAGATGGGTACATTTACACTAGGCATGGTCCTATTTTTCACCCAAGCATGTCGAAACAGTCTGAGCTACATTGTACCGACGATATCCCTAAAGAGTCCAAAGTGCAAAAAGGTAGCAATCTTTGATGAGATGTTTATTGAAAACCGTGTCACTTAGAAACATTCTGTCTAAGGTAATGTGATTATGTAGAGTGCTTATACAATAACCTCTCTCATTTTTTTATATTTCTAAGGCATTTGCCCATGGTGAAAGGTTTTCTACTGCCCCAAAAATCATCAGAAGGAGGCAGTGTAAAGTTACAAAGTGGTGTAAATTTCGTCCTGCGCCTAATGTGACCAAACTGACTATCCCAACGCGTCCGGATGGGTACATTTACACTAGGCATGGTCTTGTTTTTCACCCAAACATGTCAAAACAGTCCGAGCTACATTGTACCGACGATATCCCTGAAGAGTCCAAAGTGCAAAAAGGCAGCAATCTTTGATGAGATGTTACTCAAAAACTGTGTCACTTAGAAACATTCTGTCTGAGGCAATGTGATCATGTAGAGTGCTTCTACAATAACCTCTCTTAGTTTTTTATATTTCTGAGGTATTTGCCCATGGTGAAAGGTTTTCTGCTGCCCTAAAAATTGTCAGAAGGAGGCAGTGTAAAGTTGCAAAGGGGTGTAACTTTCGTCCTGCTCCTGATGTGACCAAACTGAGTATTCCAACATGTCTAGATGGGTACATTTACGCTAGGCATGGTCCTATTTTTAACCCAAACATGTCGAAACAGTCTGAGCTACATTGTACCGACGATATCCCTGAAGAGTCCAAAGTTCAAAAAGGCAGTAATCTTTGACGAGATGTTACTCAAAAATTGTGTCACTTAGAAACATTCTGTCTGAGGCAACACGATCAAGTAGAGTGCCTCTACAATAACCTCTCTCAATTTTTTATATCTCTACGACATTTGCTCATGGTGAAAGTTTTTCTGCTGCCCTAAAAAGCGTCAGAAGGAGGCAGTGTAAAGTTGCAACTTCTTCTTAGGCACAAATGTAAGGGTACACAAGGAGAAAATGGCACCTAGATGATTTAGTGCATTTCTATGATTTTATTCACATGTTTAAATGTTTGAGAAACTCTCATTTACTAAGCACTTGTCCTCATGTCAACGTTAAGCTTTATACCTCCTAGGCGCTCAATTAGGTGATGTCATTAGATACAACTTACCCTGTCATGTCCCTGTTTCTGGCTTGATCATCAAGTGAAGAATGGATTAGCCTATTGCTCATTCCCAGAGGCTAATTCAGAATGATGATGGAATGAATTGGTTTTTGACTAACTTAATCTCATTATTTTGTAGGAACAAAGTCAGAAACTCTAAATTTTGCCAAGTCTGGAAAGCAGAAAGTTGACTCTTGGAGTCTAGGCGCCAATTTCACATCAAATTGTCCAAATGAGTGCCTAAGGATGTGGAGTCTTCAATCAAGGCACTCTGGTAGGAAAAGTTGTTTGGCCTTCAAGATGAGGTTGCCTTAGTGAATTAAGTCAGGATAAAAGCCTATTCACTCTAGGCACCAATCTTAAGTTGCACAATCATGAATGGGCACCTAGAGCAATAAGGCGCTACATCATGGTTCTAGGACCTTGAAATGGTGCCTAAGCATGTAGGAGGAATTTTCAAGGAGCCAAATTTTTTTCAAACTCTAAGGAACTAGTCCAAAGACTCTATGGCACCATCTTGATACCATTGAGTCAACTTTCAAACTCAAACATATTGAAACAAGGTCTAGGAAGCTAGGTGCCATCTCTTGCCAGTTCAACCTCTGAGATGCACCAACATTGGAAAGACTCTTAATAAGTGCCTAAGTTTGAATTAATCTTGTGATTGAAAGTTTGGTGATGTATTGGTGCAAGATGATCTTCAGTTGAAGCAATCTAAGTTCTAGGAAGGGTTTAGAAGTTGTCAACCACTTCACTAAGTTAGGCGCACTTTACAAGCTTTCTTACCCAAGAGTTGCACCTCATTAAGACAAGGTACATCTTAACCTCTGGGACTTTTCATTAAGACTCTAAGAAAGAAGGCGCATTTCAATGGAGTAGCATACTCTAGATAGAGCTTAATGCCATCAAGGCGCAATTCCACCCTCACTTTGGTGGCCTATCATCAAGAAGGGGCATTGGGCATTCCTTGAATAGTTCTAAGCATTTGAAGTTCGTGAAATCACCAAGGAATGTTGGGTGCCATGTGTATCCTCAACAAGCTTGAGTTTGCACCTAGACAAGTTGGCACTTATTCATGTTTTAACATCCCTCTTGAAGCGCCTAACTTGGGAAAAAGTTATCTTGTTAGTCAAGTGTTTGATGTGTTTTGGAGACTCTAAAAGACTTCCTCTTGCTAGGCGCTCTTCTTGGAAACTACAAACTTCAATTGGCACTTAGATCCTGAAGAAAAACACTTGCAAGTGTGGGCGTACTTTCCTTGTGATGGAGCATCAAACTGGCGCCTAGAAATCATAATGCATGAAGTGAGTGCCTATGATCCTATTGGTCCAATAGGTGGTTTTGGGATCTGTGTCAAGTCATTGGAGATAGATATTTTGGCTCATTTGATGATGGTCTCAAGTCTCTCTACCAAGTCGCATTTTGATGATGTTCTTATTTAAACTCTTATGAAGACTATCTCATCCCTAAGCGCTCATCCTTTTCACAAGGGGTATGTCAGTTATCCCATATATCATTACATTATGATTATTTTTCAATATCCTAATGGTGGAAGGATTGTTTTAACTATTATCTCTAGCTTGGGAAGTCATCAACAATCCAACTCTTGACGTCGATACAAGGTTCTTTTAAAGGCAAAGGGCACTTAGGCTTATGGGGCTCAATTTGATGTATTTATTGAAAGCTCAAGGTGAATTGATACTTATTGAAAATGCCACTTAGTCCTTCATTTGCATTCTAGGCACCATTTCCTATTGACTTATATACTCCTCATGCTAGGGTGCCATAATGAAGTGGTTTAGATAATAGGTGCGCTTCACTTACTAGAGGCTTGTTCTCCTTCCACCTTAGGCGCACTTTTTTGGTGGAATATGTGTCAATGGGTGCCTTGTCTTAAATGAATGCTCTCTCTAAGTTGGGCGCCCTTTTGAGGCTTTATGAGTTGCAAATTACGCCTTAACCCTTCATGCTTGTTGCTCAATGTTTGAATGTTTAAGAAAGTCTCCTTTAGGAACTCATCTTAATGACTCTTTCTCAAGGTGCAATCATCCTAAAGACTTGGATATTCATCCTAGTGTTTCAGGATATTAGGCTACCAGACTTAGTCATTTTCAGGATCTCAAACATAAAGAATATCATGATGATTCATTTTTTTGTATTGCATATAGTTGACATTCTATGCTACTCATAAAGAATATTAATATTTTTTGTTCAACATGATGATTCTTTTTTTTTTTAAATACAACTTTTATCTTTTAGTTCCAAAATGAGGTTTAGGTGATACTTGAATAACAATAGCTAGCTTATTGGATCAACAAACATCCTATGTAATACAATTGGACTTTAAATATTTGAAGTAGCCATCTACAAATATCCATTCAAATTTGGATTTATAATGCAAGTATGGATGCTATCAATAAAGAAGATTTGTATTAACCAAATATCCATATAGGCATACATCAATATCTGTTGATATAAGTATAACATATATACTAAATAGCCATATAGGCTTACAAGAATGCCATATAGGCATACAATGTCAACTATGTACAATACAAAATATATGTCCACAAATGCCATATAGGCATACAATAAAGGAACACAATAAAAAGTCATTCCCCTCTAGCTGGTGAAGAGAATAAATCATAGGCAGCCTTTGATCTTCTAAGGGATGGAGACGCACATGTGGGTGGTCTACTACGAACCCGAGGGCTACTCCTCCTATTTAGTTCTTCCTGCATCTTTACCTGTTACAATAAAAAGTATAGACATTAATATATAGAAATTACATGTTATAAAAAATGAAACATTTAACAAAATAATCACTTACCGCTAACATATAATTTGTCTCCTCACTTGCCTCAGTAGTAGGAATAGGCCCTGGTGATGTCAAGTCCTATAGAAACTATCCAGATAGAAATTAAACTTCAAATCAATAATCTTTTGATTTTTCAAAAATAGACAACTATAACAATGAATGTAAATTGAAATTTACTAATCTGCCTCATACCCCTGTCAATGCCATGGAGCTATGAATTGCAGAGGCCACAACATGCTCCATTGCCCTCTGAACATGGGGAGGTGTCTTCGCAGCTTGCATCATCTGCAAATAAAACAACATTATTCAAGTACAAAAACTATAATAGTGATGCAAATCATGGCTCCTAACATATACACACATTCATCTAAACAGAGAAGTACACACAATAAAGCACACAAGTCACATACAAAAATCTAGTAAGTATAATTCATTCATTAAACTATTTATTTTATTACCTCCGTAAAACTTTGAAGTCCACCACCACTGGCAGGTGTTGTCGTGAAATCTACAATATTAACCTATTCAACATCCAAAATCAGATATTAGAATACCATTCATATAAGGATGCTATTCACATGTATTATTTATAATTGTTTACTAGTTACATACCCCACCAATAGATGATCTAGTGTAAAATGCAGGTGGCGAACCACTGAAAACTACATCGATGCTATGACCCTAAAATTTCATTAAAATCATCAATTTAAAATTAGTTAATCTTGCATTTCAAAAATAAAATTTAATAAATTAAATTCAATAAACTTGCTAATGTTTACCTGAGTATCAAGGCCGAAAGTCTCACTCAGGAGGGTATCTGTCATCACCATCTGCTTAGTTGCAGATGTAGCCTGTGCACCTGCATCCTGACTATCCATGGGGTCATAACCACAGGCTAACCCACAAGTCTGACAAGTATGGGGTGGGACCCTACTCCTCGCACTATCTCCCAACCCACTCTATGCTACAGGACTAGCATGCGCTATGATGCTCTGGGTCAAGGCTCTAATGGACTGAAGTGTATCAACCTCAACACTCTCCTTCACAATGGAAGGGATAGAAACATGCTCGTGGGCTAGTCTATTGATTACTCATCTCACTGCCCACTGTGGGTCAAGAGGTGCCCCTAGCATATCTTGTGCTGACCCCCCACCTCTACCCTGGAAGTCCCACATATCAAAATAGTTTGGCACTTTATTGAGGACAAACTCGTAGTAGAGTTTCCTCAAAAAGTATTGCGAGACCTCATTATTATTGCATGGAAGATGGTCAAAAACCATCCACCACCTCTACCCAAAATTGTCCCTTATCACTTGGTTGTTGCACCAATGGGTAGGGAACCTCTTGAATGTAATGGGTGGAGGTTGATTTGTTTGTGGGTTTGTGAAAATTGAACACAAGTTTAATTTTATAATTTGTAATTTTTTCACATCTTGGTATGACAACTTGTCTGCATAATATTCTCTAAACTCTCTCCTCTTAACTATCCAACAAGTTATTTTCTTGCTAATTGAATCTACATTTGATAACATAGATTCAAGAGATTCAGCAAGCATGGACCTATGCAAGGTTGAAGTGGAAGGATCTTTCAACCTTGCAATTATATCTTCAATTTCTTTTTTGTTGTTTTCAATTTGCCCCATTATATTTTCTTGTGTTCCAAGTGCATGTTGAGGAATGGATGGAGGAGGTTTTCATTCTGTGGGTATTTCCTCCTCAGGATTTTATGGATTTTGAGGAGGAGGAGGTGCATTAACATTTCCTGACAATTAACGAAATATACATCAAAAAACAACTCAAACCTACCTATTTAGAAGCAAATTCAAACAAGAAAACAAATGAAACTCACTCCTTTGGCATGCTCAACATCATGGCAGCATTTTGGCGATGAATCTGCAAGATTTTGTTGTTGAATTGGCTTTTCCAAAATGCGAGCGTGCTTTGTAGGGTTTGCAAGCCGCGGGGAGAGAGGAGAAAAATAGAAATGAAATGAAATGACATCCCTTTTTTTATTTATAGTGGTTCATAATGTGCTCGCGTTATAACATGAGCATGTCATTACCTGAGCGCATTATAACGTGCTCGCGCTATGTATTATTTTTTTTTTAAAATCATTTGGCCACTTTTTGGCCCCCCATCTTTTTGCACTTATCCAAGGGATGTTAGGGAAAAATGGAAAGGTACTTATGCTTACCTTGAATGATCAGATCTCATTTGAAGACTAAGCTATTGCATTCAGAGCTAAGGAGTGAAGAAGACTCTCTGATCACTTGGTGATTTTAGCTAAAGAAGGATTCTAGATTCCATGCCTTCGTGTTGGAAACCCCAAGGTATTTATCATATCTAATAAAACCCTAGTTGTTGAATTAAAAGGAAGATTGATATGGCAACTCCAAAGGTAGTTGATATCTCTGAAAAACCTAGACCAAAATACAAGAAATATCCATTCAAGGAAATGGAGATAGAAGATGTGGTATATAAAGAAGATGTGAGGTTTTACATTCATTCCAAGATAGATGAAATTGACCATATGAAGTTTGAAGAGCTCAAGGATCAACTATTAGATGATGATGTGAATTACAAACTAGAGTTTACAAATGTATGGGCCAAGTGGCTGGACATATAGACGGATTACCCCAATTTTAGTGACAAACATGAATGGGTGAGATACATACTGAGTAGAATACAAGACAAGTTCATATACTTAGATAAGCCTCACTAGATAACTGAGCTATCAAGGTAGTTACAAGGCTATGCTCCACTGAATCTGTACTGATAATGAAATCAATTAAAAATGAGAAGGTTACTGAACTAACCAGAGAAAAATTTGACAAAAGAACTCTAACTATGAATGATATAATTGATCTAGGTGTCAAATATGCTTCTATGGGGATTGTCTATAAAGTCTACTTCAATAATAGAGAAGGATCGACCATTGGTACTGCATTTCACACCACATACTAGATGGTTAAGGAGGGGAAAGATTTTGATCTTTGTGAAGTTATGAGGGAACAACTCATGGAGAACCTAAGGATAACAAAAGAAACTAGATACCAGTTTAGGTTTGGTACTCTTATAATTTATCTTACATTTTACTGAACATGAATGAGTTACTAGGCCTTAGAGGAAAAATTTGGCAAAAGAATGTTCTGGTATTTTCACAAATCAATAGCCACATTAGAGGCTTTAGTGACCCCAATCAATACAAACAAATGTATTGGGGCTTTTTCAAAAATCTACAAACCAATATGTATGCAAGAGATAGAGTTCGATTTGATGTTATAAGGTGGTATGAAGGACAAATCACTTTCTTGGTGGACAAAGATTATACCTATATAGAGGTCATTGAACTTAGAACTGTATGGATTCCAAGATTGCCATATTCAAGGTATCTGGAGATGAAATAAGGGTATATGCTGATATTTTGGTGAGCAAACATAAAGACCCTACTGCTGAAAGATTTAGTACATGTATGATGAAATCTTGAATAAGATGCATAAAAAAAATATAGAAGAGCATCTTGTGAAGAAAAAGGGGTAGTTACATAAAATGGAGTGTTTCACCTAAAACTCCATTAGAAGCCCCTGCAGAGGAAGAACAACATGTTCCTACTGCTCTGCCAGCTGCACAAGGACCAAGAAGGTTTGGCAAATCTACCTCTGCCACTACTCAGGCCTTTAGATCTACTCAAACTACCTCAACTAGAAGAAGGGCTACATTTGAGGCTCTAACTCAAATGAAAGAAGGAGAAAAGAAGCAACTAAGGAAAAAGATGCCTGCTAAAAGAAAGAAAGTCCAGATTGAGGAGATAGAAGAGAGTGAGGAGGAAAAAGAAGTAAGAGATGAAAGTACATCTCAGCCAAAGAAGAAAGAAAAGTAATCAATAAAATCTCCTCCACCAGAACCTAAACGAGCACCTTTGTCATTAGATGTTGTTTTCAATGATATTGTAGAGTTTGGTATTCTAAAAGAAACAACAAACTTATATATGGATATGCCACCTAAAGATCTTAGCACTATTGAGAAAGATGTTATGTATATGCTTAAGTTCAATGTTCCTTTGAATGATATTATTAAACAAGTTCCAGAAAGTCTTGCTGATGTTTTAAGAGAAAGAAGAGAAAAAGTAGTAAAATTAGATGAAGAAATGAGACAGAGTGTACTTGATAAGGCCAGATCTACAATGACTCAAGAAGAGAAGGATGAATCGGATTAGAGGCAAGCCCAGGAACTAAGGACAAAGCAAAGAGTAGTTGGTCTTATGAGCATGGAGAAGGAAGATCATGAGAAAATTCAAAATGAATTTGATGAAGTAATGGATAAAATACATGGAAGTATAAGAATTGCTGAGAATGTGGAGAAGTTACAAGTCTCTCCATTGCACAGTGCAGTGTCTCCTTCGCATGACTCACATCTACAAGATACTCATGAGGAGAAAGAAGAGCCTTCAGCACAAGGCAAATTTTAGGCAAAGCAAGATGAAGGAATGTGCATGATAACCCTCCTCTAGAGAACACTGGGCAATAGAAATACCTTGAGGAGTAGGCAAAAGTTGATTTAAGTGAAAGTCCTAGAAGGGTACAAGATGTCACTTCCTCCTCTTCCCGGTTGACTCAATAAAGGAATTGTTAGCTCAGCAAGTGCAAATACAACCGGTTGTCACTCCGCAAAGTTATTATAGTTGCCTATGTTGGATGGACAAGTTAACTTGTCCAAAATATCTCCCCTCCAAAAGCTACAATTGGGAGACATACTTCAGTCTACTGCCAGACAAGAGCTCCTACAAAAATAAGTGGAAGGAGCTAATGTTTTGGAAGAGACAATTAAGATTATATAGGAAGAGCTACCTGAGGCAAAAAGAGATCCATCCTTGCCTCCCGCTCAACAAATGAAACTCATGTTGAAATCCTTCAAGGCCCATTCATCTTACATTTAAAAGCAAGCTAAGTTGAAAATAACAAAGCAAGTAAATAATAATATATTGGTTGATGCATTAGGGAAATGTGCCAAGGCACATAATAATTTTCATGAAAATTGTTCTAAAATATGTAGAAGAGGCCAAGGTCTTATATCAATTTTGCCTAAATTGGCCTGCTACAACTAAGAGCATAAAAGACCAAGATGACTCTATTGAGTCACAACTAATACGTGCAGCCAAATTATATGATCCATTAAAAGATAAAAATGGGACCACTAGAGCTCAAATAGAAAATCTACATTCCCAACTAAAGCAACTTTTGTATCAAGGGGAACATATAAAGAAATAAATTGGACAACTGAGAGAGGTTGTGAGTATGAGGCTAGCAGTGTTAACTAGCATCCTTAATGAAGCTAAGAATGTTGCACAAAAGGTGAAGGTGCCAGCTACTTTGGAAGAAGTAGAAGAGTTGTACATTCAGCTTAAGAGCCAATTTTTCATTTTGTCATCTACCAAGAAGAACTGGGATACAACTCTTACCTAGTTAAAGATAATCTATAAGAATGTTCTACCTTCTAAGTAAATTGAAGATATGTTGAATAAAACAAATTTTGATGATTGTATAGACATGTGGTAAATAAAATAAGAATAAGTAGCACTATTATGATATGAACAAGGCACATTGTACATAGAATCTTGAAAAACAATTTACCTACATCAGTTTTAAAGAGATAAAAGTCACCACTCAGGGGGACTTGACTGATAAAGGTGATAAGAAATATTCAGATAGGGGGAGCCTACTTGTTTTTTAAGAAGACCACTAGTCCTTTTCCATTGATGTCAAAGGGGGAGAAATACATGTATATCAGGCTGAGTGTTACCATCAATGACAAATGGGGATATTGTTGCATATAGGTTGTCAATGATGTCAATAGTGGTATGAAGTGATGCGATATGGAAGTGTGGTACAAGTGATGACAAGGAAATTGCAGCAGTATGATAATCAATGAAGATAGCTAAATAAGCATTATGAGATGAATATGTATGGAAGAACTCAGAGGAGTAAACTGAGAATATGATCAAAGAATTGTAAATTAAAGGGAATGGATCAACACCATCTATACACTTCTTACCTTATCTACTGAAGTTCATATGTAAGTTGACATTCCTAATATACTTATGTTTGAAGACAATGATTAGATGTAGTTGGGTTTTTCCTCCATGATGAAAACATGAACTCATGATGATTGACACTTGATGGATAAAGTTGCAAAAACTTGAAGAAGAATTGATTAAGTATAGTATATGTCAGGAAGGTTGTTACAAGTTTGAAAGAATGTACCACACTACCACATTTGGAGATATGAGCTTGTGAATAGGATAGATGAATATGTATCACCCTCAAGTATCTGTGTTTTAAATTTGAGATCATAATACTTATCGCAAAGTGTTTGGGAGATAGAAGAATGAAGATAGTAAAGAAATAATGGAAATATAGTCACAAAGTGACATGAGAGTACTTCACACTTCTCCACAAATAAAGATATGATTTTGCAGCTTGGAGGATAAGTAGATATGAGTAACAAGTATGTACATTTCAAGTTTCAAGAAATAATATGTACCACAAATGTTTCTCCTGAGTCAGACTTATGAAGACATGCCTTGGCACTGTGTAGTGTGAATAGAAGGAAAAAGTTGACGTTACCACAGAGAACCACACACTGATAATTGATTTTGCTTACAGAATGGAAAGTTCATTAGACCAATTGATATGCTCAGATCATGTTTCAATCATCTTTGTCTACCACAAGTATGTTTTTCAATATTTCACTTCAACACTGTTTTATATGAGCATGGCAGGGATATAGGAATCTATGTTCAAATGTTTGCGCCAGCATATAACAACATGATTTAGTAAGAGAAGTGTTTAGAAATGTTTTACAAGTCATAATATACTCATCATGTGATCCACATGATGTAATTCAATCTTCTTCAGTACCGCATTGGGTTTGGAGTCAATTACAAGGATGAATAGATGCTGAGGTGCTGGGACTTGGTGCATGATAAAAACCTTGTTGAGTGTAATGGATGTGTGCTAGCCTAGAAGGGTGTGTCAAGGTAGGATAGGACCTAATTATGCCTTGCTCTTGTACCGCATTAGGATTTTATCTACTACACATGGTTGGAAGATGACTGATATGGTTACTATAGTTTCATGCCACACATTCCATTCTAGCCGACCAACGAGATAGTTTCTTGAAGATTGCAAAGGATATATATGAAGAATAAAAAGCATTTAAAGAGAGTTGAGATGTGAATAATTATATGGAATCAACATTGTGTGAAGTTACTCACCGAAAAGGCAGATATGATGATGAAAAATGCTAAGGATCAGTTCATACAGTTGTGGAATATATGATAAGATTTGCAATGATAAAAGAAGAATTTATGAGCATGCTTTAGATGTTGCAGAGGTCTATAGTGTTGCTGTAAGGAAAATAGATAGTAGTGTAGAGGCTGAGGTGATCAACATTTTGTTGCAAGCAGAATATTGTGATTAAATTTTTTAAATGTGTAACTGATCAGGGAGTTGCAGCTTCCTTTGGGTTGTAGCCCATAAATAATATTGTAATCTTGTTTTAATTATGAGGCTAGATTTGGATAGTAGATCCAAGTAGTTTGTTCACCATGGTTTTTCCCTTGGGTTTTTCACATAAATATGGTGTTATGGTTGTGTTCTTTTGTGCTCTTGCATTTCTCATGTTTTGAATGTTCACATAAATTTGGATGTTGTTGAAAATAAAGTAATTTGATTAGGTATTGATTCACCCCCCCTCTCAATACCTCTGTGTGTTCAACACATACCCTCTACCGAATATCCCCTTTTGTCATAGGCAAGGAGGATGTTGGCTAAGGTTGTGGAATTTGGCTTTACACCCACCAATTGAATTTTCTTGAATGTTTCTAAAGCCTTATCAAAAAACCATTTTGTGCATATCTTGCAATCATTGCATTCCATGAGATAACATTTCTTTTCAATCCATCATGTCAAACAATTCACATGCCCTGTCTATGCTTCCACACTTTCAATACATGTCTCATAGGGTAGTTGCAACTATAACATCTGACAAAATTCATATATCCTTTATGCTTTGATGGATGTCCATACCTTGTTCTAAATATCCCATTTTTGCATAGGCAAGGATGATGTTGGCTAAGGTTGTGGAATTTGGCTTTACACCTACCAATTGCATTTTCTAATCCATTTTGTGCATATCTTGCAATCATTGCATTCCATGAGACAACATTTCTTTGAGGCATCATGTAAAACAATTCACATGCCTTTTCTATGCTTCCACACTTTGCATACATGTCTCATAGGGTAGGTACAACTACAACATCTGACAAAATTCCCATATTCTTTGTGCTTTTATGGATGTCCATACCCTGTTATGAAGATCCCATTTTGGCATAGGCAAGGAGGATGTTGGCTAAGGTTGTAGAATTTGTCTTTACACCTGCTTATTGCATTTTCTTAAAAGTTTCTAAAACCTTATAAAAAAATCCATTTTGTGCATATCTTGTGATCATTACATTTCATGAGACAACATTTCTTTGAGGCAAAAAGTCAAACAGTTCACATGCCTTGTCTATTCTTCCACACTTTGCATACATGTCTCATAGGGAAGTTGTAACTACAAAATTTGAGGAAGACTCTACATGCATTTGTAGGTTTAGATGGAATAGTCATAGGTGCCATGGATTTCAAGTACTAGTCTGTCATAGTTTGGCAAATTTTTGCAGTTAGGTCTCTTAAGAGACTTTATTGAAATAGTGTAGCTTGAAAGGATCAGGAGACCTATGGAATGAATTGAGGCCTCTCCTAGAATTTACCTACCCACATGAATGTGTTGGCACTATTGGCTTGGCCCCACGATGCACGAAACAAAATTTATGCTCACTGACAACTTTTCATTGAACACAAATGATGTTTTTTTGTAACTTTGAAATATTGTCGCCACGACCAAATGAAATGAACATTTAAAAAACTAAGAGAGGTTATCGTAGAGGGACTCTACATGACCCTATAGTTCTAGAAAGAACATTCATAGGTGCTACAAATTTAGAGAAACAATCTGTCAAAGTTTGGTAATTTTTGGCACTTAGGGCTCATAAGAGTAAGCTTCGACATAGTGTAGTCGGGAATGATCAAGATAGTTGAGGTGTGAAAAAGACCTTTCCTAGAATTCACCCACCTACCTAGACATGTTGGCACTATCATATTGGCCTCATGACACACAAAACAAAACTTATGCTCACCAACAACTTTTCATTGAACACAAATGATGCTTTTTGTAACTTTTGAAATGTTGTTGCCATGACCAAATGGAATGAACATTTCAAAAAATGAGAGGTTATTGTGGAGGGACCATACATGACCCTATAGGCCTAGACAAAACATTTGTAGGGGCTACAAATTTTGAGAAACAGTCCATCAAAGTTTGGCAATTTTTGGCACTTAGGGCTCTTAAGAGAAAGCATCGACACAGTGTAACTGGGAATGATTGGGATAGTTAAGGTGAAAAATAGGACCTTTCCTAGCATTCAAACACCTACTTGAATGTTTTGGTTCTTTTATTTTGGCCTCATGATATACGAAATGGAATTTATGCTCGCCGATAACTTTTCATTGAACACAAATGATGCTTTTTGTAACTTTTGATATATTGTCGCCATGACCAAATGGAATGAATAATTCAAAAACTGAGAGAGGTTATTGTGGATGGAACCTATGTGACCTTGTATATGTAGAAAAAACATTCCTAGGTATCACAAATTCTGAGAAATAGTCCGCGAAAGTTTGGTAATTTTTGGCACTTCTGGCTCTTGAGAGAAAGCATCGACACAATGTAGTTGGGAATGATTGGGATAGTTGAGATGTGAAAAAAAAACCTTGTCTAGTGTTCACCCACCCACCTGAACATATTGGTGCTATTGGTTTGGCCCCATGACACATGAAATGAAATTTATGCTCATCGACAACTTTTCATTGAACACAAATGATGATTTTTGCAACTTCTGAAATATTATCAGCATGACCAAATGGATTGAAGATTTCCAAAATTGAGAGAGGTTATTTTTGAGGAACCCTCATGACCCTATAGGTCTAGATGAAATGTTCCTATGTGTCACAAATTCTAAGAAATAGTCTATCAAAGTTTGGCAATTTTTGGCACTTAGGGCTCTTAAGAGAAAGCGTCGGCATAGTGCAGTCGGGAATGATCAGGATAGTTGAGGTGCAAAATAGGACCTTGCCTAGTGTTTACCCTCCCACCCGGACATGTTGGCATTATTAGTTTGGTCCCATGATGCATGAAACAAAATTTATGCTCACTGATAACTTTTCATTGAACACAAATGACACTTTTTGCAACTTTTAAAATATTGTTGCCACAATCAAATGGAATGAACATTTCAAAAATAGAGAGAGTTTATTGTGGAGGGATCCTACATGACGCTATAAGTCTATATAGAATGTTCCTAGGTGCCACAAATTCTGAGAAATAATCTGTCAAAGTTTAGCAATTTTTGGCACGTAGGGCTCTTAAGAGAAACCGTCATGATAGTTGAGGTGTGAAAAAAGACCTTGCCTAGAATTCACCTACCCACCCAGACATATTGGCATTATCGATTTGGCTCCCCAATGCATGAAATGAAATTTATTCTCGCCAACAACTTTTAATTGAACACAAATGACACTTTTTGCAAATTTTGAAATATTGTCACCACGACCATATGGAATGAACATTTCAAAAAATAAGAAAGGTTATTATGGAGGGACCCTACGTGACCCTATAGGTCTAGACAAAAAATTCTCAGATACCATAAATTCTAAGAAAGAGTTTGTCAAAGTTTAGAAATTTTTAGCACTTAGGGTTCTTAAGAGAAAGCGTCAACACAGTGTAGTCGGGAACAATCAGGATAGTTGAGGTGTGAAATAGGACCTTTGTGCAATATTTCATTTCTCTTTAATTTTCCTCTTCTCCTTCTCAACTTATTTGTATACTTGATATCACCTTAATTAGAATAGGATTAGATTAGGGTTTTTAGTTGGATTTTAAGATTCATGGACACACTAGACAAACATCAATAGACCTAAAATTAGAGACATGATCATACACATATACAAAAATAAATCAGCTATACATATAAAATACATGAGAAAGTTAGTGTACATAATCATACCCATAAATAAGAGTGTTGTACATAATCGTACACATAAACACGAGTATTGCATATAAGTATCTCATAAGAGACATGATATTAGAGACATGATTATAGAGAAGGAACAAAATTTTACATACAAATATACAAATCAATTGTATATATTTACAAATGAGCATGAAATTACAAAGTTTTTTCATTTACAATCAATCCAATGAACAATCTAGGTCTGCTCCACTCTATATTGTGCCAAGTATTGCCTCATGGTCAGACTCACAAACCTTCCATAAGGTCCTATTCAATGGTCTACCCCCATATTTGATCAAATGAATGTTTGATGCCACAACAAGGTTAGAATAATGAAGAATCTTCCTATGTGTGTCAAAGTCCTCAAAAAACCATAGATCAAACTTCTTCATTGGGTACCTTCTAAGCCATGTTCTAGTAACAACCACTAATTTAATCCTATAGGGTACTCGATATTTTCTCCATCTATAATAGGGGCATCTAATTTTTTTTTTGCCTCAACACAATGACATAAATAATAATGTGTTCCTTCTTCATTGTCTTCAGCTACAATAACTACATAAACATGCCCTACATTGATATGTGCATTCAGTTTAATGAATATAGTCAACACTACAAAGAAACTACAAAATAAAATGGAATATTGAATTTTATTAAACTTGAATGCTGATATGCCTAATCAAACTAGATCTAAAACATGGTAAAAGTCAACTAATGATTCAATCTATGTGAGTTGTAGTGCTATTGGGAGTCGATACATGTCAAATGGGCTTAGACTTATTGTACACCATTCATCGACCCACTCCTTTGACTCACATTCATACCAAGCTTGATCTATACATGAAGAACAAAAACATACCATCCGCCATGTATGAATACTCCATGAACTTGCATTAGAGCTTTTAAAAGAGTGTGATATGTTGGAAATTCTCTTCCTATATGGAATGGTACAATTTCCCCATGGTTTAGCTCCTCTCCTTTGGTGACATTTCAACCTAGTTTATTATAGACCTTCTCAAACCCTGACTACCCTAGCTCTAACTAGAAGAATGTCACATTTTGAAGTACTTGAAGACTGAGGGTGAAAAGTAAACTTGAATTTGGGGTCCCCTAGCCTCCTTGAGGCAGTCTTGAGCAGGAAACTAGGGCTTGGACTTGGGCGCTAGTGCCCTTTTCCTGCCCTATTTCCTAGGGTCCTAAATTTTGGAGGGATGTTAGCTATTGCCATACATTATGGGATTATGTTTTCAAATTTTTGTTATCACACGATGTTGACATCTTATTTTGAAATTTGGAATTCCTAAGGTTAGATATAAAAAGACATTTTAAAATCATTTTATCACACACAATCTTTATATGAACTCTATGCCAAAACTCTACTAAAATTGCCATTGAAGATCAACAACTTGTTGAAGCTCTTGAAATTACTATCATGGAGATAATGGATGGATATTAGGAATCAAGATCTTGAGACTATCTTGCTCTTCCTAGGGTTTATACACCTTTTGCATGATTAGGAGAAGGGTTGAAGCCTCCAACATTGAGCTTGGAGATCCTCCATGGACATTGTTGATTTTCCTTCTTGTTCATGCAAGTCTTCACTGTTTTCATCTCCTTGAGGTGAAGTTGTATTTGTTTATCAAGTTGATGCAAGTCATTGATCTTCCCTTGATTGTGACATCTAGGGTTTGATATTTTTGCATACACTTTGTTAGGTTTGCACACACTTCTACAAATCTTTATCTCTGGCTATTGTTGAGGTAGGAACACTAAAAATAGGGCTTGACTAAGCAAGCTCCTATATAGATGCAAACATCTTTCTCCTCCTTTTGTATGTGTAGGTTGCATTTATCAGGATCTGATGGAATGGAGTGATAGGAAGGCGGATATTGCAGACACAGTCATCATGGAATTTGAATTTCATGATTCTAAGACTTTTGGGACACTGGGACTAGTGCCCTAGTCCAACTGGGTGATTTTTCTAAGAGCTGGAAACCTATGGAGAGCAAGAAATAGCTCGTGCAAAAAATCCTAACATTCAGAAATCTTCGGGACACAGGGACTAGCACCCTAGTCCAACTACTCGCCAATTTTTGAGTACATAATCTTTGATATGCTTGCTTTGGATTTTTGTATTCACTTCAATGCTATTTGTATTTGGAATTTAGTTATTACAGTTTGATTTAGAAATTAGGGTTTTGAGGTTGGATGAGAATAGTAGCTTGCAAAACTTGATTTCAAATAGTCACATAGACACAATATACATGAAAAGAGAACATTGGAAAACAATAGTTTATCCCAAAACCTGCCCTTTGCTTCTCTAATGTTTTAGTGCAAGTGAAAGTGTGGGACTTAGAATCTCATATCTTGCTTCCACATTTTCACCCTAAACAATTTGGTGAACCCAACCTCTAAAGAATTTGCATCTTTTACAAACTCATATCTGAATTAGTTTGTTGTCCTAAAACAAATTTAGGTTGCAAACCCTCTTTAATGAAAGTACATGCATTGAAATTTGGTGATGTCTCTTAATCCTTTCATTAAAAGAGTTTGAAATTTGAACTTTGTGTGTTGTGTGGTGTTCTTCTATTTACATTTGCACAAAGTTTATGATTAATCATTCTACATTTAAGTCTTGGGTTAATTTGAGCATGTTAAAATGTCTGATTACTTTTTGCAAGACTTTCATGTGTATGATGAGTTGTTTAGTTGTGATGATTTCAATATGTTAGATGAAGCCCTTGAGGAATTTATCTCAATTAAACAATCCACTACAACTCTTAAAATGTCATTGTTTCTGTAACATTAGAAAATGTTCCCTTGGGGGATTTTCCCTCATAAGGTTTAGCTCCTAGGTCTTTATGTGCATTTAGGACATATTACATCATATTTCAACATCTTGATGAGATAACCCCTAAGTGTCTTGGCAAATGGGACCTAGGGGGACCACTTGAGATAAACCCTGACCAAAATAGGGGGGAGGACTTGGGCGCCCACACCATAGTCTTGCCCTATTTTCAGTTAGTCCCAATTTTTGGGTGTTGGCTTGTGACAATTATTTGGGTCCTGTGCTGACATAGTAAGTTTGAATTACAAAATTCTTGGTGAGAGTGTTTGTAGTTGCATATAAAAGCATGTTTAGGCATTCATTTGTAAACTAGAGCATTACTAGATGATTACTAGTAAGCTATTGTGTTCTAAAGGTGATTCAAGGCTTTCATTGTGTGGAAAGAGTAGATTTGTGTTGTCTATGTGTTTGTATTTGCAGATTTGAGTAATCATCTCCTCATGGCATGAAGAGTTTCTTCCTCCCATGAGATCTTCACCACAAGGTGACATCATTTGTGTTTGTAAGCATTCATCATTTGGTTTTTGCCTCTACCTCACAAGCACACGCACTCTCTATCTGACAACGGTGTTCAAAAGGCTTGAATGTCTCTCTGGGACTTGACTGAGGCAAGCCTCTAAACACCACAACCCCCTCCCAAAGTTTTCATTATTGAAGGTTACAGGTTGAAGCTACAGACAAAGTGAAGTTGCAGGAGGGTACAACAGACTGTTGAAATTGCATATCAGAGAAGAAAATAGCTCCCTAGACTAGGGTGCCCGCTCATTAGTCCTCAAAGTTTCATGATGGGAAAACCTTTGATACAGTAGAAATAGGTTGCAGATCTTGTTTACAGATCCTGACCAAAAGTAGGGTACTAGACTTGGGCACCTACTCTTTAGTCCCTAACTATTCCGCTTCTAAACCCTAAAAATAGGTGCATAGTTATTTGTTATTTCACATCTTTTTGTAGCAAAATTTTTTGATATTCATCTATGTGCTGTCGTATTTGAATAATTAGGGTTAAATTAAGGTATAATTGAGCATAAGAGAAGATAATTGGCAATCAAATCATAAAAATCCAAGTTTCCCTACATTCCCATAGTGACCTAGGGTATGATAGTACATTACAACTTGACCCTAGGTCCTTCAATGAAAGGGTGAAAGGAGGATATACATACAAAACTATCAAAAACTAAACATTCAAATTTTACCCTTTATAATTTCAAAGATTTGTAAATGCAATCTATGTTTCTAAAACTAAAGAAGAATCCATGAAATTGAAAATAGTGGTCACTTTGTGCTCAAATGTCATTCAACCTACTTCTAAACCAGTGCTCACTATTAGAGGTCCTTCACCTTCTTCTTGTCCTCTTGATTGCATTTATAACTATGCTAAACAGATCACATATCAAAATCCACAACAACCTAGTCATACTGTGGTTGCTCATGCTTACAATACTCAGAATAATAAAAAAAGAAAACAACAATCAAGTATTCTGATATCTCTACTAGCTTCTCAACCTATGCTTCCTCAAGCACGTTGTTTAACGCATAAGGTTGGTCAAGATTATGATCTTGTTGAGCAGCTTCATGCTACTCCTATTAAGATATCTATTTGGGAACTTATACAAACTTCACATACATACCATGGAATGCTCCAAGAAGCTTTACAAAAGGTGATTGTATGACCTGCTATTAAACCTAATGATGTAGCAACTCTTCTCGATTGTATGCATCTAACAAAAACATATATTTTGTTTCAACAACATGAGTTGCGATCTCTTGAAGTTCAATATCAGTACGATCCTCTGATTATATTCATTACAATAAATAAGAAAGAGATTAAATGAGTTATGATTGATAATGGATAAGCCCTTAATGTTTGTAGCATCAATCTATTACATAAGATTAAAATTGATACATCTTTGATCAAACTGGATAGGATAAGTATCTATGGCTTTGATAATGTTGGAAGACAATCCATAGGCACTATAAATTTACCAATACAAGATGGGCCTGTAACTCTACCTACCCTGATTCATGTCATGCCTTGTTCCCTATCTTACAACATGATTCTTGGTAGACCATGGATTCATGCACTAGGGGTTGTTCCTTCTACCCTTCATCGTTTAATAAAGTTTATTCATAAAGATAAACTTCATACCATTCATGTTGATCTTGAACCAGATCTTTGTTTACAAATTGAATCAAAAAATAAAATTGTTCAACATAAGATCCTAAACAATCTCAAGGTTAACTCATCAACCTCCCCTGCTTTAGATAATGTTGTGCAAGAATCAAAGCAATCAAATGCATTTCTTGGTGACGATTGGGGTTCATTAGATTTTTCATCTCCCTTTACAGGCAAATATAAAGTTAACAACTCCACTTCGGAAACATCAAGTGTTGCATCAATCTCGTCTCATTGTTCAAATACGAAAATCTCTGTGCTAACAAATACAAATAATACTCTTACTTACACTACAGATTACGAGACTTATGAAGCCCCACCTTCTTCCAAATAAGTGGCTTCGCTCTATGGTCAAGGATTTCAAATCCTTTATAAGAATTGTGATTATGTAGGTAATGGTTGTAGTATTAATCAACAAGGGATTCATGTAGCTATAGAATCTGCTTCGTGACATTACTCAAGTGGTATTGGATACAACCCTTTTAGGGAATCTAAAGCTTGTAAATGTCCTACTCTTAATGTGAATACAATATCCATGCTTAACTTGATATTCCCTGAGATGATTGACACTAACTATCCTCCAAGAGAGATTCCTTTAGACATCTTTTCCTCAAATGAAGCGATAATTAAATTCTTGGGTGCTTACGACAATGTTCCCTGTTACCATCATGATAAATGTGGATTGCCTTATTGTCTAAATAATGATGCATATTTTGGAAAGTCTACTAGCTTGATAAATTCTACTCTAAAACCTAAAGGAGAATACAAAGAGTTACTACAATCACCTAATCTCCCAGACCACAGTACTCTACTTAATGGGAAAAATTGTTGATGTTTTCATGGAGAAATATAACACTGAAAAGGTTATCCCTATAGGTGATTGCTTAAGTGATGAAGAAAAAGAAGATATGAAAAAATTATTACATGAATTCTTTGAATTGTTTTCTTGGAACTATTCAAATATGCCTGATATGGATCCTTAGATTGTAACACATAATATTGTACTAAAACCAGATGCCATGCCATTTAAACAAAAGATTCGTAAGATTAATCCTAAGATCACCTTACTTGTTAAGGTTGAGATAGAAAAGCTTTTACAAGCTGGCTATATTTTCTATATTGATTATTCACCTTGGATCTCAAATATAGTTAGTGTCGCTAAACCTAATGGTCGTATTCGCATGTATACTGATTTTAGAGATTTGAATCTTGCATCCTTGAAAGATGAAATTTCCCACTTCCTAACATTGACATGATTGTGGATTCAATAGCCAGACATGAAATACTCTCATTCATGGATGGATTTTCAAGATATAACAAAACCCTTATAAATCCTCATGATCAAAATAAAACTACTTTGATAACACCTTGGGGTACATTTTGTTGGGTAGTCATATCGTTTGGACTTAAGAATGTTGGAGCAACTTACCAACATGCCACGACCCTTATCTTTCATGATTACATGCACACTATCTTAGAGGACTCTATCAATGACATCTTGGCAAAATCCATTCATCACCAAGATCACACTATAACTCTTTGATAGATTTTTGGGTGAATAAAGAAATATAACATGCGATTAAATCCCTGTAAGTGCGTATTTGGTATTGACAGTGGAAAATTATTGGGATTAATAGTTTCACATTGTGGTATTGAAGTCGATACAAAAAAGATCAACGCAATCGTTAACATGCCACCACCTAAAAACATATCTCAACTTCATAGTTTACAAGGGAAGATACAAGCCATTCACTGATTTGTTTCAAAAATCATAGATAGAACTCACCCTTTTACTCAACTACTAAAGAAAGATTCAAAATTTCAATGGAATGCGGAATGTCATAAGGCTTTTGAAGATTTAAAAAGTTATCTCGCTAAAACTCCTATTTTACAGCCTACCATTTCTGATAAACCTTTTATACTTTACACATCCGCATCTAATAATGCTCTTGCAACTTTATTAGCACAACATAATATCAAAGGCAAAGAAGTGTTGTATATTATAATAGTTGAACATTGCTCGATTATGAAGTGCAATATACTATCATTGAGAAACAATGCTTAGCTCTTGTCTTCGCAACATAAAAGCTCAGGCATTATCTCCTAAATGCTGAGATACATGTAATTTAGTAAAATTTGACCCTCTGAAATATCTATTTGCTAAAATAGATTTTTTTGGTCACCTTGCTAAATGGGTTATATTGCTAACTGAATTTGATCTCAAGTTTATATCTTAGAAAGCGATTAAAGGACAAGCACTAACTGACCATTTAGCTGAGGCACCTTCTCCTTTTGCTATATAGAATCAAGAGACATTCCCTAATGACCAAATCTTAGCTATTGACATAGAAGATAAATGGGAATTGTATTTTGATGTATCAAGATGCTGAATTAGCTTTGGTGCTAGTGTCATACTGGTACCCCTTGTAGGTAAGTTGATTCCTATGTCTTATCATCTAAGCTTCTCATGCACAAACAATATTGCTGAGTATGAAGCTCTTATCAGAGGACTTCATGCCACTTTGGCTTTAAACATAAAAAACCTCACCATACATGGTGATTCACAACTCATTGTAAGACAAATAAATGGATCATATCAAGCTAAATAAGACAAACTATCTCAGTATCGTGATTTTACCTTGCCATTATTAAAGCATTTTCACTCCTTTTCAATTGATACTCTTCCAAGAAAAGACAATCGATATGCAGATGCAATGGCAAGTGTAGCTTCCCTTATATCCCCTAACAATTCTGCTGACGTGTTCACTTTTCTTATTCATAATCTCTATTTAATAGGAAAAAGGGGGAAAGATAGCTAAATGGTGTTTGTAAAGGTTTGTGTTGATCCTCCTTTCACCACTAAATATTCAAGGAAATTCAATCGAGTAGAGAACTCAACTGCAGATCTCCTATCACTTGGAACATAGGGGAAGATTGGAATTGTGTGATTTTGTTGTTCAATTAAGCCCAATTATGCTCAAAACCCTAATTTTGTGAAATCGTAAACAAACAGACAAATTACAGAAAATAATAACACAAAGAGATATCAAATGACAACCAAATATATACTAGACTTTGAAGTTCAGTGTACAAAAAAGTTAGGGACTAATGAGCGGGTGCCCTAGTCCAGTGCCTCAATTTTTGTCAGGATCTGGGAATGTTGTTTGCAACATAGTTCTGTTATCACAGAGATTTCTCCGCTTCAGAATTTAAAGGACTAATGAGTGGGTGCCTGAGTCTAGGTTCCTATTTTATTCTTTGCTCTGCACTTTGGATAGTCTACACTACTCTCTTGCAACTCCACTTCTTTCACTCCCGAAACCTATAACCTGTAATCATAGAAAAGTGGGTTGGGGGTTGTGGTGTTTAGAGGCTTGCCTCGGTCAAGCATCGGAGAGACATTCAAGTCTTCCAAACACTATTGTCAGATAAAGAGTGTGTATCCCTATGGGATAGAGGTAAAATCCAAATGATAAATGATAGAAAACACAATTGATATCACCTTGTAGTGTAGATCTCACATAAATGAAAGCTCTTCAATCATATGAGAAGGTGAAGCCAAATCTGCAATCACAAACATGATGACAATGCTCTACACCTGCAATAATGAATATCTTGAAATCACAAGTATGCCAAAAGTTCACAATCCTCTTCTAGTTTACAAATGAATCAGTAATCATGCTTATAAATGCAACTACAAACATTCCCGCTAAGAATTTTGTAATTCAAACTTGAGATGTCGGCATAGGACCTAATAACGGTCATAAAACTGATACACAAAAATAAGACCTGACCTAAAATAAGGCAGGACTAGGGCACGGGCCCCCAAGTCCTCCCCCCTTATTTTAGGTAGGATTTATGTTAAGCACATCCCCTAGGTCCCATTTTCCATGAAACTTCAAGGTTTTCTCATTGGGAGTCACCATTAACATGCAAAGATAACCTAAATGCATTCTAAAGGACTAAGGAGCTAAACCTTAAGATGGAAAATCCCCCAAGGGGACATTTTCTAACATAATATTTAGCTCCCACTTTAATGTATGTATAAATGTAAGGCCAATACATGCATTAAAGTACGGTCAACAAACACAATAAACACACTAAGCATGGAGAAGACATGCCAATCACAATGAAGACAGTAACATGCACACAAAACATGGAGAAGATAGTTACAATCACGCAAAACATGGAGAAGACAATATTGAAGACACACAAAACACAATGAATATAGTGAATGTAGTGAATGTAGTGAATATAGTGATTATTTTCTTTTTCTTTTTCTCATATATAAGAAATACAAATGCAAGTGCAAGGAAAGTAAACACACCACCCATAATGCAGGAGGGACTCATCACCACCGGTCTTTAAACTACATATGGGGCAGCAGACACGCAAAAAAATCTTAGAGTGCAGGAGGGACTCATTGCCACCAGTCTTTAAAACTACACTTGAGAACATACATGCCATACAAATCCCAAAGCATAGGAGGGACTCATCGCCACCAATCTTTAAACTATGCTTGGGAACAAACACACCATACACACACACACATGGAAGACACGGAGAAAACATGATAGAGAAGTGATGGAGTGTACCTATTTCTAGGTTCATCACCATCTCAAGCACATTATAGGCACACATAGACAATTGGGCTTCACCACAACAATCACCAAAGACATGCTTAAGGGTTAGGATAGTCTTAGATCCACTCCCCACCTCTACAAAGGACTTTTTGAAAATGACAGGATGTGCAGTCTCCTCGAGAAATACACCATCCACACCTCTGCAAAGGGCTTAAGATAAAAAGGATATACACGATATCCCACCTTCGCAAAGGGCTTAAATGATTGCAATAGATTCAAGATTCACAAACACATGTTGCTAGCAACTAAATTAGATAGGTTACCTTATATATGCCCCCACCTTAAGGTGGTTGATATCATGTAATGATATCAAGTATGTTAAGGTAGGAAAAAAACACACAAGGGAACACGAGCTCTCACAAAGCACATGCCTCCCAGAGGTGAGATGTACTTTACGATTGCCAAATGTTCCCACAAACACATTTCCTACAAGAAAAGGTGTTAGCATCCATATAATCATGATAAAAAACAACAACAATGCATATGATCATTCACATAGAGAGTTGAGGAATTGTTGTTAACAACATAAAACCATTAATAAGCCAATGAACATCAATAGAAATTATGAATAACAAGATTGAATACATAAAGCACAAACCTCACAAACATTGTTATCCCATGGCTTCCATTGTTCGCCTAGTCTCGATCGATCTTTTGTGATGAAAGTTGCCCTTAGGAAGCGCACTTCCTTGCTTCAGTCTTCAAGATGGTGATGGAGAAATGGCTATGATACTTTATTGCTATGAAGATGAGCTTCAAATCAATGGGGGTGATCTCAAGCAAATGGATAGTAATGGGGATGCCAAAGGCACACTGGTAATTTGACAGAGTAATTGTACTAAAAGCTTGGATGATAGAAATGGAAGAATAAGGTTCAATTTATAGACTTAGAAGAGAAGAGATCAATTGTTGAGAAGAAATGAGAAGATTAATGGTTGAGAACCGTTGAGGAATGTGTGTGAATAGAAAGAGGACAAGTGTCCAAGCTCCACCATGCAACAGGGGAGTTAATATAATTGATTGAAGAGTTAACAGAATAGACTAATCAGTTAAGAGAATTGATTAAAGAGTTAATAGAATAGACCAACCAGTTAAGAGAATTGATTGGGGAGTTGACTGACTTGACTAATTAGTTAAGTGAATTGATTGATTAGTGAACTCGAATGAGTAATTAGTTAACAAATTTAATTGATGAGTTAACTAATTTTGACTAGAGGATAAATAGGACATGTGGGTGAGGGAATATTAGCTAATTAAATATTTAAAATATTTAATTACATGTGCAACATGGTGAGGTGGAAAGGTGAGGTGGATTGATGAGGTGGATTTATGAAATTAGGACTTAGGGTAGAGGAATTTAGGATTATTTAATTATGTGAGCATTAGAAGAACTTAGGGAATTTAATAAAATAAATTGATTTTATTTAATTATGGGATAATGAACCAATCAAATAAACTTGGAATATTTATTTAATTGATAGAAGAAAATAAGAATTAAGATAAATATTAAAATATTTACTTAATTCGAGATGAGCCAATTTTAGGTGTATACAATAACCATGGGGCTAGACCGCAACAATCTCAAAACCGAGTGTAACCAAGGTGAGATTCAAAGAAAAACAAAGTGCATGGAGAAGTAGTATTGTTATGCTTTGTAAGTGCAATAAGACAACATCAAGATATCACATGAAGTGATTCTACTAGCCAAGCGTCAGATAATATATATCAACCCCATCGTCATGTATGGACTTGGTCCATTTTTTATTTCTTGCTAAAGGGACACTAGGTCCGTATCAGTATAATATGTTTTTCATCATCCACCCACTAGTAAGAATCACTAGAGGAAGGTAAACAATAAATCAAGAGAGGAGAAACAAGTGTCTTAGGGACAATCATGTAGGAGGGTGCCCCCAAGTCACCAACTGCGACACTATGTCCATAAGACACAACACACAACATTGAAAATAGAGGAGAAGCAATATAGAAGAATGATGATATAAATAGAAGGGTCACAACAAAGGTGGTCTCCTGGTATCCTTGACCTTACAAGAGTATCAAGGGTCATCCCAGGAGGCCTAAACAACACATAGCACATCATGAGGGAAACACAACACAAAGGGGAGATCACATACATGAGTCGATCATGCTACTGCATAGGTGACCACAAGGGTTAGAAATATTTACCTATTTCATCCCAATGTTAAGAACATACATATCTAGGAAGAGGCCACCCTTGAGAGAAATTATAATATTTGCTACAACGAGTCTGGCTTAAAGATGGAGAAACATTTACTTGATTTAAAGGGATGCTTCTCAGCAGAGAACTCTTGTCTATCACCCAGGATATCTCACATGTTAGTTTGGTCTTGTTCAAAATTGCATTAACATTGAGTTTAGGACGATGAGAAGCTTTCTTTTCTTTAAAAGTATTATATCTAATGCCACTTGAGTAATGTCTTGAAGAGGATTCTATAGGTACTCTTTAATTCCTTGTTGATTTACACCACATCCCTTACCTACATATTGACAGTTGTTATAAAGGATTTTAAATCCTTGACCATAGAGGGATGTCATTTCTTTAGGGGATAGTGAAGCCTCATAGGTCTCGTAATTTAGTATAAGTGAGAGTATTGTCTTTATTTTCTACCAAGGGGACTTTAGGTTTCTCAGGTGCTTCAAAAGATTGCTTAGATGAGATCGATGCTACTTTTGATGTGTCAAGGATATTAATTTTATATTCCCCTATAATGCAAGGATTAAAATCTAATGAGCCCCAATCATCACCAAAGAGTGCATTCAATGGTGTAGAGTCATGCACAACACTATCCGTGGAGAGAGGCATTGATGAATTAGCTCATAAATTGTTTAAGCTCATATGATTGTAAACTTGTTTTTGCATTTCAATATGTGAACATTTATCCAGTTCAGGATTAGCATGAATAGTATGAAGTTTATCTCTAAATATAAATTTGACTGAACAATGTAAGGTGGAAGGAACCAGCCCCAATGCATGAATCCAAGCTCTACCAAGAATCATGTTGTAAGATAAAGAACTAGGCATGACATGAATCAAGGTAGATACAATCGTAGGACGCACCTTTATAGGTAAGGTTATAGTACCTACTGATTGACTACTATGATTATCAAAGCCACAAATGCTAAGTTTATCCAATTTGATTTTTGATGTGTCGGCCTTGATTTTGTGTAGTAGGTCAATGCTACAAACATTAAGAGCTGATCCATTGTCAATCATAACTTGTTTTTATCAATTTTTTATTTATTGTGACAAAGATCATAAGTGGATCATATCAGTTTTAAACTTCAATTGATGGTAATTCATGTGGTTGAAAGAGAGTATCCATTTTTGTTGCATGTATACTATCTAATACAACGGCTACATCATTTGTCTTAGTAGTAGGTGGGACAATCACCTTTTGTAAATCTTCTTGGAGCATTCCATGGTATGTAGACAAAGTTTGTATTAAATTCCAAAGAGAAATCCTAGCCGGAGTAGTGTGAAGCTATTCGACAAGATCATATTCTTGACCACTTTTATGAGTAAGATGAGGTGGTGGAGGGAGCATTGGTTGAGAACATTGAAGAGAGATAGACACATGCGGTGCTTGCTTACTTTGCTTGTTATTATGGGTGTTGTATGTGTGAGCAATTATGGGATGTTGTGGCACATTTTGATCATCTAGACTAATTTTTCTTGCAACTTTATAGATGTAATCACAAGGTCGACAAGAATGTGGAAGACCTCTAACAATGAGCACCGAGTTAGGAGGTGGTTGTTGAGCACCTTGAACCGTAATATCTAGTTTCAAGCAAGAAGGTGCACTAGGTGCCCCCCTGCACAATCCTCTTAGAAATATTGCTACAAAGTCTATTAGTGAAGATTGAATTAACATTGTTTTCCTCTTGATTATACCCAACACCTATCCCTAAAGGATTTAATGTGAGAGACCTTTTCTCATCCACTAATGCTACATCTTGGCTAGGGAGAGCATTGGAATGAAAGGAAGGTACAGTGTTGTTAGGAAGGTTAGGTGTTGTATCATTAATAGAGCTATCCATAGTATTCTCATCTAAGGTTTTTGGACATTCAACTATAGGAGAAGTAGGATAACTTATGGAATCATCATCATCATCACCATATGTTTTAGCTATTAATTCCAAAGTGTTAAGATGAGTTTCACACTCATTATTCTCAACGTGTCTTGTTAAATATTATACTACCCAAGGGTATGTACTCATGAGAGATATGAAGTTTTCATAATCAGATACATAGTCAAGGATTTCAAATGAAGAGCATTTAAATATATCCTTGTGATATATAGCTTGTATGTAAGTGAGAACATGAGGATTCATATTAAGAAATTTGTTGAAACTCTCGAAGTCTTTCATATATGCATGTAGAGATACCAAAGAGAAATGAGATGAAGATGCCATGGTGAAATGTCTTGTAACATCAATGTAAAATCAGATTTTAAATCCTTTTCAAAAGTTATGCAAGAAACAAGAGCAAAACTATATGTGAAAATGACCTAAAATGCTTGATTTTTTAACTTTTCTCAATGCAAGTCACTAAGAGAAGAGGTGTTGTGAAAAGATTTAAGAGGGACAACAAATAATATGCCTAATAACATTCCAATGATGCAGCAATATATTTCACAACACACATTTGATGCAATCTAATACTGATGACAAGTCAAAACCTAGTGAAAATACACTAAAATATGCAAATTTTCACAAACTTTCAATGAAAAGGTCCAATAAAAAGGGTGTTGTAAATAATTTTAGGAGGGTTAGAAGATAATAACCCTAATAAAATCCAATTAATGCAGAAAAATCCTTCACAACATGCCTATGATGCAATTCTAGAGAGATGATAAGGCCAAATCTAGTGAAAATGCAAGGTTTTCAAACCCTAGACATGAAATTTTGTAAGAAAGCCACTATGATGAAACACTACAATTATAAATCAATCATAATGAGTGTTTTTAAAGGGTAGTAAAATATGAAACAAGATTTTGACTACAAACCCTAGCTAATGCAAAACTAGGTTATATGGAAAAATGGACAATTTCAAGCAATTTTTAACAATTTAAGCATGAAAATGCAATGTAAATGAATGATGAATGAATAATTTATATATTATAAATCAGACCTGATGATAATGACATAAATTATATGAAATTAAATGCAAACTAATTCAAATTATTTGAATATGCAAGATAAAAATGCCAATTTTTTCAAATTTTTCAATTTTTTTTGTAATTTTTCAAATACAATAAGATGAAAAATGAAATGAATGAATGAAATGAATGTAAATATGAAGTAAAACACTCAGAAAGGTGCAAAAGGTCCAAAAACATAAGTTCACCAAAATGTTTAATAGGAAAAAAGGGGGAAAGATAGCTAAATGGTGTTTATAAAGGTTTGTGTTGATCCTTCTTTCACCACTAAACATTCAAGGACATTCAACTGAGTAGAGAACTCTACTGTAGATCTCCTATCACTTGCAACATAGGGGAAGATTGGAATTGTGTGATTTTGTTGTTCAATTAAGCCCAATTATGCTCAAAACTCTAATTTCAGGGAATCATAAACAAACAAACAAATTACAGAAAATGATCACACACAGAGATATCAAATGACAACCAAATACATACCAGATTTTGAAGTTCAGTGTATAGAAAAGTAAGGGACTAATGACCAGGCACCCTAGTTTAGTGCTTCAGTTTTTGTCAGGATTTAGGAATGTTTTCTGCAACACAGTTTTGTTGTCACATAGATTTCTCCGCTTCAGAATCTGGAGGACTAATGAGTGGGCGCCCGAGTCCAGTTCCCTATTTTCTTGTTTGCTCTACACTTCCAATAGTCTGCACTACTCTTTTACAACTCCACTTCTTTCATTCCCAAAACCTGTAACATATAATCATAGAAAAATGGGTTGGGGATTGTGGTGTTTAGAGTCTTGCCTCGGTCAAGCCCCAGAGAGACATTCAAGTCTTCCATACACCATTGTTAGATAAAGATTGCATATCCCTACAGGATAGAGGCAAAATCCAAATGATAAATGATAGAAAACATAATTGATATCACCTTGTAGTATAGATCTCACATGAATGAAGGCTCTTCAATCATATGAGAAGATGAAGCCAAATCTGCAATCACAAACACAATGACAATGCTTTGCTCTTGCAATAATGAATATCTTGAAATCACAAGTATGCCAAAAGTTCACAATCTTCTTCTAGTTTACAAATGAATCACTGATCATGCTTATATATACAACTACAAACATTCCTACTAAGAATTTCATAATTCAAACTTGAGATGTCGGCATAGGACCTAATAATAGTCATAAAACTGACACAAAAAAATAGGACTTGACCTAAAATAGGGCAGGACTAGGGCACGGGCGCCCAAGTCCTCCCCCCTATTTCAAGAAGAATTTATGTTAAGCAGATCCCCTAGGTCCCATTTGCCATGAAACTTCAGGGTTTTCTCATCAGGAGTCACCATTAACATGCAAGATGACCTAAATGAATTCTAAAGGACCCAGGAGCTAAACCTTAAGAGGGGAAAGCCCCCAAAGGGACATTTTCTGATGTAACAATCTCAAAACTCGTCATAGAAGATGTTGTAGTTGCGAATCTAAACTTTTGCTCTAATATAAACTCTAATGAATGGTTCTCCCATATATTCAACTACTTGTGTGATGGAACCATTCCTAACTCAATGTCTAAGAATGCCCAAGCTCACCTATGCAAACTTGGGTGTGCTATATCATATTATCTAATGTCTTATATAGACAAAGTTATAATGGTGTCCTCTGATGTCTTAGTGATTCATAGATTTTGATAGCTTTAGAAGAAGCTCACTCTGGTGCTTGTGGAGGGCATTTTGGAGGAAAATCATTGGTACAAAAATTAGTACACATGGGATATTATTGGCAATGCATGGAACAATATTACTTTGCTTATGTCAAGAAGTGTCCATAATATCAACAACATCAACATTCAATCCGAGCACCTACCCGGGAACTCCGCGCTCAAATATCACCTTGGCCATTTTCTATCTAGGGATTGGATCTAATTGGTAAAATTTCTCCACCCTCCTCTAAAGGACATATATTTATTATCACTGCTATGGATTACTTCACAAAATGGGTTGAAGCTATCCCCTTGCGATCTACAACTGTTGATGTAATTTGTCACTTCATACAAGATAATATAATCTCTCAATTTGGTATACCTTCCTCCTTAGTCTCTGATAATGGCACGCCATTTAAAAACAAGGAAGTGATGAAATTTCTAGAAAAAATCATATCCAACATTGCTTCTCTACGACTTCCTATCCTCAATCAAATGGCCAAGCATAAGCTTCAAACAAAGTTATAGGATAAATTTTATGCAAAACTGTTAACAAACATCAGAAAGACTGGCATATTCAATTGTCTTACGCATTATGGGCTTATAGAACAAGAATTCATACGGCTACCAGAAATACCCTGTATAATCTTGTTTATGGTGCTGATGCGGTAATGCCCTTGGAACTCAAAATCCCTTCATTAAGAGTTTCCTTGCAAGATGTTATTGACGATGATACAGAAAGAGAAAAGAGATTACAACAACTTGAGATGCTGGATGAACAATGTATCAATGCTCTTGAGAATCTTAAGGCTTATCAAAATAGTATACAATGATCGTATAATGAGCGAGTCATACACTGTTCATTCGATGTCAGAGAATTGGTACTTTATGAAAATCAACACAATGTAAATGCACCTCCTGGAGAAAAAGGAAAGTGTAGTTCTAATTGGCTCAAACCATATGTGGTTACTGAAGCCTTTGGATCAGGAGCATAGAAGCTAGCCGATGAACAAGGTTCACTGCTTAAAGAGCCTATTAATGCTGTGCACCTCAAGAATTTTTATGCTTAAGATTATATATTAGATGTTACTTCAAAAAGCAAAACTTATTAGTTAGTTTAGCTTCAATTTTGACAAGGTATGATTATTTTCTCTTAATTCATTTAACATAGAAATCTCTTTTAGTTAATCATTGTGGTATCTTGTTAAACAAGTTTATTAAGATCACTTTTGTATTAACTTTGCATAGTATAGAATATTAATTATGTGTGAAATTCATTAATCATTGTGCTTTTACTATATGTTCTAAAAAGAATTGTTTAGTATCATATTTGCATTAATTATATTTCCTCTTGAACATTTAACATTTATCACTAGTTGTATTTTACATAAATCACGTATGATAAATTAGACAACACCAGACATAGCAATAAGAAAACACATCTCATATATATATCATAATCAGTTTGCATATACATCCACGTCAAGTTGAAAATCTTGTATATCAAAATGGATGTCATAGTAAATCATATACAACACATAGCTAAACCACTATCACCTATGCCCTCGGGACCTCGTGGTGCACTCATGACAGAGGCCTATCCATGTGTGGATACGAATCGTGATTGACTCCTAGAGATACTCCATGATTGTAACCCCTTAACCTCACCTCTCAGTCCTAAAACCTCGCCTTGTAACTCCATGTATATCCACTGATATTGGTCTCTCTCTCCTCAGACCTATCTCTATCAGCTCTCTCCTGATTTAACTCAAGAAGTAAGATCTCACTAGTGACAGGATCTCTCTCTGGTGTAGGTGCAGCTGCTGCCTGATCTCGTAGCATTTGGAGCTCCATCTCTGCATGATTGACTCTCTGGATAACCTGATCTAGAATAGACTCCACATATAATTGATACCTCATGAAATGCATAAAGATTTCCACATGCCGCCCTACGAATGGTTGTGGCGAGTATCCCGCCTATGCCTACTGCTTAGCCGCATCAGCTAGAACTATCCCTACTATGACGTGACTCACCATGTCACGCCAGGCATCTACCCCAACTACAAAAAGAAAATAAAATGACTATCAGTACCTCATAAAAAGAACACAAACAAATAATCACAAATAATTGCATCTAAAACATAATAAGCATCCTACCTGGATCTCTATCTCACCAAGATGGATCTCATATAGCTGATGGTATGACCAGCTCTGTAGCCACCTCTGTAGCTAGGGGCATATGACTACTAGTCTCCCCTCACTCATACTGGCTTGATCTCCGCACATCCATAAGAGCTAGACCACGAGCTCTTGACTGTGACTGAGCGTCGGCCTCATCATCACTATCTGCCACCTGCTGCTCCTACCCCAGTCTCACCCTAAAGATGTACCGTGATGGGACCTCCTCATCACTATCACCATCATCCTCATCATCATCCAAATCATAGTATCCTATAAAGTCACTAGTGTCATCCTCTATCCTTGTGTCACTCCTATGACTAGCCCAAGGTCGAAGATCGCCTGTGGGGTGACCTGGCAGATAGATAGGAGTGGGTCACGTTGTTTGCCACTAGACTTGATATGCTTGGGTAACTCTGACAACATTTGCATTAGATATCAGCTCCACATCCTTTGGACCATCATCATCACTCACTGCCACATCTGCTAGTGTTGGTCATTGGGTGCTATTCACCCTGACTACACTGCATATAGAGTGCGCGTAACTTGGATGTACTATAGGCACATCCTGTCACCATCTAAACTATCATGCTGCTTGATCAAAGTAAAACCATGACACTATGTTATCAAGGTGACCGGCCATCAGCTGATCCCTCTACATCCTCTCTAACTGTCTCTGTTGACCTGGCCATGCTATATAGCTATGATATGGTCTCCAAATGACATTGCTCAGCCATAATCTATAAAACACAACCCTCAGTATAGTAGATCATTTTGTCTCCAGCACCTGATAAGAGGATAGGTGTGGACTCGTGGATAGGTGAACACTAGATATATAGGAAATCTTGTAGGCCACGTGCATCTGATATGCTCAAAGGCCCAGACATGTAGTAGTGTACAACACATTAAGCTATATGCCTCATAATGGACATATCATCCCAAGTCGCGATAGAGGTGCGCAAGCATACTGCATCCCCACACGTAGACTGTCTGATGCTTCTCCATAGTCCTGATGGTATGAACAAGGCCCCTGTGAAGGTGGATGTCTTGTCTATTTGGTCTACTACTAATGTTACCATGACAATCATAATCCTCCGAATAAGAGGGATATCAATGCATCCCCGCTCTAGTAGCCAAAGTTGTATATGCCCTCACTCTGCTTGAGTGACTGTATGACCTAGATAGTACATCTAGCTCTCTCATGTATATACCACTGAGTGACACTCTACAACCCTCACTATCTCTCCATGTATAGGTAGGCGCAGGATCTTGGTGACATCCTCCAGTGTAACGGTCATCTCCCCTATCAGTAGATGGAAAGTAGAAGTATCTGCATTCCACCTCTCCACCAATCCCATTAGTATACTACCATGAAATCTGATCATGGGCATGTCAAATACCCACTAGAGGCCCACCACCTGTAAATGCTCTCTCTCTTGATCAGACATGGTATTGATGTGATCATGAAGTAGCAACATTAGGAGACTGCCTATATGCTCTCACATCATTGGAATGACGTACATGACAAATAGTGAAAGAAAAAATTAGTATACAACATATAAACAAAGTTAAGTATCTACTACAATAGCTAGTGCCCTGCCCCTAGGGCCCTTGTCCTTTCTAGATTTGGGCACCCCAGGTGGACTAAGGTGCCCTAGCAAGACTCGAGTACCCTGGGTGGACTTGGGTGCCCCTGTTGGGGACCCTTGCCCATGATTGTCCTAGTTGGAACAGAAAATGATAAAAATTCATGAAAGCAGAATGAAAGATAGTGTAAGCAAGGATTGAGACCTTACCTTAGCCTTGAGACATCTCTCTACCACTTGGGCTCGGAGCATCTCCAGTCGCGGAAGTTGGTATGGACATCGGGTTGGCATCATCAATCTCTCTATTCTCCTTCTTTCCTCTACATAATGACAAGTAACAATGAATAGTGAGAAGTGAAAACTCCCTTTACTTATAGTAAGTGGATGACAATTCCTATCACTATCTAGGTGAGAAATTGAATTACTTTATTCTTGAGCCTCTATCTTGAGTTGTCGAACTCTGATTTTCATGTTGTTTGTTCTTTGGAATCCTAGTTCCACTCCTTATCTTACCCAATGTGTTGTGCTTTGGTTTTGTTTCTCCAAACAACCCTCATAACACATTTCTCATCAATTTTCCTTGAAATCAACGCGTGTAGATATCTCCTTGTTTCTCCTTTTCAGACTAAGCAAGCAAAAACAAGGGGGGCATATATCTCCCTCAATTTCCTTCCTCATCATGTCTCATAATTCAACCACCTTAGTGTTTTTGAACTGACTTACTGATAGTGGTTGCAGGTTGATTTGATTTTTGATTTTTTGACAAGTCTTCCTTTGTAGGTTGCAGTTCCTAACTTTGTGGTCTTGTAGGATTACAGACTTGGGGGCTTCTTCCTCTCTTGCGACAACACTTCAGCATCCTCTATAGTATCCTTTTGGGTATCCTTTTCATGATTGATGTATTTACTTTCCTTTAGTTGCATATGCACATAGTGTCATATGGCCACTAAAGTGGGGGCTAAATGTTATGTCAGAAATTGTCCTCTTGTATGGAATGGTACAATTTCCCCATGGTTTAGCTCCTCTCCTTTGGTGACCATTCAACCTAGTTTATTATAGACCTTCCCGAACCATGACTGATCTAGGTCTAACTAGAAGAATCTCACATTTTGAAGTAACTGAAGATTGAGGGTGAAACGTAAACTTGAATTTGGGGTCCCCTAACCTCCTTGAGGTAGTTCTGAGTGAGAAATCAAGGCTTGGACTTGGGTGCTAGCACCCTTGTCCTACCCTATTTCTAAAGGTCCTAAATTTTAGAGGGATGTCGCTATTACCGTACATTCTGGGATTCCATTTTCAAATTTTCATTTTCGTACGATGTTGACATCTTATTTTGAAATTTGGAATTCCTAAGGTTAGATCTAAAAAGACATTTGAAAATTATTTTATCACACAATCTTTTATGTGAACTCTATGCCAAAACTCTACCAAAATTGTCATTGAAGATCAACGACTTATTGAAGCTCTTGAAATTATTCAAAAGTCATTTTGAATTTGCTATCATAGAGATGATGGATGGAGATTAGGAATCAAGATCTTCAGACTAGCTTGGAGATCTTCCGTGGACATTGCTGATTCATCTTCTTGTTCATGCAAGTCTTCATTGTTTTCATCTCCTTGAGATGAAGTATTTTTTTATCAATTTGATGCAAGTCATTGATCTTCCCTTGACTGTGACATCTAGGGTTTGATATTTCTGCATGCACTTTGTTAGGATTGCACACACTTCTACAAATCTTTATCTCTGGCTATTGTTGAGGTAGGAATACCGAAAATAGGGCTTGACTTGGGCAAGCTCCTATATATCCACAAACATATTTCTCCTCCTTTTGTATGTGCTATTGGGAGTCAATACATGTGAAATGGGCTTAGACTTATTGTACACCATTCATTGACCCACTCCTTTGACTCACATTCATACCAAGCTTGATATGTGCATACCATCCGCCATGTATGAATACTCCATGAACCTATATTAGAGCTTCTAAAAGAGTGTGTTATGTTGGAAATTGTCCTCCTATATGGTATGGTACAATATCCCCATGGTTTAGCTCCTCTCCTTTGGTGACCTTTCAACCTAGTTCATTGCAGACCTTCTCGAACCCTGCTGCCCTAGGTCTAACTGGAAGAATGTCACATTTTGAAGTACCTAAAGACTGAGGGTGAAAAGTAAACTTGAATTTGGGGTCCCCTAACCTCCTTGAGGTAGTCCTGAGTGGGAAATTAGGACTTGGACTTGGGTGCTAGCACCCTTGTCCTACCCTATTTCTCAGGGTCCTAAATTTTGGATGGATGTCGGCTATTGCCGTACATTCCAAGATTCTGTTTTCAAATTTTTGTTTTTGCGCGATGTTGACATCTTATTTTGAAATTTGGAATTGCTAAGGTTAGATATAAAAAGACATTTGAAAATCATTTTATCACACACAATCTTTATGCAAACTCTATGCCAAAACTCTGCCAAAATTGCCATTGAAGATCAGCAACTTATTGAAGCTCTTGAAAGTCATTTTGATTTTTCTATCATGGAGACAATGAATGGAGATTAGGAATCAAGATCTTGAGACTATCTTGCTCTTCCTAGGGTTTGTACAACTTTTGCATGATCAGGAGAAGGTTTGAAGCCTCCAACATCGAGCTTACAGATCCTTCACAGACATTGCTGATTTGCCTTCTTGTTCATGCAAGTCTTCATTGTTTTCATCTCCTTGAAGTGAAGTTGTATTTGTTTATCAAGTTGATGCAAGTCATTCCCTTGATTGTGGCATCTAGGGTTTGATATTTTTGCATACACTTTGTTAGCTTTGCACACACTTCTACAAATCTTTATCTCTGGCTATTGTTGAGGTAGAAATACCAAAAATAGGGCTTGACTTAGGTAAGCTCCTACATAGCCGCAAACATCTTTCTCCTCCTTTTGTATGTGCAGGTTGCATTGGTCGAGATCCAGTGGAAAGGAATGATAGGAAGGTAGATATTGCAGACACAGTCATCATAAAATTTGAATTTTGTGATTCTGAGACTTTTGGGACACTGGGACTAGTGCCCTAGTCCTACTATTAAATTATGTTCACACCTAATTTAGTTAGACTTGATTTACAGTTGTTACAAAAGGAGTAAGAGAAAACTTTTAAGTTAATACAATCAGTGAATGTATGATGTCTTGGCAAGAGAAAACAAGGATCAGTTGTCAAGATAATCTGGCAGTCCCATCAGAACTCTCAAACCATCCTGACAAGTGAAAGATCTGTTGACAAGATATCAAATAGTCAATGAATGATAGAAGGTTTTAACTGGTTTTATCTTTCAAGTATGAGATGATTGAATTAATCAAGTAATCAAAATTCAGTGAAAAGGAAAGGTATTTATAAAACTGTCATTTCATATCATGCTCTGAACATATGTTTTATATCAGTTTCAATTATTTTTGTTGGAAAGAGACATTGTTTGGCTTCATAAGTATTGTCATTGATGGCAACAAAGTCTATCCCTCATATCAATATTGTCATTGTTATTTTATCCTATGCATTTGATTCAAAAAAGTAAACATACATAAATCAATTGCATAAGGTAAAGTAACTAATCATATTCAAAGAAGTGTTTAAATGTGTCCCACACAAGCCATGGGAGTGACTAAACTGAGCAATGCAGATATATGCAAGCTATACATCTGAGGATAAAAGGAAAGAGAAATAACATATGAGAATATTAAATATCCATCATTGCCTTTTTAGAAGGTTGATGTCCTTAGTTGATAATTGGTCTTCATGTCCTTATCTTTAGCTCTTGATCATGCCAGTGTACCTACAAAAAATTGGGGAAAAGCCCTATTAGAAGCTCCAGATATTTAAAATTATCACATGTTTTTATCAACATACATATCAACTTGCAGACATTATGCATTTTATGTGAATAGATCAAATCAAACATGTACAATAAATTAGATCATCATGAGAAAGATCAATCAACTTCAAGAGGTATGTTTTTATGCTAACTTGTTTATTCACTATGCAGGTATAGGAAAAGTAATGTTGTTGATTAGAAAACATTAAAATATGTGGAGAAAATGTGGCTCCAACAAGGGTAGAGCTCAGCATATTTTCTTTTTTATTCATTTGAAAATCATATCATATTGCAAAAGGTAGAATGCATTATTCAAGAAGATACTATGCATCAGAATAGTCAATTTCCAAAAAGAGTGAAGTCATCATGATAAAAGTGAAGAGGAGCAGTTGCTCCTATAAACTATGCCCACTTAAGAAAATAGTTTATCAAAATCAAATTAGTCATGTTCAAAATTGCTTCATCACATGTTATAGGAGAAGCAGTGATCCTAATTAGGAGTATGCAAATAGAAAGTGCAGTGATCAAAGAAATGATTACAGTCATAAAAAAGGTATTCTCCTTTATTTTGATAATAATTGAAACATGTTTTACTATTCAGAATGCTTCATCGATAGAACAAATGAGCATATGGAACAACAATAAGACAAAAGAATGTGTTGTTTCAGCATATGAATATATTTTTCTTTCATACATGAGTCAAATTAGATCTAAGATGTTGTAAAAGTACATAAGGTGCAATGAAGGACAGCCTTGTAATAAACGAAGAATCAGATGGATGAACTTTGCCAAGACTATCATGAAATTAACCAAGTGGAGCAACCTCATAGAATGCTTATTTACATGAAGTGAAGGCTACAAGAGCCATTACAAAATGATGAACTGTCATGATACCATATCATACAATGCTATCAAACTGTTATGATATCTTTTAAGACATATAGAAGGAAAATGATACCAAATAAAAGTACCAAAATAGCAATGCCTGATGAGAGGCAAGTGACCAACAATATATGAGGTAACAGGTGTTTATTCAGTATAGAAAAGGTACAATTTCTTTTCTACAGAAGATATAGATATCAAACATCTCATGCTATAGCCATATGTCTAAGTAAAATAGAGCAATATAAAGAATATAGCCATGCTACAGAATTGGAGCATCATGCACATCATGTTCAAGACCATATCATACAGTTGAGTTACAGAAGCTATAGGAGGTAGTATGGAAGTAGATCAATTTCTAAATGTTCATAACATACAGGAGATAACTAATATAGAGAAAGATACATCATGTCAAGTTCATGTCATAAAGCACAGAAGATCAAAACAAGAAGATACAAGTTTTAAAGATACCTCTTCTGGTAAAATCAAATGACAGTTAGGAAGTGAAATAAATAAAAATAGGTTGTTCTGTATGTTCTTTTTATATACCCATGTGAATAGGTTCAATTATTTCCAGAGTGCTCATGACATCACTTTGTTTTTGAAGTCATAGTTAAGAGAAAAGAAAGAAATACATGTATGATGTTACAGGAAGCCGCAAAGAAAGATATGATAAACAAAGAAATAAAATATAGCATGGCCATGACCAGAAAGGCCTATTTCTTTGAAGAAATAAAGAACCCTTTTTTTTCTTGAAACCCTAAATGCATGTTCTTGTATACAGAAAAGAAATATATTAGAGAAAGAGAGTTTACAAGCCATAACTAAAAGGGCATTTTTCCTATGTAAAGTTCAAAACCCTTATCTTATTTTTCAAACCCTAAGGTATAGAGACAAAATGCAGATAAAGGAGATGTCAAAATTAAAGTTACAACATGGCTATGACAGGAGAAGGGCCATTCTTGAAGAAATGAAAAAACCTTCATTTTCATCTTTGAAACCCTCATATGTTTATATCTGCAGAGAGAAGTTAAGACACAAGAAGCAACATATAGATACAGCCATGGCCAAGAGAGGCATTTCTCACTCAAAAATTTCAAAACCCTTGTTGCATATCTTCTGAAACCCTTGCAAGTTTCATAGCTACAGAGAAGCTACGAAAAGGAGAGCAATAGAGATCAGAGGCTGTAGCCATTAAAGGGTGTTTTCCTGTATATAAATTTTTAAAAAAACTCTTTTCTTTTTCAAACCCTTACATTTTAAAATTTCTGGAGGAAAAGAAGGTTTCAAAAGAAGATGCAGAGAGGCATGACCATTATAGAGGCCTTGTTTTCTTGAAAGAAAACATACCCATTTTAATTTTTGAAACCCTTATAAAAAAATGTGCATACACAGTTCAAGAGAATGAAGATACAAAAAGGTTGAATAAAAGAGCTCACCTCACATTTTGCAAAGAGGAGAGAAACCACAAAGGTGGCGGTCCTTCATTCCTTTTTTTGGAATCCCTTTCACATACATGGATGTTGGCAAAAGAAGCACAAAAATAAAAGTGTCATGTTAAAAGAAATAAATGAAAGACTTGTAGATAAGAAGAGAAGAAACCATCAAGCCGCAACCATGGTGAAGGGAAAACACAGAAAATTAACAAATATTTGGGTAAGTGCAAAAAGATGGGGGGCCAAAAAGTGGCCAAATTAATTTTAAAAAAAATTAAGTCATAACGCGAGCGCATTATAACGTACTCGCGTTATGACTTGCTATAAATTAAAAAAAGGGTTTCTAATCTCATTTCATTTCTTTCTTCTCCTCTATGCCCGCAGCTTGCAAACCCTAGAAAGTGCGCTCGCGTTTTGTAAAACTCCATTCAACACAAAAACCTTATCGATTCATCACCAAAATGCCACCACAACGTCGAACATGCCAAAGGAGTGAGTTATATTTGTTTTTTTGTTTGAATTTGTTTCTAAATAGGTAGGTTTTAGTTGATTTTTGATGTATATTTTGTTAATTGTCAGGAAATGTTAATGCACCTCCTCCTCCTCCTCCTCAAAATCCACAAAATTCTGAGGAGGAAATACTTGTAGAACAACAACCTCCTCCATCCATTCCTCGACGTGCCCCTAGAACACAAGAAAATATAATGGGGAAAATTGAAAACAACAAAAAAGAAATTGAAGATATAATTGCAAGGTTGAAAGATCCTTCCACTTCAACCTTGCATAGGTCCATGCTTGCTGAATCTCTTGAATCTATGTTATCAAATGTAGATTCAATTAGCAAGCAAATAACTAGTTGGACAGATAAGAGGAGAGAGTTTAGAGATTATTATCCAGACAAGTTGTCACACCAAGATGTGAAAAAATTACAAATCACAAAATTAGACTTGTGTTCCATTTTCACAAACCCACAAACAAATCAACCTCCACCCATTACATGCAAGAGGTTCCCTATCCATTGGTACAACAACTAAGCGATAAGCGACAATTTTGGGTAGAGGTGGTGGATGGTTTTTGACCATCCTCCATGCAATAATAATGAGGTCTCGCAATACTTTTATGGAAACTCTACTGCGAGTTTGTCCTCATTAAAGTGCCAAACTATTTTGATATGCGGGACTTCCAGGGTAGAGGTGGGGGGTCAGCACAAGATAGACTAGGGGCACGTCTTGACCCACATCAGGTGGTGAGATGAGTAATCAGCAGACCAGCCCACGAGCATGTTTCTATCCCTTCCATTGCGAAGGAGAGTGTTGAGGTTGATACATTTCAGTCCATTAGTGCCTTGACCTAGAGCATCATAGAGCATGCGGGTCCTGCAACATAGAGTGGGTTGGGAGATGGTGCGAGGAGCAAGGTCCCACCCCATACTTGTCAGACTTGTGGGTCAACCTGTGGTTATGACCCCATGGATAGTCAGGACACAGGTGCATAGGCTACATCTACAGCTGAGCAGATGGTGATGACAGATACCCTCCTGAGTGAGACTTTCAGCCTTGATACTCAGGTAAATATTAGCAAGTTTATTAAATTTAATTTATTTAATTTCATTTTTGAAATGCAATATTAACTAATTTCAATTGATGATTTTAATGAAATTTCAAGCTCATAGCGTCGATGCAATTTTCAGTGGTTCTCCACCTGCATTTTACACTAGATCATCTACTGTCAAGGTATGTAACTAGTAAACAATTATAAATATTACATGTGAATAGCATCGTCATATGAATGGAATTCTAATATTTGATTTTAGATGTTGAATAGATTAATACTGTAGATTTCACGGCAACACCTGCCAGCCGTGGTGGACTTCAAAGCTTTACGGAGGTAATAAAATAAATAGTTTAATGAATGAATTGTACTTACTAGATTTTTGTATGTGACTTGTGTGCTTTATTGTGTGTACTTCCATGTTTAGATGAATGTGTGTGTATGTTAGGAGCCATGATTTGCATCACTATTATAGTTTTCGTAATTAAATAATGTTGTTTTATTTCCAGATGATGCAGGCTGCGGAGACACCTCCCCATGTTCATAGGGCAATGGAGCAGGGTGTGGCCTCTGTGATTCATAGCTCCATGGCATTGACAGGGGTATGAGGCAGATTAGTAAATTTCAATTTACATTCATTGTTATAGTTGTCTATTTTTGAAAAAACAAAAGATTATTGATTTGAAGTTTAATTTCTATCTGGATGGTTTGTATAGGACATGACATCACCATGGCCTATTCCTGCTACTGAGGCAAGTGAGGAGACAGATTATATGTTAGTGGTAAGTGATTATTTTGTTAAATGTTTCATTTTTTATAACATGTAATTTCTATATATTAATGTCTATACTTTTTATTGTAATAGGTAAAGATGTAGGAAGAACTAAATAGGAGGAGTAGCCCTCAGGTTCATAGTAGACCACCCACATGCGCGTCTCCATCCCCTAGAAGATCAAAGGCTACCAATGATCTATTCTCTTCACCAGCCAGAGGGGAATGACTTTTTATTGTGTTCCTTTGTTGTATGCCTATATGGCATTTGTAGACATATATTTTGTATTGTATATAGTTGACATTGTATGCCTATATGGCATTCTTGTAAGCCTATATGGCTATTTTGTATATATGTTATACTTATATTGATAGATATTGATGTATGCCTATATGGATATTTGGTTAATACAAATCTTTTTTATTGATGGCGTCCATACTTGCATTATAAATACACATTTGAATGGATATTTGTAGATGGCTACTTTAAATATTTAAAGTCCAATTGTATTACATAGGATGTTTGTTGATCCAATAAGCTAGATATTGTTATTCAAGTATCACCTAAACCTCATTTTGGAACTAAAAGATAAAAGTTGTATTTAAAAAAAAATGAATCATCATGTTGAATAGAAAATATTAATATTCTTTATGAGTAGCATAGAATGTCAACTATATGCAATACAAAAAGATGAATCATCATGTTATTCTTTATGTTTGAGATCCTAAAAATGACTACGTCTGGTAGCCTGATATGCTGAAACACTAGGATGAATATCCAAGTCATTAGGATGATTGTGCCTTGAGAAAAAGTCATTAAGATGAGCGCCTAAAGGAGACTTTCTTAAACATTCAAACATTGAGCAACAAGCATGAAGGGTTAAGGCGTAATTTGCAACTCATAGAGCCTTAAAAGGGTGCCCAACTTAGAGAGAGCATTCATTTAAGACAAGGCACCCATTGACACCTGTTCCACCATAAAAGTGCACCTAAGGTGGAAGGAGAACAAGCCTCTAGTAAGTGAAGCACACCTGTTGTCTAAACCACTTCATTATGGCACCCTAGCATGAGGAGGAGTATATAAGTCAATAGGAAATGGTGCCTATAATGCAAATGAAGGACTAATTGGCATTTTCAATAAGCATCAATTCACCTTGAGCTTTCAATAAATACATCAAATTGAGCCCCATAAGCCTAGGTGGCCTTTGCCTGCAAAGGACCTTGTATCAAAGTCAAGAGTTGGTCATATCGGCATATCGGCAGACCTTGGTTAGGCTTCACCAATAGTGGTCTGTCTTGCCAACGAGTGTGGTTTGAAGTTGAAGACATCGGTGTATCAGAAGATAATCCCATCTGCGCATCGGAAGAGCAGTTGAGAGATTCACCGATGAAGGGGGTCACACCGACAGTCAAAATCCATCGGTATATCAGCCCAACGAGATTAGAGTTCACCAATGTTTGGAGTCTCACCGACGGTGTGGTCCGAAGGTTGTCATTTGTGGGATCAGTGTGGCGGCAGAAGAGTTTTTGAGTGTGCCGATGGTATTAAGTCCTACCGATAGGTGAGGGACTTAAAGTCTCATATCGGAGTGACAAAGACATCGATGTGAAAGGATATAAAGTCACCAATAGTGGTTTGTCTAACTGATAAGAGTCAATGATGGGATGTTTGTCAGAAGTGAAGTCAAACAGAGTCATGGTGGCATTGGCCTATCGGCTAATGAAATTTTAAGCTCGCCGATGGTATGTTGTCTCACCAATAGTGAGTTTGAAGGTTCAAAATTTGATAATTCTATGCTTCCATTGTGTGCTCTGCATCATACACTCATCCCTACTATAGTCTAGCATTCTTTAGTTGTGTTCTCCCCTTTATTTTTGTGAATGCCTCTGGAAGTAATGTTGAGTTACTTGTGATGTCCTTATTGACTGGTGTTGTTTTGGATTCATGTGTAGTCCTTGTTCCTTATAGTCTATTATCTACCTGACTATTTGTTGTAACTTATTGAACCACTATGATTTTGAATATTTAGATTTAGAGGGCATTAGACACCAAAACTTCTTGACCTTTAACAACCCAACCTAGAATCAATAGATTTTTGTCCATCCCAACTATTCTAGTCAAGACAAAGCATGTTGATTCTCATTCAATCCAAAGTTCATTAACAGGATTATCTTATCATAATATTTAGGGAAATAACCACCTAGATGGACAATGATGTGATCTATCTATAAAGAAACTTGCAAGAAGTATAGGAGGCATGAGAATCCCTCCATGTTGTTTATCAAGTTGAATAATCTATGACACATCATGTATCATTAGAAAATATTCTCGAAGAGAAAGCAAGTGAAAATACTCAAAACAACCCGTAACAAGGTGGAGAAGTTTAAAGGATGGAGGTTGCAACACTTTCCAACCTCATAGCCACACTAGTCCAATGGATCAAGATAATACTATCAAGCATCCACATAATAGTAGATAATCTTATCAAAAGTCATAGAGAAATTTCTAAGGACCAAAGTGTTATCCCTATGACTTAACACATACTGCTTGTTTCATAAAGCAAAGGGACATGATATAAATATTGTTGTTATATGGAGCCTAATCAGACTCAGAGGTTAAATTTTCCCAACTTTTATCAGCGTGGTTTCTCCCCAAATATTTTCCTACTAGTTTTGGTGCCTTGAAGTCTAAGTGCATGAAAATTGATGTCTAAGTGTTTTTCTTCAGGATCTAGGCACCAGTTGAAGGTTGTAGTTGCTAAGAAGAGTGCCTAGCAAGAGGAAGTCTTTTGGAGTCTCCAAAACACATCGAACACTTGACTAACAACAAGATAACTTTTTACCAAGTTAGGCGCTTCAAGAGGGAAGTTAAAACATGAATAAGCACCAACTTGTCTAGGCGCAAACTCAAGCTTATTGAGGATACACATGGCGCCCAACATTCCTTGGTGATTTCACAAACTTCAAACACTCAGAACTGTTCAAGGAATGCCCAATGCCCCTTCTTGATGATAGCCACCAAAGTGAGGGTGGAATTGTGCCTTGATGGCATTAGGTGCTATCTAGAGTATGCTACTCCATGGAAATGCGCCTTCTTACTAGAGTAATTCAAACACTCCAAGGTCTTCAGTGATCAATTCCCCAACTTATGAAATGTCCTCCTTCATTTTAAAACACATTGTAATGCTCCAGAGAGATGACTATACCTAGGTGTTAATCTAGGTTAGAAATGCCTCCAAATTGTGCCTTCTCTTTCAGAATGCAAAATAAGGTCCAAAGGTGCTAATAAACTAAAGTGCTTCTTTGGAAAAGTCCCAGAGGTTAAGATGCGCCTTGTCTTAATGAGGTGCAACTCTTGGGTAAGAAAGCTTGTAAAGTGCACCTAACTTAGTGAAGAGGTTGATAACTTCTAAACCCTTCCTAGAACATAGATTGCTTCAACTGAAGATCATCTCGCACCAATACATCACCAAACTTTCAATCACAAGATCAATTCAAACTTAGGCGCTCATTAAGAGTCTTTCCAATGTTGGTGCATCTGAGAGGTTGAATTGGCAAGAGATGGCGCCTAGCTTCCTAGACCTTGTTTCAATATGTTTGAGTTCCAAAGTTGACTCAATGGTATCAAGGTGGTGCCATAGAGTCTTTGGACTAGTTCCTTAGAGTTTCAAAAACATTCTGGCTCCTTAAAAATTCCTCCTACATGCTTACGCACCATTTCAAGGTCCTGGAACCATGATGTAGCACCTTATTGCTCTAGGCACCCATTCATGATTGTACAACTTGAGATTGGCACCTAGAGTGAATAGGCTTTCATCCTGACTTAATACACTGCCTTCTTCTGACAATTTTTGGGGTAGCAGAAAACCTTTCACCACGGGCAAATGTCTCAGAGATATAAAAAATTGAGAGAGGTTATTGTAGAGGCACTCTACATGATCGCGTTGCCTCAGACGGAATGTTTCTAAGTGACACAGTTTTTGAGTAGCATCTCGTCAAAGATTGCTGCCTTTTTACACTTTGGACTCTTCAGGGATATCATCGGTACAATGTAGCTTAGACTGTTTCGACATGTTTGGGTGAAAAACAGGACCATGCCTAGAGTAAATGTACCCATCCAGATGTCTTGGAATAGTTAGTTTGGTTGCATTAGGAGTAGGATGAAAGTTACACCCCTTTGTAACTTTACACTACCTCCTTCTGATGATTTTTGGGGCAGCAGAAAACCTTTCACCATGGGCAAATATCTCAGAGATATAAAAAGCTGAGAGAGGTTATTGTAGAGGCACTCTATCTAATCACGTTTCCTTAGATGGAATGTTTCTAAGTGACATAGTTTTTGAGTAACATCTTGTCAAAGATTGCTACCTTTTTGCACTTGGGACTCTTTAGGGATATCATGGGTACAATGTAGCTCAGACTGTTTCGACATGTTTGGGTAAAAAATAGGACCATGCCTAGCGTAAATGTACCCATCTGGATGCGTTGGAATAGTCAGTTTGGTTGCATCAGGAGCAGGATGAAAGTTACACCCCTTTGCAACTTTACACTACCTCCTTCTGACAATTTTTGGGGCAGCAAAAAACCTTTCACCATGGGCAAATATCTCAGAGATATAAAAAACTGAGAGAGGTTATTGTAGAGGCACTCTACATGATCATGTTTCCTTAGATGAAATGTTTCTAAGTGACATGGTTTTCAAGTAACATCTCATCAAATATTGTTGCCTTTTTACACTTTGGACTCTTTAGGGATATCATGGGTACAATGTAGCTCCAACTGTTTCGACATGTTTGGGTGAAAAATAGGACCATGCCTAGCATAAATGTACCCATTCAGACGTGTTGGAATAGTTAGTTTGGTCACATCAAGAGCAGGACAAAAGTTACACCCCTTTGCAACTTTACACTGCCTCCTTCTGACGATTTTTGGGGCAGCAGAAAACCTTTCACCACAGGCAAATATCTCAGAGATATAAAAAACTGAGAGAGGTTATTGTAGAGGCACTCTATGTGATCACATTGCCTCAGATGGAATGTTTCTAAGTGACACAGTTTTTGAGTAACATCTTGTCAAAGATTGCTACCTTTTTGCACTTTGGACTCTTTAGGGATATCGTGGGTACAATATAGCTCAGACTGTTTCGACATGTTTGGGTGAAAAATAGGACCATACCTAGTGTAAATGTACCCATCTGGATGTATTGGAATAGTTAGTTTGGTCACATCAAGAGTAGGACAAAAATTATACCCCTTTGCAACTTTACACTGCCTCCTTCTGACGATTTTTGGGGCAACAGAAAACCTTTCACCACAGGCAAATGCCTTAGAGATATAAAAAATTGAGAGAGATTATTGTAGAGACACTCTACATGATCGCGTTGCCTTAGACAGAATGTTTCTAAGTGACACAATTTTTGAGTAACATCTCATCAAAGATTGCTGTCTTTTTGCACTTTGGACTCTTCAGGGATATCCTCGGTACAATGTAGCTCGGACTGTTTCGACATGTTTGGGTGAAAAATAGGACCATGCCTAGCATAAATGTACCCATACAGATGTGTTGGAATAGTCAATTTGGTCGCATCACGAGCAGGACACTAAAAATGCAAAAGTTGCTTTGTGCAACTTGACAACATTGACACTGTTTTGCAACATGACTCAAAGACTCAAACTAACCCCAAATGACTCAAAGTGACTTAAAATCACCTTGATTTTGGTACCAAATGTATATTATAGAGGTCGAGGTGCTCCTTATCATTCAAACATCTTAGATGAGTGCATAGGAAAGGAAAAAGCTCTAAGTTTCATCATCATGAGTGCCTAATATCAAGAGACTTTAATGGCTCAAACCTTAGCATGGAGTCCTAAGGCACACTTCATGTCTCCTTTCATCCATTTTGGCACCCTTATGTAGATTTTTCAACTTGATTCGGCGCCCTGTATGTGAAGGAAGATCTAAAGGCATGAAAGTGGATGTCATTTTCCAAGAGTTTGGATCATCAAAATTGAAAGAAATAAGTCTATTAAGCTTGGGTGCCCTTGGTCTTCTTTTCATTCATTATGAGTGCCTTGGGAGAATGGTATATAGGTCATCATCATGATTGGGCACCCTAGATCCAGAGTGTTGGAGAGATCATGAAATGGTGTCTAGAGGAAGTAGGGTGAGTTATGAGTTTGGTCGCATCAGGAGTAGGACCCCAAAATGCATAACATGATGATGTAAAAATGTGTATGTGTAAAAATGCAGGAGGAAATTAAAAAAAAAAACAAACCTTACAAATTAATGTGCATACTTACAACTCAATGTAACATGACTTTACAAAATCAATGTGAATACTTACAAATTAATCCAATGAACCATCCGGGTCTGCTCTACTCTTTATTGTGTCAAGTATTGCTTCATGGTCAGACTCATGCACCTTCCACAAGATTTTGTTAAAAGGTCTACCCCGATACTTTATCAAATGAACATTGGATGCCACGACAAGGTTCAAGTAATGAAGAATCTTCCGATGCATGTCAAAGTCTTGAAATAGCCAAATATTAACACTCTTATGTGGGTACCTTCTAAGCCATGTTCCAGTAATAACAACTGAGCCCGTAGGGTATTTGATGTTTTCTCCATCTGTAATAGGGGCCTCCAATTTCTTTTTGGCCTCAACACAATGACATAAGTAATAATCTATTCTCTCTTCATTATCTTCATCTGTAATAATTGCATATACGTGCCCTACATTGATATGTGTAGCAAATTAGATGAAATTAGTCAACATTACAAAAACACTACAAAGTAAGATGACATTACCTGGTTGAACTAAATGAAATTAGATGCATATATGTGCCCTATATTACCTGGTTGAACTAAATCTGATATGTGGTCAAAGCCAACTGATGATTCCATCTGTGTTAGCTTTCCTCGTTTGACTACTTACTATAGTCGATGTAATCACACGCCGTGTTGCATTACTATCTTTTATGCATGAGGTGTTACCCACACTCTCATACACACTCATTAGATTCTTGACAATAGATTTTTCACTTCAAGCCTCTAATGTTCTCAACCCAAGAATCTTCAAGATAGACCTATACTTTATACTTCGCATCATTTCAACGAATAGTTGACATCTTGCAGTCTCATTTAACTTTACAAAGAACAATCTTCAAATCTTATTAGCATATCTTCTACAAGTGCGTTTTGGAATCTTACCTTCCATTGGCTGCAAAATATTCTCATCAATATCAATCAAATACTTTGGCTTTCTTTGCAAAATTCTAGGTGGTGTTAAGTTAGGTAAATTCATCTCAACATTAGGAATTTCATCAATATTTAAATGAGATGGGTTAGATGGCATACCTTCGATCGAAGATGGAATAGATGACATACCTTGAGGTTGAGGTGGGAATGATAGCGTACCTCCTTCATCACATGTGAGTGATTATGTACTCTCAACTTGAGATGTGGTAGATGGTGTCCCTACATGTTGACTTGCAGTAGAGGACATGTCTCCAACTATGGTATTCAAATCTCTCATACCACGAAGTTTTTGCATTCATTCTCTTTGTGATGGTTGTGGTTCCTCTTCAATTGGTATGTCTTTATTTATCGTGTCCAATTTCCTCTTCTCATGAAGTTCCCTCATAGCCACTACTTTCTTTGCATTCTTAGCTTCTATCTCTTCCTGTGTTGGTTTACTTCTTGATTGTTTCCTCAGCATGACAAAGAATTTGTCTGTAGCATGATAAAGAGACCAATATTAGTTCCTAAGAAATGAATACAAGATAATAGTGGGATTGTATTTTTTTTATGTTGTAAGGATTTATTCTTGTATAGTTTGACATCATGGTATGTTAAGGTTTGTTTATTACACATAATTATTAAAGAGCCCAAGTGTAGAAAATATACATGGCATCATGTGAGATTGTAGGCTGCTTTCTTGATTGGGAATGTGTCTATTTTAAACATGTATGATAAAGCATGATAAACTAATTCAATCCAAAATAAGGAAAATGTAAAGAACATGCATGTAAAGACTTGACATACATAAAAAATGAAGATTCGAATGGAGAGAGTACCCAATTATGTAGTGTTTTTTTCTTCTTGCATCAAACTCCTCAACAATTTGAGTTTTTCACCACTTGCTTCCTTTTTAATGTTAAATTGAATAACACTAAAATATAATTACTAACAACAATACTATTAACCAATCTATAATGTTAAATTCCTAAAATTGAATCACAATTAACATTGCAACACTACAAAAATTGAAACTTGAATAGATATATATCAAAATTGGTGTGAAAACTATGTTATTTCCTCCTCAAGTTGGCAAAGCCGAAAAGGTGGTGGAAAGATCATGCAAAGGTGGTACAATGTGTCAAATGTGCATGTGAACTTCCCAATAGCATGAAAGCACTTCTTTTTTGTCAGAGCATGCGTAGAATCAGTAAGAAAATAGAGCATGTGGGCCTGGCTCACGGGGGTCAACACTTTTTTACCATTTCAATAGCAAGACAAAATGCGAGCGTGTTATAACACACTTGCATTTTTTCCTGCTATAGATTGATCACATCCTTTGCATTGATCACATCTCTTTCCAAACCTTCCCTTCAGACTTGAATGACCACAAGGTTTTTGAGAGAGAACTTTTCCTGTTTCCTACAAGAGCTTGCCAGATGCTCCACCATATGATAGGCATAACAATGAAGGGGCAAGCCCTCATAATCAAGTTCTTGATAGAAAATGTCCATCGAGGAAGAAAGACAGATCTTCTTTGGAAGTAGAAGTTCTAGTTTGTGACAAATCCTTATCCAAGCATAAAAAGCAGGGGTTCTATCAAGCGATTTACAATCCACTTCCACAAAGTCTCCTGAAGACTTCCTGATTGATTCCAAAACATCCACACCCCAAAAATGGAGAGGCAATCAATAAATCGAACCCATAAATCTACATTTGACGAAAGAAACCCTTAACACTATACCTTAAACCCTAATCCCTCAACCCTAAACCTTATCCCTAAACCCTAATTCCTCAACCCTCAACCCTAATCCGTCATCCCTCAACTCTAATCCCTCATCCCTAAACCCTAAATGCTATCCCTATTCCTAAACCCTCAACAGACTCGATACTATACCTTAAACCCTAATCCCTCTACCCTCGACACTCTTATTTAACCCTAATCCCTTGACCATTAACCCTATCCCTTAACCTCAACCCTCAACCCTCAACCCTCAACCCTCAACTCTCAACATTAAATCCTAATTCATCAACCCTACACCCTAATCCCTCAAACCTAAACCCTATCCCTAAACCCTCAACCCTCAACACTATACCTTAAACCCTAATCCCTATCCCTCAACCCTTAACCCTTAAAACTTAAACCCTATCCCTACACCCTCAACACTTGACACTATATCTTAAGCCTTAAACCCTCATCCCTAAAGCCTCAACCCTCAATCCTTAAACCTTCAACCCTAAACCCTATCCCTAATCCCTCTACCCTCGATACTCTAACCCTAACCTCAACATTAAACCCTAATCCGTCAACCCTAAACCCTATCCCTAAACCCTCAACCCTCGACACTTTACCTTAAACCCTAATCCCTCAGCCCTCAACCCTAAACCTTATCCCTAAACCCTAATCCCTCAACCCTCAACCCTAATCCATCATCCCTCAACTCTAATCCCTCATCCCTAAACCCTAAATGCTATCTATATTCCCTTAACAGACTCAGTACTATACCTTAAACGCTAATTCCTTATCCCTAAACCCTCCAACCCTATCCCTAATCCTTATACCCTCCACACTTTACTTTAACCCTAATCCCTTGACCCTTAACCCTATCCCTAAACCCTTGACCCTCGAACCTCAACCCTCAACCCTTAACTCTGATCCCTCGACCCTCAACCCTATCCCTAAACTCTCAACCCTCAACATCAAATCCTAATCCCTCAACCCTTCACTCTAATCCGTCAACCCTAAACCCAATCCCTAAACCCTTAACACTATACCTTAAAACCCTAATCCCTCAACCCTTAACCCTAAACCTTATCCCTAAACCCTAATCCCTCAACCCTCAACCCTAATCTGCATCCCTCAACTCTAATCCCTCATCCCTAAACCCTAAATTCTATCCCTATTCCTAAACCCTCAATAGACTCGATACTATACCTTAAACCCTAATCTCTTATCCCTAAACCGTCCAACCCTATCCCTAATCCTTATACCCTCCACACTCTACTTTAACCCTAATCCCTCGACCCTCAACCCTATCCCTAAACCCTTGACCCACGAACCTCAACCCTCAACCCTCAACGTCAAACCCTAATCCCTCAACCCTTAACTCTGATCCCTCGACCCTCAACCATATCCCTAAACCCTAAACCCTAAACCTTCAACCCTTCACTCTAATCCCTCAACCCTAAACCTGATCCCTAAACCCTCAACACTATACCTTAAACCCTAATCCCTCAACCCTTAACCCTAAACCTTATCCCTAAACCCTAATCCCTCAACCCTCAACCCTAGTCCATCATCCCTCAACTCTAATCCCTCATCCCTAAACCCTAAATGCTATCTCTATTCCTAAACCCTCAACATACTCGATACTATACCTTAAACCCTAATCCCTTATCCCTAAACCCTCCAACCCTATCCCTAATCCTTATACCCTCCACACTCTACTTTAACCTTAATCCCTCGACCCTCAACCCTATCCCTAAACCCTTGACCCTCGAACCTCAACCCTCAACCCTCAACATCAAACCCTAATCCCTCAACCCTTAACTCTGATCCCTTGACCCTCAACCCTATCCCTAAACCCTAAACCCTTGACCCTCAACGTCAAATCCTAATCCCTCAACCCTTCACTCTAATCCCTCAACCCTAAATCGTATCCCTAAACCCTCAACACTATACCTTAAACCCTAATCCCTCAGCCCTCAACCCGAAACATTATCCCTAAACCCTAATCCCTCAACCCTCAACCCTAATCCGTCATCCCTCAACTCTAATCCCTCATCCCTAAACCCTAAATGCTATCACTATTCCTAGACCCTCAACAGGCTCGATACTATACCTTAAACCCTAATCCCTTATCCCTAAACCCTAATCCCTCAACCCTCAACCCTAATCCGTCATCCCTCAACTCTAATCCCTCATCCCTAAACCCTAAATGCTATCCCTATTCCTAGACCCTCAACGGGCTCAATACTATACCTTAAACCCTAATCCCTCTACACTCGACACTCTTATTTAACCCTAATCCCTTGACCATTAACCCTATCCCTCAACCTCAAGCCTCAAGCCTCAACTCTCAACATTAAACCCTAATTCATCAACCCTAAACCCTAATCCCTCAAACCTACACCCTATCCCTAAACCATCAACCCTCAACACTATACCTTAAACCCTAATCCCTATCCGTCAACCCTTAACCCTTAACCCTTAAAACTTAAACCCTATCCCTACACCCTCAACACTTGACACTATATCTTAAGCCTTAAACCCTCATCCCTAAAGCCTCAACCCTCAATCCTTAAATCTTCAACCCTAAACCCTATCCCTAATCCCTCTACCCTCGACACTCTAACCCTAACCTCGACATTAAATGCTAATCCGTCAACCCTAAACCCTATCCCTAAACCCTCAACCCTCAACACTATACCTTAAACCCTAATCCCTCAACCCTCAACCCTAAACCTTATCCCTAAACCCTAATCCCTCAACCCTCAACCCTAATCCATCATCCCTCAACTCTAATCCCTCATCCCTAAACCCTAAATTCTATCCCTATTCCTAAACCCTCAACAGACTCGATACTATACCTTAAACCCTAATCCCTTATCCTCAACACTCGTATTTAACCCTAATCCCTTGACCATTAACCCTATCCCTCAACCTCAACCCTCAACCCTCAACCCTCAACCCTCAACTCTCAACATTAAACCCTTAACTCTGATCCCTCAACCCTTAACCCTATCCCTAAACCCTAAACCCTAAAACCTCAACCCTCAACATCAAATCCTAATCCCTCAACCCTTCACTCTAATCCCTCAACCCCAAACCCTATCCCTAAACCCTCAACACTAATCCCTAAACCCTAATCCCTCAACCCTCAACCCTAATATGTCATCCCTTAACTCTAATCCCTCATCACTAAACCCTAAATGCTATCCCTATTCCTAAACCCTCAACAGACTCGATACTATACCTTAAACCCTAATCCCTCTACCCTCGACACTCTTATTTAACCCTAATCCCTTGACCATTAACCCTATCCCTAAACCTCAACCCTCAACCCTCAAATCTCAACATTAAACCTTTAACTCTGATCCCTCGACCCTCAACCCTATCCCTAAACCCTAAACCCTAAACCCTCAACCCTCAACATCAAATCCTAATCCCTCAACCCTTCACTCTAATTGCTCAACCCTAAACCATATCCCTAAACCCTCAACACTATACCTTAAGCCCTAATCCCTCAACCCTAAACCTTATCCCTAAACCCTAATCCCTCAACCCTCAACCCTAATATGTCATCCCTCAACTCTAATCCCTCATCCCTAAACCTTAAACACTACCCCTATTCCTAGATCCTCAACGGGCTCGATACTATACCTTAAACCCTAATCCCTTATCCCTAAACCCTCCAACCCTATCCCTTAGCCCTAATCCCTTGACCCTCAACCCTATTCTGAAACCCTTAACCCTTGAACCTCAATGTACTCAACCCTCAACGTCAAACCCTAATCCCTCAACCCTTAAGTCTGATCCCTTGACCCTTAACCCTTAAAACTTGAACCCTAAAACCTATCCCTACACACTTGACACTTGACTCTATATCTTAAACCCTAATCCCTTAACCCTCATCCCTAAAGCCTCAACCCTAAATCATTAAACCTTCAACCCTAAACCCTATCCCTAATCCCTCTACCCTCGACACTCTTACCTTAAACCTAATCCCTCGACCCTTAACCCTAAATGCTATCCCTAAAGTCTCAACCCTAAACCCTAAACCCTAATCCCTCTACCCTCAACACTCTACCTTAAACCTAATCCCTTGACCCTTAACCCTAAACGCTATCCCTAAAGCCTCAACCCTAAACCCTAATCCCTCAAGGTCCTAAACTCTAATCCCTTATCCCTAAACTCTAAATCCTATCCCTAAACGCTCAACCCTCAACCTTAAACCTTAATCACTCAATCCTTATCCACCCCTCTCCTCCCCTATCTAGCTTACTCCCATCTCTACCCTCCTTTGCCCTCGACACTATACATACATACATATAGGCATACATAGATACATACATACATACATATTGGCATACATAGATACATACATACATACATACATACATACATACATACATATAGGCATGCATACATACATACATATTGGCATACATAGATACATACATACATACATATAGGCATACATACATACATGATTAATAGCCTTGAACATAAAAGAATTTAAGGGGAACATAACATGAGTGCATTATAATGCACCGCGTTATGTCAAACATGACAAACAATAGACTTGCGAAAAGGAAAAATGCAAAGCAAACCATAAAGCGAGCGCATTATAACACACTCACGTTATGTCTTGCTTTGGGAATCCGAAGCCTTGGGCTTGGGATTTGCTTTGGATTTCCAACCCAAAGGCTTGGAGTGCCTTTTGAACAGTGATAGAAGTGTTTTTCTAGATTCTTCAAGATTTCACCTAATTTCATTCGTCCTAACCCTCAGATTTGCACGTGTTTCAACATCGAACAAATCGAACACCTGGGTAATGTTAGGATTTCTCTTAGCTATTTGACGATGTGATTTTTTTCACATTTTAACAATGTTAAGCCTTTCATCTTTAATTTCTTTTGTTTGTGTGTCCATTTTTGGGCAAAAACCACTATTTGGTCTTTTTTTCATTGTAAATTAACTATTCATTGAAATTTTAAAAAAATTACATATTTAGAAACTAGACTCCATTCTACAAATATTAAAAAAAGAAAAAAATGATTTTCAATTAGTTTTCAAAATTTATAGGGGTAGCACGGCCAAAATTCTATTTTTTAGGATGTGTCCACTTTGAAAATTACTAAAAAAACAAATATTCATCAAAAAATTATCAGAAAAATCAGGCATAAACTACATGCTATTAGCTAATTTCTCACTAAAGTGATTTTAAAAATACCAAAAAAAAGTTGACCTTTTGAGGGATCCACAAAACATGCTATGTTATGTTTTTTTGATAGAAACAACACCAATTTCTGTGGCTCCCTCTTTTGAACACCTTAATCTATGCCATTTTCAAAAAAAAATAGTAGTTTAGAAAGTAGACTCGGAGCACTATGAACATTGTTTTGGTTGCATCTCCAAATTTTGAGTGTAACTATACTCAATTTCTCATCCAAGGCTAGTATTTCCTGATTTTAGGAAAAAAAAAAAGTGGCCACTTAAGACCCCTTTTTGGCCCCCCATCTTCTTGCACTTACCCATTTTGATTCATCACACATAGAAGAGGCTCACCTTTCTCATTCTACCAGAGATATATGACAGGAGCCATCAAAATGGCAGAACAAAGAGCTAGAGAAGCATATGATCTTAAAACCCAAGCGACGACCGAATCTAAGTTGTAGAGCCAAATGCAAGTGAAAGATAGCAAATGAAATGACAAATGTTTAGGGTTTATTCTTTCTTTTTGTTTGATGGTACCTTTTTGTCATCTTTTCTGACTTAGCAAAATAAATTATTACCTTATATGAAGCTGAGGTCAAGACTTGTTCTTGATACATTCCTAATGATTATGCCAAGGAGGGGCCGTGGGCCAAAATAATTATTCCTCTTTCATTTGTTTTTTGCTAAGTCAAAGATCAAAATCATTGAAAGATAAGGCTTAATGCCTTAAAACCTTTTATTTCCTTTGCTTCATGATAGTCGACAAGTCAAAGGTTGAGTGCCTATGTCATATGCAAATCAAGTCGACAGTCCAAGATTCCTCATTCATGCATAGAGACCAAATTGGTTGAAACTCTTTTACCTTACGCATTTTGAATGCATATAAAGTCAAAAGGGATCATTCAAAGGTAAGATTATGGAGTTTTATCTTGCATGGAGACATGAAGACAAAAGGTGAGGTGGCAGGTTAAATGGATAATACATTATCAAAGGCAATGATGCATGTGTAATGCAAACTAGATATTTCTTTTTCTTTTTGCAAATGTAATGGATTGATAAGGGAATATTTTTATGCCTTAAGTGCATGTGTAGTGCAACTTGGAGGTTTTCTTTTGCATGGAGTTATAAGGTGATAATGATGCAATTATCATTACTCTTGATAATTCATTATTTTACATTTAAATGATCTATTCTCTTGCATGGCATAAGGGGGGTAATATTTTTTATTCTTTCATGTATGAAGAGCTAATTTTGGCATCATTATCATGCAAAATAATGCAAATTAAGCAAATGTAAAAGGAGAGATAAGGAATTTTCTTTTTCTTCCATTTTCTTCATAATTTTATGACTGTATATCATGTAAACAAATTAATAAAGTAATATTTTATAAATTACTCTATTATTTTGTCACAAGTTGTAAAATTGGAGAAATTAGACAAATTGAAACTATTAATAGAGTAAGTCATGCAAACAATTACTTTATTAAATTCCCACATGATCTACACATGCAAAATCATGTAAAACAGAGGAGTTAAGTTAACTGAGGACTTTTGAGGTCTTCTTGCATGGCTTGGAGGTCAAATTGAGGAAATTTGGTCAACTCTTGGATCAAACACATGGGGACTAGTAGTTTGGATCAACAATTGGTATCAAAGTCAGTTCTTCAGAAAGAAGCTTAACTTCTTGAGGAGATCCAGGATGTCGACTTACAAGAAGGATAGTCTGAGATTTGATGGAACAAATTACTCTCTTTGGAAGAGTCACATGGAGTGCCACTTGCAATGCATGGGTGATGCTTATTGGTTAATAACTAAGGATGAGTATAATCCTCCAGAGAAAGGTCCTTCAACTCCAGATGAACTCAAAGATGCTGAAAACAACATTTGAGCTCAAGAAGCTTTGCTAAGTGCCCTAACTGATACAGAAATGCCAAATGTCCTCGAACTAAAAACTGCTCATGAAATCTAGAAGAAGTTGGAAACTCTATATGAAGGTGATGAATATGTCAAATGTGCAAAGCTACAGAGCTTGAAGGGTAGATACACAAATTTGAGGATGAGTGAAGATGAAAACATCACTTCCTACATGCAGAAAGTGAATGAACTTGTGTGCAGTATCAGGTGTGTTGGTGGAACACTAGAAGAATTAGAGATTGTTGACAAAGTGCTCAGATCCTTACCTACTTCATACAAGCATAGAGTTGCTGTTATTGATGAAATCAGGACTGTGACAACTATTACAAGGGATCAGTTGGTTGGCAAGCTCTCAACATTTGAAATGAGTAAGTTTGGTGATTCCCTTCCTAAATTTGAATCTACATTTAAGGCTAGTGTTTTTGGAAAGCAAAGATTTAATCTAGGTGAAAGATCTTTAAGAAGATTAACTAGATTTGAGAAGGCAAGGAAGGATCTTGAAGAAGATGAATCAGAGCTTGAAGAACTTGAAGCTCTTTTTGCCAAAATACCACCAAGAGGATCTGATAAGTATGAAGGAAAGTTGCCTTTCAAATGTTTTGCTTGCAATAAGATCGGTCATTTTGCCTCAAGATGTTTGGAGAGGGTTTCAAAGCCAAACCCTAACAGACCTAAGGTTCAGAAGAAATGCTACTATGTCCAAGAAGCTATTGAAGAAGGAGTCACTGATGATGAATCTAATAAGGGAAGTACCTTAGGAAATGAATGGGTGTTCATTGCCATCAAAGATGAAGATCTAGTGCCTATTGAATCTCCTAGCTGTGTGAATGTGGAAAAAGCCTTGGCTACTCAGGTTGAAGTAAAGGGTGAATGGGTAATTGACAGTGGATTCTCTCATCATATGACGAGTGATAAGAGTAAGTTTGTGAGTATGGAAAGGTATGGAGGTGGAATTGTGAAGTTTGGAGATAATTTAGCTGGTAGAATCTATAGCAGAGGATCCATCTCTCTTGATGGTAAGAATAACACTAATGATGTTTTGTATGTAGAAGGGTTGAAGCATAATCTTCTTAGTGTTAGACAGTTGGTTGATAAGGGATATGATCTCTGATTCAAGGATGGTAAATGCAAAATTTTGGAAAGCTCCAAAACTGAGATTGCATCTGGTACATAGACTAGAGGTAACATCTTTCATTTAAGTGGTACTAGTAAAAGTTGCTTGATTTCTTAGATTGATTAGAGTTGGTTATGGCATAGGAGAATGTGTCATGTAAATTTTGAAAACATTGTCAAGATAAGTGCTACTCAGGCTATAAGAGATCTTCCAAAGGTTGTAAAACCTGCTAATAGCATGCGTAAGGAATGCTAGTTGGGAAAACAGAGCAAAACTACATTCAAGAGTAAAGAACAATCTTCAAGTGGATTGTTGGAACTTGTGCACAGTGATTTGTGTGGTCCTTCCAGGGTTAGGAGTTTGCAAGGAGATAGATACTTTATGTTTCTAATTGATGATCACTTCCAGATGATGTGGGTCACTTTCTTGAGAGAGAAATCAGAGGCTCTTGACAAATTCAAAGTGTTTAAGGCTAGGGTGGACAATGAGATAGGTGTGAAGATAAAGTGTCTGAGATCTGACAGAGGTGGAGAGTTTACCTCCGGTGAGTTTAATGCATTTTGTGAAAACCATGGAATAAGAAGATAGTTGTCTGCTCCTAGGACTCCTCAATAGAATGGAGTTGTGGAAAGGAAGAACTGGACTATTCAAGAGGCTACTAGAACCATGATGATGGAAGCAAATGTTCCACATGTCTATTGGAGAGAGGCTATAAGTACTGCTATCTACACTCTTAACTAGGTGCAGATCAAAGGTAATTCTAGTAAAACACCTCATGAACTGTGGGTTGGTAATGCCCCTTCTGTGAAATATTTTAGATTTTTTGGTAGTAAATGCTATATCAAAAGAGATGAAGATCTAGGCAAGTTTGATGCAAGATGTGATGAAGGAATATTTCTGGGTTATTCTAATCAAAGCAAGGCATACCGGTTCTTTAACAAGCGATTGAAAAAATTGTTGAAAGTGCTAATGTCAAGGTTGATGAAAGAAAGGAGAGACCTTCAATGTTTTGTGGATATGAATCAGATGATCAAAATGAAAGTCCAAATGAAGGAAAGCAAGTTCAGTTTACTCTGGAGAATCCAGTGACTCAAGAAGTTAATGCTAATGTTAAGGAACAAGTTCAAGAATCACAAGTTGAAGAAAATCCCAAAACTCCTAGGTATGTAAAATTGAATCATTCTAAAAATTAGATCATAGGAGATAAAAATAAAGGTGTTCAAACTAGAAAAAGAATTGCTAAAGAACAAGAGGAGTATTGTCTAATTTCAAAGATTGAACCAAAATCAGTGAATGAAGCTTGTAATGATGAAAGTTGAGTAAAAGTAATGGAAGAAAAATTAATACAAATTGAAAAGAATTCATACTGGGATCTTGTTCCTAGACCTAAAAGCAAAAATGTAATTGGAACCAAATGGGTCTTCTAGAGATGGTGAAGTTGTGAGAAACAAAGCAAAATTGGTGTGCAAAGGTTACTCTCAGGTAGAGGGAATTGATTTTGAAGAAACTTTTGCTCCGGTGGCAAGAATTGAAGCAGTCAAATTATTTCTTGCCTTTGCTACTTACAAAGATTTCAAAGTCTACTAGATGGATGTAAAGTCAGCATTCCTGAATGGAGAGTTGGAAGAAGAAGTATACATTGAACAACCGGAAGGATTCCAATTGTCTAATCAAGAATATAAGGTTTGCAGATTGAAGAAAGCATTGTATGGACTTAAACAAGCCCCAAGAGCCTGGTATGCAAGATTAGATAAGTATCTACTAAAGTTAAGATTTAACAAAGGCATTGCTGACAGTAATCTTTATTTCAAAATTGATCATGAACACATCTTGATTGTTGAGGTATTTGTTGATGACATCATCTTTGGTGGAAATGAGAGTATAAGTAAAAAAATTGTTGATCAAATACAAAGTGAATTTGAGATGTCCATGCTTGGTGAAATGAATTTCTTCTTAGGTCTAAGTGTGTGAAAGAGTTGTTGAAAAAGTTTGGAATGGAGGACTCAAAACCAATGAGTACTCACATGGTAACCAGATGCAAGTTGAGTAAAGATGATGATTCCCCTAAGGAAGATCAAAAAAGGTATAGATCAATGATCAGAGGACTATTATATCTGACTCATACCAGACCTAATATTATGAATGCAGTTGGCCTTGTTGCTAGATTTCAAGCTAATCCTAGAGAATCTCATGTTGTAGTAGTCAAAAGAATCTTCAGATATCTAAAGCGAACATCTGACTATGGTTTATGGTATCCTAAGGATGATGATTTCACTCTTTATGCATATACAGATGCTGATTGGGTAGGAGATGTGGACGAAAGGAAGAGTACTAGTGGAGGTGCATTTTTCTTGGGAAAGAGATTGGTTTCTTGGTTGAGAAAAAAGTAAGAGGCAATATCTCTATCTACTATAAAGGTAGAGTACATAATAGCAACAAGTAATTGTGCTCAAGTTTTGTCGATGAAGCAAATGTTGAAAGATATCAGAGTTGTGTTTGAAGAACCTGCTACTATCTTCTGTGATAATTCAAGTGCAATAAATATTTCAATGAATCTGGTGTTGCATTCAAAGACCAAGCACATATCCATCAAGTTTCACTTTTTAAGAGAGAAGGTAAATGAGAATGAAGTCAGATTGGAGTTTGTTTCATCAAAAGATCAGATTGCAGATATCTTCACTAAGCCTCTACCTAAGGATACTTTTGAGTATCTTAGAGTAATGCTAGGGGTTATCACCCCTCCTATTCAGAACTAAGGTACACTAATGTGCATCAATCCAATGGAATTCATAATCATATCTTGTTATCCAGATTGGTCTTAAGGAGTTGCTACTTAGGGCGAGTAGTCAGTATGCTGATTCTGGACTAAGAAATAAAAAGAGGAAGAGATGATTGCAAATATGTGCCCTTTGCGATTGATGTCAAAGGGGGAAAGAAATCATGTAAAAAACTTGGAAGCAAGTAGTTGCTGGTGAAAGGGGGAGTAGTAAAGAAAATGGTTGCAGGTGTGATAAGAGAAAGGGGTAGAAGTTCTTGTCTTGATGGTTGAAACAATTTTTCACATCATGTTGCCATCAATGACAAAGGGGGAGATTGTTGCAAATATGTGCCTAATTGGTGTTGTCATTGGTGTCAACTGTATCCCATTCTAAAAGACTTGTATGTTGAGGATATTAAGAAAATTAGCCTCTTCGGAAGAAACTTACATATCTCTCTATAAGAGACAGTGAAGACAGTGTAGTTTAGTGAAGAAGATTGCTCCGCATTCCCAGTGAAATACAGATTAGAGTCTACGGACCAAAAGGTGTTGTGAAAGATTGTCTAAAGTTGGCCTAGTCAAGATTTGAGAGGTCTGCATGGAGAATTGGTGAAGTTGTGGCCATCTAAGTAGAACTAGGTTTTATAGTTGTTCATAGGTGACAAAGTGATAGAAATCTAGTTTGGATTGATCCGCATTGAAATATTATGATATGTGGATCTAGAGGAGTATTTGGGATGTCGCTGTGTATCTTCAACTCAAGTGGTTAGTGGTTTGGAGGTCCACAAGCAATCTTTCTAGTGTGACAGTCATGATAGTTGGTGTTCTTGAATTCCTGAATGAAGATACAAATGTTTTTGATGATCTGAAGTGGTGCTATTGTTCTTGTTTATTCCATTGTGCTTGTGGTGGTCTCTAGATCATGTGCCTACTATGTTGGTGGATGTTTCTATTCTTTCTTGTCTTGGCCCACCAGATGCTTTGTGCATGTTGCAGATGATCTAAGAGAGGTTCTAGGAAGTGTGGTGTGTTGTTCGAGGAAGATTTGCATCCCAGCTATGTTTGGCTGATAGTATAGTGATTCACATTAAGTCAGATGGTTTTAGTGCCAACCTTGATGTTTATTCCAAGGCTGAGGAAGTATATAAATATGTGTGGTTAAGTTGTGGAAAATCATCCTTGTGCGAAAATGAAAAGATCCTAAGAAAGGAAGAAAGGCATAGCAGAAAAGAAGAGAAGAAGAGGAAGAGCAGTAAAGAATGAGGAGATAGCAAAGAAGTATTTGGGGGCAGAGCAAAAATATTGTACACTTAAATGGAACTGACCTTGGCATGAAGAAGATGATGTTTTCTAGTTCAATCTTTCTATGTTAAATTTGTGAATGTTTCAGTAGGAAATGAACCTCTTTGAGTAGTGAGCTCTGGGCAATGTGCCCAAAGGCAAGTGTCTTCCCATTTTCTATTATTTTAATAGAGAATAAATCTTGTGGGTTAACCCCCACCATGGTTTTTCCCTAAACCTGGTTTCCATGTAAAAATCCTGGTGTCTTATGTGTTGATTATGTTTTTGCTTATGTGTTGTTGATTTATGATTTCATTGTTATATCATTAATATGTTAATAAAGGTGGAAGAAGTTTGGATATAGTAAAAGATAAAGTTTTTGAGACAACTGATTCATCCCCCCTCTTAATTGTCTTCCCTTATTTCAACACAAGTTTCAGTTGTTTTCCAACTTTTGAATGAGTAAACATGTCTATCCTTCATGGAAACATGTCATATCTTCCATCATATCATGAAAATACTGCTAATCCTCCATTTTATCAGCCATATCAGATCAGCTATGCTACTAGTTTTAACCCAAATTCATTTGATTTATAAAGAAATCAGCATGCTCAACAGGCTTACCTCCAACCCACCCCAGTTCAGCCTCGTTGGCAGCCTATGCATAAACCAAATCAGCTTCAAGAGTATGCGAAGGAGGAGATTGCAAGCATAAAGAGTATGTCACTTGATCTCAATAATACATTGCTGGAAATCAATAAGTAGATAGGAGAATTCCAAAGACAACAAGAGTATGAGCAGAAATAGGAAGAGATAGATTATCAAGCCTATCTTCATGAGCAGGAGTTGGAGGCACAAAGGGTATAATTTGAAGGTGGTCTTAGGAGGGAGATAGTAGCCAAAGAAGCATAGGTGAAGTTTTTTCTCACACAAGTATGAAGGCGGGAGATCCAAATAGCTGCATTCGTTCTAGATCAACCTGTTCAAAATGAGGTTAGTAGGTATCAAATTCCAAATTTCAAAGGTTCTAATTTTAATCAAAAGCCTGTTTGCATTCAAAATCAGTCCATTAGTCCTTAGTATCAGTCACATCAAGTGCCCGAACCAAGTCATCAAGCTTTCGAACAACCATGGTAGCCTTCTTGGACCAAACATCTTGATTATAAAATTCCAAATCTTGTTAAAGCTACCCCTTCGATATCAATCCAAAATCAAGAAGGAGAAGTAGTCAAATCTGAGCCTATCAAAATTCCAAGTTTCAGTCTACCAGCTGAAGGTGCTACTATTTTTTCTATATTCCTAGATGAAAGTAAGCATAATGCATATGATGAAGAGCAAGAGGTCACTATTCCTCCAAATCCTTTACATTTTGAATCATTTGAAAAGTTCTCTAATGTTGTTCACAAGATAAATGAAAGCAGGATACAAAGATTGGAAGGGCAAAATCTTCAGCAAAATCTTCAATTGCAGAGACAAATTGCCCAAATTCCAAGTGAGAATAAACCAAACAAAGAAGAGGATTCAGTTTCTTTGTTTGATCAACTGCCTTCTTTTGATGCTCAAGATGAAGACATCATACAAGTATCCAAATTACCAGTTGATTTAAGATAGCCAGATGATACTACAGAACATGATGTGTTGTTGGTTCATAGGGACAAGGACGAGGTTGAGGCCTCAGTTCAACTAGAAGAGCAAAAGGACAGCCCCATTTTGGAGACTAACAATCTTGTTTTGCATGAACATGGGATTGAGTACCAAACCAAACAGGAAACTAAATTAAAAGACATTCTCCATGAAAATAATACATCTGATTTGTTTTCAGAGCAGCCTAAGTGAACTAATTGAAGATATTCAATCTTTTCAAGATAGCTCAATATCTGATTGTCAAGATCCTGATTGTTCATCATGTAGGGAGCTTGCCAATCTATTGGATTCTTGTAGTGATCAGAAACCTAAACCAATAAATGATGAATATAACAATGTAAAACATGTTTCTAAACTTATGCCTTTTTCATTTGAACAATATGAGGATAATCAGTTTGAAGACAACAAGGAAGGTGTGCAGGTGGAGCTTTTGAAAGATAAGCAATGTTTGGTTGAACTAACATTAATACCTAGTTTTGAACAACAGAGGGATGAAATTCATATAGTTTCAGTGCAGAATTTTCAATTAGATGAGAGCATGTTTTTAGGTATTATAGAGGATTTTTGTTCTAACATTGATAATGATCTGATACCATGTCAATCAGCAGTATGTGATCAACAAGATCAGGTCAAAGAGGTAAGATTTCATTCATTTTATTCAAGTAGACTAACTCTTCCAAATCAGGACACCAGGAGTATTGACCAAAGATACATCATGGCAAGAAGATGTCCAATTAGAGCTATAGCCGTCAGAGAGCTACATAAGGAGGTACAGATCGTTGTTGTACCCACAGAGTAGATTTTAGCCCTAGAACAATAGAATCAACTCATCTATTCACCTTATAACAACATTGCCTATGATCAGATTCAAATAGTGAGAGAGGTTCTTTTTGTCCTGTAGAGAGTTTTGCAGTATTCTATAAGGTATGTCCTTATGAATCATATTATGTTAGTGGTAAATCACATTGCAGAACATCCTTTCTTAACGAGAAAGGGAAGTTATTTCACAAAGCCAGTTAATGGATTTGTTTGACTAGTAACCATGGCTAGTTAGAGGAGAGGAGAGTAGAGTAGAATTTTAGTTTAGTATTTTGTTTTCCAAGAAGTGTAGATGCACATTTTGCCGGCCATGTCTTAAATAGGTCAGAATAGTTTCAATTTCAATTTTGTTTTGCTACTATAGTTTTCTATCAGTTTGAGTTGCAGAAGTTTTTTTCAAAGTTTTAGGTAGAAAAAGACTCATATGCCCAATGGAAATGCAAGGCTACTAGCTCTAATTTGTTTAACAGGCAAACACCCCTGAGAGGTCACCAGAAATGTTACTAAATTATGTTCACACCTAATTTAGTTAGACTTGATTTTTAGTTGTTACAAAAGGAGTAAGAGAAAGCTTTTAAGTTAATGCAATTAGTGAACGTATGATGCCTTGGCAAGAGAAAACAAGGATTAGTTGTTAGGATAATCTGACAATCCAATCAGAACTATCAAACCATCCTAACAAGTGAAATATCTGATGACAAGATATCAGACAATCAATGAATGACAAAAGGTTTTAACTAGTTTTATCTTTCAAGTATGAGATGATTAAATTATTCAAGTAATCAAAATTCAGTGACAAGGAAAGGTATTTATAAAACTGTCATTTCATATCATGTTCTAAACATATGTTTCATATCAGTTTTAGTTATTTTTGTTGGCAAGAGACACTGTTTGGCTTCATAAGTATTGTCATTGATGGCAACAAAGTCTATCCCACACACCCACAGTACATAATATGCCTATACCGAAAGTTAGATTAAAGATTGTCTTGGTCCAGTAGACAAGAATAGAGCATGCAACATGATCTGACAATCAAGTCTCGATCTCTCAGATGGTGTAACTTAGTGAGTTGTAGATTTGGAAAAGTCAAGAGGGGCATCATAACTATTGTATTCTAGAGATTTAGTCTCTAGTGACAAAGTATGCAAAAGATATGAACATCTGAGTGTTGGGCTCTAGTCAGGTAGAGCAGACAGCGGATGTGTAAAAAGTGTTGATCAAGTAATTTGTGACATTGTACATTTTTGGCCAACATGATTAATGATTTCTATGCCTAAGTTTTTGATGCGCATCATTAATCAAGTATGGGTTCATCTGATAGAACAGTAACTTGCAAATATCCTAAGTGTTCTTGCTACCAACTAGAAGGTTGTTTGAAATCCTTGATGTGGATATATATACCTAATGGATTCAAGCTTGTGAAAATGTGAAAGTGATAGAAGTTTTGATGAAGTGTGAAGAAAAGTAGAGAAAAGTGTGAAGACAATAATCCAAGCTCGAAATGTGACAGAAGAGTGATACTAAGTAGAGGAAGAATGAAATGTTCTAGATCAATATATTGAGCGTAACTGAAATTGAATTCTTGCATATGTAGATGTTGTTCATCAGTTCAAACACTTGGATATCTTCTATAAGTTTTGTAGACAGTGAGTCTCCTATAGGCAGTGGGCCTCTTGTGAGTAGTGTGCTCAGGTAGTAAGCCTCAACTGGAAAATGTCATTTTGTACTCTCCTATTCTTTTAATAGAGAATACAATCTTGGGTTAGTCACCCTATGGTTTTTCCCTTCATAGGGTTTCCACATAAAAATCCTTGTGTTATGTGTGATAATTTCATTTCTATTCTTATGGTTGCTTATGCTTTCATGTTTTGATATAGAACTGAATGTTAAGAAAGTAAAAGTAAGAAAAGTTTTAAGATAACTGATTCACCCCCCTCTTAGTTATCTGCCTTATTTCCAACAATTGGTATCAGAGATAAGTTCCTTTGAACAAGCCTAATAGCTTGAGGAAGATCTGGGAATCTCAATGGATACATATGGTATGAAAGAACAACTTCAGTCTATCCTAGATGATTATGAACAATCCCACTCTGAGGTCAATAATTTGAGAGAGAGACTCAAGGAAGTTGATGATTTCATCAATGAACTGAGAGAAAAACTCAGTAATTCTGTGAAAAAGAGAAAGGAACTACTTCATAAATTAGCAAATCAAAATGAAGCCAATAATACTGATGAGGATATGAATGAGAAAACTAAGCTATGTGATAAGCTGTCAAAAGAAGTCATTATGATAAGACATGAAATGGAATCATGGGTTATGAAATTCACCCAAGAAATTGAAGAAAAGAGAAAGACTGAAGATAACCTAAAACAATCCCTCAAGGAGAAAATAAAGGACTGCCACAAAATGGACAGAATAATTAGGCATCTTGAATCTGATCTTGAAGAAGCCAGATACAATGAAGAACAACTTGAGAGCCAGATAGACACTCTTAAACAATATTTTCAATCTGCAAATGAATACAGAGAAAAATTCAAGATAATCTCAGCTCAATTTGAAGTTCTTGAAAGTCAAAAGAGGGTAGATGATAAGAATGGCTTGGGATATGAGAAAGGTGAAAGCTCTAGATCTGGTCAAAAGAACTTTGGATTAGGAAGTTAAAGAAATAGGCCTAGAAGACCTCTGGTAAGGCAACCAAATGCCCAAAGATATCCATCTTTCAGTGGAAAATGCTTCAATTGCAACAAATTCAGTCATAAATCAACTCATTGCAGGAACATAATGAATCAGAACAATTCATCCTTCTCCAGTTAATGTTTTAGTTGGAAAAGGTATGGTCACAAATCTCATGAATGCAGAAATATACAAATGAACAATTCTTTCAATGGTAGATGCTTTACATGCAATAGAATGGGGCATATGGCTAATTAGTGTAGATCAAGAGGATATCAACCAAATAAGCAAGGAAATGTTGTGTATTACAATTGCAATAAATCTAGTCATATAGCCAGATTTTGCAGAAGCAGAAATCATGATGGAAAGGGTTCGGTAAAACATGACCAGAAACTAGACAAAGGCAAAGGCAAAGTGAATGTAGATGAGATTCAAAATGAGATGAGCAAGATTTGGATAAAGAAGAGCGTGATGAATACTTGTGATGGATCCGCACCAAAATCTGGTGCTGATAATCCTTCCAGAAATTAAAAGGTGAGCTCTAGCTTAGGGGGAGCTACAGAGGAAATCAGATTCCCCCAGCCAGTTAGTAAGTGCCTGAATTTGGCACAATGGATAAGAGTTAGAGGTTGCAGATTAAAGGGATCTTGAAGGTTCATAAAAAATCATTTAGTCAAAAGTTGAGTAATCCGCATAAAGTTTTGAAGAAGTTATGAGTGGTTCCTGCTCCGGTAGCCATTCGGTAAAAGTAAAACTACAATACAAATCCAGTATGATCTGAAAATCCAAGCTTATGATCTGTAGATTTGGAGATATATTTTAGAAGGTTAAATGTATGTTTCCAACTCACTTGGATGATGACTTGAAGATCTGCACAGTGATTCATGAGAAATTCACTCAAAATAGGGTTACCAGATAACTTAAAAATATGCATTTATTACAAAAGGGATTTAGGTTTTGTTCAAGGATAAAAGGATTTTCACTCGTCATTTACAATACTTTGCACTCACGAATAAGAAAGAAGAGCTCTGAGAAGAGATCTTGCAAACTACTCAAGTTCAAGCTGAAGATCAAAATCAAGCAGAAATTCACTCCAGCATTTTCTACAAACCCTAAGGCGTAAAAAGGTATTTTCCTTCTGCAAATCTCTTCGAATTTCATTGCTAAAATGGCTACTCCCATGGTTTTTAATATCTTTAAAAGGCTGAGACCAACATTCAAGAAACACCCTTACAAGTCTCTAGAAGTTGATCCCTTGGGTGCATTTTCATGTATCCCGCATGGTGTTTTGCATGTAGAAGTGTTGCAAGTATGGGCCTAACCGGTGTTGTCATTGATGTCAACATACTCATTGCATTGATGTCAAGGATTGGATGAGCTATGTGTTGAGGATATTAAGAAAATTAGTCCTATCAAAAATAGTGAAGACAATGAAGCTCTATGAAGTGAAGATCCCATCTAGATGAAGATCAGAGATTGTGCATCAAAGGGTTTGTAGATATGTGTCTAAAGATGATCCAGTCGAGATTTGAGAGGTCCACATGAAGATTTGGAGAAGTTATGGCCATATGAGTAAAACTAGTTCTGGCAGCTATTTAGAGGTGACAGAGTGACACAAATAGGTCCGGTGAGATCTAGAAATGCAATATCTTGTTCTGCAGATTTGGTGGAATGTTTAGGAAGCCAATGTGAATTGACAACTCAATTGATTCGTGGTCTAGACATCCACAAGCATTTATTCTAATGTGACAGTGATGACAGACTATGGTCTTGAGGTTCTGGATGAAGATGCGAATGATTTCAGTAAGCAGAAGTGGTGTTGGATGTTCTTAGTGATTTAGGTAAGCTTTTGGGGGTCTCTAGATTGTGTCCAGTTTGTGTTGGTGGTCCGCATTGAAGATTGAGCTTGTAATTGAAGATTTACTCTCGGGTGACGGTGTTCTTCCTAATCATGGCCGATCAGATGTTTTACACATCTTGCAGATGATCTTGAAGATGTTCTATGAAGCATGGCATGTTTCTCAAAGAAGATTGAAGTCCCAGATATGTGTGGCCAACAGTGTGGTGATACGCATGAAGTCTTTGTGACAAATCAAGTTATATTTTTGTAACTGCTCTATAATAAAATAAAGTATGTTGTGCCAATTTTGATGATTATCCCAAAGTCAATGTCTTGTATAAATAAGATTTGTGAAGTGATTTCAAAGTATCCTTGGTTGAGATGAAAAAGTTGTAGAGAGGAGGAGAGTGAAAAGCAGAGTAGAAGTGTTGAGCTGAAATGGAAGTGTCTCAAGCATGGTGAAGATGCTAATCACCAATTCAAGTATGTAATATTTATATTATTCTGTAGACAGTGTGTCTCCTATAGGCAATAGGCCTCTTCTGAGGAGTGTGCTCAGGTAGTGAGCCCTAATTAGCAAGTGCCATTTTGTTCTTCTTATTCTTTTAACAAAGAATACAATCTTGGGTTAGTCACCCTGTGGTTTTTCCCTTAACTAGGTTTTCCACGTTAAAATCTTGGTGTCATATGTGTTAATGTGTTTCTTCTCTTGAGTTATTGTATTGTGCTTCCATGATTGAATCATTATTATGCTGTAGAAATATAAGAAGGATTTAAGTGTTTAAAGAAAAGAAAGTTTTTGTGACAACTGATTCACTCCCCCTCTCAGTTTGTCTATCCTAAAACCAACAAGAAGATGTTAGGGTTTACATTCATACAAACCTTAAGGAACTGGGAGACCTAGAATTGATAGAATTGTATCACAAATAGCTAAGTAATGAGAACTTTGAACTCAAGACAAAATTCAAGGCCCTAAAGGATAAGGACTTTGCACATTGCATACATTTCTCATCATTTGGAGAAGACGAATGGGTCAGGTATGTCTTGAGTAGATACATGATAACTTTATGTGGTTAATGAGTCCATTTAAGATAACCAAATATACCACCAGGACTGTAACCGGATTACACTCAATTGGTGGGTTACCTACACTCAAAGATGTGAATAATCAAACGGTAACAGAAGCCACCGGATCAAAATATGACAAGAGGGAAATGACTATAGATGATATTACTGATCTGAATGTCAAGTTTGCATCAATTATAATTGGTTACAAGATTTATCACTCAAGCAGTGAGAATTTTGTATCTCGTACAACAATCTATGTTGCATATCAGATGCTAAGAGAAAATGCAGACTATGATTTTTGTGAACTTCTATTGAATCAACTGATAGAGAATCTGGAGAAGATCAAGAAAGACAAGAAAAAATTCTTCAAATATGGCAGTCAGGTATTATGTATATTCTTCTACTTCATGAATGAGCTACCAGGATCTAGAAGTCTAATCTAGGCAAATGACAAACCAATTTCTATTCAAATCAGGGATTATTTGTATGAACTTGGTGATGCACAAGCCCGAAAGGTAGCACTCTGGGGTTACTTCAAAAACTTCCATAGCATGATGCATGCAAGAGAGAGAATACCAAAGTCAATAGTTGAAAAATACAAAGACACATTTTGCTTTATGGTTGATACAGATCAGTGTCTAATGGAGGCAATTGAGCCAAGGACTGTATGGTGATGCCCATGGGTTATGAAGTAGATGAAAAACTACTAGAGGCTCATGTTCAACATCTGCTAGGTCAACCCAAGGACACTGAAGAAGAGAAGTTTGGCACCTTTGATGAGCTAAACATAAAATTGCATGTTGAGCTAAGGAAGCCTGAAACAAAAAGGAAAGTGAGAAGGGAGGTTGAAGAACTTGTTGGAATGTTTGGCATAACAAAGGAGGCAGTTGATGTAAATAGAGAAAGAATAGAGAAAATTGAAAGGGAGAGGGAAGGTGCAAAGAAAGAAAGCATTCTAGTGAAAGCCTCTACCCGGACGAGATCTACTAGAAGTTTTGCTCCTGTCACTCCTGAAAGCCCAAAAACTACCAAATCAAAAACCAAACCATCTATCAAAAGTGAAAAGAGAAAGAAGACTAAGGCCACAAGGACATATGTGAGCCTCAAGGATGATGAAGAGATAGAATCATATATGGAGGTCAAAGATTTAAAGAAAGCCATGCACAAACTCTCTAAGGATGAAAAGAATGATGAGCAAAAGATAGAAGAGTTTGTTGAGAAACCCACTCTCTCAATTGAAGACACCATCAAAGCAGTCACTGTGGACAGAAAGCTACAACTGGTGATAGAGTTCTATGATGAATATAATGATACATATAAGAGAATACTTGAGGAAGCAACTATCAGGTACTTGAACATCTATAACAAAGCTTTCATTGAAATAATTTCATTAATTCCTAAAAGTCTAGAAAAAGTACTGGAGCCAAGAAAAGAAAATGAAAGGACTTGGAGATCTGGGAACAAATACTGATATAGTTACGTCCATCTATCACTCCAAAACAAATAAACATGGTTTTCAAGGACATCAAAGAAGATTTCCGGAGCAAATCCAAAATGAATAAACTCATGCTAGGAGAAACTAACAAAATAGCTAATGAAACAAAATAAATTCTTCAGAAAGCCTTGAAAAGGTTTAATCTTCCCATTGTAGAGGAAGCAAATGAAGAGCCTTCTGCCATGGATGTTGAAGGATTAAAGGAAATCAATGAAGAATTCTCTGACAAGGATGTCAAAGGATTAAATAAAATTGATGAAGAGCCATTTGAGGCATTAGACTCTTCAGTTCTGGAAGAAGAAGTTCACAAGGAAAAGGAAACACTGACAGAAGACACTAGTAATCTCACTCTTCTAGATCCCACTGTTGCCAAGTCAAATCTTCTGGTCACCAGAGAAGTAGAGGAAGGAAGAAAAGAAGAGAAGGAGAATCAAGAGAAAGAAAATAAGGTAAATGAGGAAGGAAAACAAGCAGAAAAGAATGGTGAGTACACATCCAAACCAGCCAGTCCAGACACCTCTAAAGGGAAGAAGTCTGAATCATCAGCAAGAGACACTACAAAGACAATGCAAAAATTCTTGGATAAAGAAATGATGGAGCTAGATGAACCTAAGTTGATTTAAGGGCCACTGAATCTAGACTATCTCTCTCCAGTTCAGATAATGAAGATAGCATCTTTTGCTCGAGCTAAATCAAAAGAAAAACTTCTAAAATCTCATATGGAGGACAATGAACTGTTGAATATTGTATCCAGAGTATTAGAGAAGATCATGCCCACATTTCAGAAGGATGCATCTACCTCTCCATCTGGTAATTTGAAAAACTTGGTTAATTCTGTCAATACACACTTTGAATCTTTAGAAAAATCAGTTGAAACTAAGGTCCGGAAAGAGTTCTTTAGAAAAAGATTTAGTGAGGTACAAGGACTAATTGACAATGATAGAAAAACCCTAGACATTGGCATAAAGAGCATTGAAAACACTCTTAAGGATGGAGGAGATATATATAAATTTTGTTTATCTTGGCTTAGAGTTGCAGAGGACATTGAGAAGAAGATGAAAGAACAAGAAGAAAAATTGACAAACCTATCTCAGAATTTTGATTCTCTTACTATCTCTCTAGTAAACCAAGAATGTCAAGCAGTTGTTATCATAAATGAAATTAAGAAACTGGTTAAGGAGAAGAGGCATCTGATAGATAGAATGGGTGAACTTAGGGGAATAATCCTCCCTAAGTTAGAAGTATTGCATGATGCTTTAACAGATGCTCTAAGTACAGCCCGGACTAGTGATCCAATAGACTTGAAGAGGGTAGAAGCATATGTGTTTTTGTTAAGTGGACACATCTCCATTTTGGATAGAATGAAGAGGAGTTGGGCCATAGAGATTGTACAGTTGAAGACAACCTTTGTGGATATACTTAAGTATATGTAAGTATAACAAATGAATTGTATGTACACGTGCGGCCATGTATATAATAGTTTATGCACAATTTTGGTATGTGGATCCCACCGTTTTCTATTGATGTCAAAGGGGGAGTGAAGAGTAGTGAAAAATGAGGAATCCAGCAAAGGGGGAGCACTAGTAAAATAGTGTAAAGAAACAGAGCACAAACAAAGAGGGAGTTACTGCAACACAATCATTTTTCACTAAGTGTTGCCATCAATGCCAAAGGGGGAGATTGTTGGCAAGAGACACTGTTTGGCTTCATAAATATTGTCATTGATGGCAAAAAAGTCTATCCCACACATTCGCAGTACATAATATGCCTATACCGGAAGTTAGATTAAAGATTGTCTTAGTCTAGTAGACAAGAATAGAGCATGCAACATGATCCGACAATCAGGTCTGGATCTCTCAGATGGTGTAACTCAGTGAGTTGTGGATTTGGAAAAGTCAAGAGGGGCATCATAACTATTGTATTCCAGAGATTTAGTCTCCGGTGACAAAGCATACAAAAGATATGAACATCTAAGTGTTGGGCTCCAGTCAGACAGAGCAAACAGAGGAAGAATTGACTGACAAAGTATCAAACTTCAATTTGGATGTGTAAAAAGTGTTGATCAAGTAATTTGTGACATTGTACATTTTTGGCCGACATGATTAATGATTTCTATGTCTAAGTTTTTGATGTGCATCATTAATCAAGTATGAATATAGCTAACAGAATAGTAACTTGCAAATATCCTAAGTGTTCTTGTTGCCGACTAGAAGGTTGTTTGAAATCTTTTATGCGGATGTATCTACCTGATGGATTCAAGCTTGTGAAAGTGTGAAAGTGATAGAAGTTTTGATGAAGTGCCAAGAAAATCAGAGAAAAGTGTGAAGTCAGTAATCCAAGCTTAGAATGTGACAAAAGAGTGATATTAAGTAGAGGAAGAATGAAATGTGCTAGATCAGTATATTGAGCCTAACCAAAACTGAATTCTTGCATATGTAGATGTTGTTCATCAGTTCAAACACTTGGATATCTTCTATAAGTTTTGTAGACAGTGAGTCTCCTATAGGCAGTGGGCCTCTTGTGAGTAGTGTGCTCAGGTAGTAAGCCCCAACTGGCAAGTGTCATTTTGTACTCTCCTATTCTTTTAACACAGAATACAATCTTGGGTTAGTCACCCCGTAGTTTTCACTTAATAGTGTTTCCATGTAAAATCCTTGTGTTATGTGTGTTAATTTCATTTTTGTTCTTATGGATGCTTATGCTTTCATGTTTTGATATAGAACTGAATGTTAAGAAAGTAAAAGTAAGAAAAATTCTAAGATAACTGATTCACCCCCCCTCTTAGTTATCTACCTTATTTCCAACAATTTTATCCTATGCATTTGATTCAAAAAAAGTAAACATACATAAATCAATTGAATAAGGTAAAGTAACTGATCATATTCAAAGAAGTGTTTAAATGTGTCCCACACAAGCCATGGGAGTGACTAAACTGAGCAATACAGATGTATGCAAGCTATACATCTGAGGATAAAAGGAAAGAGAAAGAACATATGAGAATATTAAATTCCATCATTGCTTTTTTAGAAGGTTGATGTCCTTATCTTTAGCTTTTGATCATGCCAATGTACCTACAAAAAATTGGGGAAAAACCCTTTTAGAAGCTCTGGATATTTAAAATTATCATATGTTTTTATCAACAGACATATCAACTTGTAGGCATTATGCATTTTATGTGAATAGATCAAATCAGACATGTGCAATAAATCAGATCATCATGAGAAAGATCAATCAACTTTAAGAGGTATGTTTTTATGCTAACTTGTTTATTCACTGTGCACGTATAGGAAAAGTAATGTTGCTGATTAGAAGACATTAAAACATGTGGATAAAATGTGGCTCCCACAAGGGTAGAGCCCAACATGTTTTCCTTTTTATTCATTTGAAAAGGATATCATATTTCCAAAGGCAGAATGCATTATTCAAGAAGATACTATGCATCAAAATAGTCAATTTGCAAAAAGAGTGAAGTCATCATGATAAAAGTGAAGAGGAGCAGTTGCTCCTATAAACTATGCCCACTTAAGAAAATAGTTTGTCAAAATCAGATCAGTCATGTTCAAAATTTCTTCATCACATATTATAGGAGAAGTAGTGATCCTGATCAGGAGTATACAAATACAAACTACAGTGATCAAAGAAATGATTACAGTCATAAAAAGGTATTCTGCTCTATTCTAATAATAATTGAAACATGTTTTGTTATTCAGAATGCTTCATAGATAGAACAAATTAGCATATGGAATAGTAAAAAGACAAAAGAATGTGCTGTTTCAACATAAGGATATCTTTTTCTTTCATACATGAGTCAAATCAGATATAAGATGTCGTAAAATTACATAAAGTCCAATGAAGGACAACCTTGTAATAAATGGAGAATCAGATTGATGAACTTTGCCAAGACTGTCATGAAATTAACCAAGTGGAGTAGCCTCATAGAATGCTGATTTACATGAAGTGAAGCCTACAAGAGCCATTACAAAATGATGAACTGTCATGATACCATATCATGCAATGCTATCAAACTGTTATGATACCTTTTAAGACATATAGAAGGAAAATGATGCCAAATAAAAGTGCTAGAACAACAATGCCTAATGAGAGGCATGTGAACAACAATATATGAGGTAACATGTGTTTATTCAGTATATAAAAGGTACAATTTCTTTGCTACAGAAGATATAGATATCAAACATCTCGTGCTACAGCCATATGTCTGAGTAAAATAGAGCAATATAAAGAATATAGCCATGCTACAAAATTGGAGCATCATGCACATCATGTTCAAGACCATATCATACAGTGGAGTTACATAAGCTACACGAGGTAGTATGGAAGTAGACCAATTTCTAAATGTTCATAGCATACAGGAGATAACTGATATAGACAAAGATACATCATGTCAAGTTCATGTCATAAAGCATAGAAGATCAAAACAAAAAGATACAATTTTTAAAGATACCACTTCTGGTAAAATCAAATGACAATCAGGAAGTGAAATAAATAAAAATAGGTTGCTCTATATGTTCTTATTTTTATATACCCATGTGAACAGGTTCAATTCTTTCCAGAGTGCTCATGACATCACTTTTTTTTTAAGTCACAGTTAAGAGAAAAGAAAGAAATACATGTATGCTGTTACAGGAAGCCACAGAGAAAGAAATGATAAACAGAGAAAGAAAATATAGCATGGCCATGACTAGAAAGGCCTATTTCTTGGAAGAAATAAAGAACCCTTTTATTTTCATAAAACCCTAAATGCATGTTCTTGTATACAGAAAAGAAATATATCAGAGAAAGAGAGGTTAGAGGCTGTAATTAAAAGGGCATTTTTCTTGTGTAAAGTTCAAAACCCTTATCTTATTTTTCAAACCCTAATGCATAGAGACAAAATGTAGATAAAGGAGATGACAAAATTGCAGTTACAGTATGGTTGTGATAGGAGAAGGGTTGTTCTTGAAGAAATGAAAAAACCTTCATTTTCATCTTTGAAACCCTCATATTTTTATATCTGTAGAGAGAAGTTAAGACACAAGAAGAAACATACAGATATAGCTATGGCTAGGAGAGGCATTTCTCACTCAAAAATTTCAAAACCCTTATTGCATATCTTCCAAAACCCTTGCAAGTTTCATAGCTACAGAGAAGTCGAGCAAAGGAGAGGAACAAAGATCAGAGGCCATAGCCATTAAAGGGTGTTTTCATGTATATAAACTTAAAAAAAACCTCTTTTCTTTTTCGAACCCTTACATTTTCAAATTTGTGGAGGAAAAGAAGGTTTCAAAAGAAGATGCAGAGAGGCACGACCATTAGAGAGGCCTCATTTTCTTGAAAGAAAAGATACCCATTTTCATTTTTGAAACCCTTACCAAAAATGTGCATACACAGTTCAAGAGAATGAAGATACAAAAAGGCCGAATAAAAGAGCTCCCCTCACATTTTTTAGAGAGGAGAGAAACCACAGAGGCTGCGAGCCTTCTTTCTTTTTTTGAAACCCCTTTCAAATACATGGAGGTCAGCACAAGAAGCACATAAATAAAAGTGTCATGTTAAAATAAATAAATGAAAGACTTGCAGAAAATAAGAGAAGAAACCATCAAGCCGCATCCATGGTGAAGGAAAAACATAGAAAATTAACAAATATTTTGTTTCATCATACACATAAGAGGCTCACCTTTCTCATTCTACCAGAGATATATGAGAGAAGTCATTAAAATGTTAGAACAGAGAGCCAGAGAAGCATATGATCTTCAAACCCTAGCGACAAACGAATTGAAGTTGCAGAGCCAAATACAAGTGAAAGATAGCAAATAAAATGACAACCTTTTAGGGTTTGTTCTTTCTTTTTATTCAATGGTGCCTTTTTCTCATCTTTTTTGACTTAGCAAACCAAATTATTACCTTATCTGAAGCCAAGGTCAAGACTTGTTCTTGATAGATTCCTAATGATTATGCCAAGGAGGGGCTGTGGGCCAAAAGAATTATTCCTCTTACATTTGTTTTTTGCTAAGTCAAAGATGAAAATCATTGAAAGGTAAGGCTTAATGCCTTAAAACCTTTTATTTCCTTTGCTTCATGATAGTCAACAAGTCAAAGGTTGAAGTGCCTATGTCATATGCAAATCAAGTCAATAGTCCAAGATTCCTCATTCATGCATGGAGACCAAATTGGTTGAAACTCTTTTATCTTATGCATTTTAAATGCATATAAAGTCAAAAGGGATCATTCAAAGGTAAGATTATGGAGTTTCATCTTGCATGGAGACATGAAGACAAAAGGTGAGGTGGTAGGTTATATGGATAATACATTATCAAAGACAAGGTGATATGAAGACAAGATATTATGGATAAGGGTAATGCATCATGAGGACAAATTCAAGACAAGAAGATATGACATTGCACTATGAATGGATATATGAAGGCAATGATGCATGTTTAATGCAAACTAGATATTTCTTTTTCTTTTTGCAAATGTAATGGAGTGATAAGGGAATATTCTCATGCCTCAAGTGCATGTCTAGTGCAACTTGGAGGTTTTCTTTTGCATGGAGTTATAAGGTGATAATGATGCAATTATCATTACTCTTGATAATTCATTATTTTGCATGTAAATGATCTATTTTCTTGCATGGCATAAGGAGGGTAATATTTTTTATTCTTTCATGTATGAAGACCTAATTTTGGCATCATTATCATGCAAAATTATGAAAATTAGGCAAATGTAAAAGGAAAGATAAGGAGTTTTCTTTTTCTTTCATTTTCCTCATAATTTTACAACTATATATCATGTAAACAAATTAATAAAGTAATATTTAATAAATTACTCTATTATTTTGCCACAAGTTGTAAAATAGGAGAAATTAGAGAAATTGAAACCATTAATAGAGTATGTCATACAAATGATTACTTTATTAAATTTCCACATGATCTATACATGCAAAATCATGCAAAATGGAGGAGTTAAGTTAATTGGGGACTTTTGAGGTCTTCTTGTATGGCTTGGAGGTCAAATTGAGGAAATTTGGTCAACTCTTAGATCGAACACATGGAGACTAGCAGTTTGGAGCTATTTTTGCTCATTTTGAGGTAGTTTTGACCCTTATTTTTAGGGATTTCATTGTTTTCTCATGGATCAAATTGGAGAGCTTATTTTTAGAGGCAGTTGACTACAGTTGATTTTTCATGTCTCTTGGAGAGAGAAAACTATATATTGTAAGGAAAGCTTAGTTTTTCCTAGTTCTTACCTTTTTGCTCTTTACACTTTGAGAGAGAAAGAGGTTTTGTAACTCTCTTATTTGTAGATTTATAGAGATTACAGCAGGTTATAGGTTCTATACTTTGTTCTATGCAATTATTTCCTTTATTTTTCAATTTGATCAAGTATCTACCTTCCATTAATGCAACTTGTATGAATGATTTGATGAGATTTTATTGTGTTTAACATCAGAACCTTTAAAATTATTGTCTCATTAGTACTTGTTTGTGTTAGATAGCTTTGCAAATATAGGTCTTAGGCTGTACAATTGGAAAACCTTTCTTGTGTGTTGTGAAAAACCCCTTTTCCTTCAAAAAGAAATATTTTCCAGCCTCCCTTAGAAACATTTTTGTGATCAATTTGCTGAAAGTGGTTTGTGTGGATAGATTTTCTGATATCTATTGTGAGTTAGATTGCCAAGTTTTTGTCATTTTTAGGTGCATCACCATACTTTTACCGTTCTATTTCCTTTTAGAAAGATCCTTTTTCCCCTTTCCTACATCAAAGTCATAGATCCAATTGAATATTTTAAGGGAACCAACCCACAATCTGGAGGTTCAAACTTGATATAGGTCACCCATAGCCTGAGTTTGATCCCATGTTTCGAAGGATTGTAGAGTATCACAACTTTACATCACGGGTGCAATCCTAATTGACAACAAGTCCAATTGGGTGATTTTTTTTGGAGCTGGAATCCTCTGGAGAGGAAGAAATAGCTAGTATAGAAAATCCTGACATTCAGAAATCTTTGGGACATAGGGAGTAGCGCCCTACTCCAACTGCTCCTCAATTTCTAGGTACACAGTATCTGATCTATTTACTTTGCATTTTTGTATTCACTTTAGTACTATATGTATCTATAATTTATTTATTATAGTTTAATTTAGAAATTAGGGTTTTGAGGTTGGATGAGAATACTAGCTTGTAAAACCTGATTTCAAACAGTCACATAGACACAATATATAGGAAAAGAGAACATTGGAAAACAATAGTTTATCACTAAACCTGCCCTTTGCTTCTCTAATGTTTTAGTGCAAGTGAAAGTGTGGGCCTTAGAATCTCATATCTTGCTTCCACATTTTCACCCTAAATAGAGTGTAGCTCACTCGATCCTATCAATGTACAACAATCTTCATATTTTGCAATGTTAGTATAATCAACCAGCCAAAAAAATCTATGAACTGTAGAATTACCTTCATTACCTAAACCCATTTTAGCATTACACCATTCAATAATAGATATCACATATGTCAATGTTGCATTGTCTATGTACTTCAACTATTCTCATGCTAATGCTCTTTTGATACATGTTCCTCACCATCATGCTCCTCCTTTCCATGCCTAACCTCAAAGAAATTTCATATAGGCTGAACACCATTCATCCTATGCATGTTGCTCAACCAATAGAACATCCACAAGTTCTTGAAATGTGATGCAAAATTATCTAACCATATGATATGTTGACCAAATGATATGCTCCTACTAACCAAATCATGGCAGAACATCTAAAAGAAGCCTTCCACGAACTCTATAGAATGTGTGTGATCATCACTAATATAAAAATGATGCTCCCTCAAGATCTTCCTATCATCCTTTGTACTAGCATTTGCATGAATGAATGCTATATGCACAAATATAGCAATATGCACAGAGTCATAATACTATGATTGCACCTCATTTTGTGGCTGTAGTGTGTAGTTCCCTACAAAGTCAACAACTAAAATGATGGTATCAAGTGGAAATGTGTCCTTACATAACTTTAATTGCAAGTCCAACCATCAACCTCTATGGGTATGCCTTGCATACTCGTAAATTATATTCTCTTAAAAAATAGATATAAACTAATACACTAGAATCTTTTCAATGACCTATTCACACCTTTTTCAATTCTTTACCATCTTTTAGACTATATGCCACTATCTTGTATTTACCAAAACTTACTATTTCATTTCCAATTGCATGTGTGTTGTCCATATATGTTCACAAATTGGCAAATGTTGCAACCCACCACAATGATCACACATGCCATCCAAGCATAAGCTCTTGTGGAATAATTGACCACCTACTCTTTGACATAAGATGCTCGATATGAAATCTCTTGAAGAACTAGGTGGACACTTTATATTATACTCCTACAAAACATCGTTAGTATGCAAATCTACACATATATATCTATAAACATTATAATGATTAGAAAACTCAATATGTGCTCTACAACAATAAGTTGTATGTGTGTGATTTATTTTGACATAAAAAGGCTTTACCATTTCAAAATACCTTTGACTAATTTTGATTTGCAGACACATCTCTTGAAATTTCTTGAAAAACTATGTTTGAGTCTCATCCAAAAAAATGCTTTGGATGTGGCTCATAGTTTCGATAACCAACTCTCCTTCTTACAACATCTCTTGCATTAGGAGATACCCTTGTGTTATTTTTCCAAAATTATTCAATGAGGGCTCTCAAGGCTTCAACAATAACTTTATTTTTCCATGGGAGTCCCCCAGAGAATGCCCACAATTCATTTCTATTTGGGCCCTCAACTCTTTGATGCCTTCCAATGGATCTCATTAGAGTTTTTCTACTTATTTTCAATGCTTCACTTGTCTTTCTAATGAGGTGATCTTTCTTTATTTGATGGATTACTATTTTCGATGTAATGACACATCGTGTGACATTACTATCCTTAGTGCATGAGGTGGAACTCAAACTCTCATATGCACTTATTAGATTCTTTACAATTGATTTTTCACTTAAAGCATTCGATGTTCTTAGACCAAGAATCTTCATAATGGGCCTAAATTTTAGATTTCTCATCAATTCAACAAATAGTTGACATCTCATGGTTTCATTTAAGTTCTAAAAACATTTTCCATATCTTCAACAAGTATGCTTGGGAATCATATCCTTCATGGGCTTCAAAACATTCTCATCAATATCAATTAGAAACTTAGGCTTTCTGTGCAAAATTTGAGGAGGCATTTTTAATGGTAAAGTTGGCTCAACATTAAGAATTTTTTCAATATTTACTTGAGATAGGATAGATGGCATACATTCAATTGGATATGGAAGAGATGAAAATACTTGAAGTTGAGATGGAGAATATGGTGTACCTTAAACTTGACACGTGAATGATGGTGTGCCTCTAACTTGAGAAGAGAATGACAATGTACCTTCAACTTGACATGTGAATGATGGCATGCCTCCAACTTGAGAAGAGAACGATGATGTACCTTCAACTTTGTTATATCCCCAAACATTAACTATGTTCTACTTTTACTTTCATGTGATTAGATGGATAATTAATCATAGATTAATGATTTGACATTTAGGGAAAATGTTAGGATAAATCATTGATTTTTTGAATTTTTTTTAATGCTTAGAATTAGACATTAGATTAGATGTTAATGAGACTATTTAAGCATGAAGAATAATGATTTATTGATGATACACTGATAATAGTTTGTATGATTGTGAGTGTAATGAGGAAAAGATTTCCACCTCCAGAATGGAAGGAGAGTATCACTAGAGAGAATGGAATAGATGTTCTAGAAAAGTCAAGTTTTCCATCTGAGTTCCAAGTCATGTACTTAGTGAACCATCTTGAGACGAGGTATGTAATAGTTATCTATTCTTGTAGACATCTCAAATTAGACCATTATCAATTTGATGTGACGAAAAGGTTTTCAATGTCAAACTTCGTTTGATTTGGTCAAGAGAATTTTTTGATATATTTCTTTGTTTTGCATAAGGTTGCGAAGGGGGAGAAGATCTCAACCTACTCTTGCACCTTATCAAGTGATTAATATCAACCTTCATATAAATGGTAATGTTACCATTATGTTGATATAATAATAATAATTTATTTATTTAAATACTATTATATTGATATAGAAAATCTATTTCATTAAGTAATAAGAATTTATCTCTTTTTCTGTGTTAAGATTTCCTTAGGTGCTATCACTACATTCACATAGTGAGGCACATTCTCCATAACCCATGTAAAGTGGAGTGAGTGGGAATAACCCACTATGGCCACGAGAATATAATGGGAGAAGAGAATAGTTGGAGAGCTACATTATTCCTTCGAGGAGATTTCTGTGGAGAAGGATTATGATTATTGCACGTAGTGGAAAGAGAGATAATCATTCTTTCGATAATCCTTTTCTTGGGTTATGCATTTTCTCAATACTCAGGAGGAGGATAATCATTTTTTGGGAGAGCCTTCTTGGTTTATGGTAAGAGAAAAATGATAGTAAGGATAAGAATGTAGTATTGTCATAGAGAGACAGCTATTATCTGTGAAGAGAACGAGGCTTACTTACTCGACAAAGATTAATAGAGCCTGTGAACTATAGAGGTGATATAGTATATTTATACATATCTTATACTTAGGGTTTGAAGAGTGGATGAGCACTAACTCAAGCAACACTATGTTGATTCATAGCATATCAGAATATTGTTATTATTATTTTTGGCTCAGTTGAACCATTCAACAAGTATGGTTAAGTCTTATTGTTGTTAAAAATGTTTCTATGGGTATCATGTAAATGGTTTGTAAAACTAGTGTTATTTATGGCATAGCCAATATACTATTGTGGACAGTTCTTTTAATAAGTAGAACTAATGCCTTCAAACACAGTACTAGAAAGAGAGTTGAAAGGCTTAGAAACTTAAAACTATCTAGTGATTGATTGGATCATTATCACTGTGTATAACTTATAGCCTCTATATGGCTCAAAAGACTGTAGACCCTATTGTTTTATAAAAATGAACTCTTTCAAGTTATTATGACTGAGCAAGAATATGTGAAGCTAATTATTTATTTTATTTAGAGCCATATTGAAAAAGTTTTAGACAACTCGATGAGTTAAAGGCTCATTATAACCAGTCTTTCTTAAGAAAAGACATTATTGTCATTGTTGTGGATGGCATGAGATACCAAATTATTTCATACTCGGCTACATGATAAACAATATCATGAAAGATGTAGGAGCTAAAACTTTTTTTATTTTAATTATTTCCTTATGGAAAGATATATGGCCCAAGATGACCAAGAGGTTAGGCATATAACTATAGGTTGTAAACTTGAAAACTATTTGGGTGATCCCACAATAGTGGGTTACAATTGCATTGAGGACACAAAATTGCCCATGCCTCTAAAAAAATGACTAGATCGATCAAACGGGGGTGTTCGATCGAACCCTAAAAAGGATTCAATCGAACCTCCTAGTTCAATCAAACACTACGTCAACGTGGGTCATAGGGGTGTTCGATCGAACCCCCGGATGACCTACTTTTTTATTAATAAAATGGGGTGTTTGATCAAACATTGGTTCGATCAAACCACCCTGTTTAGGGTATTTTTTAATAAGTATTTTACCTGTCATTTTTGATAGTTACTGCTGCCAAACCTGGAGGAGAGCAACCTAAACCCTAGGAGCTCCCCACTAGCTAAATGTCACCACCTTCTAGCCAGCTACCCTCTCTTGGTATGTATCTATCATTTTCTCCCTTTATCGTTTATTACATATGCCTTGTTTGTGCTTCCACATTTTGTATACATGTCTACCAGAGCATTTCGAACTATATTATCTACCAAAACCCCCCTTTGATTATGCTATGATGGATGTCCATACCCATTCCAAAGCTCCCATTTTGTCATGGGCAGGGAGGATGCTGGCGAAGGGTGTCTGGTTTTACACCTTCTAATTACATTTTCTTGAAAGTTTCTAAAGCCTTTTCAACAAATCTATTTTGTGCATACCCTACAATCATTGCCATCCACAAGACCATATTTCTTTGAGGCATTCTGTCAATAGTTGATGTGCCTTGTCTACGCTTCCACATTTTACATACATGTCTACCAGAGCATTTCCAACTATAATATCTGCCAAAAAACCCCATTCTGTTATGCTCAGATGGATGTCCATACCCATTCCAAAGAACTCATTTTATCACAGGCCTGCACTGGAGGATGCTGGCGAAGGTTGTGGTTTCTAGCTTTAAACCTTCCAATTGCATTTGCTTGAAAGTTTCTAAAGCCTTTTCAACAAATCCATTTTGTGCATACCCTGCGATCATTGACATCCATGAGATGACATCTCTTTGAGTCATTCTATCAAGCAATTCATGTGCCTTGTGCAGGCTTCCATGTTTTGCATACATATCGACCAGAGCATTTCCAACTATAATATCTAATAAAAAAACCCCTTCTGTTATGCTCAGATGGATGTCCATACCCTATTCTAAAGCTCCCATTTTGTTATAGGTAGGGAGGATGCTGGCAAAGGTTGTCAGATTTGGCTTTACACCTTCCAATTAGAAATATTAGATTTGAAATCCCTAAGAAGAATAAAACATACTTGGATAAACCCTCTAGGGGGTGTAAGATAAGTTACTTGTTCACCAATTTATGTAAGGAAACAAACCACCCTCACATAAGTTATCTTTGTTAAATCAAAGAAAGCATGTAATAATAAATAAATACACCTCTATTCATGTGCTAATCCATTTTTTTCAAGATATTATCTCTCCATTGATACAAAGAAGGACATACAAGGCCATTATGCATTGCTAAACAAATGGGTTGATTTTCCCATTGAGAAATGTGTAGTAGATTTTAGGATTCCACCTTCACTAGTTGATACTTATTCACATGTGGAATTTTAGATATATCATTGTTTCTATAGAGTGGTATATCCCAACAAGGGTAGAAAACTAGAACAAATAAAACATGAGCCATAAAAATACTATATGAACTCTAGATAAGTCTTATTTGGAAGCTAAGCACCAATGGCATATTAATGGGATCTTGTCAGTATGCCCATTCCACTATTCACTTATGCACCTATTTAGAGACAGGAACCTGACTATTCCGAGAAACACAAGAGAAGAGATAACAAAGGAAAGGGCCTTCTACTATACTCACCACCAAGAAACATGGAAAAAACCATGAGTATCTAGTTTGAGGAAGATTGAGATGTTGAATAACTAGCTACACAAGAATAGTCCACAATGTAAAATCCATAAACAAAGGTCACACCAAGTAGTGCACAAGTTGATGCTATGGCTACTTCACAAAATCCTCCATCTACACCAAGCCCAAATCCACCATCACCATATAATAATGTGATTATGTGTTAAGTGAAATTTGAGTCTTGAAGTTTGAAAGGAGGTAGTACATTTATGTGTCTAGTACATTGAACTTGTAATGATTGGACTATGTAGAGGGAAGATTGTAAAATATAAATTGTTTCTCTATTATTTTGGTAGCACTTTATTTAAATTTTTATATTGTTTGGTTTTGATGGGTATTTATATAATAAGCATACAAAATATGAATTTTGATTTAAGGAATTGTAGATCTCTAGTTTGTTTTATTTAGTTCTAAGATACGATAATAGATTACCTAATGTAAACGAAAGAATGGTTGTAATTATGCATATGACATGTGAGTTGTAATGAAGTATATGGAATATTAAAGTGATATAAATTACTTGGTCTTTTAATTAGCTTGATGGCTTTCCTTAAGGTCAATTTATGACCTAGATGAATATTTATTTTTTGCCAAAAGTTAACCCTATCATATATCTTGTAGTGGCCTGTTTACTTAGATTTATCTTTAAGTCTTGGAAGTTTGTAATGAACCCCATATAGCCATTTATACTTCTAATTTAAGGAGGAAACAACCTATTTAACAATATGTAGACTCTAGCGTTGTTTAGAATAACCATAAGAAAAGGGTTCTATTCCATTGTATAATTGGTTTTAGTATCTTACTATGAATATGAACAAATTAATTTTCAAAAGGCTCCACATTCTCTCTAGGTTAATTAAATTTTTATGGTGTTGTACCCCTATTTTAAGCATTACAATTCTCCCAATTACTATAGCAATTCCTGAACATCCCTCCAATCACTATGTTTATACCGAGTTTTTATTAAGATTATGATTAGGTTAGATTTAAGGTCAACAACTAGGCTTGTGGGAATCAATTCTAGGAGTCCTATGGTTCACCAAGAAATTTGATCTTGGGTTGATGATTAAATAGGTTGTTCAAATTCAAATGTCTTGGAAAAAATATGTTTTTCCTTGAGATGGGAGAGACACCATTAATTTTTACCTTAGGTTCTTAAGGGTGAGATCATGCCATGTGTAGTAATTTTCTATGACCATACCAAATTTGTATGGCCAAATTTAGGTGGTGGGTTTGTAATATATAGGTCTTATGTTGTGTTACGAAAATGATATTATAGTTGAGACTATTATGCTAATTAAACATGTTCATAAAAATGTGCATGGAAATTAATAATAAAATAAATGTACTTAGCTCTAGATCTAATTCTAAATACATTGTGATAGATGACACTATGATTTTTCCTTGTAACTCATGCTCAAAACTTGGTTAGATAACTAGTATATATTTACTAAACTCAATTTGTATAGATCTAGGTCATTTCTATGTTGCACATGGGTTTGATCTCTTACACATGGATTTGACCCTCTTCCATAGAATTGGCCTAATTATCATTGGACTTAAAATTCATGTTCACCTTAGTATATTGACTTGTGTTTGAAGACTAGTAGTGCCAGTAAATACCCTTAGGATATTTTTATAAAAGGATCTTCTACATGATTAAACCCTTAGATATGATTTAATTAACCTTTTTAAACAATGATCAAATGTACACATCAAGTAATCATGCAAAATACTTAGAATGTTGATGTTGATGTCATGCTACTTTGACAACATTACATCTTTAAGGACTTAAACTCAAGTAAAATATTTAAAGTGATATACATTATTGTTTGGTTTGTATTCATGTATGAAGTGTAGTCTTCAGACTAAAATACATCATAAGGGAGAACAACTAATATATCTGTGGTCTCACACATGACTTTCCTTTCTACTTAAACAATAGGTTTCAAGTCTTTCCTATGGTAAACCAATGCACTAAAGCTTAGTGACAAATATTGAAGCTCTCTTACATGCATAGGGTATGATTTACTATCAGGATAGGTTGTGTCTATTCATTTCTCTTTAATTTCCCTATAAGAAAACCTTAGGAAATACCCCCTTGGCCAAGCATATAGTCATTGGTTGTATCCATATTCTTAGTGTGTAGTTCATTATTTTATACATTTAATTGATGAATGATGAAGGGGGTAAATCATAAAACACACAATGGAAATTGTACAAAGAAAATAGAACTTTCTTTATTGATTTGGACAACTTATTACATTACAGAAGCTCAAATACAATTAGAGGAATCAATCCTCCATAGGCTGCAACACATTACAGCTTCCTATCACAAGACTCTGGAATCATCAGCGTTCTGTAGCCACAAATCATCTAGGGTTTCTATTTTCTTACATGTTCTTGACTCTACACTTTCCCCCTTAACTCTACTACTACTCAGGGTTCCCAAAAATAGTTATTAATAGCCTTTTTGGTGGCCAACAACCTAATTTTGAAATTTGCATCTCCTTCCAAAAAGAGGTCAATTTCCGAGAGCCATAACTTTTGATCCGTGTGTTCGATTGATGAACCGTTTTATGCATCAGAAAACTCGTAGAGTGCTCTGCGCGCCAAAAACCTTATCTACCGGTTCTGGCCATTTTTGGGCCTATATAGGGCCGTTTAGTGCCTCAAACCTGAGTTTGAATAATTTTCAAGCATTTTTTAGGAAACGGAAACTTTAATATCTTTCAATTCACAAATGATCTTTATGTGATTCCTTCACCAAAGGTCTTATATTTTTGTTATGTAACTTCTTGTAAATTTTTACTTCAATCCATGCCCAAATTCAAACTTTCTAAAAATAGCAGGTTACTATTTTTAGCAGTTTGGAAAAACTCAAAGTTCTACATCATTATTCAAGCGATTATGGAACCAGAACCACAAATTTTGAAAAGAAATGGAAAGAACATTAGCAATTTTGAAACACATATTTTTTTTTTGGGTGATACAAGATTGCCCTTACACCACTGGATGCTCCTACATCAGAGACCCAAGGTAATTTGAGAAGTGACCCTGTCACGTCTCAGGGGTTTGTGTGAGGAAAACCCAAACGGTCAACCTCTGCCTTAGACACCCAAGAAGAATCTTCCACATGTCTTCCTTACCATTTCACCAAATATTCTTCATATTACCTGTTCTGAGTACTTCTTCCCACATGGCTATCTAAGATCTCTTCTATCTCCTCCGTTGAAGTAGATGCCAGAATACTCCACTGTTCTTCTGTTGTTCCATCCTCTGTGCCACCCTCATGATATTCTGTTAAATTAGCAATGTTTAACATAGGGGAAATATTAATCCCACTCGGCAGCTCTACCTCATATGTATTTCCTAAATCATGCTTCTTCAGGATTCTACATGGTCCAAATTTCTTCATTTTCAACTTATTGTATGTTCCAATTAGGAACCTTTCTTTTCTCAAGTGAACCATGACTTCATCTCCTACCTGGAACTCCTTATATCTCCTCTTCTGATCTGCCTTAGCCTTGTACTGAATATTCATCTTATTAAGGTGCTTTTTCACCTCTTCATGCAAATTCTTCATGTGTTCTGCAAAGTCTTCAGCCTCAGCACTTGTCTTTTCACCTTTGTCCAGATTCCTTAACTCTAAAGCATTTCTTGGACTATTCCCATATACAATTTGGAATGGTGATTTACCAGTACTCCTATTAACAGAATTATTGTAAGCAAATTCTGCCTATGGTAAAATCAAATCCCATCCCTTGGGCTTATCTCCTACTAAGCATCGTAGCAGGTTACCCAAACTCCTATTCACCACTTATGTCTATCCATCAGTTTGTGGATGGTGTACAGAACTGAACTTCAAATCTATTTTCAACTTCATCCATAATGTCCTCTAGAAATAACCAACAAACTTGGTATCTTGATCTGAAACTATGCTCTTTGGTAGACCATGTAATCTCACCAGCTCCCTAAAAAATAACTCTGCAATATGAACAACATCATTAGTCTTCTTGAAAGGAATAAAATGTGCCATCTTCAAGAATTTGTCCACCACCACAAAAATGGAATCATGTCCTCTTTGTGTCCTTGGTAAACCAAGAACAAAATCCATACTAATATCATCCCATGGCTTCTCTGGTATAGGTAATGGCTGATATAGCCCTGTATTCTGACTTGTTCCTTTTGCCATTTGACACAATCTGCAACTCTGCACAAATTTCCTCACATCCTACTACAACTGTGGCCAATAATAATTTTCACTAACAATAGCAATGGTCTTATCTCAACTAAAGTGTCTAGCTAATCCCCCACTATGCTTCTCCTTAATTAGGTTCTCTCTTATGGAACTCCTTGGAATGCACAACTGGCTTCCTCTAAACAACATGCCATCTTGGATTATGAAATCCAACCATTTTTTCCTATCCAAAGGAACAGGTTCCAAACAAACTTTCCAAGCCTCTGCAAAATCTAGATCTTCAGGATACAAACTTTTGAGCTCATCAAACCCAACCTCTATCTTCATTTCTATCAACAAATTCTACCTTCTACTCAAGGCATCTACAACTCTGTTGGACTTCCCACTCCTGTGCTTCAAAACAAAAGTATAACTTTGCAAAAACTCAACCCATTTTAAGTGCCTCTGGTTCAACTTTCCTTGACTATTAAGATACTGTAAAGCCTGATGATCAGTATATAAAAAAAACTCCTTTGGCAACAAATAAAGTCTCCATTTCTTCAAGGTCTGAACTATTGCATAAAACTCCTTATCATAAACATAATACTTTTTCTTGGCATCATTAAGCTTCTCACTAAAATAGGTAATGGGCTTACCTTCTTGACTCAAAACAGCTCCTATAGCACTGCCACTAGCATCACAATCTACCTGAAATACCTTATTGAAATCTAGAAGTGTGAAAATAGGTTGCTCTGTGACATTTTACTTTAATGTATCAAAGCTTTTATCTACTCTTTTAGTCCATCTAAACTCTTTTCTATCCCCTCTCATTGTCTTAGTTAGGGGTGTACAAATGCTACTAAAATTCCTGATAAACTTTCTGTAAAAACTTGCCAAACCATGAAAAGATCTTACCTCGGAAGCACTCCTTGGCATAGGCCATTCAATGATAGCCCTCACTTTTTTCTGGGTCCATCTTAAAATCTTCCTTTGAGACAACAAATCCCAGGTATACCAATTCCTTCTTTGTAAAGCTACATTTCTTTAGATTGATCAACAACTTCTCCTCCCTCAGCTTCTCTAAAACTCTTCTGATATGCATCAGATGCTCATCTCGAGTCTTACTGAAAATCAAAATATCATCTAAATAGACAATAACAAAACTTCCCAAAAATTCTTTCAGTACCTCATTCATGAGCTGCATGAAAGTGCTCAGTGCATTGGTTAGCCCAAATGGCATGAATAACCACTCATACAAACCCTCCTTGGTCTTGAAGGCTGTCTTCCATTCATCTCCTTCTCTAATTCAAATCTGGTGATACCCACTCTTCAGATCAATCTTTGTGAAGTACTTGGCTCCACTCAAACAGTCCATTATGTCATCTATTCTGGGCAATGGAAATTTGTACTTGATCGTGATCTTATTGATGGCTTGAGAGTCTGTACACATTCTCCACTCTCCATCTGTCTTTGGTGCTAGTACTGTAGGTACCGCACATGGACTTAGGCTCTCTCTTATCAATCCCTTCCTTAACAACTCCTGAACTTGTCTATTCAACTCTTCACTGTCAGCTGGAGTCATTCTATGGGTTGCCTTATTTGGCAAACTGGCTTCTAGTATTAAATCCATTTGATGACTTATCTTCCTCACTGGTGGTAAAACTTTTGGTACATTATCAGAGATAATGTCCTAAAAATATTCCAACATATTGGAAACTTTTGCTAGTACATCTTCACATTTCTCTTGACTAATCTTAGGAATCAATGCAAAGCAATGACGCTCATTCTTCATTCCTTCCAAAAATTTTCTACCATCTACCAAGAAAATTTTGGAAGTACTACATACCTTTTCTTCCACCTCTTTCGAGGGATTCAATTTATGATGAAATCCATCTTTTGTTAGGTAATATGTGTTTGCACGGCCATCATGGATAACACTCCTATCATATTGCCATGATCTCCCCAACAACATATGACATGCATCCATTGGTATGATATCACACATCACCTCATCATGGTAGTCCCCAATCTTAAAGTTCACCAAACACTACTCATGCACCAAAGCTCTATGGTCCTTCTGCAACCATGCAATTCGATATGGATGAGGATGCTTTCTTCTTCTCAACCTCAACTTGTCAACCATCTCCTCTGAAACAAGATTATCAGAGCTCCCACTATCAATAATAATATCACAACACTTACCTTCACATTTGCACCTTGTGCGGAATAAACTCTTCCTCTAATTGGGTTCTTTCTCCTCATTCATCAAAGTTCTTCTAACAACTAGGGTTTCTCCCCTTTCAGCGTCTTCAGAGCACTTAGATTGTGTGTCTTCATCAACATATGCAACTCGTGCATTACCTTCAAGTCTTCTATTTGTCCTTCCTTGATGCTATGGACACTCGTATGCTTGATGTCCTTCTTCTCCACATTGGAAATAGGTTCCTCTGAAACCTCCTCTTCTAGGTCCTTGCCCAGGTCTGCCTCTTCCTCTTCCTCTTTGCTCACCATTGTTCTGGTCACAAGGGCGGTAGGTATTATCTCCTCTCTGATTTTGACTGGTGCCAACTTCTTCACTTTTCTTTAAATCTTCTTTTCGGTCCCCATAGGGTCTTCCACCAGTCCTTCTGCCTTGACCTCTTCCCTTTTGCTTGCTGTCAAATCTTTTATTTAGCTTCTCTTCCACCTTCAGGGAAAATTGGTATGCATCTTCTATGGTGGTCATTTTGACCAAGCTTAGCTCCTCTTGAATACTCAGCCTCAACCCATTAATGTAACGGGCTACCTTCTCCTTGTTGGGATCTGCATGGCCTGTCCTAATAGTAATTTTATAAAACTATTCTGTATACTCCTTAACAAACTTGTTACCTTGCTTCAGTTCTTGTAGCTTCTTCAGCAACTCCATCTCATAGTCCACAGGAATGAACTACTTCTTCAGTTTCTCCACCATTCGATCCCATCTGGTGATCTTTCCTTTTCCTCTTCTATTCCTCTCTAATTAGACCTCCTTCCACCAAATACTGGCATGGCCCTTCAACTTTGTTTTTCCAAACTTGACCCAATCTGGGTCCTCCACATCTTCATACTCGAAATACTCCTCCATGTCATTGATCCAATCAATAAGCTATTCTGGATTCAAATCTCCAGAATATGTAGAATCTTAGATCCTGGGCCTCTTTCTAATCTTCAAAATGGCTCTCAACAACCTAACTTGTACAGGATCTCCTGCAGCTTCTTGTTCTTCCTCAGATAGCTCTTCTTCAGTTTCATCCTTGCTTTCTTCTCTTGTTCTTGGATCAAACCCTCTTCGTAACTCCTCGTGCAATGCATCAATTTACCTTTGTAGGGATCTAAATCCCTCTTCTATCAAAGCATTCCTCCCAATACAATTTCTTTGTGGAGGCATCTTGATCTCTGCAGCAAACCCACAACCTCAGGTCCTGGTGCAAATTGCCTCATGGTCGGTGATCTATCTACACACTCAGGAACCCTTGCTCTGATACCACTTGATGAAGAGGGCAAATCATAAAACACACAAAAACAAAAATTACACATAGAAAATAGAAATTTCTTAATTGATTTGGACAACTTATTACATTACATAAGCTCAAATACAATCAAAGGAATCGACCCTTTATGGGCTGCAACACATTACAGCTTCCTATCACAAGACTCTAGAATCATTAGCCTTCTGTAGACCCAAATCAGCTAGGGTTTCTATTTTCCCACCTATTCTTGACTCTACACTTTCCCCCTTAACTCTACTACTACTCAGGGTTTACAAAAATGGTTATTAATAGCCTTTTTGGCAGCCAACAACCTAATTTTGAAATTTGCATCTTCCTCCAAAAAGAGGTCAACCTCTGGGAGCCATAACTTTTGATCCGAGTGTCTGATTGGTGAACTATTTTATGCATCAAAAAGCTCACGGAGTGCTCTATGCACTAAGAACTAGATCTGCTAGTTCTGGCCATTTTTGGGCTTGTACGGGACTGTTTAGTGCCTCAAACTTGAGTTTGAATAATTTTCAAGCATTTTTCGAGAAACAGAAACTTTAATATCTTTTAGTTCACAAATGATCTTTACATGATTCCTTCGCCGAAGGTCTTATATTTTTGTTATGTAACTTCTTGTAAATTTTCACTTCAATCTGTGCCCAAATGCAAACTTTCTAAAAATAACAGGTTTCTATTTTTAGCAGTCTGGAAAAACTGAAAGTTCTACATCATTATTCAAGTGATTATGGAACCAGCACCACAAATTTTGAAAAGAAATGGAAAGAACATCAACAATTTTGAAACACATCTTTTTTTTTTGGGTGATGCAAGATTGCCCTTACACCACTGGATGCTTCTACATTAATGAACTTGTTGTGTGGTTACACAACACGCCCCATTTTGCCTTAGCGAAACAGGAACCCAACTTTTCCGGCTTGTTTCCTTGCTTGTTCTCCCTGGGTGGTAATGGTAAAAGCAGCATTCAGTCAGTATGCATATGCCTAATGTCAGGTATATACATGATGTCAAAGTTTGGACTCAATTTTTAGTCTAAATCCGCCATCATGAATCCTACCATGCGAAGGAATGCAAAATCCTAAGTAGGTTTGAAATTCACTAAAATAAAGGAGTTATGCATGGTTAAAGTTTGGTCAAACTTGTCCTAAGGGTCATATTTCCTAATATCCCTGATATTTATGAATATCACCCTACATGTGTTTTAACAAAGGAAAATCCTATATCCGCATACTTGATAATATGTGTGAATGTCAAATTTAAATGTGAGGGGTCATCTACTCGTCAAATACCCCTGCACACATTCAATGAGGGTGATATTTCCCAAGATCCCTCATATTCCTTAATATGAACCTGATGTCATCTTAGCCTAATAGGAGGAGCACCTGATATGCATGTGACATCATCCTCTTGCGAGGGTGATATTTCTCAATATGGGTCATATTTACTAATATGCCTGATCTTTCCCAATACGACTATGACTTCATCATATTAAATTCTAAGTGAAACCCAATATGATGATGACATCATCATCATATCCCTCATATGAATAGAGAAGTCATTCATGGTTAATATCCGTGATATTAACTAATGTGCATGTCTAGACCTAATATCTTTTAGGGTGTATTTCATAACAGTTGAAATCTTAAAGTGTATGCATAAAAGTCTGCATCTATTATACAATTTCAAATGTGTGCCCAGACCTGAAGGATTTATTCATTCCAATTTAGACAGCATAAGTGTATGTATATTTGTATGCATAATGGCTTGTATTTGACATACAGATGCATTTTTGGATGTGAACAAAAGGTTAAACATTGTGAACTTTAGGTTAAGATCCGCAGCTACATGTTGGGATATCTGCATAAGATATACAATATAGAAATGTGCAATCCTAGATGCTAAATGAAATCAAATCGAACCTAATGCATTGTGATGCATAAACAAAAAAATAATAGAGTCAAAGTCGAGCATTTGCTTTATGTATCAAGCTTTGTGTCTGTTTGAGATATAAGAGGATATATAAAGGTTTATATACAAAGAAGGAATCGGTGGCAATTTCAATATAATTCCTAAACTTGTTGAGATCCAAATTTGTATGTATGAGATATACCGAAAGGTAATAAAAAGAGGAATGTACAAACCCAGAATCAAAGGTAAGTTTGGTATGGTTTATAAGCTTGTTGAGTTTGGATTTGTATGTGAGATGCATAGAGGTAATGCAAAAGTGAAGATGCAACGCCAGATATAAAAAGTAATTCCAATCTGTTTTATGCACCTTTTAAAGTCTGCATCTGCATAACATATACAAAGGTGATACATACGATATATATACAAACCAAACGTGGTAGAAGGTTAAACAATTGTGGATTTTCATTTGAGGTTTGTGTTTGTATGTTCGACGCTTGTATATGATATACACAAACATATGCAAAGAATTGAATATGCAAAAAGGCAAAGTAAATAATTGCATAAGTGCATAAAAGTGAGCGTAACTGTGAGAAGGTCATTAAGTTGAAATATGATGATGATGTCATCATTTCTTATCTACATAACATTGTGAAAGGCGCATGTATCACATATGCAAGATCATATACATGTGATATGCCAAAGCAAAACGGAGGGATATTGGAGCAATTTGGGGACCCAATAACGTGCTTTTTGGTCAATGATGGTTGACCAGATCATTTTAAATGTCATATACGCATTCAAATATGTGGATATTCACTTTCAGACTAATATTCATAACTCGATATTCATGTTTGCACATTCAGGGCCAGATATATGTTCAATGTTATGTTTAATTTTCCTGCTAGTTTATTAAATGATGATGCTTAATTCTTGTGTGTTTGTCGCAAGATAACGAAACTCCTTGCAGATTGGGCTAGATGTTGTAGAAGGAAGCTGAAGTGATGAAAATTACAAAGTTGCAGGCCCAGATACGACATGAACTAGAGCTAAAGAAGAAGAGATCACCAAATACATTGTGTGCCAGTTGGAAGGTGGACCAAGTCAAAGAGGCTGGAATATTCTATGCTAGTTGTGTGATTGCCAACTAGCAAGCACATGCCACCAATCTAAACCATTGATTATTCTAAGAGGATCTTGATCATTGAATCAATGAACTATTTTCTAGCTGTTGTTCTATAAAAAGGCCATGACATGTCATTTGTAAAGGGAGGAGGTAGACAATTTCATATCTGACTGAGCCAATTTTCATGAGGAGATTGTATCACTAAGACTAATGAGGATTGACTTGTTGAAATATTCAAGGTTCTTTATTTAGATTATTGTAAGGGTACTTGTTCTAAAGCATACTGGATGGAGATGAAGCTACAAATTACATCCTGATTGTAAACTTTACGTAGTCTTCAAGTCAATTTCTGGATATGTAATGGTGAAATGCTGTGTTTAATAGAAGTGCTTTTATTTTATTGCATATTGTTGTCAACTTTTCCTTTGAAGATTTGCACTAAATCATGTTGATTTGTGGACTATCCTGGTGAAGTATGATTTAGTTTTTCTTCTCTTCATTACTGTATTGAAACATGTATGTGGATCAGTGATCTCAGTTAAGTAATTTTAGGAATCTCATTCTTTAAACCCTATTTTCTCATTTTAATTTCATTAAATCACCATAATAACTACAAATCATGATAAATAATAAGCAGAATAGAGTGAATATGGTGACAACCTGTGGATAACTGAAAATCATTAGCATATTTTGAGCTAAATGCATGTAATGTTGAAAATATCATGCAAAAAATCACAAATAATGATGGAAATCATGCAAATATCAACCTATAGGTACGTTATTTGATCAAATTCATAGTGCAGAGGTACAAATGTTTGAAATTTGTGTAGAACAGGCATAAAGGACAGGATATTTGAAGGAATATTGAAGAACTCTGTAGAAATTACTGAAGTATGTAAGGCCCCAAACTAATTAACATCAACACACATCAACCACTAAGTAACATCAGTAGATTATGAACTAATCATGAGAGACTTGAGATCATAAATTCACTCTAAATTTATCACATCTTTCAAGATAAATAAAGGTTGTTGTGTAAATTTTATTTTGTGTTTGTTTGTGACTAACATTGTGATCAACATAAATTGGCACTAGAAGGAGGGCCAAACAAAGAATCTAAAGTTTTTTGCAAATATTTCATCATTTGAGTTTAATGATTGCAAATATCTCTTGTCTGGGAGGATTTGACTATATCTTTGCAGAGATCCAACTCAAAGCTTCAAAGATTAGTCTAATTTTATGAGCTCCAAGTTTTATTCTGAGATATGATAGATCTCATTAAAATTTCAAAATTTTAAAAAACTGAAAACAAAGTCTCATTTTTGATGGATGTATATGAAGACAATTTCCAAGTTGATATTCCTTTCTTTAAGGAAACTTCAAATCAACTACTTTATCCTCAAAGTTTTTCTAACTTTGGTTTATTTGGTAGGTGCAGGATACACAACTCTACAGACCATGGTGAAGTTAGTTGTTTGACTTTCCTCACAAGGTTGGATTTATATTTAAAAGGACTAATTCTTTTCTCAAATGTATACAGATCTGAAGTTTGGCAAGAGAATGAAGGACCTTTGGAGCAATAAGAAAATATATCTTCAGAGACTAGGAGATATACCGAAAAGGTACTAGTTGAATGAGTTTAGGAGGATGAATATAATGAAGAACCTTTTGATGAATCAATATATGGTGAGATTAATAATTCTTTACTTCTCTATTGAAGTACTAATATGGATGATATAGATTACAGATATGAATCTTTTGAAAATTATAGAGAAGAAAGCACTTCCTCTTTTCAGTCATCAGACACTAAATCAAGAAGATTAGAGTATCCTGATACACTTGATAAATATGTTGAACTGTTAAGAAGTGCTTGTCAGGATGGTGTCTTTAATTCTGATCTTAATAATTTTGATGAGAATGATTGGATAAAAAAGTGTAAACAAGTGGCAAAGGAATTTAAATGCATTACTGCTAAAGAAGTTCCTACTATAGCAACTAATAGAGTCACAGAGAAGAGAGTAAACCTTGATTTATTAGTTGATTTCTTTAAATTGAATGATCAAATGCAAGATTGTCGTAGGTTAATGGAACTAGAAACTCTATTGGATGGTAGAGGTGAGCTATTTGATGAGCAAATCATGAAAATTGAAGACACAGAAAGCTCTGCTATTGCTGTGCATGATCAGATGTCAATCTAGTGCTATTTTGAAAATGAAACAAGGGAGTATTCTTATCAATCAAAAATTGTTTCACCTTTGTAGTTAAATGATTTAGAAATGATAAATTTCTATATATCAGGTCATGATGATGAATATACTCATTTAGATGTTATTGTACAAGGAATTAAAGAAAATGTTGAGGTGTTTCCTGAAGTCAAAAATTAGATAAGCTTGCAAAATGAAGAGATGAAATTGGATAATGATGAAATGCACTAGGGTGTATTTCTCCTTTCCCCAATGAATGATGTTGATTATTATTTAGATTATGGAAATTCAACGGATAAAACATGTCAATGGATTAGGCATGAACATGATGAACTTCCTCAGTTGTTAATCGTTAAGAGTTATTCTATTAAATACAATGAATTTAGAATACAAGAATATTTTCTAGAATACAAAGATGAATTTGCTAGGATTAGAACCATAACTAGTGCCCTAATGCTCTTGCACAATCTAAGTATGCAAATACAGGTGTCTTTGGGTCTTACCATGGGTTTTATTTGCCTTGTAGTGTCTTGTGTATAGTTTGGTAGAGTAGTTGTTTTGTTTCTTTTCTTTGCTTTCCTATTTTGTTTTCTTCTATTTCCCTTTGGTAGTTAGCTGTTTGCTTTTTCTTTACACTGTTGAGTCCTTGTTTTGGTTAGGCAAAACTGATACACCTTGTTACTTAAGAACACTACTAAAATTGTTAGAATTCAAGATTGGATATAAGTTCATACATAGGTTGTGATTCATGTTGGCAAGTGTCCTTGATCAGGTCTGTGGTATCCTATTCATCAACATTACTTTTTCTTGAGTTAAGAAGATCCTCACAATGACACACCTAATAGCCTTGGGTTTGTTGAACATATCAGTATAGATGTTAAGTGAAAAATCTAAAGGTTGTCCTTGCTACCATTGCAATTCCCAACCTAAAGTTGCAAGTGACCACACCTTGCAAAATGTGCTTACATGATGACATCTTCTGAATACAAAAAAAACAAAAAAAGAGAAATATATTGAATATCTAAAAAGAAAATTAGGCCATCTAAGTAACTCTACCAGGGCTATGGACGCCTGCTGGCAGTGGGGCTCTACTTAGGGGAATTGCAATGATAACCTTGCCAGGGCTATGGACGCCTGCTGGCAGCAAGGCTCTATCCAGGTTGGCTATGAGGGATGAACCAAACTATGTAGCTTAACACCTGTCACTAGTTTATTCAACTCATCTTCAAGATGAGGGATATTAATCACATGCACACACTTGATCCCTTATCAATACATTGTTACATTGATGAACATGATACCATTTAGAAAGGTTAGGATGGTCATGCTTAACAAGAATTGGAACATTATGTTTTAACTTATCCTCACCTCTTGAATTATTTGAATTTTGTTGTTTTCTTTGGTGACAAGTTGTTGTGTGGTTACACAACACACCTCATTTTGCCTTAGCAAAATAGGGACCCAACTTTTCTATCTTGTTTCCTTGCTTGTTCTCCCTAGGTAGTAATGGTAAAAGCAGCATTCAGTCAGTATGCATAAGCCTAATGTTAGGTATATCCATGATCTCGAAGTCTAAACTCAATTTTTAGTCCAAATCTACCATCATGAATCCTTCCATGTGAAGGAATGCAAAATCCTAAGCAGGTTTGCCTTTTGCATCACCTTGAAATTTGCTAAAATAAAGGAGTTATGCGCGGTCAAAGTTTGGTCAAACTTGTCCTTAGGGTCATATTTCCTAATATCCCTGATATTCATGAATATCACCCTACATGTGTTTTAACAAAGGAAAATCCTATATCCGCATATTTGATAATATGTGCGAACGTCAAATTTAAATGTGAGGGGTCATCTACCTGTCAAATACCCCTGTGCACATTCAATGAGGGTGATATTTCCCAAGATCCCTCATATTCCTTAATATGACCCTAATGTCATCTTAGCCCGATAGAAGGAGCACCTGATATGCATGTGATGTCATCCTCTTGCAAGGGTTATATTTCTCAATATGGGTCATATTTACTAATATGCCTGATCTTTCCCAATATGACTATGACTTCATCATATTACATTCTAAGCAAAACCCAATATGATGATGACATCATCATCATATCCCTCATATGAATAGAGAAGTCATTCATGGTTAATATCCATGATATGAACTAATGTGCATGTCCAAACCTAATATCTTTTAGGGTGCATTTCATAATAGTTAAAATCTAAAAGTGTATGCATAAAAGTCTACATCTATTATACAATTTCAAATGCGTGCCTAGACTTGAAGGATTTATTCATTCCAATTTAGACAGCATAAGTGTATGTATATTTGTATGCATAATGGCTTGTATTTGACATGCAAATGCATTTTTGGATGCGAACAAAAGGTTAAACATTGTGAACTTCAGGTTGACATCCGCAGTTGCATGTTGGGATATCTGCATAAGATATACAATATGTGAAAGGAAGCTAGGTGTGCAGAAATCACTTCCTACACTAATCTAATGATGAGAGATGAGTGCAAATTGAATTTAATCTTTATAGTTATAGTTATGTTAACCCACTAATAGAGATATTGCAGAAAACACATACACAAGAATGTAAGACAGAAGAAGAGAGACACAAGATATATGTGGGGAAAACCCTTACGAGTGAAAAACCTCACATTCCAAAACACAGCTCAAATGTATTCCGTAAGCAATGAAGGTTACAATACAGTCACAGAGCCAATGCTCTTGCAAGAGTCTTCAACACTCATATTTGGAGATGATCTGGTAGCATAACAGTACCTGTCAATCAAATTATGCATCACCTCTCCAAAGCACCTATTTATATAGAATATACAAGGCAAAAATGGCTCCACATTGAGATGGGTGTCCAACATGGCCTCATGGCTCAAAAACCACACCTATGGACACTTGTCCAACACTGTAGGATGTTCCTGATACTTGTCAAGTCACCCCATCCCAAAGAGGTTGCCTATTCCTAAAATGGGTAATGACAGATGCTCCTTCGACTCTTACAACCATCATAGAATCTATCATAGCTGTCATAACTTACAGCTATAAGAGAATCTATCATAATGTTAGAATTAGGATAGACAACTGAGAGGGGGGTGAATAAGTTGTCCTACAATATTAACCTTTTCTTCCTTTTAATCTTCTTTCACAACTTACAAATAGATTAATGATGCAAACATTAAAGCACGAAACAATAACACATGAGCAGAAACACAATTAACACACTTGACACCAAGCTTTTTGACGTGAAAACCTGGTTAAGGGAAAATCACGGTGGGGGTTAACCCACAAGATTTGTACCCTGTTAAAATTACTTAAAAGGGGAAGGCACTTGCCTTCGGGCACACTACCCAGAGGTCACTACTCAAAAATATGCTCACCACCTACATAATTTATGTTTAATACAGAAGGAATTAACTGAGAAATAGCGTCATCTTCATGCCTGGTTCAGTCTCATTGATTGCTCATAAAACTTCTACTCTTCTCCCAAATACTTCTTCACTATCACTTCATCCTTTACTATTCTTGCTCCTCTGCTCCTCCTCTTCTCTGATCTGCTTTTGATCCTTTCTTGGGATATTATTATTTCACACAAGGATAATTTTCCATAACTCAACTGCACGCCTTTATATGCTTCATCAACCTTGGAATAAACATCAAGGTCGGCACTCCAAACATCTGACTTAATGTGAATCACTGATCTATCAGCCAAACATAACTTAGACTCAAATCTTCCTCCATCAACATGCCACACTCCATAGAATTTCTCTTAGATCATCCACAACATGCTAGAATCATTCAGGCAGCCAAGACTGGGAAGAACAACAAAACCAAGAAGAAAATCTTCAACAACATGCTCGATCTTCAATGTGGACCTCCAACACAATAGGTAGACAATCCATAGACCTCCACAAGCACATTTAATTTAACAAAGACATCCGCACTCCAAATTATTAGAATCACTTGCATCTTCTCTTGAAATCTCAAGAACACTATATGTCATGACTGTCACACTAAAATGATTGCTTGTAGACCTCTAAACCATGAACCACTTGAGTTGATGATACACACTGACTTCCCAAACATGCCTCTAGAACTGTAGATCATAATATTTCAATGTAGAGCAATCCGAACCAATTTAATATCACTATGTCTCTTCTAAACAAAGCAAAACCCAGTTCTACTTAGATGACCATAGCTTCTTCAAATCTTCATGCGGACCTCTCAAAACTTAACTCGAGCTACTTCAGACAATCCTCTACACAGCCATATGGTCTGCATACATTGATCTTCATTAATTTTCTCAGTACCCTAAACATTCTAGTCTTCTAAACATGCAACAAAATAGGATATAGTTGACACTAATGGCAACAAGGATATGCTGACATCAATGACAACATTGATTAGGCACATATTTGCAACAATCTCCCCCTTTGTCATTGATGGAAACATATGATGTGAAAAACTGATTCAACCATCAAGATAAATGGAGATGAGGACATTAATAATTTGTTGAGTTTATATGCACAAGACTTATAATAAATAATGTAAACAAAAACTCATGATAAATAATTAATATGCACACACACACAGATGAAATCAATGAGAAGCATGACACAAGCTTTTTACCGAGTGGAAAACCCTCAAGGGTAGAAAAACCACTCATGAAGTGCCTCACTGGCTTAACTTTCAAAACTTTTTACAAAGCCTCACTGCCTGAATATTATGTCTCACTGCCAATTGATAGGTCTCAATGACCTACAAGCCTCACTGGCATACTATGCCTCACTAGCAACAATGTTTAGAAGCACCAACTTCAAGGAGCACCAACCCCTGATACATACTCAAATTAAAACCAAGAATTCAGAGGGTTTCTCTATTTCAATACAAATCACTTCTTCTTTCACATGTGTCTGTCATATCACCATCCTTCTCATCAACTCAAATCTCATACAAACTTATCATCTTAATTTTCTCTAAAAGAGGATATTCAAAATATATTCAATCTTGTATGATAATCCACACACCGACAACTTCAATGTACTTGCATAACCATTATATACAAGATGACTTTTCATATTTTGTCTTTTTTCCACAATTATTTCAATCCTTGATATTCTTGCATCTACAAAAGTGGTCTCTTCAAATTCATTATCCTGCAAATCAATTTCCATGTGCATAAAACCTTTCATATTCTTTTCTCTTCAAAAGAAATTTAATCACTTGCATATAATTCTTCTTTCAAAAAAAATTATCTTCATGAAGCCTTTCCCCTGCAAACAAAATACCCTTTCATTTGCATAATAAAAAAAATCAATATTAATCCAATTCAATTTTCCTCCTCTTTGTAAAAACCCCTTCAACTTCTTCATCTCTACAAAAATATCTTCAATCTGCATATTAGACCTCCAAAAATCAAATCACAATGAAATGATATTTCATATTCCTCTTCATTCAAAAAAACCTTTCAATTTTCTTCTTTGCAAATATAAATATTCTCCAATATGAAAATATTGACTTCAAAAATCCTCATAAAAATAATATCAAAAAGAGCTTTATACATCTTTTAAACTTTCCAAAAAATCAAAGTTTTTATAAAGCAATTTTTGTTTACTTATAAGTCTCCTTCATAATAGCCTTCCAATATGCCACTAAGAATAGAAATAAATCTCCACAAAAAAAATCCACAAAAATCTCCAAAATAAAATTCCTTAAAAATTTCTCCTTAAAAATCTCATAAAATCCACTTGATGTCATAAAAGATGACATTTAAAAAGCCATGGAATTAGGAGAAAGTAAAGTTTCTAATATAAAATAAAAATAAAAACTAAGTCATAAATATGACTTATGCGTGCTCCACATAAAATATGCATCGATCTCACGTTTAATTCAATGCTTTTTTTAATAAAGCTTTTCATATAAATCATGCACCTCTTAAAATATAAACCGTGCTCCCATTAAATATTCGATGCCATTTTTTTATATATATCATTCTCCCCATTTAAAATATTCGACGCATATATAGAAACCACTTTCTTTAGGGGATCAATGAAATAAAGTTTTTTAACTTTAAAACAAAGCTAATGATGACTATAGCGAATTCCCCTATAACCTTTCCTTTGTTTTTTTTTTTAAATTGGGTTCTCCATAATAATCTGGCTCCAAGTTGCTTTTCATGCTTTATGAAAATAAAGTACTTTATAATCTTAAGGATTCCATGGTCTTTATTTTGTGGTCTAAATTCAATGCCTTTTAATGAGTCGTGCTCCCTTAAACAAGCTCCACATACATTTGAAGACTTTTTCATATTTAACCCATGTTCTCCAACTTAAGTATATTTAATGCTTTATTAAATGCTTATTACATTCGATGTCTTTCTCAAATCTTTTGATGCCACATGTAGATCAAGTAAAGTCCATGAGTAAATCATGTGTAGATCTTTGTCTATCTCTGTAGATGTAAATTCACTGTATGCCTTGAGATCAAGTGAAGTATCATCATCAACACTAATGAAGACTATGCCACTAACCTCCTGTCACAACTATCAACATCAACAAATGAAGATCAAATGTAACTGAGAACAAATGAAGACCATACCATCAAACCACTATCATTTAGAAGACCAAGCCACTGTATACTATTTGTAACTGTCAAAAAACCATGATGCCACTATCCTTGCATGATATGGTGCATACTATCAAGACAACATAACTTCTAACCATTGACATCACATGTCACATTGTCTAAATTCACTTTTATCATGAAGATCATTATGAATACCTGAAACTTCCTACCATATGAAGACAAACAATAACTTCATGTATTATCTAACTTTCACTATGATGTACCTACATCATTAACTCACACCTTTTTGACATCAATGACAATCTACTTCCATCAAAGAGCACATATTTATAATCTTTTCTTCCCCTTTTTGTTTCAGATTGATCTCAAAATTTGCATACTGACTACTCCCCCTTAGTAGTATCTCCTTAACATCAATCTAGATCACAAGATATGACTATGAATTTTACCAGACTAATGCACCCTAGTGCATCTTAGTTTTGATTAGGAGGGGTAATAACCCCTAACTTCTCTCTAAGATACTCAAAAGTATCCTTGGGTAGAGGCTTGGTGAAAATATTTGCAATTTGATCCTTTGAAGAAACAAACTCTAATTTGACTTCATTCTCATTAACCTTCTCTCTCAAAAAGTGAAACTTGATTGATATGTGATTTTTCTTTGAATGCAACATAGATTCTTTGAGATGCTTATTGCACTTGAATTATCATAGAAGATTGTGAGAGGCTCCTCAAACACAATTCTGATGTCCTTTAGCATTTTCTTCATCCACAAAACTTGAGTACAATTGTTTACTTCTGCTATATATTCTACCTCTACTATAGATAGGGATATTGCCTATTGCTTTTTGCTCAGCCAAGAAACCAATCTTCTTCCCAAGAAGAATGCACCACCACTAGTACTTTTTCTATCATCCACATCTCCTACCTAATCAGCATCTGTAAATGCATGAAGTGTGAAGTCATTATCCTTTGGATACCATAAGCCATAATCAAGTGTCCCTTTGAGATATCTAAAAATTATTTTGACTGCTACAACATGGGAATCTCTAGGATCAGCTTGAAATCTAGCAAAAAGTCCAACTGCATTCATGATATCAAGTCTGGTCTGAGTCAGATAGAGCAATCATCTAATCATTGATCTATACCTTTTCTAATTTGCATTAAGGGAGTCATCATCTTTACTCAACTTACATCCGGTTACCATGGGTGTACCCACCGGCTTTGAATCTTCCATTCCAAACTTTTTCAATAATTCTCTCACATACCTAGATTGAGATATGGAGATACCTTTATCTGACTGAATGATTTATAGACCTAAGAAGAAATTCATTTCACCAAACATGGACATCTCAAATTCACTCTGCATTTGATCAGCAAATGTTTTGCACATACTCTCATTTCCATAAAAAATGATATCATAAACAAATACATCAACAATCAGAATGTGCTCATGATCAATCTTGAAGTAAAGATTACTATCAGCAGTGCCTTTGCTATATCCTAGCTTTAGCAGATACTTATCTAATCTTACATACCAGGCTCTTGGGGCTTGTTTGAGTCCATACAGTGCTTTCCTCAACCTGCAGACCATATCTCTCTGATCAGACAACTAAAATCCTTCTGGTTGCTCAATGTAGACTTCTTCTTCCAACTCTCCATTCAGGAATGCTGACTTGACATCCATATGATAGACCTTGAAATCTTTATACACAAAAAATGCAAGAAATAATTTGACTGCCTCTATTCTTGCCACCGGAGCAAAAGTTTCTTCAAAATCAATTCCTTCCACTTGAGAATATCCTTTGCATACCAGCCTTGCTTTGTTTCTTACAACTTCACCATCTTCATTTAGTTTATTCTGGAAGACCTATTTAGTTCCAATCACATTTTGTCTTCAAGTCTAGGAACAAGATCCCAAGTGTGATTCTTTTCAAATTGCATTAATTCTTCTTCCATGTCTTTTGCCTAATTTTCATCATTGCAAGCTTCACTTACTGAATTTGGTTCAATATTTGAAATCAAACAAATCTCCTCTTGATCTTTAACAATTCTTTTCCTAGTTCAAACAACTTTATATCTATCTCCTATGATCTAATCTTTAGGATGATTTAGTCTTACATACCTAGGAGTTTTGGTATTTATTTGAACCTCTATTTCTTGAGCTTGTTCTTCAATATCTGTACTAACCTCTTGAGTCACTGGATTTTTTGGATCAATCTAAATCTAAGTCTAAGTTTGAACTTGTCTTCCTTAACTTTTACTTTCATCTTAATCATCTGATACATACCCGCAAGACCTGGAATGTCCTTCTTTGCTCTCATCAACTATAACATTTGTACTTTCAACAATCTTTTTCAATCTTTTGTTAAAGCACCGATATGCCTAGCTTTGAGTAGAGTAAACTAGAAATATCCCTTCATCACTTCTTACTTCAAACTTTCCTAGATCCTCATCTCTTTTGATAAAGCACTTACTACCAAAAACTCTAAAGTATCTCATAGTAGGAAGATGACCAAACCATAGTTCATAAGGGGTCTTACCGAAAATTGCCTTTGATTTACACCCGGTTGATAGTGTAGACAATAGTACTTATAGCTTCTCTCCAATAGACTTGTGGAACATTTGCTTCCATCATCATGGTCTTGGCAGCTTCTTGAATGGTCCAATTCTTTCTTTCTATGACTCCATTTTGCTGAGGAGTCCTAGGAGCAGATAACTATCTTTTTATCCCATGCTTTTCATAGAATGTATCAAACTCACTGGAGGTAAACTCTGCACCTCTATTAGATCTCAGACATTTTATTTTTTCACCAATCTCATTTTCCACCATAACCTTGAACACCTTGAACTTGTCAAGAGCTTTCGATTTTTCTTTTAAAAAGGTTACCCACATCATCAGGGAGTAATCATCAATCAGCAACATAAAATATCTGTCTCCTTGCACACTCCTAATTCTAGTAGGGCCACACATATCAGTATGTACAAGTTCCAACCATCCAATTGAAAATTGTTCTTCACTCTTGAATGAAATTTTATTCATTTTATCCAATTGACATTCCCTACACATGATATCAGTAGGTTTCACAAGTTTTGGAAGATCTCTCACTACACGAGTAGAACTTATCTTGACAATGTTATCAAAATTCACATGACACATTCTCCTATGCCATAACCGACTCTGATCAATCTCAGCAATCAAACAACTTTTTCTAGAACTACTTAAATGAAAGATGTTATCTCTAGTCTAAGTACCAGATGCAATTTCAGTATCGGAGCTTTCCAAGATTCTGCATTTTCCATCCTTGAATTAGAGATCATAACCTTTGTCAACCAACTGTCCAACACTAAGAAGATTATGCTTCAATCCTTCCACATACAAAACATCATTAGTGTTATTCTTACCATCAAAAGAGATGGATCCTCTACCACAGATTCTACTAGCTGAGTTGTCTCCAAATTTCACAATTCCACCTTAATATTTTTCAAATCTTACAAACTTACTTTTATCACCAGTCATATGATGAGAACATCCACTGTCAATTACCCATTCATCCTTTTCTACAACCTGAGCAGCCAAGGCACTTTCCACATAGCTACTAGATTTAGTAGGCACCAGATTGTCTTCTTTGAGAGAAATGAATACCTAATCATTTTCAGTGGAACCTCAATGATCAGATTCATCATTTGTGACTCCTTCTTCACCAGATTCTTGGACATAGTACCATTTCTTCTAAACTCTAGGTCTATTAGGGTTTGGCCTTGAACCCCTTTCTGGACACCTTGAGGCAAAATGACCAATCTTATTGCAAGAAAAATATTTGAATGACAACTTTCCTTCATACTTACCGGATCCTCTTGGCAATCTTTTGGAAAAAAGGGCTTCAAGTTCATCGAACTCAGTTTCATCACCTTCAAGATCCTTCCTTGTCCTATTGAATTTGTTAGATCTTCTTGAAGAGCTTTCACCTAGATCATTTTTTTGTTTTCCACTAATACTAGCTTTAAATGCAGATTCAGACTTACGAAGAGAATCACCAAACTCACTCATTTCAAATGATAAAAGTTTACCAACCAACTAATCCCTTGTAACAGTTGTCATAGTCCTAATTTCTTCAATGACAGCAACTTTATGCTTGTAGGCCGGAGGTAAGGATCTGAGCACTTTGGTAACAATTTCTAATTCTTTCAATTTTCCACCAGCACACCTTATACTGCTCACAAGTTCATTCACTTTTAGCATGTAGGAGGTGAAATTTTCATCTTCACTCATCCTTAAGCTTTCATATCTACCCTTCAGGCTTTGTAGCTTGGCACATTTGACATGTTCATCACCTTCATGCAATGTTTCCAACTTCTCCCAGATTTCATGCGTGGTTTTCAATTCTAGTACATTTTTCATTTCTGTATCAAAAAGGGCACTCAACAAGGCTTCTATAGCTCAAGTGTTGTTCTCAGCATCTTTGATTTCATCTAGAGTTGTAGGACCTTTTTCTAGAATCTTATATTCATTCTTAGTTATCAACCAGTAGGCATCTCCCATACATTACAAATGACACTGCATGCACATCTTCCATAGAGTGTAATTTGTTCCACCAAATCTTAGACTGTCTTTCTTGTAAGTTGATATTTTGGATCTCCTCAAGCAGTCAAGCTTCTTTCAGAGGAACTTGGCTATGATACCAATTGTTAGAATTAGGACAGACAATTGAGAGGGGGCCTAAATCAGTTGTCCCACAATATTAACCTTTTCTTCCTTTTAATCTTCTTTCACAACTTACAAACAAATTAATGATGCAAACATTAAAGCATGAAACAATAACACATAAGTAGAAACACAATTAACACAATTGACACCAAGATTTTTGACATGGAAACACGATTAAGGGAAAACCACGGTGGGGGTTAACCCACAAGATTCGTATCCTGTTAAAAGTGCTTAAAAAGGGGAAGGTACTTGCCTTCAAGCACATTACCCAAAGCTCACTGCTCAAAAAGAGGCTCACTGCCTACAGAATTTATGTTTAATACAGAAGGAATTAACTAAGAAATAGCATCTTCTTCATGCCTAGTTTAGTCTCATTGAGTGCTCATAAAACTTCTGCTCTTCTCCCAAATACTTCTTCACTATCACTTCATCCTTTACTATTCTTGGTCTACTACTCCTCTTCTTTGCTCTGCTTCTGATCCTTTCTTGGGATTTTATTATTTCGTACAAGGATGATTTTCCATAACTCAATTGCATGCCTTTATATGCTTCATCAACCTTGGAATAAACATCAAGGTCGAGACTCCAAACATCTAACATAATGTGAATCACTGATCTATCAACCAAACATAACTGAGACTCAAATCTTCTTCGATCAACATGCCACGCACCATAGAATTGCTCTTAGATCATCTACAACATGCTAGAATCATTTGGTCAGGCAAGACTGGGAAGAATAGCAACACGAAGAAGAAAATCTTCAACAATGAGATCGATCTTCAATGCGGACCTCCAACATAGCAAGCACATGATCCAGAGACCTCCACAAGCACATTTAATTTAACAAAGACATCTGAACTCCTCCAAATTATCAAAATCACTTGCATCTTCTCCCGAAATCTTAAGAACACTATTTGCCATGACTGTCACACTAAAAAGATTGCTTGTGGACCTTTAAACCATGAACCACTTGAGTTGATGATACACATTGACTTCCCAAACATTCCTCTAGAACTGTAGATCATAATATTTCAATGCAGAGCAATCCAGACTAATTTACTGTCACTCTGTCTCTTCTGAACATGACAAAACTTGGTTCTACTCAGATGACCATAGCTTCTTCAAATCTTCATGCGGACCTCTCAAAACATAACTGGAGCTACTTTAGACAATCCTCTACAAAGCTATATGGTTTGCGTACATTGATCTTCATTAATTTTCTCAATACCTTCAACATTCCAGTCTTCTAAATAGGGAACAAAATAGGATATAGTTGACACCAATGGCAACAACGATATGTTGACATCAATGACAACACCGATTAGGCACATATTTACAACACATACATAGGCTATAAATAGCATATTTTATTACAACATGTCATAACCCACCTTGGGGCACCCAAAGATACCTATTTCAAAGATGCTTCTCGACACATGTCCATACCTATCATAGGATCTTCTATTTCCAACTCTTACATGTCATAACTTTGTCATAGGAATCTGTCATGACCGTTTCAGTCAATATTCCCTTACATACATTCCAAGATACCAACACATGGAAAAATATTCCTACCACTAAGTGAGATTCCTATCTCCTCATGTGAGGACAAATTTACAAATGGTCATATGCCATGTAGGATGACACATCACTATGCCAACTCCCATAAGATGACAACATAGGATTTGCATCCTAAGTATACAATAGGCAATAAATAAATAAATACAATGAAATAATACAAGGAATTACCAAAGTTGAGACACCTTAATTCCCAACATTCTTCCACTTGTCAAACACCTTGTAAGAGCCAATAGAATTAATAGGATTTAACTGCTATAGGTCAACTAGCCCATAGACTATGAACACCACCTGAACTTCTCTGTGCCCACTAGTTTCATCAATGCATCTACAACATTCTTCAAAATATCTACCTTATCCAAATTTACCTTCCCATCCTCTACCATGTCTCTCATGAAGTGAAACTATACATCAATATGCTTTGTTCTGGAATGGAAAGTTGGATTCTTTGCAAGGCAAATCACACTCTGACGGTCACAACAAATCGTAATCTATCTTGCATCAACACCAATATCTGAACACAATCTCTTAAGCCAAATGGCTTCCTTGCAAGCATGAGTTGCTGTCATATACTCAGATTCTATCATGGACAAAGCAACCACAAGTTGTCGCTTACTCATCCAACTAATTGCACCACCAAACATAGTGAGCACATAGGCACTGGTGGATCTCCTGTTGTTAATGTCACCTGCCCAATCAGAATCCACAAATCCACAAATACAAACTGAATGTAGAGGTCTTGTAGCATTACCATGATAGCATATGGAATACTTGGAAGTACCCCTCAAATATCTAAACACTTGCTTAACTGCATCCCAATGTACCTGTCTAGGATTAGCTATAAATCGACTAAGGACTCCCACTGCTTGGGCAATGTCTGGTCTTGTGTAGACCATAGCATACATCAAACTTCCAACAACACTAGCATAAGGTACTCTGCTCATGTCCTCCACCTCACTAGGAGATTTTGGACAATCATTAACAGACAACTTTGTCCCCAATGAAACAAGAACACACAATGGTCTACAATCTACCATTCTGAACCTATCCAACATGGTCTTCACATACTTACTCTAGCTTAACCAAAGTTTTTTGTTAGCTCTGTCTATTTTGATTTCCATTACCAGAATGTACCTAGCTGCCCGAAGATTTTTCATCTCAAACTATGCTGACAACTGAGACTTCAAATCAGAAATCATATTCTTACAATTCCCAATCAACAACATATCATCAACATACAATGCAATAATGAGAATGCGATCATTGTCAAACTTGTAATACACAAAATGATCAGATTTTGATCTAAAAAATCTAATGGACAACACAAAGGCATCAAATTTCATACACGACATCGTAGGAGACTGCTTCAAACCATACAAAGACATCTTTAACTTGCAAACCAAATTTTCTTTACCTTTCTCTATGTAATGCTCTGGTTGTGACATGTAAATCTCTTCCTCCAAATCACCATGAAGGAAAGATGTCTTCACATCCATCTATTCTAGCTCTAAGTCATAGCAGTTGCAAGAGATAATAGGAATCGAATGGATGTTAGCTTTGCAACAGGAGAGAAAATTTCACCATAATCAATTTCCTCCACTTGTGAGTACCCCTTCGCAACCAATCTAGCCTTGTACTTTTCAACACTGTCATCTACACCGATTTTCTTCTTGAACACCCATTTGCATCCAATGGGTTTCCATCCTTCAGGCAAAGGCACCAAGTCCCATGTTTTGTTCTTCTCCAAAGAAGCCATCTCATCTTCCATGGATTCCTTCTAGGAACCTGTATCTTTCATGCCCATAGCCTCTTTCATAGTTCTAAGCTCATCAGTGTTAGTAATTAAAGAAAAAGCACAACAAGAATCAAGTAATGAATAACCAAACCTATCAGGTTGCTTTCTTGTTCGTGTAGACCTCCTCAATGGCCAAGGTTGAGTTTTTGCTTCTTCTAAGCTTTTAGAGATGCTAGAGCTCTCCTCATCATCAGGTCTCACAGGGTCTATCGGTTCAGTCTTCTCAAGGGTACAAGTAAACTGAACCACATCTTCTTTCTTTTCTATCTATTCTGGTTGTAGAACAATGGAAGAAGGTGTTATCTCTTTGAAGATAACACTTCTACTATACAACACTTTTTCAGCCATAGGATCCCAAAGCTTTTATCCTTTCACACTGACACCATAGCCAATGAAAATACATTTAACAACCTTATTCTCCAATTTAGATTGTTTCTCCCTAGGCACATGTGCATATGCCTCACAACCAAAAACATGAAGATGCCTAACTGAAGGCTTCTTACTAGACCACACCTCCATAGGTGTCTTACCAACAAGAGCTGATGTAGGAGACTTGTTTACTAGGTAGCAAGCAGTGGCAATAGCTTCAGCCCAAAACTTTTGTTCAAGGCTTGTTCCACTAAGCATACTCCTAGCCTTCTCCATCAGTGTCCTATTCATCCTCTTTGCAACTCCACTTTGCTACAAGGTGTATGGATTTGTCTTATGTCTTTCAATCCCTTGCTCTTTACAGAACTTATCAAACTCCACCAAACAAAACTCACCACCATTGTCAGTTCTCAAACACTTAATCTTTTTACTAGTTTATTTTTAGCAAAGGCTTTAAACTCTTTAGATTGACTAAAGACTCCAGTCTTGCTTCTGATAAAATAAACCCATGTCCTTCTACTGTAATCATCTATGAAAGATACAAAATATAGAGATTTGGAAATCGAAGGAACATTAACTGGACCAAACACATTAGAATGAATAAGATCCAATACACCAGAAGACTTGTGAGAACTAGAGTAAAACTTAACACGGTTTTGCTTTCCATATACATTATGTTCATAAAAGTGGAACTTGAGCTTACAATCATTTAACCCCTCAATGAGGTTTTTATTTTTTAGGGTTCTAAGACCCTTCTCACCAATGTGGCCATATCTCAAATGCCATAACATAGTCTTTTTAGTAGGAAGTTTAGCTTCCAATGTGCACTACCATCAGAACTAGTTACAATAGATCTCTTCACTGCTCGTTCAAATGGTGGGGATGAAGTGATTACAGCTCTTTTCTTCAAGTCAGAAGAACTATTGCACTGTGAAGTGCATGCTTCTAGCTAAAATAGAGTACCTCTTTGAGTACTCTTTGCAAGCACCATAGATCCTCTAGTCATCTTGCATCCATCCTTCAAAAAGACAACCTGCACACCTGCATCATTCAACATACTTATAGAAAGCAGGTTCCGTGCTAGGACTGGGATGTGCATAACCCCAGTGATCCACTTCACTCATCCATCAGGGAATCAAATTGAGACTCTTCGATGACCAACAATCTTCAGATGAGAGTGATCACCTAGGTACACTCTTCCACCATCAAACTCTTCATACTTTGTGAACGAGCTTCAATGCGAGGTCATGTGGAATGATGCACTAGAATCAATCGACCACACATCATCAGATGCATGGGTGGTCAGGGCTGTGATGAAGGCATCACCATCATCTTGTGACTTGTCTGAATCTAAATCTGGGGCATTCTTCTTTTTCTTTTTCTTTTCCTCTTTGCATTCCTTTCAAAAATGCCTAGATTTGCCACAGTTCCAACAAAGAGCCTTGGACTTTCTAGGAGATTTGGATCTCCCATGGGATTTGTATCTACTCTTTTCACCTTTCTTGTCCCTCTTCTTCCCTTTCTCTTTGGGTCTTCCACGAATCGTAAGAGCTTCTTTGGCCGACTCAGATGTCTTTCTCCACATTTCTTTAGATAATAGTGAAGACACCACATCTTCCATCTTGAAGGTGGTAGTGGTGCTTCCGATGGCCATGACAAGATGATCCCATGAATCTGGCAAAGAACAAAGCAGGGTCATACACCGATCCTCCTTCTCCATTTTCATACCCACAGATGTCAACTGTGTAATGATCATGTTGAAAGAATTCATATGGTCTGCAATAGATCCTCCATCTTCCATCTTCAGAGAAAACAACTTTTTCAGAAAAAGCTTGTTCACCAAGGACTTGGCCTGATAAACATCACCCAGCTTCTTCGAAAGGTCTTTCATGCTCTTCTCCTCATGGACATTCATCATGACAAAGTCAGCTAGACAGAGTCTTATGAGACCCTTAGCCTTCCAATCTTTGAGGTCCCAATAATCTTGTGACATTGCTATAGGTTTTACACCAGATATAGTTTCCCATAGGTCACGATCAATAAGTAGCTCTTCCATCTTGAGCTTCACAACTCGAAATTAGTACCATTAAATTTCTCCACCTCTAATCTTCCAGATGTGGTTTCCATCTCCTTCCTACATAAAGATATAGAATACTCTACACAAACTCCCACTCAACCTAATATTAGATCAAAAAACCCCTACCCAGTAACTAGAACCAAAACTGGCCAGGCTCTGATACTAACTGAAAGGAAACTAGGTGTGCAGAAATTGCTTCCTACACTAATCTAAAGAGGAGAGATGAGTGCAAATTCAATTTAGTCTTTATAGTTACAGCTATGTTAACCCACTAATAGAGATATTGCAGCAAACACATACACAGAAATGTAAGACAGAAGAAGAGAGACATAAGATATATGTGGGGAAAACCCTTATGGGTGAAAAACCCCACACTCCAAAACACAGCTCAAATGTATTCTGTAAGCAATGAAGGTTACAATACAGTCACATAGCCAATGCTCTTGTAGGAGTCTTTGACACTCATATCTGGAGATGATCTGGCAGCATAACAGTACTTGTCAACCACATTATGCATCACCTCTCCAAAGCACTTGTTTATATAGAATATACAAGGCAAAAATGGCTCCACATTGAGATAGGCATCCAACATGGCCTCATGGACCAAAACCCACACCTATGGACACTTGTTCAACACTGTAGGATATTCTTGACACTTTTCAAGTCACCGCATCCCAAAGAGGTCACCTATTCCCAAAATGGGTAATGACAGATGCTCCTATGACTCTTACAACCGTCATAGAATCTGTCATAGCTATCATAACTTATAGTTGTAAGAGAATCTATCATACACAGGCTATAAATATCATATTCTCTTACAACATGTCATAACCCACCTTGGGGTGCCCAAAGATGCCTTTTTCAAAGATGCTTCTCGACACATGTCCATACCTGTCATAGGATCTTCTATTTCTGACTTTTACATGTCATAGCTTTGTCATAGGAATCTGTCATGACCGTTTCGGTCAATATTCCCTTACACACATTCCAAGATGCTAACACATGGAAAAATATTCGTACCACTAAGTGGGACGTCTATCTCCTCATGTGAGGACAAATTTACATGTGGTCATATGCCATGTAGGATGACACATCACTGTGCCAACTCCCACAAGATGACAACATAGGATTTGCATCTTAATTATACAATAGGCAATAAATAAATAAATACAGTGAAATAATACAAGGAATTACCAAGGTTGAGACACCTTAATTCCCAACAATATGGAAATATACAATCCTAGATGCTAAATGAAATCAAATCGAACCTAATGCATAGTGATGCATAAACAAATAAAAATAGAGTCAAAGTCAAGTATTTGTTTTATGTTTCAAGCTTTGTGTGTGTATGAGATACAACGGGATATACAAAGGTGGAATTGGTGGCAATTTCAATATAATTCCTAAACTTGTTGAGATCCAAATTTGTATGTATGCGATATGCCAAAAGGTAATACAAAGAGGAATGTATAAAACCAGAATTAAAGGTAAGTTTGGTATGGTTTATAAGCTCACTGAGTCCAGATTTGTATGTATTTTATATTATATTTGAGATGTATAGAGGTAATACAAAAGTGAAGATGCAAGGCCGGATATAAAAAGTAATTCCAATATGTTCTATGCACCTTTTAAAGTTCACATCTGTATAACATATACAAAGGTGATACATACAATACATATACAAATCAGATGCGATAGAAGGTTAAACAATTGTGGATTTTTGTTTGAGGTTCATGTTTGTATGTTTGATGCTTGTATATGATATACACAAACATGTGCAAAGAATTGAATATGCAAAAAGGCAAAGAAGTAAAGAATTGCATAAGTGCATAAAAGTTAGCATAACTGTGAGATGGTCATTTAGTCGAAATATGACGATGATGTCATCATTTTTTATTTGCATAATAGTGTGAAAGGTGCATGTTTCACATATGCAGGATCATATACATGTGATATGCAAAAGAAAAATAGAGGGATATTGGACCAATTTGGGGACCTGATAACGTGCTTTTCAGTCAACAATGGTTGACCAGATCATTTTAAACATTATATATGCATTCAAATATGCAGATATTCACTTTCAGACTGATATTCATAACCCAATATTCATGTTTGCACATTCAGGTCTGGATATATGTTCAATGTTATGTTTAATTTTCCTGCTAGTTTATTTAATGATGATGTTTAATTCTTGTGTGTTTGTCACAGGATAATGGAACTACTTTGTGGATTGGGCTAGATGTTGTAGAAGGAAGATGAAGTGATGAAAATTGCAAAGTTGCACGCCTAGATATGACATGAACCAGAGCTAAAGAAGAAGAGATCACCAAATGGGTTGTGTGTCAGCTAGAAGGTGGACCAAGTCAAGGAGGCTACAATATTCTATGCCAGCTATGTGATTGCCAACGGGCAAGCACATGCCACCAATTTGAATCATTGATTATTTTGAGAGGATCTTGATCATTGAATCAATGTAACCATTTTATGGCCTTTGTTCTATAAAAAGGCCATGACCTATCATTTGTAAAGGGAGGAGGTTGACCATTTCATATCTGACTAAGCCAATTTTCATAAGGAGATCGGATCACTGAGACTAATGAGGATTGAATTGTTGAAATATTCAAGGTTCTTTCTTCAGATCATTGTAAGGGTACTTGTTCTAAATCATATTGGCTAGAGATAAAGCTAAAGATTACATCCTGATTGTAAACTTTACGTAGTCTTCAAGTCAATTTCTGGATATGTAATGGTGAAATGTTGCATTCAATAGAAGTTCTTTCATTTTATTGCATATTGTTGTCAACTTTTCCTTTGAAGATTTGCATTATATCATACAGATTTGTGGACTATCCCGGTGAAGTATGATTTAGTTTTTCTTCTCTTCATTATTGTATTGGAACATGTATGTGGATCAATGATATCAGTTAAGTAATTTTAGGAATCTCATTCTTTAAACCCTATTTTCTCATTTTAATTTCATTAAATCACCATCATAATTGTAAATCATGATAAATAATAAGCAGAATAGAGTGAATATGCTGACAACCCGTAGATAACTAAAAATCATTAGCATATTTTGAGCTAAATGCATGTAGTGTTGAAAATATCGTGCAAAGAATCACAGATAATGATAGAAATCATGCAAATATCAACCTATAGGTACATTATTTGATCAAATTCATAGTGCAAAGGTAGAATTGTTTGAGATTTGTGTAGAACAGGCATAAAGGATAGGATATTTGAAGGAATATTGAAGAACTTTGCAGAAATTAATGAAGTACGTAAGGCCCGAAACTGATTAACAACAACACACATCAACCACTGAGTAATGTTAGTAGATTATGAACTAATCATCAGAGACTTGAGATCATAAATTCACTCTAAATTTATCACATCTTTCAAGATAAATAAAAGTTGTTGTGTAACTTTTATTTCATGTTTGTTTGTGACTAACATCATGATCAACATAACCTATACATGCTATAATGATTGAAAGAAATCTCTTTATCTCTCTCTGCCTTGGTAAGTGTGTACACAAAGAAATAAAGTGTATGAAGTAGGAATGACTTAAATGTTTTATAATTGCACACGTGGTACTCATTTTTATGACATGTCTTTGGAAAAGTTAAAATCTCTCTCTCTCTCTCTCTCTCTCTCTCTCTCTGCTTTGAAAAGGAAAAGAATCATCCATGCATTTAATTAAAAAAGAAATCTTCCTTCTTGAAACTATTTAACTTGTTGGAATATGATAATGCTATTGGAAATGTACTTCATGTTTATTTAATATTATAACTTCTATTACACATATATGTGATATTGAAAGGTTAACATAGGTAAATATAACTTCTATTAAAACATATATGTGTTAATACATGACATAGTCTACATGTAAAATTAAATTGTTTGAAATAGACAATTATGTGTTGAATTATACTTACAAAACCTTATTTATACCAAGCTATAGTTGAATTAGGATGGCCTTGTTGAACCAATTCTAGATACAAGAGAATAAGTGAGTTCAGCAAGTCAGAAGCAAGAAATTGTATGTTGATAGGTTCAACATGGCCATCCTAAGGCAACTATAGAGGTTTATATAAGGTTAAATTGTAAGTATAATTCAACATATGTATCTAGATATTTTGAAAACAATTTAATTTTGTGTAGATTGTATGTATCATCTACTAATTTAAGTCATCTCTTAATTCACACATTTAAGTCAATTGATCCAAAGAATCCTTTGCTATATTTGAGTCACTAACACATGTAGAATCACATTACTAATTAAATTATATAATATCCAAAAGAAAACTTTACCATATATGATGCAGAGGCATCCACACTATAATCTTCGCATATAGCATGAATGTCTGCAGACCAACCTCATCATCATCATCTTCGCCATCATCATCATATCTCGCGTTACACAGTCAGCATCATCATATTTCGGACGATCACAATCATCCTCCTGCCGACTACTGTTCACCTCCTCCGTCAGTCGCCCATCATCATCATGATATTCAGCGGGCGCGAACATCCTCCGGTTGCACTGTTCATCGGGCACCGAACTCCATCGGCATCATCATGGCCTTCGACACTACCTTCGTCAGCAGGATATCCAAATATCCGGTTGCTCAAATATCCTGATGACGATCGCCTTCAGCACCTTCCCTTCGATGCTCCACTAGCCGACGACACAAACAACAGCATCATGATATAATTCATCCGGTTCTCTTCGAAACCTCCTGATGATGCTTCACACTTTCTGCCGATGCCGATACTTAACCCCTTAACAACGGCAGGATAAACTCGCACAGGGGGATATCTCAATATCCTGATGACGATGACGTCATATCCTGATGACGATGACGTCACCCAATATCCTGATGACCTCTTCAACACTTAGTCAAAAAACACGAACTTTCTCTCCCGCATCTACTCGTGATACGCGGATGTTTGGCACTCCCGATATGATGATCCTGATGCTGATACACTCCACCTCGGCTCCTGCTGATGATCACCCCGACATACTTGTACTTCATGCGATTGACAACATCATGCTCACCTTCACTTATCCAGATGACGGTGCTCAAACTGACTGCAGGATATTCACCAAGATATCCTGATGATGCCGTTTTAGCGAACTTCTTCACTTAGCGTAATCTCACTTCGCCGATCCTCCAAGGATGACCCAATCCAACCTCAGGGTGATCTTCCAACTCAATCAGCTCGACCTAGCACATGAGGATGCTAGGCTTCTCAACATCTGTCGACCGCGATCCTGCACACCTGCATGCAAACAAACAAACTAACTACTAACCTACTGTACATTGCCATTCCACCGATCAGATGAGTCAACCGGTGGAATGGACCAGGAAATCCATGAAAACCACTCAAACCAGCAGATCGATTCACCAAGGAGATCAAACAGGAAACGAAACAGGATCTTTATTGATTTCACAAGATGTAATACAATATGAGGTTCCTCACACAGAACACTCAACCTCCTCTGCTTAATGCAATACTAAACTGCCGATCGATGATATCTGTCTGTATATGCAATATCAACCGATCTCATGCTTATAAAGACTTTCCTACGAGTACTACTGACCCGACTCCAAGCGGCTGGGAACTCTCCAAGCGGCTGGGAGATCCCACCGAACACGCATCATGACAACTGTCTTAACAAACTAACTAAAAATAGCAAAGCCTGGTCAGCATGATCTTATCATGATCAGCATGACTTTATTACATGCAATTGGTCTAACAGACCTTCTTGGAAACACAAACAAGACCTAAACTACTAACTGCCTTATCAAGACCAGCTGTTAGGTAGGTGCTCCTGCACCAATATATCCATATTACCTTCCACTCAAGTTGATAAATTTTGTGGAGGCTTGACTTTTTTTTATCAACTAAAATGAGTCCTTATATTTTAGAAAAAACACCTTCATTATAAGCTTTCATATATATTAAAACCTTCATAATTGAATTGATCTATAAGATTTTATTATTCTCCAATGCCTTCTACTAGTACCATCTATTTTTCTTTATAAAGTTTCAAAATCTTACAAGAATTCTAGTTGATAAAAATGAGATTTATAGCTTTAATAACATGTTAAAATATTGAGTATGTATTTCAAATGTAGTATATAGTAAATAAATTGATTCATAAATAACATACTCAAACAAAGGCATATAATATGTATTTTCCTTGCTTTTCTTAAGGCATATAAAATTTATAAAATGTTATTGTATTTAAAATGCTCTTGTATTGTATATTGTGTGTATTATGTATTGCTTATTCTCTTTCTTGTTTTCTTATTTATATATAATATATTTATACACGTGAGAACTATGAATTTCTACATGATGCATCTCTAGATGTCTAATTTTGTACATGTTTTATCCAATCCTAGAGATCTTTGACTACATCACACATGGCAAATTATGCACCAGTTCCACCTTAGGAACTATTTGCATGAACTAATAATGAGATCGATAGATTGGGAGTTTCCATAAATGATGGTATGAACATGGGAATATATAAGGACACTTGTAAGTCCATAATGGAAAGCTTAGAAAAAATTAGAGAGAAAATTTGAGACACAAGTGCTTATTCCCCTGATGCTATAGCTACTATTCTTTCCCACATGTGGGAAGAAGTTTGTGGTGATGTTGCCCTCTCTCATGTTCAGAGTGTGGTGACCAAAGAAACCATTAAATCATAGTCTTTCCATACTATCAAGATCAGGTAAAGGTGAAGGGATACTAGGTAACCAGATGTGTCGATGGTGATATGGCCAGATTGATCTACCCTAGATTTCTTGCTAGCTAGGGTCATTATCCAAATAACAACCAAATTCCCTTATATTTTGCACAACAGTTGTATGCTAAAGTTCATTTGGGCCTCAAAGTCAACTATTGTGACATTCCTCCATATTGTGGTCAGGGATGTGGTAGGCTTGCTGATAGGGACGCTTATCGTCGACCTGATTGGGTGGCCCTAGCATATAGGGTATTAATTGGTGAGAGGAATCCTGCTATCTCCCTAGTCATAGCCCCCTTAACAGATCATGTTGTCATTGCTTCCCAAAGGGAAGCAATTGATAGTGTTGGAGATATTGCAGTTGCCACCACTACGATAGCTACTGATCATGTGGGTCAGTTTTTGATGGCACGACATCCATGATCTAGAGCTTCATTTACAACATAGTGTACCGGCACTCATTGTGATCCTTATGCTATGCCAGGCATCCCTACACCTGGACAGTTGGATGGTTTCATAGGAGAGATGGCACATAGTACTTTACATTGTTTCACGGAGGATCTCTTGGAGGCATATACATTCATTGCATTAGAGCTAGGGATCTCGATAGATCAGGTTAGAGCTAATCTAGCTACGTCTATTCATTCACATTTAGGATCTCATCATTCTGACCACCCTGCTAGGCCTGGTAGCACCAGTGCACATCAGGATCCACCTACAGATCATTCAGTTGCTGCAAAGGCCAGTGATCCTTCAAATCATGACCTTGAAAGCATGCAGACTTGTACAAGTTTAATGGAGATGTTGATGCACTCAGATTCTATATCGATGCCATCTCAATTGGTTAGTCCCCTTCACTTGTCATTACTATGACATGAGAGGGCTCAGACAGATACATCAAATCATTTAGATGATTTAGTGGAGGCAGACATTGCAGAGGGCTCCGATCCTATGCTACCAGGTGATATGTAGGTATGTATATGTGTATCTATAAGATATATATGTATGTGTGCATGTGCATACATTCAATTCAATTTTTTTTACCTCTTGTTACTCCTAGCCTAAGGTCAGATCATATACATCGACGTGATTCTATTGATGATATTGTTGTCAGTGGACATGTGAGTTTTGTATACATGTAGATAGATCTATTTATAATAAATTACATATACATTTTTAAATAGTTCTATATATATAGATAAAATGTATTTAACACATTGTACTTGATTTTTTGGACTCAGCACATGCATCAGAACAAGATTCTAGAGGGCCGCTCGACTAGGAGTCGACACGATGATTAGGTTACAGCCACCTAGAGACCTCCATTTGATGTTTCTTCTAGATACGTTTCCATTTATATATGTTTGATATGTTGACATTTCCACGTGACTTGATTACATACATATGTTTGATGATTTATGTGGGCATTTGTGTTTATGTTTGAGATATGGACACATGGACATTTGTGTAACTTATGATTATGTTTGAGATATGGACATTTATATGTTTATGTTTATATTTGGCATGTATGGATGTTTATGTTTATATATTTGACATGTATGGACATTTATGCATCTATGTATGTACATGATTATGTTTATATTTTCAAACATGTATGAACATTTACGTTTATATATTTTCTTGAACATGTATGAACATTTATGTTTATATATTTTCAACATGTTTGGACATTTATGTATCTATACATACAGACATGTTTATTCTTCAAATGGACACAAATATGTTTATATTTGACATGGACAAATTTATGTTTGAGATATATTAATAAAGTTTTCATATAAATGCTTCTTGATATTTTCAATGGATCTATTTGATATTTACACTTGTGTATTAAGACATGTAATACATGTTTTGAAATAATAAAATATTAACTTAAAAAATATTATGCTTATCTCAATCATGTCATGTAAATTTCAACCTACACATGATAGATGTAAGATATATATATAGATTCTATAAGTTGCACATATCTCAAATTTTAAGTTTAAAATAAACTTTATAACTTTGTAATGATATACCATTCAAATATCTAGATAAAGGACAAGAATGCTAGCTATATGATGAAATAACATAAGTTAGGCCCACATAAGTATCATACAAACACAATATATATAACAAATGTAAATAAAACTTGGAAGATTTTTTATTCAAAAATAAAATTAGACTTCTAGATAATTTGACTTTCACCACTACTAGAACAAATAAGTATTACGCTCAAGTCATGAATTAGACTATAAGCCAAATATCTAATCAAGTAACTGGTGCAGAGGCACCTACCTAACAGCTGGCCTTCATGAGGCAGTTAGTAGTTATAGGTCTTGTTTATGTTTCCAAGAAGGTCTGTTAAGACCAAATGCATGTAATAAGGTCATGCTGATCGTGATAAGATCATGCTGACCAGGCTTTTACTATTTTTAGTTAAGTTTGTTAGAACAGCTGTCATGATGTATGATCGGTTGGATCTCCCAGCCGCTTGGAGAGTTCCCAGCCACTTGGAGTCGGGTCAGTAGTACTCGTAGGATAATCTATTTAAGCATGAGATCGGTTGATATTGGATATACAGACAGATATCATCGATCGAGCTAGGTTGCAGAGAGTGAGATTGAGAGAGGAACTGATCATTGTATTTACATCTTTTGAAATCAAATAAAGTGATCCTGTTTGTGTTCTTTCTCTGGTTGGATTCCATTGTCTAATCGATTTGCTGGTTTGAGAGGGCTTCATGGATTTACTGATCCATTCCACCGGTTGATCCGTCTGATCGGTGGAATGGTAATGTACAGTAGGTTAGGTTGTAGTTTGTTTATTTGCATGCAGGAGTGCAGGTTCGCCGTCAAGAGATGTTGAAGACCCTAGCATGGGTATGTGCTAGGTCGAGCTGATAAGATAGAGTGTGAAGATCACCCTGAGGTTGGATCGGGTCATCCCTGGAGGATCGGCGAAGTGAAATTTCGCTAAGTGAAGAAGTTCGCCAAAACGGTATCATCAGGATATCTTGGTGAATATCCTGCAGCAGTTCGGACATCGTCATCCGGATAAGTGGAGGAGATCGGCATGATGTTGTCGATTGCATGGAATGCAAGTGTGTCGGGGTGATCATCATCTGGAAGAGAGCCGAGGAGGAGCGTATCGGCATCAGGATCATCTATCGGGAGTGCCAATCATCCGCATATCCCTAACAGATGCGGGAGTGAAAGTTTGTTTTTTGACTAAGTGTTGAAGAGGTCATCAGGATATTGGGTGACGTCATCGTCATCAGGATATGACGTCATCGTCATCAGGATATTGAGATATCCCCCTACGCGAGTTTATCCTGTCGTTGTTAAGTGCTTGGGTATCGGCAGAAGGTTGTATTAGCATCATCAGGAGGTTTCGAGAGAACCGGATAAAGCAGATCATGATGTTGTTGCTTGTGTCGTCGGCTAGCGAAGCATCGAAGGGAAGGTACTGAAGTGATCGTCATCAGGATCTTTGGGGCAACCAGATATTGGTTATCCTGCTGACGAAGAGAGTGTCGCGTATCATGATGATGCCGATGGAGTTTGGTGCCCGATGAACAGTGCAACCGGAGGATGTTTGCGCCCGTTGAACATCATGATGATGATGTTAGGAGGAAAACGGAGGAGGTGAACAGTAGTCGGCAGGAGGATAAGTGTGATCATCCAAAATATGATGATGCTGTTGGTGGTGCTGACAGTGTAAAGCCAAATATGATGATGATGGCGAAGATGATGATGATGAGGTTGGCCTGCAGACATCCATGCTATATGCGAAGGTTATAGTGTGGATGCCTCTACATCATAGTGGTATCAGAGCTCAGCAAAAGGTCTGGGCTGTTGTGTGTTGATTCTGTCACCGAAAGGGCAGAGGTAGAGGTAGAGTTGATTGTGTTGTGTGTGTTGATTGAGAGGTTGACAAAATGCCTCCTAAAGGTAGTGGTACTGCAAGGGAATTGCAGGAGATGAAGGAAAAACATGCTAGAGAGATGAGGAAGATGAAGGAGCTTGCTGAAGCACTTCAAGCCAGGCTGACAGCCCTGGAAAAGAACAAAAAGAGGGAAGTGGAAGACAGTGAGTCTGAAGAAGATGAAGATACTGTTGAAGAGTATGAAGAGGTAGCTGAAGATCTGGATGCTGAAGACCAGAGATTGGCAAAACTGTTAAAGGCAGTGCAGAGTGAAAAACCTAAGGTAAAGGTTGATGTTTCCAAGTATACAGGAAGCTTGAATGAAGATGAGTTGTTGGATTGGATTGCTGCACTTGATAATCACTTTGAATGTGAAGATATTGCTGAAGATCAGAAGGTAAAGATTGCAAAGACCAAGTTAGGAGGTCATGCTTTGGTATGGTGGGATTATGTACAATCTGAGAGAAGGAAACAAGGGAAGTCAAAGATCACTTCATGGGATAAGATGGTAGCAAGGATCAAAGGTAAATTCTTGCCAAGGGATTATGAAATCCAGATGTTTAAGAAGCTACAATTTTTAAAGCAGAAAGACAGGGATGTGAAAGCATATACTGAGGAATTTTATCTGTTAAGTATGAGATCTGGTCATCATGAGAATGAGGTAGAAAAGGTGGCTAGGTACTTGGCTGGTTTGAGGTTTAACATACAGGATGAGTTAGTGTTAGCTAACCCTAAGAATGTGGAGGATTGTTATCAAATGGCAATCAGGATTGAAGAAAAGATGAATAGAGGACATGATAAGTCCATGAGAGGAAGAGGAAACCATAGGGGAAGAGGAACAACCCCTGCACAAAAGCAAACCAATGAGGGTCAAGAAGACACTGGTAAAGGACAGGGACAGTCTGATTTCAGAGGTGGATGGAAAGGTAATAGAGGAAGATTTGGAGGTGGTAGAGGTTCTACTACATTTTTAGGAAAATGTTACACCTGTGGTGAGTTTGGTCATCCATCTTTCAAGTGTCCAGAAAACAAAGGTTCATCATCCAGAAATGATAGAACTAGTGACAAGAGAGTACAACTGGTACAAGAAGAGAAAGTAGAAGAAAGTGCACAGAGTTCAAACAGAGGTCCTGAGAATTATGGATATCCAGAGAGTGGAGAATCATTGATGCTAAGGAGAATTAGTTTGCAGGCATCAAAGGATCTGATGCAAAGAAGAGCTCTTTTCAAAACCACATGCAAGAGTAAAGGTAAGGTATGTAAGGTTGTCATTGATACTGGTTCAACAGACAACATGGTATCTCAGGAAATGGTGGATAAACTGAAGTTGGAAAGGATTCCACACCCACACCCTTACAAGGCATCTTGGGTGAGTGATAGTCAATCACTTTTTGTCTCTGAACATGCATATGTGGATTTCCAGATTGGAGCATATCAGGATAGAATTTTGTGTGATATTTTGCCTATGGAATGTTGTCACCTACTGTTGGGTAGACCATGGCAATTTGACAGAAGGGTACTGTATGATGGGTATGCTAATACCTACACCATCAAGAAGGATGGGAAGATTATTAAGTTGATGCCATTGCAGGCAAAAGCTACAGTACAGAAGGCAGCCCAAATCATTTTAATGGGAAAGAAGGAGTATGTGCAGATGCCTAGAGGAGCAGGCATAAAGGCAGTTGAGGACACTGCAGGGAAAGGAGTTGTTACAGACAACAAGCTGAAGAACGTTTCAGTTGTGACTGACAGAGGTCAGCAGCAGGTTCAGAAACAGGGGTGCAAACAGCAATCAGTTGAGAAGAATGACAGGGATGTTGTCATAGTTGGGACTATTGCTTGTCCTATAAGAGATGACAGGAAGATAGAGTTGAACATTTCAGAAGTTCAAGAGGCAGTTCAGAAAGAGGTTCTGGTCAGACAATCTGACAAACACAGAGACAACCTGAGAAAGGCCTACATTAACAGGCATGAGGATTTACTTGCCAGAAAGCAAGTTACAGTGCAGAAGACTTGGAGCAGCCAAGCAACAGCAGCAGATAAAGCTGGAACAGGTCAGAAGACTGACAAGGCAAAGTGTAAAGGTGGAAGTCTTCCACATACTAAACTCATGGGACATGAGTTCTTTTCTTTTGGGGAGTATGGTGCAGAGGCACCTACCTAACAGCTGGCCTTCATGAGGCAGTTAGTAGTTATAGGTCTTGTTTATGTTTCCAAGAAGGTCTGTTAAGACCAAATGCATGTAATAAGGTCATGCTGATCGTGATAAGATCATGTTGACCAGGCTTTTACTATTTTTAGTTAAGTTTGTTAGAACAGCTGTCATGATGTATGATCGGTTGGATCTCCCAGCCGCTTGGAGAGTTCCCAGCCGCTTGGAGTCGGGTCAGTAGTATTCGTAGGATAATCTATTTAAGCATGAGATCGGTTGATATTGGATATACAGACAGATATCATCAATCGAGCTAGGTTGCAGAGAGTGAGATTGAGAGAGGAACTGATCATTGTATTTACATCTTTTGAAATCAAATAAAGTGATCCTGTTTGTGTTCTTTCTCTGGTTGGATTCCATTGTCTAATCGATTTGCTGGTTTGAGAGGGCTTCATGGATTTACTGATCCATTCCACCGGTTGATCCGTCTGATCGGTGGAATGGTAATGTACAGTAGGTTAGGTTGTAGTTTGTTTGTTTGCATGCAGGAGTGCAGGTTCGCCGTCAAGAGATGTTGAAGACCCTAGCATGGGTATGTGCTAGGTCGAGCTGATAAGATAGAGTGTGAAGATCACCCTGAGGTTGGATCGGGTCATCCCTGGAGGATCGGCGAAGTGAAATTTCGCTAAGTGAAGAAGTTCGCCAAAACGGCATCATCAGGATATCTTGGTGAATATCCTGCAGTCAGTTCGGACATCGTCATCCGGATAAGTGGAGGAGATCGGCATGATGTTGTCGATTGCATGGAATGCAAGTGCGTCGGGGTGATCATCATCTGGAAGAGAGCCGAGGAGGAGCGTATCGGCATCAGGATCATCTATCGGGAGTGCCAATCATCCGCATATCCCTAACAGATGCGGGAGTGAAAGTTTGTTTTTTGACTAAGTGTTGAAGAGGTCATCAGGATATTGGGTGACGTCATCGTCATCAGGATATGACGTCATCGTCATCAGGATATTGAGATATCCCCCTACGCGAGTTTATCCTGCCGTTGTTAAGTGCTTGGGTATCAGCAGAAGGTTGTATTAGCATCATCAGGAGGTTTCGAGAGAACCGGATAAAGCAGATCATGATGCTGTTGCTTGTGTCGTCGGCTAGCGAAGCATCAAAGGGAAGGTGCTGAAGTGATCATCATCAGGATCTTTGGGGCAACCGGTTTGGGGCAACCGGATATTGGTTATCCTGCTGACGAAGAGAGTGTCACGTATCATGATGATGCCGATGGAGTTTGGTGCCCGATGAACAGTGCAACCGGAGGATGTTTGCGCCCGTTGAACATCATGATGATGATGTTAGGAGGAAAACGGAGGAGGTGAACAGTAGTCGGCAGGAGGATAAGTGTGATCATCCGAAATATGATGATGCTGTTGGTGGTGCTGACAGTGTAAAGCCAAATATGATGATGATGGCGAAGATGATGATGATGAGGTTGGCCTGCAGACATCCATGCTATATGCGAAGGTTATAGTGTGGATGCCTCTGCATCAGTAACATTAACCACTTAGCACACCATGAACAAAATAAAAATAGAATGGAATACCATTAAGGATTGGCTTTACAATATCCATTTAAATGATGGTGAATTGTAAACAAAGAATTCATTTGAATAACCTTAACTCAAACTTGTTTAATTCATATAAACAACTAGAATCCATTCCATGCCCATTGTCAGTCAATTCCTATAAGTTCAAGAACATAGATTATTTAATGAAATGATTTCAATTCAATCAAGGCTATATCCTTATCTACATATCATAGTAGTCCATAAAATTTTAAGGAATTGTTCCTTAGGACAACCTTCATATCTCCTAGAATTAGAATTTAACAATTTTAAGATCATTCTTCTCAAGTCAAGATATCCTGTTTACTTATGTTGTACAAATTTGATGGTACCTATAGGATTAAAGAAAATATCTCCCTTATTTAATGCATAGAAAGAATTAATTTGAAGATCATCCTTCTCAATTCAATAGGTCTTGTTGACTTATGTTGAACAACTTTGATGGTACCTATAGGATTAAAGACTGTATGTCCCTTTAGCTATATCTATAGTGAGTAAGAATGCAATTAAGTAATTTAACATAATTATAGTTAAAGTCATGAACTCATGTATATATTCATCCATCTTAGTCAAAACTAGAATAATTTTCTACTCCTAGACAATGTGAAGAGGTATTAGATCCAATGTTGATTTTATAATATATACCATGAGGATTGAATCTATACAAGTTCATCTTATTTCAATGGAAATGAACTAAACAGAAGAGGCTTGTTAAGTTTGAGACTTGAATGATAATTAAACTCACATACAACTTTCTAAATATAGTGAACTAAAAAGTTGGGTTCTATAAATTTCTAATGATAACAAACTCGAATGGGCACCATGGAACTTTACTAGGGTTTCATAACTTCAAGATACAAAAAAAGAGCTTCCCTTAGCTTCAAGAAATATTTATTTTGTATTAACAAGGCAAACCATGTGAAGGTGGAAGCTCATGTGGGCTCACCTGACCTAAGACACCTAAGACACCTAGATTTTATACCTTATTCTAGTTTAGACCTAAGAATATCTAATCTACACCTAGATTTTATACCTTATTCTAGTCTAGACCTAAGAATATCTAATCTACACCTACATTTTATAGCTTATTCTAGTCTAGACCTAAGACATATCTAAGACATAATTATATTTTCTAGTAGATGTAAAGTTTAGACCTAAGACATATCTAAGACACCTAGATTTTCCTTCTCTTATGCTTAATTGGCCAATAAAACCCTAATTATGCAAATACGGCCATAAACTGATGAATAACAAAAAAAGCTCTTATGAGAGATGTAAAATATCAAATCACAGAGTATGTTTTTGGGGTTTCGAGGAAGAAAAATTGGGGACTAAGGAGCGGGTGCCCAAGTCCAAGGTACCAGTTTCTTTGTGGGATGCTGACCTTCTTCCGACACTGATCTGCACTATAACTTCTATTTCTAGAAATTCAACTGCGGAGGACATAGGAGCGAGTACCTGAGTCCTAAAAAGGCTTTGGTGTCCTGCTTCTCTTCAGATCCCAAATCCTTGATGTCTTTTGATCCTTCCTACAACTCTAATTTTTTCCAGATGTGACACCTGTAACCTGTAATCACAAAACTTTGGGAGGGCTTTGTGGTGTTTAGAGGCTTGGCTTAGCTGTTGTCAGATAGAGTGCATACCCTTGTGAGGTAGAGGTAAAAACCAAAGGAAATGATGATGAAAACATAATATAATGTCACCTTGTAGTGAAGATCTCATGGGAGAAAGATGCTCTTCATTCCATGATGAAATAGATGCTCAAATCTGCAAACACAAACACATAGACAACACAATTTTACTCTTGCAACACAATGAAAGCCTTGAATCACCTTGAGAACACAATAGCTTGCTAGTAATCATCTAATTGAAATCCAGTTTTACAAATGAATGCCTAAACATGCTTTTATATGCAACTACAAACACTCTCGCCAAGATTTCATCAATTCAAACTTACTATGTCGGCATAGGACCCAAGTAACGGTCACAAGTCGAAACCCAAAAATTGGGACTACCCAAAATAGGATAGGACTAGGGCACAGGCACCCAAGTCCTCCCCCCTATTTTGGGTAGGGTCAAGCTCAAGGGTTCCTCCTAGGTCCCATTTGTCATGTTACCTAGGGTTCATTCCATTGGGATGCCAAATTATGAATTAAGATGTCCTAAATGCATGCAAAACCCTCAGGAGCTTAACATTATGAGGGAAAAGCCCCCAAGGGGACATTTTTTGATGCTACATTTAGCCCCCACTTTAATGTATGTATAAACGTGATGGTGCAATCACTGAAGACACGCTTAATTGTTGAGTTAGTCACAGAACTGCTCCCCACCTCTGTAGAGGACTTTTGAAAATGACAAGATGATGCAATCTTCTCTGAGAAATACACCATTCTCACCTCCACAGATGGCTTAAGATAAAAGGATATGCTCGATATCCCGTCTCCACATAAGGCTTACATGATCGATTGATTGATTGCAAACAAACTTAGGATGTAGGAAGCACTCATCGTGATAGTCTTTAAACTACATCTGAGGACAAGCACATTGTTAACATCTACAACAAACAACTTACCTTATATATGCCCCCACCTTAAGGTGGTTGATATCATGCATCAATATCAAGCACATTAAGGTAGGAATAAAACACACAAGGGAACACTGATTTTCACAAAGCCCATGCCCCCCGGAGGTGACATGTACTTTACGATCACCAAATGTTCCCACAAACACATCCCTACAAGAAACATGTTAGTGTCTACAACATCATGATAAACAACAACATCAATGCATATGATTAATCACACAAAGATCCAAGGTTATACAATGAATTTAGAGTTTGAGGATAACCATGGGGCTATATCATGAAGCTCTCCGAATCGAGTACCGCCAAGGCTAGATTCAAAGACAAACAAAAGGTGCATAGAGCAACAATATTGTTAAGGTTTGTAAATGCAATAGAAACATCATCAAATTCACTACACAAAAAGCATGAGTGCTTCCACTAGCCAAGCGCTAGATAAAATATACAACCCCATCATCATATTAGGAACTATGTCCATTTTTTGATTGCTTTCGAAAGGGACAATAGGTTGACATCAGTATAAATGTTTTTTGTCATCTGCCCCCTAGAGAGAAACACTAGAGGAAGGGAAACAATAAATTAGAGAGGAGAAAGAAGTGTCTTAGGGACAATCACGCAGGAGGGTGCCCCCAAGTCACCAACCGCAATGCTATGTCCATAAGACACAACACACAATGATGAAATTAGAGAGAGGCAATTTAGAAGAATGGTGATACAAATAGAAGAAGGTCACAATAGAGGTAGTCTCCTGGTATCTCAGACCTTACGGGAGACTTCAAGGTCATCCCAGGAGGCCTAAACAACACATAACACATCATAGGAGAAGCACATCATGAGAGAGATAAAAGGGGTAGAGATACTTACCTGTAAGGTCTTCGGGCTAAGTCTCATCATCAAGTAAATCATCATCATCTTCCCACTCCCTAATGTTGGAGGAAAGTGGGATATAACGTGTCATAGCCAAATTCATGTCTTTCTCATCATGTTGTTCATTGTTAGGATAATTTTTGTTCTTTTGAATGTTCAGATCAATGTTTTCTTGTTGAGATGCAAGGTAAGCTTGTCGCCTTCTCTTCCTCCTTTTTGCATGTTGATGTTGTTTTTCTTTACGACATAGTTTTTGTAAGATAGGGCTTTGCTCTTTCATGGATTTTTGTGTTGCAGAGGAGGAAGCACCATGATCAAAGTTCATTTGTCTAGGTGGAATGTTTTGTTGTTGATCATGACCTCTCGATCCTTGTAAGGATGACGGGGCAGGAGCCTCATCATCATGATGGATTTGTTCTTTTATTGTATTTGTAGGAGATATAATGTCTTGTAAAGGTTGTGTCTCTTCTATTGTAGGGAAATTGTCATTAATTTCATAAACAATCCAATTTTCACCCTTAACATTCAAGGACCTAGGGTTGAGTGGCAATGCACTATCATACCCTAGATCATTGTGAGATGTAGGGAAGCTTTAATTAGGGTGTTTAATTATCAATTTTCCTTCTCTTATGTTTAATTGACCATTAAAACCCTAATTATGCAAATACGGCCATAAACTGATCAATAATAGAAAAAGCTCTTGCAGAGAGATGTCAAATATCAAATCACAGAGTACCTGTTTTCGAGGTTCCGAGGTGGAAAAGTCAGGGACTAAGGAGCGGGCACCCAAGTCCAAGGTACCGGTTTCTTTACCAGATCCTGACCTTCTTCCGACATTGATTTGTTGGTGTGAATAGGGTTATTACCTATCTGGTTTACCTATCCCAGGATCAAGATGTCTAAGAGCTAATCACAAGAATCAAAGAAGATCAACATGATAGAATAATATTCTATACACAAGATAATGACTTGATACAAGATGAATTAATATGATACAATGAGAGGCCTTGGTTATATAGACCAAGGTTGAGAGCTAGAATGTTGTAGTCATGTGACAAGTGTCACATTCCTATTACATATGACAACTAGAGGATAGGATGCCAACTAGGTCACATGTGTAGGATAAGACAACTATCAACACCTAGTAACAACTATACACAACTAGAAACATCTAGTAGACTCACTAAGTCAACTTAACATGTGAACATGTGTGTGAGTATTATTTAACTAATAACTAGTTAAATAATATGAATTGTCCACACAACAAGGGTAAACCAGATAGGTAATAAACCCTGTTCACATCAACACCCCCCCTTAAGTGCAACTTAGGGAGGAACAAACAAATGCAAACATGTAAAGATGGGTCCTGACAATAAGGCCATGTTAGGTACCCATGTACAAAATATCTCTCACAAGCAGAGAAAAGGAGAAAACCTCATGGGAAAAACTCCTCCCCAAAAGAGAGAAAACATGCAAAGAAAGCATTAACAAGTGAAGGAAGGAAGGAGGACTCAACATGACCCACCAACGACTACTTCCATCACAAAGATAAAAAAGATATCCCCCCATTAGGAGATAAAAGAAGGACTAAGAAGCCTTCAAAAAGGATGTCCCCAAAAAATTAGGAACATGAAAATGCACATGAAGAACTCTATTGAAGCAGAAAAATGCTACAAACAACAGCCGAAGAACTTCTACACTAGTGAGAAACCTTCACTGAAAATAGGATAAAGATCAGGGTCAAAGAGACACAAATGTGAATGAGTGACAACCAATCTGATAGTCAAAGATGCAAATGGCACATCAATCTATACGAGTGACCCAAATGACACTACTCAACCAATGCAATAATTGAAAATACAGGTGCCAATAGTTTCAAGAACTGATCATCTGAATAAGGTAGAAGGTTGCCTCCACAAACTGGAGTGCAAGAGTGTCTATATGGTATATGTTCCATCTCACTGAAATGCATGGGTAACCAGCCGCTACATCTGCCTAGTATATGGGAAGAAAACTAGATACATAGTTCACTCAAAGCGAAACCAAGGAAGCATTAGCACAAGTAGTATGATACCCCCCATAATGCTGACAAGGGAGAGGGATGGCGGCTCCACTGAAACTATGTGTCACAATGTAGTGCAAGAAGGTGAAGAAGTAACATCAGAAGATGCACAAAGGAGTACGTACAACTTAGTAAAGAGTGTGCAAATAACAAGCACACATGCATGAGGCTAAAAATGTTATTGTGGAGGGACTCTTACTAGACAAGATTGTGATGGCAAATAACAAGGCACTAACACAACCCCCCATGGCACTTTATAAAGTAGTATGAGTACAAAAATGGCACAACATGATGTGCAAGATCCCCAAACTACAAGTACAATATGTGGCACTTTATCTCAGTGTGTTTACAAATCAACAAGTGCATACAATGGATACATGCAATGTCCAAAACAAGGACAAATGAGTTGATGTCATGAGGTAAACAATGAAGACATTGACCATGCATGCCTTACAAACCTCAAAAAGATGACAAAAAACTACAAAGTATGAACCCCCATAATAAATAATGCTACAAAATATGCCCCCACAGAAAGAAATACAAGATTCAGTACAATGTTGTCAATGTGGAAGCCTAAATCAACCATTTATAACATACGGTGATTTTACAATTTTTCAAGAAAATTGGCTTTCCAAACCAAAAAATGACCTGTACCATCATATTCATTGCATTTTTCTGATCAATTTCAAAACAAAGTTTTCTCAATTTTGACATCGTGAGCAAAAGTTATGCCCTGTCAAAAAATGTCAAAAAAATCAAGCAAAAATGTCATTTGGAGGCAAATTTTGGAAAAGTACAACAATTTGGGGAAAAATCACTTGCACCATGGTGAAGTACTCGAAACGACCTTTCCAACGACTATAAGAACTTGAAAAACTGACTCCTCGGGTGCAAGTTGTGGCAAAAAGAAAAAATCCCCCTCTTGTCGAAATTTGCAAAAAATGGTCGACTTCAACTTGCATGCGACAAAATTCAAGGTGCCACCCATCATCAAGCAAAGAGGTGAGAGATGAGTTTGTTTGTGAGGGGGTAATGGCCTCCTACCAAACCGGGCCTCAATCATGATCTTCGACAAACGAATAATAGTTCACCTTTATTTAAAACTGCTGTGAAGATGAAAAAACAAAACTCACCAAGCTATTGGGTGGAAAACCACTGACCCCCTGATATAATGTTGAAAACACTGTCGAGGATTTTGGTACGGGTGGTTTTAATAACCACCAATTGAAGCAAACAACTCCATGGTTTGAAACAATGGACTCTGCCTTTTAATAAATGCTTGAAGACCCATGAACATAATCATCAGACGAGGAAATGGAAACCTCCATTAGACAAGGCGACTGCTTGGAAAAAATTGTGGTTCACTGGAAGTAAACTCCCAGTCACCAAGAACAAAGCTACCGTCTATAAAATTAACTTGCCATCAAAAAAATTTGTAGTTCTGTTGATGAGATTTGCCAACTTCGACTCAAAGGTTTTAGTATCAATAGCATATATGGCGGAAAGTACTCAAACTGCTGACTATTATAAAACCCACCGAGAAATCTTTTTAAACTATTGACGAATGCAACGATGCTTGTTCAATGGTGACTTTTGAAGTTAAGATAGCTGCCATGGACAAGTTCCTGCTGGCAGATCAAAAGCCAATCACCGACGGGAAGAGCCGATAGGAAGTTGGTCGACAATGTTTGGTAAGTCGGTCGATGGTATATCGAATGCTAAACTATGATATGAAATAACCAAAAAAACTGTGGTTTGAAGACTGCCTAAGGCATCACCATCACCGGTAGTAATGAACACAAACCGCCATTGGGAGAGGAGACCGCTGATAAAGATAACCAGGTTATAACATAACCCTCCACAGTGCAAAGACCGCTAGTGTTTGATCGATGATCACTGTTGACTAAACAATGTAGATCAAAACCATGGACTATACAAGGCTAACCAATTATGTAAGATCTGCCAAAAAAGGACTGGTAACTACCAATGATCTTTGATCTCTGAAACTGTAGATTTATGAAGATTCTCTGTTCTCCAAAATCCACAGACCATCGGTGTAATAGACTGTTGAAGCTTTATCTTTATCGATGATTTTGGAAAAGTGTTGAATCTCACCACCACAATCCACAATACTGAGTGTCGAAACCTTTGCTGAGGTCAAAACTGATCGATTAGGGCCAAAAATGAAATGAACTTGGCCTAAAAGGAGTCACAATAAAAACAAAGGTCAAATCACTTTTGTAGATCAAGATGTAATGCTGAGTCAAAACGTGGCCGATATGTAGATCAACGCGGATGCTATAGAGTGGATATGCCTTTTGAGAGGGCTGAGTCAATGTTGAGAGTAGAAAAATATCGATCACTGTTGGAAAAAATGGCTAACAATTTGCCAAATAACGATCCAACAACAGTCCAACAGGCCCAAAGCAGGCAAAGACAACCCACAATCAGGTCAGACTATGATCACAAGAAGACTAGTCTCAAACTACTAATCGGCCTGTATCAAACAATCACTTGAATTTATGTAGTGATGTAAACAGAGAGCATGCATAGATGCTGATGTGGCCTAAATGCTGATTCAAAAGGCTAGATCGGGGCTGGATCGTATCAAGAACTAGAGATCCAGAAATTAGGTGTGATTCACAATCAGGTCAAAAATGGCCAAAAAGTAACCTACACACCAAAAATATCGACCCACAACTAATGAAATATTGTCTACAAAGGCCAGATCTCACCAAAACAGACAAAAAACCAATCGATCTGTTCTGAGAATCTAATAATGGAGCAGAAAATGCAGGGGGCAGAATGGCCCTCTGCTAAAAAAATTTTGTCTTTTCAACTGATAAATCTGCACAGAGGGTAAAAGAAATGCCAGATTTGACTGTGACCAAAGTATGTTGAGTTTACAATCGATCTTAGCAGATTTGACCCTTTTGATTTCAATGGTGAGGTCAGTTTTGCTCCAAAATGCACCAAATAAAACCTGCAATTTGAAATCACAAACAAAAAAGCCCCCAACATCTGTTATTTATTTCAACCTTTTTGATTCTCCAGTTCATCTAGGGATGCAAGAGAAGAGCATACTTGGTTTCAAGAAAAAAATCACTATCTAAGGTCTTCTAAAAAAGAACTAACTCTAGACAATCAACTAGCTCTGATACCATGTTAGGATTGGCTATGGAGGTAGCTATCCCAGGATCAAGATGTCTAAGAGCTAATCACAAGAATCAAAGAAGATCAACATGATAGAATAATATTCTATACACAAGATAATGACTTGATACAAGATGAATTGATATGATACAATGAGAGGCCTTGGTTATATAGACCAAGGTTGAGAGCTAGAATGTTGTAGTCATGTGACAAGTGTCACATTCCTATTACATATGACAACTAGAGGATAGGATGCCAACTAGGTCACATGTGTAGGATAAGACAACTATCAACACCTAGTAACAACTCGACACAACTAGAAACAACTAGAAACATCTAGTAGACTCACTAAGTCAACTTAACATGTGAACATGTGTGTGAGTATTATTTAACTAATAAATAGTTAAATAATATGAATTATCCACACAACAAGGGTAAACCAGATAGATAATAACCCTGTTCACACTAACATGATCTGCACTGTAACTTCTGTTTCTGAAAATTCAATTACAGAAGACACGAGAGTGAGTGCCCAAGTCCTAAAAAGGTTCCGGTGCCCTGCTTCTCTTCAGATCCCTAATCCTCTATGTCTGTTGATCCTGCTTGCAAGTCTACTTTTTTCCAGATGCGACACCTATAACCTACAATCAAAAAACTTTGGGAGGGGTTGTGGTGTTTAGAGGCTTGCCTCAGTCAGGCCTCGGAGGACACTTAAGTCTCCAAACACCGTTGTCAGAGAGAGAGTGCATACATTTGTGAGGCAGAGGCAAAAACCAAAGGAAATGATGATGAAAACACAATATAACACCTTGTAGTGAAGATCTCATGGGAGGAAGATGCTCTTCATTCCATGATGAAATGGATGCTCAAATTTGCAAACACAAACACATAGACAACACAATTCTGCTCTTGCAACACAATGAAAGCCTTGAATCACCTTGAGAACATAATAGCTTGCTAGTAATCATCTAATTGAAATCTAGTTTTACAAATGAATGCCTAAACATGCTTTTATATGCAACTACAAACACTCTTGCCAAGATTTTATAAATTCAAACTTACCGTGTCGGCATAGGACCCAAGTAACAGTCGCAAGCTAACACCCAAAAATTAGGACTGCCCCAAAATAGGGCAGGACTAGGGCGTGGGTGCCCAAGTCCTCCCCCCCTATTTTGGGTAGGGTCAAGCTCAAGGGTTCCTCCTAGGTCCCATTTGTCATGTTGCCTAGTGCTTATTCCATTGGGATGCCAAATTATGAATTAAGATGTCCTAAATGCATGTAAAAGACTTGGGAGCTAAACGTTATGAGGGAAAAGTCCCCAACGGGACATTTTCTGATGTTATAGTTACTTATTTCTTATCTAAGTTCTCTTTTTAATTGCATCACACTGAGGTTTACTACATATAACAAAGTTAAAAAACTTGGACTCCAATCTAGCTAACTCAATACTACATGAAAAACATTTAAATGTTTGGTTACAAAGTCTCCTTCATGCATCTTTAAAGAATAAAATTTTCTTTTCAAAAATAATGTATTTACATGATACATAGTTTGATATAATGCAATAATTTTATCTCACAAACTCTTAGCAATATTTTGAACTAAATCAATCATCAAGATTGAATTAGAAAGACACAACCTAGAATATTAGATCTATCACTTTTATTGAACTTATCCCATCTATCTTGCTCTGGATATTGCTAATGGTAGAAAATTGAGTGCAACAATTATTATGATCCACTGATCTCTCTCCACTAAAAGATCTTCAACCTCTAATTTCCACAACTTAAAGTTTTACCTACTGAACTTCTCAATCTAAATTGTCAAGGTGTTGGTCATGACTTATAATTTTCAAATCTTATTTCAAATTCACATGAATTATCCAACAACAAAAATAGAAAGCAACATAAGAACTATATCCCCTCTTTCATGGAATCAATCCAAATAAAGATTTGATACCAAATGTTGGTTTTACAATTTGCCTATTCTTCAATTAGGAGCAACTGAAAACATGTGTAACCTTAATTAAACATAAAAGAATAAGTGAAGGAGACATGGAAGATAATATGACATATATACTTGGCAAAACCCTTTTAAGTAAGAGACCCACTACTAAAAGTAAACCTTAATTACCTTATTCCAATCTAGACCTAAGAGATATCTAAGATGTACAAGTATTACATAAATATCATTCTAAGACATATCTAAGACGTTCCTAACTCCTCATTAAGAAAATGTATAAACTAGAAATAAATACAAAGGAAAACTAGGATATTAAATACACAGAACATATAAATGCCCAAACTAAAAAAGTGTTGAACACTAAATATAAAAGTACTTTGAATTAAATAGTAAGTTTCTATGTTTGGATCATACTAAGAACAACTAGAAATTAGCTTACACCAATGTGTAACTTCAAGATCTCACTAATTTTATAAACTGTAACTAAAACAATAGAGTTCAAACAAGTTAAGTTAGATTTAAGTTCTCATTCAAACATCTCATTTAGCACTCTCTTCAATAACATGTATTATTTTTTGATGATCCTCACTATCTAGTCTCCATTTTTTCATCCACATGCATGTGGAACTGGATGAAGATGTAGGGCGGTAGCAATTACTAGGTGACTATACCAACATACCTTGTTCTCAGGATGATAGTCAATAAAATGAATCCCATGTTGAACAATTTTGACTTGTTTGAGATATGTCCCTTGTACTACAACTGAACTTGCATGATAAACAACATGAACCAACTTGTTAAGACATGCACGCAACATTTTCACTCAACCCAGGTAATATTTAAAGTAAAACTAGGTTTAATGTACATGTGTACATGTATATATATATATATATATATATATATATATATATATATATATATATATATATATATATATATATATATATATATATATATATATATATATATATATATATATATATATATATATAAATTTAAATGTGACCCACCTGTGGGAAACACCATTTCATCACTTGTTTGAGGTCGTGTTATCTTCTTCCTCTCTTCTATGCAACGCATTAAATAATAACTAACACCTTCTATGTTTCTAGGCTCTTCTATGACTAGAAAAACATTTCCTAGAGCACACACCAAATTTACATGGTTCAAAATTTGTAAAAAAATTTAGTAACTATCTAGAATTTATAATCATTAAATTCAACTCATCAAATTACTAAACTAAATAAATAACTGTACATGTGTTGTAGATTTACATTAAATTTATCAAACTGTACACATACATGTACATACATACAAACCTTTTCTAATCAATCCTAAAACATGGTCATAATCAATTGAAATCAAAGGAATGTCTTCAAAGCCTTCATCCTCATCTTCGTCGTATGTGTTAGAAATGACTAATGGCATTGCATTCCATTGACTAACATATCCACGTTGTTGGTTGTTGCATGCCTCAAAGTTTTCTAAAATGCACTCATCACAGAAACAAGTGTAATCCCTCATGTACAATTTCCATCAGAGGTGATCATTTGTACTCATGACACAATGCAGAGATCTTATTTTGTCTACCCTCTTGCATCCATGCTTCGATCTTCTATCCACACCTAGATACATAAAAAATATAAAAAAATTACATATATATAAATTTAATAGAAATTCATTTAAAATAATTGAATTTACTAGATTTAAAATTTAAACTTAAATACAAATTCAAACATACACATGTATATCTATATATAAATTAAATTTAAAGTTTGAAATTTTTATTTATGCAAAATTTATATATACATACCTGATATCTCCCAAAACACTCGATGTGGGATGTATCGATTCATTCCTGAAGATGTGCCGGCCTCATTTGATGAAAAGTGTTTCTTATACAATTCAACAACATCATCTGCATTGTCTATACAATCTTTTGAATAACTCATTTGATGCTTTCTTAGAGCACGTTTGATGCAAGCTCTTGCGCCATCATGTTTACCCTTTCCATGCCCACTCTCAAAGAAACTCCAAACATGTATTTTGTAACCTCGATGATATCTACATAGTGCATAAAATGGTCGTGATGATTTGAATTGTGTTGCACATCCATCTGACCATACAAAATGCTTTTCAATTTTTACATGCCTGCTTTCCAAATTCTCAAAAAAATTTGAAAAGCATTGTTGTATAAAAAGTGTGTCATGCTCTTTATCATTACTAATATAAAAGTGATATTCTTTCTTAATGACTCATTCATCATTTGTACTCTCAACACCATCCAAATCCAATTGTGCATGTCGATAACACACATGCACCATAATAGTGATCTGGTTTGAAAAGTAATAATCTAATTGAATCTCTTTTTGATGTACAAAAGAGTAATTTTCCACAAAGTCGACTATTGATAGAACTGTTCTAGGTGGGAAAGTATCTCTTAATGTTTGAAACTGTTGTGCTTGCCACCTAGCAAAAAAGGGATGTTGTATGTATGGTTGTATCAATTTTTGAAAATTTTCCATAAATGTTCTAATAGGTATCTCCTCTTCTACATAGTTTAACCTTGTGGATTCTTTCCCAAAATTTGTTTGAAACTTTACATACTTGTAACTCTTGCAATTTACTATCTTTGTTGGGTCAGTATCTTCGTTTCTCATAGGTAATTTAGCCAAATTTCCACATGTTTCACAAAGTTCTTTTATGCAGTTTATTTGATCAATTGCATTATCACATAAGATGGATTCTATGAAAAGACTTACCCATTTAGGAGGTGCATTTTCAAATCCATCACTTTCTTCTCTCATCTTTCAAAACACCTAATAGTAGAGATCAAATTCAATATGATAATGACAAAAACAAGTTTCAAAATCCTTGTTTATCTTCACATAATATGGCTTTAACCTTTCAAACATTGTTTGCCCAATCTTTATATTAGGATTCAAATTACAAAAGTTCACATACATCTCATGTTCTGTTATGTCTAGCCAATGTTTTGTATGATGTTCATAATCATTGGGCCCAATCCTATGTTTGATAAAATCTCTACTATTTGATGATGTACGAGTATTATCTTTCCAAAAATTTGAGACCAAGTTCCTAACATCATCTTCAATCTTGTCAAAACGGGGAGCTCTACACATAATTGCCCAATTGCCTTCTGGACTATCATCGAAAACCTCTCTCATTTTCACATATTTTGTTAGTGTCTTTCTACTGATACCAATTTCAATCAAAAGTGAAGAGAGTTTTCTTTTTTTTGGTATATTTGTATTTACAATACCTGTCAACATCACTCTTCTTGTAGTGCCCTTATCAATTGATCAAGATTTTTTCCCAACAGAATCTAAACCTTTTTTTACATTTTCAACAATATCTTTTCCTAGGTCGTATGAAGCTTTCCTCTTATTCAATGTCAAATCTACACCCAACAATTGTAATGGCTCTTTCAACTCATCACGAAGAAGTAAAAGTGATAACAATTGGGTTTTTTCAAGTGTACCAAGATGATTGAAATGTGCATTGATTATTTCCTTTATAGATTTATTCATTGACCTCTTACTAGTATTTATAGGTTGTTTGGCATATGATTTCAACTTCTCCACATCCATTTCAAGTAAATGATCTAAATTTCTATAACTTGAAATTTTTGACTTCACCTCTTTAGCTAGATTCATATGCTCATCCAAATCAATAAAAGGAAGTGATCCTAACCCCTCTCCAACATGTATTGTTTGAACTTGGGCCTCCTCCCTATCTTCAACTATGTGCTCTTCAGCCTTATTTGCCACAATATTTAAATTTGGCTTGACTCCTACTTGAGAACTTTCTGCTTGTTGATCCTGTTCTACACACAAAATACATAAGTCAAGAGAGATCTAAAGAAAGAGCTTTAAAAAACTTAAGTCAAGAAAGATATAGAAGACCTATCTAGAGAAGTCCTAGTAAAGAGAGAAATAAGGAGCTTTAAAAAGACTTAAGTCGAGAGAGAGAGAGAGAGAGAGAGAGAGAGAGAGAGAGAGAGCTTTCAAAGTCTACTTGTACTTGTCAAGAGAGACATAAAGGACCTTAGAGAAAAAGGATAGAGAGAGAGAGAGAGCTTTAAAAAGACTTACTCAAGTCAAGAGAGAGAGAGAGAGAGAGAGATTAAAAAGATCTACCCAAGAGAGAGAGAAACTTATGACTAAATAATACAAGTATAATTTACTTATAGTGTGCAAACCTATGAAGGACCCTAATACACATTCAATTGAAAAAAATATAAATTCACTTAGTATATTTATGTTCAAAAAGTTACAAATAACATCCTACTACATGCTAAAAATTCATCAATTAAATAGGAAAGAAAATATGCATACATACCTTGTTTCTTTCTATGGTATTTTGCCAAATTTGTTTCATGCATATCTTTTTCTCTTTCCTTTGAATACTTTCTTTAAATCTTATTTTGTCTCTTTTTTTGTCTCCCATTCTTCTTCAAGTTTTCTTCTCTCAAATCCTCTACCAATAGTTTTCTTCTCCAAAATCTAGCTTCTTGAATAATAATGTGAATTAATCTTGCAATGATATATGAAAAAATTAAAAAATAGAGTTCATATTTATATGGATATAATATTATTTAAAAAATAATAACAATTTGGTCGGCCTGGGGTTTGATCGAACGTCGACCGTTAAATTTGTTTTTAACCAACTGGGTTTGATCAAACCCATTTTTATATGATTTCTTTATTTTTCATTCGGTGGTTAGATCAAACTCCCATTTGATCGAATGGGTCATGGGGAGTTCAATTGAACACCCATTCGATTGAACCCCCTTATTTTGCCCTTGCTCCTCTCTAGCTGCAATTTTATGCAGATTTTTGGGTTTCAAAGCTCAGGTTGAGGATCAAAATGGAAGAAACTTGGCAAACCCATCTAGAGGATTATAGTACTCGAAATGAGCTTTCTATCAAGTATAATTTTAATATATTGTGGTTTTATTATAATTATTTTTTTTAGTTTAATTAAACATAGGTTTTCACAGAAAATCAAGCTCTTTGTTTTGCACATGTGGCCAAATAGTATATTACCAAAAAAAATTATGAAAAATATCTATCCTCTTCGTATTCATGTCCTTGATCTAACAAAAAAAAATTGAATTCCGATACACACAAAAAAAGTTATGCTTTACACAGTACACCTATGTCTAAATTGTAATTTGTTTGACTTCAAAAGTTACTTAAAAGAAAAATATTCAATAAAACATTATGAAACCATATGCATCCTCTAGATATCGTAGTTAAAAATCTAAATTCAAAAAAATTAGAATTTTTTCCTTCATCGAAAAAAAGTTATGTTTTACATAGTACACATCACTCTTTAAAAATGATGTTTACTATTAAAAATTACTTATTGAAGGAGATGGAAAAAGAAATGCAATTTGATTCCAAAAAAAATTTTAAAAATATACTTAGAATCTACAGACAAAATGTAAAAAATCAATAGTTTACATCATCTTCAAATTCCTCACATTTTAGCAACTATAGGTGTCTGAAAGTGAAGATTTTTTTAAAATGTTCATTTCAATGTCAACTTTGGCCAAAAAGTTTAACCCACTATTGTGGGATTACCCATTTGAGTTGATAGATTGAGCTTTACAAAAAGATTAGTTATAAGAAAACAAGAAACCCCATTAAGTTAATGCATGGGTGAGGATATACTTGGTAGATGATGTCTACTCTTACTGTACAAAATGAAAGGTGAACATGACCAAATGGTTGAAGTAAACTAGAGACATCTAGTATGATACATCTATTATATCAAAAAACAAGGGTGTTCATTATTTAATTTTTTGGGTTAGAAAAGTTAACCCTCAAGTTAAATTAGAAGAGTTATGAAAACTAAAACTCTTAAGTTGGAAATGAATTTATATAAATATATTTGATTGACATTAAAGTGATCAAGAAAACCCTAGAATGAGACATAATGAGTCTAAAGGGTATTTTGATGATTCTAAATGAATATTGTTCAAGTGAAACTTATTTTAATAAATACGACTGATGGATATTTGTAGTAGATAGTAAAATGACAGGAGGTCATAGACCCTAGATATTGCAAGGATGCAAAAGAGGGACTCTCTAAAAAAGGTAAAATTACCTAATCCTATTTATAATGTATGTATATATCCTAGACTAAGGATTGATACCAAGTCAAACTGACTGGAAAAGAAATAATGAATATACAAGTTATGTCTAAAATCACTATAGGATGAGATAGCTTGTAAGTTGAGTTAGAAGTGTGTGAACAATTGACTACGTTCATTGTGAAATGTCTATGTATATTAATCTTTGGCCAAAGTAATGCATCTGTCTATGGATTATGAAGGACACAACACTAGAAACTTAGATGGTAAACCTAATGGTTCTTTATATCTATTCCCTTCATGAAGGGTAGGACCACTTCTGGGAAGGAAGTTGTGTGAGGGACCGCCCATCTATGGTTGGAGGAAAAGCACTCGGGTGATGCTCTCCTTCCCAAGGAGATGACAAGCCAAGACTTATGAAGATAGATATCAAAACTCTATATGCAGTGTATTCTATTTATATGACTTGACAGTCAAATTTTATGTAGATTTATCATTATTTCCATGAGCAAAATAATATGATTGTAAAGTGAAGGAACTCACTAGCATGCTATCTTTGAATATGTTGTAAATTTTTAGGTTGAAATTATTTAGAAAAGATATGCTTTTTATATAATGATTATGTAAATGATTATTGTAAAAAAATATATGAATAGGATGATTATGATTATTTACTTGATAGTAAATTGGGAATGTTAATACAGGTAATATGAGATGATGTGTTACATATGGTATCAGAGCTACCAGGTTCAATACATGAACCTATGAGCTCACTACATGAAATCTTCCTCAGACATTAATAGTTTGTAATGTTTAGATGTTCTTTTGCCAGAATGGTAAGAACAAGAATGACACCAAGGAAGAAGGTAATGGGAAATGGATGTTACCTAAAGGCTATGAGGGAGCGAGCCTCAAGAATGAAAATCCTAGGCCAAACTAGTTACCTGGAAGGCGCATGGTTATCTGACACTGAAACCTTTGCTGATGCTATTAAACACATCAAGAAGGAGAAGGAAAAGAAGGAAAAAGAAGTTAAGGCTATTGTTCCTATCTCTAAGAATGAATTGGTTAAACCCTTTGTGCCTAAGGACTTACCATTTGGAAGTGATCTTAATGCTCCTATTATCACTTGGGAGGTCATGGATGAGTACCTGTGAGTACATCTACCTCCCAAGTCTGATTTGGTAAAGCTCAAGGATGAGGATAAACTTTGGAAGATCTCCCTATATAAAAGTGACTTACAGTTGCATGATGTGAAAATGTATAATAACTGATGGATATTATGTGATCCATGGATACTATAATACAATTTTGAAATTTTGGCAAAGTTTTTCCTTTCTTGTTTAAGATTGCATAAATGAGAATGGATTTATGATTATGAATGGATTCAATAGTATTAAAAAACTAATTGAAGGCTTAACCTGCAAACCTTAGAAGTAGATTGCAGCATGGTTCAGACAGGAACCAGCACTAGGGGTAGCCAAGAGTAAGGGCAACCTTATGGAAACTCTTATTCAAAACTTGACTAGATCCTTGTTATGCTCTATGAGACGAGGGCAAGAATTAGAAATTTAGAGCAAGAGGTTAGGGGTCAGAATGGACCCAACCAGGAAGCCTTCCATGAGGGTGAAGATGAGGAATGCCATGAAAACACCACACAAAGTGGACGTGGAGAGAATAACTCCCAAATGAGACAAGATGAGGATAAAAGGAGCAACTTGCCTCTAGGATTATCCAGAGATAAGAAAAATATTACACCTTCAAAATTTGATGGGATTGTAAGCGGAGAGGCATGGCTTACAAAAATGGAGAAATACTTTGAAATAAGATACTACTCTGAAATAACCAAAGTGGTATGGGGAGCATACCAATTGGTAGGTGAAGCATCCACCTGGTGGATGAACAAGAAGATGGAGCTAAGATTGAGCTCCTTAAGTCTTGTTTCAAGTATGTTCTAATCAGTGTTGTCATGGATGTCAACAAGCTTGTGTTGTCATTGGTGTCAACTATGTCTTCTGATGAGGTTGTTGTTGTTTAATTAAGTTGTCGTGCTAAAAGTGATTTGGTTGCTTTGTAGAGGTGCTAAATATGTTGAGTATATGCTTTTGTTGTTGGGTTTCCAAGTGCTTTTGAGAAAATTTGATTAATTATGGAAACAATGTGTTGAAGAAGTCTTCTGGATTACAGAGTGTTGTTCAAGTTTTTACTCCACATTTCTTTTGTGTTGGAGATCTGAGTATGCGGTTTGGATATGTTGTTTAGAAGTGTTTGAAGATGCTAAATCTAGAATTTGGTGCTCCAGATCATTATGTAGTGGAAGTTGTGTTCACTAGTTTGAGAATAGTATTTGACATTGTTTGTAGTGTGTCTGGGAGAAAGTATTTTGCTTTGCACTTCTCCGCAAAATGGTTTTAGGTGTTGCAGTTCTGGATGTGTGCTTATAAAGTCTATATTTTCCTTCATCTCAAGTGATTCATGGTTTGGTGCTCCGCAAGTACATTTCTTAAGTTACAGATGATGGCAAAGCATGATATAGCTAGTTAAGTACTCTGGTGTGAAGTGTCTTCAGGTGAAAGATGTTGTAAAGGAATTGGTTGATTTTTAGGTGCTTGTGGATGTTTCTAGATCATGTTCAAGTTTGGTACATGATTTGCATGTCATCATGTGATTTTGAGGAAGTGTGTATTTAAAAGTTCATGGTGTTAACACAAGTTTGGCCGACTTGGTTGTTTACACTAATAGCGATTGTGCTTCATTGATTGTGAAAGCATGTTGAAGCATGTTAGAGTGGATTTAGGTTTGTACTAAGGCATGATGTGGTCTACATTCATTCCCTTCCTCCATGGGAATGTTTATGTCCAGACCTAATTTGAATTTTATGGGTTAAGTCATGTTGCCACCCTTGGAGAATGTTTTCATGATTGATGATGATATAAATAAGTGTCATGGAGTTGTGGATATGGATGTGCGTGGGGGATGTGATGTTAGAGATGCAATTTTGATTAGGGACGTGAGATATTTCATGTGTTAGGCTACTGGATGCAGTGAGCAGAAGGTGTCTACTATTTTTAGTGTTTCTGCGAAGATGTTGTTTGTGTTGTGATGGATATTGAGCTTCATTGGAGCTGAACTCCATGCATAGGTTAGATGTAATTATATCAGTTCAAAGCCTGGCAGTGAGGCTCTCTTTTATTCTTTCTTTCTTTCTTTCTTAGTGGGTAGTGAGTCCACTTGGACAATGATTCCACCTGCAGTGAGCATTCTCTCTTTTGGGTAGTGAACCCTCTGGTAGTGAGCCTTTGTAATTTGGTATGGCTACTGCATTATATCATGAGCTAATCCTCATTGTGGTTTTTCCCTTTTAGGATTTTCCACGTAAAATTTGGTGTTTTCTTGTGTGTGGTGTTGTTATGATTCAGTTTCAGTTATTTTCTTTTCATGCTTAATCATCATAACATGTTTAAAGGTTAATGTGGATCTAAATGTTTGTAAGTGTTTGATGTTTTGTTACAACTGATTCACCCCCTCTTAGTTGTCTTGTGCATTCAACAAGTCTAACCTGGGAAAGGTTTGTGGAACTCTTTAGGCAAAGATGGTTGCCACAGTTGTATTTTGAGAAGCTTATAGACTTCCAAAACCTAAGACAAGGTGACTCATCTATGAATGAGTACTGGGAGAAATTCACTCATCTCCTTAAATATGCTCCTCAATATCAGTAGGATGAGAGATTTCCCATCTAAAAGTTCATCATGGGCTTGAATGCCCAAATTGGAGGCAAAGTAGATGTGCATGGTCCCACTACAATGGACCAAGTTTATGAGAAAGCTATTAAACATGGACAAAAGTTGAAATCCATGTCTGTATACTAGGAAAGGAACCATAAAAAGTTTAGTTGGTCACAATCCTCCCAGTCATTTAAGAAAAAGGACAATAAATAGAATTTTAAAAAGAAAGGTGATAAAGGATTCACTTACATAATCAGAATGATTCCAGAGGTGATAAGAAAAACAATAATAACTCCAAAAAAATGGAGATAATTCAGGAATGCGTTATGATAGGAGAGCACTCGCGGGAGGGTGTTTTTCATGTGGCGGTGACCATTATGCCAATTTGTGTCCCAATAAAACACAAGGGACTTAGCCATGAGGAAATCATTTACCCTCACAATAGGAAGTTCCAATTTTAGTTTTGATAGATACCGGTGCAACAAAATGTTTTATTTCTCCAAAAGTTTTAGATAAGATTACTAGAAAAGATAGATACATGGCAAATACCTAGTTAGTTGGATATGCTAATCAGATAAGGGCTCAAGTAGAGCAATGTTTGTTTAAGGCCAACGTTGAAGTCCTGAGTTTTTCCACTGAAGTGAACCTTTATGCAGCCACATTAGGCTCATATGATATCATCCATGGAATAAATTGGTTATGGAGACATAGGACTAAGGTGGATTGTTTTTATAAAACAATAGAATGCCTAGATGACCTTGGGGATAAAGTTTTTCTGCAAGGTACTACTAGAGAGGTTAAACTGAGGAAAATATCTACCATACAGATGAAAAGAGCCCAGGGAAAAGGATTTCAACTCTTTGCTATTAAAATGGAAAAAATAAATAGTCACAATGAATCTCTTCTCCAAGATGATTTGATGTATTATGAATCTCAAAAAACCTGAGTTGAAGAAGGAGAATCCATAGATCAAGAGAGATCAGATATGGATAGGTACCCCTTTCTTTGAGATTTTGAGGATGTATTCATAGATGAACTACTAGGATTACCTCCTAAGAGAGCTTTTGATTTTTCAAAAGATATAATTTTAGGATCAAAACCTATATCTAAAGCTCCTTATAAAATGACCACAATAGAGTTAATGGAGCTAAAGGCTCAACTGTAGGAATTGCTAGAAAAAGAATTGATAAGATCCAATGTTTCACCCAAAGGAGCACCAGTATTTTTTGTTAAAAAGAAAGATGACACATTACGTCTATCCATAGATTATCATACGATAAACAAGGCAATGATAAAGAACAAGTATACATTGCCCCGTATTGATGATATCTTTGATCAAATGTGAGGGGCAACTATGTTTTCAAAGATTGATTTTCAATCTCGATACCATTGGTTGAGGCTAAAAGATGAGGATATTCATAAGATGGCCTTTAGAATGAGGTATGGACACTATGAGTTCACTATCCTACCTTTGGATTACTGATTGCCCTTACAACATTCATGAACTTAATGAACAGTGTGTTGATAGATTGTTTGGACAAGTTTGTCCTTGTTTTTCTTAATGATATTTTGATTTACTCCAAAAATGAGGAGGAATACCTCCAACATTTACAGATTGTCCTCCAATGATTGAGAGCGCATAAATTATGTGACAAGCTCTCAAAGTGTACTTTCTTTTGAAAGGAAGTACAATATCTGGGTCATATAATATTAGCTAAGGGAATTGCTATGAATCTAACAAAAATTAGAGCCATTTTGGAATGGCCAGTCCCCAAAAATGTGCATGAAGTCCATAGTTTCATGAGCCTAGCGAGATATTATAGAAAATTTGTGGCTAATGTTTCAAAAATTTCCTATCGTATTACTTATCTACAAAGGAAAGGCAAAAGATTCAATTGGTCAGAGAAATGCCAAGAGGAATTCGACCAACTAAAAGAAAAGTTGACTATGGCACCTATTTAAAGGTACCTGACCTAAAGGATCATTTTGTAGTCATCATTTATGCCTTAGGAGAAGGATTAGGTGGTGTACTTGTCCAGGATGGGCAAGTTATTGCATATGAGTCTAGAAAGTTGAAAGCATATGAGCAGAATTATGCTCCTCATGATCTTGAGTTGGCACCAGTTATCCATGCATTACAAATGTGGAGACATTATTTTCTTGGTAAACCTTTTGAATTAAAAATACCATCAAGGGCTTAAATATTTTTTTACTCAACCACATCTGAATGCTCGCTAGAGAAGATGGTTAGAGTTAATATCTGATTATGATTTTGAGATTAAATACATACAGGGTAAGGAAAACCAAGTAGTGGATGCCTTAAGTAGGAGAAGACAAATCTCCTCAATAATCTCCATACATTTTGATTTTAGGAATCAAGTATTACAAAGGTCCAAGGGGGATGAATACTATGATTAGGTAAACCAAGATCTTGTGGTCAATCCTCATGATTCTATGTATGACAGATTCCACTTTGAACCAGATGGACTATTAAGGTTTAAAGGAAGAATGTATGTTTTGAACTCCGAGGAGTTAAGGAATATCGTGTGGAGGGAGGTTCATTCTACACCCTATTTAGGACATCCTAGAGTGACGAAATTGCTAGTTGATGTAAAACCATTATATTTCTGGAAAGGAATGAAGAGGGATGCTGCAAGGTTTGTAGCTAGATGTCTAGAATGCCAGAGGGTGAAGGTAGAACACCATCACCTGATAGGACTTCTATACCCTCATGAGATTCTAGAATGGAAATGACATATCATTAGCATGGATTTTGTGCAAGGACTTCCTATGTCTAGAAATAGACACAATGCTATTCTGGTAGTGGTGGATAGACTCACCAAGGTAGCACTTTTCATACCTAGGAATTTGACAGATGGAGCACCAGTCATAGCCCACAAATTTGTGCAAGAAGTATTTAGATTGCATGGCATTCCTGAGAAGATTATCTTAGATAGGGATGTCGTATGACATCAAGGTTTTGGAAAACATTGTTTTCCTCACTTGGAACTCAGTTAAAGATAATATTATCTTATCATCCTGAGATGGATGGAAAAACTAAAAGAGTAAACCAACTGTTGGAAGATTTATTGAGAATGTATTATATGGACCAACAATACAAGTGGGAAGATTACCTTCCTCTTGTAGAATTTTCTTACAATAATTCCTCATTTCTCTATCAAGATGGCTTTGTTTGAAGAATTATATGGAAGAAAGTGCCGAACTCCTATAAGATGGAATAATCTAGAAGATAGGATTAGCCTTGGTCCAGAAATACTATCAGAAATGGAAGAATAGGTCCATTTGATTAAGAAAATACTAGCGGAAGTGTGATAAGTAGAAAAGCTATGCAGATGCTAAGCGCATTGCAAGATATTTCTTAGTAGGAGATAAAGTTCTCTTAAAAGTTAAACCACAAAAGAGTTCTATTAAGTTTGGAAAGACATCCAAACTAGCTCTTACATATGTGGGTCCCTTCGAAGTTCTCGAGGAGGTCAACCTAGTTGCATATAGGATTGCTCTACCACCATCTCTTTCCATGCTGCATAATGTCTTTCATGTTTCTTATTTGAAAAATTACATTGTAGGCGACAATCGTATTCCTATTCTTGATTGGAATTCCATACAAGTGATGTACCTAGGGGTGGTAATGATCAAGCCCATCAAGGTGCTCAAAATACATAAGCTATGCTTGTGTAATAAAGAAATTACTCAATGCAAGGCCCAGTACAACCAATATGCAAAAGAGAATGCCACCTGGGAGAATTATGACGGTATTTATCAAAGATTCCCTCATCTATTTTAATCTTTTTATTATGATGAACAAAACTCTTTTTATGTTATAAACTTTAAATACATTAAATCACCAGGGATGATGATTCCTATGGGGGGAGATATGTTATATCCCCAAACTTTAACTCTGTTTTACTTTTACCTTCATGTGATTAGATGGATAAGTAATCATAGATTAATGATTTGATGTTTAGGGAAAATATCAGGATAAATCATTGATTTTCTGAATTATGATTAATGCTTAGAATTAGATATGAGATTACATGTTAATGAGACTATTTAAGCATGATGAATAATGATTTGTTGATGATACACTGATCATAGTTTGTATGACTCTGAGTGTAACTAGGAAAAGATTTTCACCTCCATAATGGATGGAGAGTATCACCAGAGAGAATGGAATAGATGTTCTAGAAAAGTCAGGTTCACCATTTGAGTTCCAAGTCTTGTACTTAGTGAACCATATTGAGATGGGGTATGTAATAGTTATCTATTCTTTTAGACATCTCAAATTTGACCATTATTGATTTGATGTGAGGAAAAGGTTTTTCAACTTCAAACTTCATTTGATTTGGTCAAGAGATTTTTCTAATATATTTCTCTATTTTACATAAGTTTGTGAAGGGGGAGAAGATCTCAACCCACTCTCTCACCTTATCAAGCAATTAATATCAATCTTCTTAGAAATGGTAATGTTACCATTATGTTGATGTAATAATAATTTTTTGTTTGTTTAAATACTATTACATTGATATAAAAAATCTATTTCATTAAGTAATAATAATTTATCTCTTTTTTTTGTTAAGATTTCCTTAGGTTCTATCACTACATTCACGTAGTAAGGCAGATTCTCCATAACCCACATAAAGTGGAGTGAGTGGTAACCCACTATGGCCACGAGAGTGTTACAGGATAGAAGAATAGCTAGAGAGCTGCATGCTCCCTTCGAGGAGATTTCTGTGGAGAAGGATTATGGTTACTCCGCATAGTGGAAATAGAGATAATCATTCTGTCGGTACTCTTTTTTTTGGGTTATGCATTCTCTCAATACTTAGAAGGAGGATAATAATTTTTTGAAAGAACCTTCATGGTTTATGGTAAGAGAAAAATGATAGGGAGGATAAGAATACAGTATCATCATAGAGAGACGACTGTTATATGTGAAGAGAATGACTCTTACTTACTCGACAAAGATTAATAGAGCTTGTGAACTATAGAGGTGATGTAGTATATTTATATATATCTTATACTTAGGCTTTGAAGAGCACAGGAGTGCCAACTCAAGCAACACTATGTTGATTCTTTCCTTACGGAAAGATATATGGCCTGAGATGACCAAGAGGTTAGGCATATAACTATAGGTTGTAAATTTGGAAACTATTTGAGTTGATAGATTGAGCTTTACAAAAAGATTAGTTATGAGGAAACAAGAAACCCCATTAAGTTAATGCATGGGTGAGGATATACTTGGTAGATGATGTCTACTCTTACTGTACAAAATGAAAGGTGAACATGACCAAATGGTCGAAGTAAACTAGAGACATCTAGTATGATATATCTATTATATCAAAGAATAAGGGTGTTTGTTATTTAATGTTATGGGTTAGGAAAGTTAACCCCTGAGTTAGATTAGAAGAGTTATGAAAACTAAAACTCTTAAGTCAGAAATGACTTTATATAAATATATTTGATTGACATTAAAGTGATCATGAAAACCCTAGAATGAGCCAGAATGAGTCTAAAGTATATTTCTATGATTCTAAATGAATCTTGTTCAAGTGAAACTTATTTTAATGAATAAGACTAATGGATATTTGTAATAGAGAGTAGAATGACAAGAGGTCATAGACCCTAGAAATTGCAAGGATACAAAAGAGGGACTCTCTGAAAAAGGTAGAATTACCTAATCCTATTTACAATGTATGTATATATATCATAGACTAAGCATTGAAAACTAGGCCAGATTGACTAGAAAAGAAATAATGAATAGAGAAGTTATGTCTAAAATCACTATAGGATGAGATAGCTTCTAAGTTGAGTTAGAAGTGTGTGAACAATCAAATATGTTCATTGCGAAATATCTATGTATATTACATCTTTGGCCAAAGTAATGTATCCGTCTCTTCATGCATTAGTCAGTTCACTATGTTCTAGATGGAATAACCATACAATAGTGTCATACATAGTTAGAGGGGATCTATAGTTGTATGACTGTGATGGATTATAAAGGACACAACACCAGAAACTTAGATGGCAAACCTAATGGTTCTTTTTATCTATTCACTTCGTGAAGGGTGGGCCACTTCCAGGAAGGAAGTTGTGCAGAGGATCACTGGTCTATGGTTGGAGGAAAAGCACTCGGGTGATGCTCTCCTTCCCAAGTAGATGACAAGTGAAGACTTATGAAGATGGATATCTTGACATTCAAATTCTATGTAAATTTATCATTATTGCCATGAGAAAAACATTATGATTATAAGGTGAAGGAACTCACTAACATGCTATCTTTGAATATGTTGTAAATTTTCAGTTTGAAATTATTCAGAGAGGATATGCTTTTTATATAATGATTATGTAAATGATTATTGTAAAAAAAAATGATTATGATGATTATGATTATTTACTTGATGCTAAATTGGGAACGTTAATCCGGGTAATATGAGATGACATGTTACAAACTTGACTTGTGAAAGATGGAGTGCCTCCAACTTGATAAGAGAATGATGATGCACCTTCAACTTGACCTGTGAAAGATGGAGTGCCACGAACTTCAAGATTGAATTTCCTTGTTGAATGAAGGTTTTGTATTCATTGCCTTTGTGCCACCAATTCGATCTTTCTCTTAGCTTGATTAGATGATTCATGTTCCTCTTGAATTAGCAATAGTTGTATGTCTTCTTCTATGGTTGATAATTTCCTACTTTTGCGAAGTTGCCTCATTCCTTCTTTTCTCTTCTCATTCTTAGCTTCACACTCTTCTAGTGTTAGAGTCTATATATGCATCATGAATAAGACATAGATAAATTAGTGCATCTTGGTACAATAGAGTAAAGTAATCTCATACACAAATCTCAAAATAATCATATAATTAAAGTGAATAAATGACTATAAATCTAAAAATTTATAGTTTCAAGTAGGGTGGTCCAACCTAAGACATAGAGATCACACACATGTCATATACTAGAAATATTTTACAAATCAAGATTAAGCTAGGATAACATTTGAATTACAAGTCAAGATGACATATCATACCATTATTTCTTCATGGAGTAACTAACATTCATCATTCAGATGATATTTAGGAACATATCATAGCAATACAAAGGAACTTAGGTTGGAACACAAGTCTTTTCCCATCATTCAACTTTACAAACCTCTATTACCTAACTCATTGAATAGGTTACCTATTCAAGACTTAAAACATCTTGACTAAATGCCTCAATGATAATTGTATTCACCACTGTAATTGAACTATCTAGCTCTACCAAAAGGCAAAATACTTAGTGTTCAACTATTTGTCTGAAACGTCACAAGGTTAAATTTGGGATAAAACTCACATGTACCCTACCTCTCCAAGAGTTGATCATTTAGGTGCAAATTATTTTAAGAAAACATGATGTGTACTTTAACTAACAACATAAAAAATCATGATCTGATCAATTTAATTCATTTTCTATGAATGAGGATAAACTTAGTTTCCTGAAATATATCCTCCTTATAATTTTTATGAATCAATTTGTAAGCTACATGCAGATTACTTAACAAATGCTTCAAAGCAAAGTAATCTTGAGAGGTAATAACTCAATCCTTTAATTAACAGAAGATTACATGAGAGGATCATCTATACTCATGTCCTACAACACAATAACATGTTTTTCAGAAAAAAAGGTTCACAAGATACTAAAGAATTCTTATCCACTTCTTCATATGCACATCTCTTTGTACATGTCAAAATGGCTATTTAGCAAAAGAAAGATTTACTAATTTTCCCTTGGCAACATTTTACATTTTAAACCCTATGGTTTCTCATAAACCTTGTAAAGGGATACATTCCATGACCTGTTCCACTTTTCTATGCACTTTATGCTAATAGATCATTACTGTCCTTTAAGAAATCCTTCTAGTATGCTTGAAAATAGGTTAAAGTAAGATCCAATCATGAAAAATGTCACCACATTACTTTTTTACTTAAATATGGTACTTGAGAAAGATAGTTTTTATTATGGCTTTAAAAAGAATATGTGACTTTTCATACAAAAGTTCTCACAACATTGCATGGAGTAAAATAACAACATTGTCATGACTTCATGTCACTAAATCATCAAGAATTAAGACCAAAGGAGGTAATATTTCATAGAACAACTTCCTATTCTAAAATATGATAAAACTCTTATGAGCATCAAACGAGGTAACTAGCATAAGGGAGGGAGGTAGATAGGTGTGTGTGTGTGTGTGTGTGTGTGTGTGTGTGTGTGAGAGAGAGAGAGAGAGAGAGAGAGAGAGAGAGAGAGAGAGAGAGAGAGAGAGAGAGAGAGAGAGAGAGAGAGTGGGTACAAAGAGAGGGAAGGATTGATAGAGAGTGGGAGAGAGAGAAGGTAAGGGTGAGATTATTTTCCTTCACAATAACATGAGCACATTATAACATGCTTGCATTATAGTTTAATTTGGTATTTTCTAAGCCTTTGGCTTGGATTTACCTTTGGCTTTCTGTTGCAATAGGTCTAGACAACTAAGAGGGGGGGGGGGTGAATCAATTGTTGCTCTATTTAATCTCTTACAACTTAAAATTAAATCAATGATATAAGATTTTTGGCATTAGACAACAGTATACGAGTATAAAACATGAATGACACATTTGACACCAAGATTTTGACGTGGAAATTTGGTTAAGGGAAAAACCATGGTGGGGGTTAACCCACAAAAATTAATACCCTATTAAAAGTATTTTACAAATGGGAATGCACATGCATTCGGGCTCACTACCCCGAGCTCACTGCTCAAGTTTGGAGGCTCACTGCCTACATAAATGTTTACAAGAGATTTACAGAGATTTTAAACTGGTAAGATGCATCTACCAATGCTAGATATTAGCTTCGGTTGAGTGCAAATACTAATTTTGTACACTTCATCTTTATTTTGCTCTTCTCTCTATTCTGCCTTCATTCAGATATTAGACTTTTGCTCCTTTTACCCTTTCTTAATCATTGCAATACATACACACACAATATCCACAATCATCAGCTATATATATCCTTATCATGAATTGCAATCACTTGCCTGTCAGCAACATTCAACAACACTTAGAACCTTTTAAGAATGTTCTGCTCTGTCGGCTAGATCGATACACTAGTATTGATGCATATAAAAAATAACACATGTAGATCATCATACATGTTGGCCACTAACATTATATCTCATACACAGCTTAACAAAACACTTCTATTGGGCCTGCACAAAGATTAACATAAGTTTGTCCATTCTTCATTGAACTGTTATGTCATAACAAGACCCAGTATTCAAATGCTCATAGCTTTTGATCCCTTTATCACTGCAAGCTAAAAAATTGGATTTAGATTGTCCTCATGTCCCTCTACACTTCTTTAGATCTGTAACACATAATGATTAACTGGATAGATCCACTGACCAAAATACTAGACTCTGCTATATGCTCTATTTCAGGCTCCTGGACTTAGATAGATTATCATTCTAACTTCTGGTATGATTAGATATTGCACTACGAATGTGTGGAACAATCTTAGTTGCCATCAATGACAACACCTATCAATGCTAAGTAGTGTCTCTTGCCAACAATCTCCTCCTTTGGCATTGATGGCAACACTTAATGAAAAATGACTAAGTGTCTTTGTGCAACTCCCCCTTTGTCTGTACATTTGTGCACTTTACTTATTCCAGTGCTCCCCCTTTGTTGAAAACTTTATTTTTTACTGCCCTTCACTCCCCCTTTAACATCAATGGCAAAGGGTGGGATCCACAAATCAAAACTGTCCAAAAATTTTGTATACATTGCCGCATATGTACAAGTAACCATTAAGTTCCATTCACATGAACCTGAAGATGTCTGCAAAACTAGATTTTATTTGCACAAGTTCGGAGGCCCAAGTATTCTTTATTCCATCCAAAATTGAAATGTGCCCATTTAAGACAAATGAGTATGCTTCTTCCTTTGACAGATCTTATGGAACACTAGTCTAAATTGCAGTCTGAGCTTAAGATAAGGCATTATACATTGTCTCTAACTTAGGGGCAATTAATCCCCATAGCACACACATTCTTTTCATAATGTTACTTTTCTCTTTGACAAGTTTCTTTATTTCCTCAGTCAAGTTAATTACTTGACATTCTTGACTTATGAGCGAAACTGATAGGGGATCAAAATTTTGAGAGAGATTTTACAAATTTTGTTCTTGCTCCTTTATCTTGTTCTCAATACCCTTGTTAACTTTGGGCCATGATAGATGAAATTTGTACATATCACTTCCATCATTTAGAGCATTCTGAATACTCTTTATGCTAATACCAAGTATTCTTCTATCATTTCCTATCAGGTTCTTTATTTCACAAAATTTCTTATCTAAGAATTCTTTCTAAACTTTTACCTCCGCAGACTTCTCAAAGGACTCAAAATGTGAATTTACTGAACTTACACCATTCTTTAGATGTTCGGAGGGGGAATCATTTTGATTCTTCTGATAGGTTGGCATTAATTTCTCCAAAACTCTGGTTGCAGGTCCCAGTAGCTCATTCTCCTCCATGTGGAACTTTAACATCTTCTTTCTAGCCTTTACTTGGGCAAATGATGCTATCTTCATCAGTTGAATTGGAGAGAGAGCATCTGGATTGGCTAGACCTTGGAGTAGTTCCAGTTCATCAAGTTCAATCACTTCTTTTCCAAGAAGACCTTCTGTAGTGTCTCTTGCAGCCATTTCAAAATCAACCTTTTGATCTCCTGATTTCTCAGTCTCTGCTTTAGGTGCTTCAATGTTTGTACCATCTTCTTCTATTTTATCTTTCTTATCTCTTTCTTCTTCTAACTCTGCTTATCCTTTTGTTTGTTCTCTGCAAAGGAACTTTTTCTTTTTTGTTTATCACTTGCTATCTGATCAGGAGGGCTCTATGAAATAGTAACATTATCCTCTTTCCCTGTTGTATCAGATGGATTGGGAGTATCTTCTGCATCAAATATTTTATCCTACATTTATGTATCCTCCCGAATTGCTTGTTCTACTTCCGGAACATAGGCTCCACCCAACTCAGATTGCTGCTCAATAATATTCTCTTCTTTACCATCTAGCACTTCTTTTGTGACTATGTGAAAATTATACTTCTTTAATTCTTTTAAAAGAATATCTTGAGTTTCTTCAACTATTTCACTTGTTTCTCCAAGCATGAGCTTGTTCATTCTCCTTTTTCTTTTAAAATCATCTTTGACTTCCTTAAGTATCATATTTATTTGTTTAGGAGAGATTTGAGGACACAGATTTATCAGCTCATGTTCTCTAATTTCCACATCCTTGCACTTGGCATTTACTTTTCTCAATTCAAAGATATTTGCCAAACTTTGTGGTAACTCAGAAGTTATCTCAATTAGTGCCTTGTTGTAGATGTTGAGATATTTGACCATTTCTTCTTCCAACACCTTTTTATCCATATCATTGTATTCATCATAGAATTCAATCATGGGATTTAGATTACCATCTACAATGACTAATTTTATCACATCTTCTAGTGAGAGTGTGGGTTTCTCAACATACTCTTCATATTCTCTAGTCTTTTGCTTTTTACTAGTCCTTTTGTTTCCATAGGACTTTTCTTTGGTTAACTTTGTAGCTTTTGTTCCAGTGCCTTTTGGTTCCTTTATTTCAATGTTGGAGTTTGTATATACTTCACCTTCTCTTATGCTTTCATAGGTCTGACAAGCTTTTGTTTTCTTCCTTTTCTCACATTTTCTAGATGATTTTGCTTCTGGTTTTACAGATTTGGAAGGAGTAGAGGCAGTAGTAGAACTTCTAGTAGTTCTTGAAGTGGAAGAAGTTTCCACTAGATCACTTGTTTGTCTCTTTTCTTGTTTTTCTTTCTCATCCTTTTCTGTTCTTTATCTGAATTTCTTCACATCTTCCTTTGTTAGGCCAATATTTTTAGCTAGCTGCTTAACTTCTTTTCTTACTCTCCTATTTGTTTTAGGTTCTCTAAGCTCAGTATGCAACTTTAAACTCAACTCCTCATAAGTTCCACATCTTTCAACCATTGTCTTTGGGCTTGCTTAGCAGATGTTGAGTCCAAGATCCTTTCATCTACTTCATACCCCATGGGTATGATCTAAACAATTCTGGGTTCCATTGCTTCCATTAAGCACTTATCAATATCAACCATGAAGCATATTTCATTTTTGTATTTGTCAACAATTGAATTGGGGATTCTTTCCCTTGAGTGGATCATATTCTAAAAATTTTTTTAGTAACCCCATATTGTCATTTTCTGAGCATTGAAATCACCAATGCTGCGAAGATGATTTCTGATTTGAATGGCAACTAGCTCATCCTTAGTCCAGTGTACACCTTTTACCCCAGGTACCTCATTCATAAAGTAAAAGAATAGACTTAAAATTAGTGTACCATACTTGAAGGTGTTCTTATCCCTTTTGATCTTTTTCAGATTTTCAATCAATTGATTCTGTAATAGTTCACACAAGTCATAATCAACATTTTCTTTTAGCATCTTGTATGCAGCATAAATGGTTGTTCCAGAAATAGAATTTTCTCTACTCGAGTGGTAAATCCAATCACCATGGAGGTGAATTTGACATCCAGCTCTTTAATATCATTTATGGTCATTACTCTTCTGTCAAACTTAGCTCTAGTAGCATCAGTTACTGTCTAGTTTTTCATAGCTTTCAGCATGGGTAATCCTCTGGTTGAGTTTAAACCAGTTACATTTCTGATAGCATCCCTGGTAATCTTGAACAGTTTTAACAAACAAATGAATTCATCATGTATATGACTTAAGATGTATCGGACCCACTCACCTCATTGAATGTTAAAAACCCCATAACTTGAACAAAGTGTTTATCTTGTAGAGCCTTATATTCAAGTTTAAGTTCTTTATTTAGATCCATGAGTTGTTTTTCAAACAAATCTACATACCTTGAATCTCCAAACTCATCTATATTTACATGAATGTAAACCCTAATGTCTTGAATTTAGGTCAAGGCCTTTCGGTAATGTCAATAACATGAGGGGTAGCCATTTCAATAGATTTCATATTCAAAGACTTACAAAGAGGTACACTTTTCTTTCGCAGTGTTAGGGTTGATCACTTGCTGATTGAATTCGTTCTCTACCTCAGTCTCTAGACTTTGTAGCTCAAATGCTTTTCTTCTTGTTCACTTTGAATGCAAGGTGATTCAAATGAGTGATAAAGTGACCTTTTAAAGCTCTGCATTACCTAATTTGCCTTTGCAATAAATATGCTGCCCTAATTGTATCTGGTTACATTGTTTTGGTAGTTCCTTAAATATCAACATCTTTTCTTCCAGAAATCCTTCCATAGGTTTTGACCAATTTAGAGTATTTTCTGTTAATGTGCTAGATTTAGGCACCCACTTACTGATTGGGGAAATTTGATGTTCTATGCAGCTCCCCCTAAGCTAGAGTTTCTAACTTAATTCCTGAAGGAATTATCAGCACCAGATTCTGGTGCGGACTCATTATCATTGTTTACTATATCTTTCTTTATCCAAATCTTGTTCATTTCACTCCATATCTCATCCACATCAATTTTCCTTTTGCCTTTGTCTTGTTTCTGCTCATCCAGTTTTCTATTTACTGGACCTTCTCTTCCATTGTTTTTACTTCTGCAGAATCTTGCAATATGACCAGATTTATTGTAGTTATAGCATACAACATTTCCTTTCTTATAAACTTGATTTTCTCTTGATCTGCACTGATTAGCCATATGTCCAAACCCATTGCAAACAAAGCAATAACCATTGAAAGAATTGCTAATTCTTTTATTATTGGAATTATTCATTGTCATACTTCTGCATTCATTTTATCTATGACCATACCTATTACATTTGAAGCATTGATCGAAGAAGGATAGACCATTTTGATTTACTCTAGTTCTGTACTGAGTAGCTCTATGACCAAATTTGTTGCAGTTGAAACAATTTCCATTGAATGATGGATATCTTTGAGCATTTGGTTGTCTTACTGGAGGTTTTCTAGATCTATTTCTCTCATTCCTAGGTTGAAAATTTCTCAGTTCAAATCTAGAGCTTTTACCTTTCTCATACCTAAGATTATGCTTATCAATATCCTTTTTCTGCCCTTCAATGAGTGCTTCAAGTTTAGTTGAGCTTATCTTGAACTTCTCCTTATACTCATTTGCAATTTCTAGGTCATGTCTGAGTGTGATAATCTATCTCTCAAGTTCTCTTTCATTGTCTCTGCTTTCTTGTAGACTAGATTCTAGAAGGCTAGCTATCGCATCCAATTTGTAGCATTCTTTAGAACTCTTTTTTAGATTTTGATTTAACTCTTCTTCATCTTTCTTCTTACCTTCAATTTCCTTGGTTAGTCTCATCACTCTAGTTTCCATCTCATGTTTTAGAATAGTAACTTCTTTAGTTAACTTCTCACATTCCTTTGTCTTCTCATCCAAGGCCTTGTCTTCATAAGGTTTTCCCGATTGAAGAGATGGCTCGTTTCCTTTTGCATTGGATTTACTCAATTTTTCTTTTAAAACTTTAATGAAGTCTTCATCCTTTTTGAGGTTGACTTGGAGCTCTTGAACTTTTGCCTTGGACTGCTCAAGATCATCTAGGGTAAGATTAAGTTTCCCTTGAAGGTCATATTCATCCATTCTGTTGTCTTCCCAAATCTTCCTTAAGCTGTTAAGCTTTTTCAAAGGAACTTAGCTCTGATACCAATTGTTGGAATATGTCCAGACAATTGAGAGGGGGGGTGAATCAATTGTTGCTCTATTTAATCTTTCACAACTTAAAATTAAATCAATGATATAAGCTTTCCAACATTAGACAATAGCATATGAGTAGAAAACATGAATGACACATTTGACACCAATATTTTGACATGGAAACCTGGTTAAGGAAAAAACTACAGTGGGGGTTAACCCACAAAAATTAATACCCTGTTAAAAGTATTTTACAAATAGGAATGCACATGCATTCAGGCACACTGCCCCAAGCTCACTACCTACAAATAATTTACAAGAGATTTATAGAGATTTTGAATTGGTAAGATGCATCTGCCAATGCTAGAGATCAGCTCCTGTTGAGTGCAAATATTGACTTTGTACACTTCATCTTTATTATGCTCTTCTATCTATTCTGCCTTCATTCAGATATTAGACTTTTGCTCCTTTTATCCTTTCTTAATCATCGCAATACATACACACACAATATCCATAATCATCGGCCATATATATCCTTAGCATGAATTGCAATCACTTGCCTGTCGACAACATTCAACAACACTTAGAACCTTTTAAGAATGTTTTGCTCTGTCGGCTAGATCCATACACCAGTATTGATGCATATAAAAAATAACACATGTAGATCATCATACATGTCGGCCACTAACATTATATCTCATACACAGCTTAACAAAACACTTCTATTGGGTCCACACAAAGATTAACATAAGTTGCATGTTCTTCACTAAATTGTTCTATCATAACAAGACCCGGTATTCAGATGCTCATAACTTTTGATCCCTTTATCACCGGAAGCTAAAAACTTGGATTTAGATTATCTTGATGTCCCTCTACACTTCTTCAGATCCCTAACATATAATGATTAATTAGAGAGATCCGCTGACCAAAATACTGGACTCTGCTATATGCTTTGTTTCAGGCTCCCAGACTTAGATAGATTATCATTCTAACTTCTGGTATGATCATATACTACACTGTGAATGTGTGGAACAATCTTAGTTGCCATCAATGACAACACCTATCAATGCTAAGCAGTGTCTCTTGCCAACACTTTCAACCCAAAGGCTTGGATTGAGTTTTGAACATCCAAAGACATGTTTTCACAAATTGTAAAAAAATTACATAATCTTGAGAGTATTCCCCATCAAGTTTGCACTTGTTTCAATGACAAGTCAAAAAAATATCATGATAATGTTAAGCTCTCTGTTAGCTTTCTAACCGTATAATTTTTTTCATGTTCTGAGTATGTTAAGGTTCTCATCTTTAATTTCTTTTGTTAGTGTATTTATTTTTTGTCAGAAACCAGTGTGTGGTATTTTTGACTTTATTTTATAACCGTTCATCAAAATTTCAAATAAATTACATTTTTTTTTATCTAAACTAGGGTCCATTCTACATGTATTAAAAAAAAGGATTTTCAATTAGCTTTCAAAAATTTTAGGGGGGAGCATGCTCAATTTTCTATTTTTTGGGATGTTTCCACTTTGAAAATTAGTAAAAAATCAATTATTCATGAAAAAGTTATCATAAAAATTGGGAATAAACTACATGGTGTTAGATAATTTCTCATCAAAGGTATACTTGAAATACTAAAAAAATGTTAACATTTTAGGGGGGCCCACTAGATGCTATGTTATGTTTCTTTGAAAAAAATAAGACCAATTTGTATGGCCCCACTTTTTTAACCCCTTAATCTCAACCATTTAAAAAAATAGTAGTTTAGAAACTAGATTTGTAGAACTACGACTCTTGTTTTTGTTGCATCTTCAAATTTTGAGTGTAACTATCTTCAGTTTCTCATCCAACATCACTATTTCCTGATTTCACAAAAAAGGTGGCCACTTAAGACCCCTTTTTGGTCCCCCATCTTTGTGCACTTACCCATAGCCCACTAGATTTTCATTGTGTATTTGCTTTATTGAGTACTAACGATGAACCTAGATCCTACAAGGAATCAATTCTTGTAGATGATCATGAGTCTTGGAAACTAGGGATCTTGTTCATTTTCCCAAGGGAAGGAAGGCCATTGGATGTAAGTTAGTCTACAAAAATAAGTTTAGTGTAGATAGTTCATTGGAAAAGTACAAGGCTAGACTAGTAGACAAGGTTTACTTCTAGATAGGGAGTTGATTTGAATGAATTTTTTTCTCCTATTGCTAAATTATCTTCTATTATATTTCTCTTATCCATAGATATTGCTTATGCTTTTGAAATTGAGCAAATAGATTTTAAGATTGTATTTTTACATGGAGATCTGGAAGAGGAAATTTATATGTAACAGACAAAATGATTTGAGGTAAGAGGAAAAGAACACTTGGTTTGCAAATCGAAATGGTTTCTTTATGGTTTGAAACAATCACCCTGGATGTGGTAATAAAATTTTGATTAGCTTATGTTGAAATTGGGCTTTGTGAGAAGCAAAGAAGATCATTGTATTTACATTAGATGCATTAAGGATCATATACTAATTGGTTCCTTGAATGTTGATGACATGATTTTTAATAACACTAAGGGTATGATTAGTGAGTTGAAAGTTCAACTTTTAGGTGCATTTGAGATGAAGGATCTGGGGGCAACAAGATACATATTGGGAATTTAAATAATAAGAGATTGACGTAATATAAAGCTTTGGTTATCTCAAAGTAAGTATGTGAATACTATTTTGTATAGATTTAATAAGTAGGACTATAAGCTAGTTAGAATTCCATTACTAGTTGGCACTAAGCTTATGTTAGATATGTGTCCCAAGTGTGAGGATGATTTTCAGGATGTATGTATAATGTCCCATATGCTATTTTCATAGGAAGTTTTTATGTATGCAATGGTGTGCACTAGGCCAAATATTATCCAAGTAGTGGGAATTTTGAGAAGGTTTATGTCTAACCCTAATAGAAATCATTGGAATTATGCAAAGAGTGTGTTAAGATAGTTTTGTGGTTATGATTATTGTTTTGTTTATTCTATTATTAAAAATGAGGATAAGACATTGGACATACATGGTTTGTTGATGTAGATTGGACAAATGACTTGGATAGTTGAAGATCCACTATTGGCTATGTGTTTACTCTGTTTGGAGGAGCTATGAGTTCAGTGAGTAAAAGGTAACCGATGGTTTCTTTGTCCACCACCATAGTAGAGTATATGGCTTCTACTCATGTCTCTAAGGAGGTAGTATGGTTGTAAAGATTGTGTATAAGTATTGGTGTTGACTGCAAGATAATTTAGATTGGTTGTGATAGCTAGAGTGCAATTTGTTTGGTCAAGAGTCCTATGTGTCATTCTTGTACTAAGCATGTAGATGTTTAGTATCACTTTTTTTTAGAAATGGTTGCAAATGGATAGATTAAGTTGAAGAAGATTGAAACTCAAATGAATGTTGTAGATTATCTTACCGATCCTAAGAGAACAAAAAAGTTCACTTGGTGTAGGGAGGCCAGCCATGGGCCTTGTTTCTTGTGCTTATTTGATTTATGTTTTCTATGGTTGTATTTACAATGTATGATGTCAAGTGGGATAATGTTAGGATTAAGGTGTCATCAACCTTGTAAATTTGATTAATTTTACTACTCCTAATATTGTAATTGTGAAGGAAAACATAAGGGAAGTAGAATCCAACAACTATAGTAATTATTTAATTACAGTGACTATAATATTTTATTTGTTTTATCTCAAGATAGTAAATAGGTGAAAATAGGGGTGTCCAAGTTTATTAATTGACTTATGACAAGTGTAAGATAATCTTCTTAGATTTTATCTTCCATGTTGTGTTGGTTCTCCAACCTACTTTCAGATCCTTCTAAGGGTTCGTGAATCCCTATTTTCAAATTCACTTAGGGGATGACCAATGAATAAGAAATAGATAGTCTCTCCTACACTTTAGGCTCTACTAAACCTAGGTGGGTGTACCTAAAACAAATACTTTAGAAAAGTAGATGATTTGTTCAATGAATTTATGATAAGGGTTTGAAAATGACATAACAATGTCAACCTTACCTATACCCTCAATACCTAAACATGAACACTACAATACCATACATAGATTTTTTATAGATGCAACAATGACATTTTCACCATAAATATTACGAATCTGAAAATACTAAACATGTGCATGATGGATAAAACCCTAAACTACTAATATATAGTGCCAAATGTATGATTTCATTATGAGTATGCAAGTGGATGGAATGTTGAATAGATTGGTGCCTAATCCTTGGGATCATAAAGTCTAAAATGACTACAACATGACATTAAAAAAAAAAATCATCTTTGAGGTTTAACAACAATATCACTACCTTATAATAATTTAAACCTATGAATGTAACCTTTTAAATTTGATTCTACTTAATAATATTTCACATTACTACATACCCCACTTGATACTTGAAAATATTTACCACCCCTTGAAGATGAACTAATCAAACATGCAAATCCTATAGCAATTGTGCAAGCATTTTTTTTTGTTTTCCTTAAAAACCTAGTTCTTTCCAAGAACATGCAACACTATGAAGGACACAATCAAATTAAAAAGCCATCACTCATATCTTTATTTAAGAGAAAATTCATTACAATAAACATGCTACAATGAGATCAAACATCTATTACCCTCATAAAATATTACACAAAAGTTTTATTACAAACAACTTTCTCTCCAAAATCCCTCTTTTTCCACTCTCCTTTTACAAAATGAAAAAAAACACATATTTATATTCAAAGCCAAGAAATTGGGCACCCAAATAAGTCTAGTTATCCTTTTCACACCCTTGATTAATAGTTGAATTTTGAATTTTGTTTCCCTCCTTTGATTCCACCTTTTTCAGCATTTGAATCCCACTTCTGAAAATATTTAAAAAATAGCTCAACTTTCGATGGCCGTAACTTTTGATCTTGGTACTCATTTGAGCTCTTTTATTTAAATGAAGAGATGCAAGTGATCTACACGACAAAATGTCCAAATCAACAATTGATAAAAAAAATTCAGAGCCTCATTCGATCATTTAAAGGTCCAAACTTTAAATTTAATATTTTTAGAGGATTTTGGGACCTTGAAATTTTAATATCTCACTATCTGCAAGTGATATTTAGCTTATTTTTTCACCATAGGCTAAATTTATGATTCCAAAGCTTTGGGTAATATTTCAACCCCATACATGCTTAAATGTAAACTCTCTAAAAATAACAAGTTACTGTTTTTACACATAAACAAAATTTGACTTTAACAAATCATTCTAGGGGACCTTTTATACAAACATGACACTTTATAGGCTCAAGAATCTCAATATGGGCCAATGTACACACAAAAATTCTAATCTTGACCTAGTTTAGGCAAGTTATGAAAATAAAGGGGACACAAATTGAGATGATACTTTCATAGATTGGGTTGAAAATTTAACCATGGGCATAAAATAGAGAATTGGACATAGGCTCCAACATATTGTAAGAGAATCAATTATATTTGGATAGCTATGATAGAACATATTATGACAACATGTAAGAAGGTGTAAGAGGCTACTTTTAGCCTATTGTTGACTTTACTAGAGGTGGGCATGGGATTTTCTCTATCTTGGGTACATTATTCAATGTGGAGGTTATGATAGATGTAAGACACTTAAATTAGCCAGATCCCAAGATGGGCACCATGTTCTAGATACATATTTTTTAATCTTGTATTTTCTATTTAATAGAAGCTAGAGGAAATGCATCATATGAGAGTTGTTCATAATTTAAATAGGTACTCAAGTGTAGTTGAGTTGGATGCAAGATTGAAGGAAATTGATGTATTGTAATCTCTTTGCATGGATAATATAAATATGCCCTCTTTTCTTGGTGGAGTTCTTTACTTGAAAAGGTTTTCTCCACATAAATCTCTATGTCATGTGTATGGCTAGTTTACATCTCGATTGATATTCTACAATGCAAATGTTAGATTTTCATGTTTAGTTTAGATTTCCACATTGTAGTGGTTTCCTTCATTTCTAACAAAATAGTATGGAGTTAGAAAATAAGTCACCTAGTTGATCCTTAATATCCTCCCAAAACATGGCTCTGACTAGTTAGTCTTTGTTTCCACCTTAAATGCCACAAAGGATACCCTAGGAGACTAGTTCATAATTCCATCATTAGATGACTTTACCATCACTCTTATCAGGGAGCAAGTTAATCTAATGGATATGTGCATGGAAATGTGGGCCAAAAGGGGGTCAAAAGTGGCTACTTTTTTCTTAAAAAAAAAAAATGATCTTGGATGAGTAATTAAAGATACCCATGTTCAAAATATCAAAATGTGATAGGAATAAGATTATTAGTTCGAGTAGAATCTAGTATCTAAACTACTAGTTTTTACAATATGGTGAAGATTAAGAGGGTCAAATAGGGGAACACACAAAGTGGTCCTATTTTTTGTTAGAAAATAATAATATAGCATCAGGTGTGCTCACCCTAAAATATTGACATTTTTAAGTATTTCAAAAATCCCTTTAGTGGAAACTTAGTTAAGATTATGTAGTTTATGCCATACTTTTTAAATAATTTTTTAATGAATATATGATTTTTTAGTAATTTTTAAATTGGACACATCCTAAAAAATAGAAAATTGAGTGTGCTCCCCCTTTAATTTTGAGAAAAATAATAAAAAATTATTATTTTTTAAATGTGTATAGAATGGAGTCTAGAATTTAAATATGTTATTTATTTTAAATTTTAACGGGGGGTTCAAAAATGACACAAAAAAGCTATACATGTAGTTTTTGATGAAAAATGAAGACACTACCAAAAGTAATTCAAGGTCAAAAGCTTTTAGTGTATTTGAATTGTAGAAAAAATTACATGGTTAAAAAGGTAAGAGAGAGATTGACATCATTGTGTCAAGTTTTTGGAATAATGTCTTAAAATGTACAAACACGAGGGAAAGAATGTTTGACATTTTCTTGTTTTCATATGTTTTATAGAAAACATGTGTTTAGGCACCTCACATGTAGGTCCAAACCTTTGGGTTATATTTTAAAGGAAAATCCAAAACTAAGGGTTAGAATTTCCAAAACAAAGAAAAATGTGTGCATTATATAGCACACACACATTCTGGTGGATATGGGAAAAACATGCAATGGTTAGAAAAAGGAGAAAACCCCTGACTTTGGACCCACATTCTCTCTTTTTTTATGTACTTTGTCTCTTCTATGACATACAATCATACTTTCAAATATTTTGAGGAATTACATTTATTATTTGACAAAACTAACTAGTTTTTTATCTTGTATGGACATAGAACATTCTAATTTGATGTTTTTTTAATTTCAATTTGATATTTTGAATCATTGTTTTCATTATTTTGAGGAATTTAAATTATTATTTGACAAAACTAACTACTTTTTTTTTGTCCTGCATTGACATAGAACATTCTAATTTTATGTTTCTATTTGAATTTGATATTGTCAACCATTATTTTTATGAATTAAGCATCATACCAAGAAAATGGACAAAAAAGCAAACACTAGAGGAGTGTGAAGTTGAAAATGCAAATAAAGGAGAATGGATTAGAGAACTTCATGAAAATAAATAATTGAACTTTGAAGTTGAAGATATACCATCTTTCCCAATTTAATTAGATCCTCAAGAATTTATTGGAGCCATGAAATAGAAGAATTTAGAGAAAAAAAAGGCAATGAATGCAAAAATTTCATGCAATTAAGAAATCAAACATCAAGGTTGAAGGTACATGTTTTTCATTTGAATTTGATATTATAGTAAATCCTCAAACAATAAATGAATCAATAAATAATGAAACAATCAATGATGATGCAATTTCAAATTTAAATTTAGATGTCATACCAGTTGAGCAACCTATTGAAAACACACAAAATATACCAAATTATGTAGGTGAAAAACAATTGTGTAATAAGTAAAAGTTATCAAAATGAACCAAATTTAACATTTTAAGAACAACTAGAATTTGATATAGAAAAACCTAGTTTTTATTAAAATTGATGAGAACATTATAAAACCAATGAGTGATATGATTCTTGAATGCACTTGTATAAGACATGCTAATAAAATATGGACAATGCTTTTAAAAAAATAAATGAAATAGGAAGTTGTCAATTATTTATTGAAATGATGAGAACTCTTAAGTTTAGACCCATGGACCACCATGAATACCCTTGGTATTAAAACATATAATATTGATAGTGAAAGATCTATTGTGAAAAATCAAATCAATGCATACCAAAAAATAGTAATACTACATGGCATGCAATTATATCAACTATAGTAAGTAAGCAAACAAATAAATCTTACTTAATTAGGAAAACAAGTAGAGCACTGAAAATAAATAAAAAACACTAATGAAAGCTATTGGGAGGTGTTAAAGAGTTGAGGATATAAATAACAATGAACTATGGGCATTCTCTGGTAGACTCCCACAAAAAGACAAAGTCATAGTTAGCCTTAAAATATCTAATTGAAGAATTTTAGGAAATAACACAAGACTATCACATAATCAAAGAGATTTTGTAAAAGGAATAGTGGTTGTGATTGTGATTTTGTCTAGAAAGAGAACTACTCCCATAATAACATCTAAGAATAATAAATTCTTAAAGTTTTATATTAATTTATTTTGATGACTAAAACAACAAAATTTAAAATAATAAACATTAGGTTAAAGTCAATTTACACCTACTAAAAGATAATATAAATAACACAAATTGAAAATCAAAACAATATATCTAAGAGAGTGCCCAAAATAAATATAAAAGGAATGTAAGCAAAAGGCAAGGGGTGCATGTATTTTTCTCCTCTACACTCATAGTCCACTCATATTGTTTATTTCTACTTTTTTCCTTGGATGTTCTTATCACCATGGCCTCTAAACTTTCTATTTGTTAGCACTTTCATCATAAGGAGGTGCAATAGTTACACCAATAGAAAATTATATGTAAAATTTTAATATACTAGAGAGTACAATATGAATAGTGCATGAAAATATACATTATTTTTATTTACCATTTTTTTATATAAGTAATATTTAAAATATGGTGCAACACCTCTAAAAGAAATCAATGGTTAGCAATATAAAAAAAGAAATAGTTAAGAAGAGCACTATAACATGTTAATGTAGAGAATTGGTGCAATGTGATAAGGTTAAATGAGCTACCTTTTTAATCAACTTGTAATATTCAAAATCATAATTATATTGGAGGTAAAGGACAATAATAGTAACACATGACAAAATACTAGACTTTCCCCACCCATTAAATTCACCACACAAACGAGGAATGGAAATTTCATGAATTTGATAGTTGTAACACTTAAAATAGTAACATGTGGCCACTTCTTGAACAACCATTCCCACCTATTAAATTACCAACCATCAATGATCATTAACCACTTAATAATTTTCTTAACCATAACCGCCATCTGTCAACAATTTATGACACTTAAAATTTTCTCCTTCTCCACCACAGTGTTCAAGTTAAAACTTTAATACTTTTTATCTTTTATTTTAGTTCTTGCTAGCTGCATTATTTTTTTGTCTAAGCTTGCCGTCTGTTTTGGAGGAGTAAATATTCTTTGTTGGCTGCTATATTTTCTCTTATACCTACTATAATCACATTTTGGAGCTGCATGACCTAGAAGCTTGCTATCTACACAATTCCTTGGGTGCCATTGATCACTTTCAGAGTTTCATCCCTCAAGATCAAATATATTCTAAGAAATAGATTATATAATGTGAAAAGTTTTTCAGCATGAATTTTGATGGGAAATCAAGTCAGATAATTATAATCCAAGTGAGAAGAGAAGAGCCTTTGGACGGCTGTTACAAATGGTGTAAATACAGATAGGAATCAATGAAAAATTATACAATGCCAAGGTACACTCATTTATGATTCAGAGATTTTATGACCTACAACATAATGATTGGGAAATAACTCTAGAAATGAAGTGTGAATTTTTCAGGTGTTATTACAAATGCTTGGACAAGAAATGCAATGTGAAGAAAATGCTAGAGTGAAAGGGTTGTGAGGATGAAATAGTCATAACATATGAGGGGATTCACAAGCATTCATGTCTAATCGAATTGCAAGACAAACCTTATGGAATATGTGATCTATAGAATATCTTTCTAAAGCTCTGTTGTGGCAGTGTTCTCCTCGGTTGGAATGGATCATTTCATGCCATGCACCATAAACACTATTAAACCCCCACACAAATAGCTTTGTAATTTCCTCGAGATAAATGTGGTGTGAAAGGCTGTAGGATTTAGGGTAGTGGGAGACAACAATGTATCAAAGAATGGGTTACATCGAGATAGAAAATCTAATCCACATGGGACGGGGATGCCAAGAATTTATGTAAAGATTTCTTTCATCAGCTCACGTTAATTAATAATGACAGTATAAAAAACAAATATTACTTATATCTTCCACCATTGTTGCTATTTTATTAAGATGTTTAGTGGGGCTAGTAACTTGTTTTCCAGTAGTGATTTCCAGTTTTTAGGTATGAGACACTTCTTTAACTGAAAGTTACATAAGGAACAATTTTTAATAGCTCTTCTTAAACATCATTCATTTCAATAGTTAAAGGTTAATTTTGGCTAATAAAATAGGAAAAATATTTACCACATTTTAGTGTCATTAAGGTGTAAAATTGCTATTGACTGTTTAATCATTGATCTGGATGATGCTTAAGTAGAGTGGCCTTTAATAAGGGGTAAAAAGATTTACTTGATTTTCATATTTTTAGCATTACTCCACCTCAGCCAGAAACTCTTCTATGGGTGATAAATGTTTATCCACCTCACAAAAAACACTCTAGGCTCCCAAAGTAGAATGCCTCTTTACATAATTAGCTAACTAATAAACAACAGATTGAAGAGATCTCATTTTTGAAATACAAAACAAAATGTTAAGGATCAAATAATTTTAGTAAAACTAACATTTCAACTAGACTTCTATTCACAACCTTAATGTCTGTTTTGAATCTTTAATCTAAAAAACAAAAACTATTTAAAATTTTACAATTAATACAATCCATCTATCAAACATAGGCTTAACTTTTCAATAATGTGTGCACAATAGATCATGCAATTTCTCTCCATGTATCAATTTCTAGCTAGAGTCACGTTTTGCATGCAATGCAGGAAAAACATTTTAGATGGAATCATGCCTTCATCTTGTCTCAACAATCCACCGCATATTTTCAGATGAAAATGACATATTCAGGCTACGTACCAAGCTGGATGGAGAAACGGATATTTCAAGCCATACTTCCACGCAAAGCCGGGCCCCAATTTTTTATTTAAAGTGGTCACAACTGTAGGGATTAAGACAGCTCGAATGGTTTTTTCCATAAATAGCACGTGTCAAGTGATAGGCAGTAACTTTAACAAGTTGTCGGTAGGCAAACCCTCCTTTATGATCAAATGCAAGAGGACAAGTTTGAAATCTTCCGACACCATTGAAGGGATACGTTATTGCACTTTTAGGGGTGGTTCATTCGATATCTCATAATTCAGCCCTTATGATCTAGTCCCTTGCATTTATGATTATCCTCTCTGCTATTATAATAATTTTATGACTACTTATTCATCATTTTGTTCTTATTTTTTCCTTAGAAACACTTCAATAAGACTAAACAACTCTTGTTATGCATTTGACTTGAGATGAAGACTATAATATACCATGCATAACAATCCTTACAACATTGAGGGTAGTTATGTCTACTACAATCATATGAGCAATTGCGCTATGATTGTCATGACTATAAAATGGTCCTGGAAACAACATTTTATGTATTTCACACAAGGTTAGTGTATTTAGATTTTTTTATGAGGTTGGAAACAACATTTTGTGTATCTACCTAAACCATGACTTCCTTATGGGTATGATGAGGTTATGATGACAATGTATCCACCATTGCTGAGTTAAAAGCAAGTTAAATTTTAATTTGTCTAACAAATTTGAAATATAAATGTAGATGTTTTGAAGAATAAATCTATTGTATCCAAGGGATTTAGATCAATTGGTTAAAGCATTAAGCTTTCATTATTGAGACTTTTTATATAATTTCTATGGTGACATCTAAGATATAATTCTAAGTAGTTATTCTTAATCTTCCATCAAATATTTTTCAACAAATTTTAAGTTAGTTGTAGTTGATGTTATTAATTTTCTTAACAATTTTTTTTTAATATAAGTGTAGGTGTTTTAGAGAATAAAACTATTTTATTCAATGGATTGAGATCAAGTGGTTAAAGAATTTAGCTTTCATTGTGGAGACTTTCAATATAATTTCTAAGGTGACATCTAATATAGAATTCTAAGTGGTGATTCTTAATTTTCCATCAATTTTTTTACCACAAATGTTAAGTTAGTTGTAGTTGATGTTGTTTATTTTTCTTAACAATTTTTTTAATATAAATGTAGGTGTTTTGGAGAATAAAGCTATTGTATTCAAAGGATTGAGATCAAGTGGTTAAATTGTTAGGATTAGCTATGGAGGTAGCTATCCCAAGATCAAGATGCCTAAGAGCTAATCGCAAGAATCAAAGAAGATCAACATGATAGAATAATAATCTATACAAAAGATAATGTGTTGATATGATACAATGAGAAGCCTTGGTTATAAAGACTAAGGTAACACATAGGACAACATAGGATTAGGACAAATGTCATAATCCCATGACATGTGACAACTAAAGGATAATATCACATGTCTACTAGAAACATCTAGACTTATCCTAAGTAAACTTAACATGTGAACATGTGTGAATATGACCAACTAATGACTAGTTAGATAATGTCCCTAGTTCACACTATAAAGGGGAAAATCGGATAGGAAAAAACCCTGTTCACACCAACACCCCCCCTTAAGTGCAACTTAGGGAGAAGTAAACAAATGCAAACATCCAAAGATGGGTCCTAAAAATAAGGCCATGTTAGGTACCCATGTACAAACAAATCTCCCACTAGTGGAGAAAAGGAGAAAATCTCATGGGAAAAAACTCCTCTCCAAAAGAGAGAAAACATGCAAAGAAAAATACATGAAAAAGTGAAGGAAGGAAGGAAGGATGACTCAACATGACCCCCAAGGACTACTTCCATCACAAAGATACAAAAGATATCCTCCCATAGGAGATAAAAGAATGACTAAGAAGCCTTCACAAAGGATGTCCTAGAACATGAAGAACTCCACTGAAGCACAAAAAAGATACAAACAACCATCAAAGAACAATTGCTATATTGCTGAAGAACCTCCACTAAAATTAGGATGATCATGATCAAAGAGACAAATATGCACAAGTGACCCCAATGACACTACTCAACCAATATGATAGTCAAAGATGCAAATGGCACATCAATATGTATGAGTGACCCCAACAACACTACTCAACCAATGTGATAGATGAAAATACAAATGCCAATAGTCTCAAGAACTCTAATCATCTAAATAAGCTAGAAGGTTTCCTCCATAAATAGGAATGCAAGAGTTTTTATATGGTATGTGTTCCATCTCACTAAAATGCATGGGTAACCAATAGCTCCATCTGCCTAGTATATAGGAACAAAAACTAGATACATTGTTCACTCCAAGCGAAACTAAGGAAGGATTAGCACAAGTAGTATGATACCCCCCATAATTTTAACAAGGGAGAGGTATGGAAACTCGACTAAAACTATGTGTCACAATGTAGTGCAAGAATTTGAAGAAATAACATCAGAAGATGCACAAAGTAGTACCTGCAACTAGTAAAGGGTGTACAAACAACAAGGCACACATACATGAGGCTAAAATGTTGTCATGGAGGGACACTCACTAGACAAGATTGTGACGACAAATAACAAGGCACTAACACAACCCCCATGACACTTTATAAGTAGTGTGAGTACAAAAATGACACAAGATGATGTGCAAGATTCCCAAACTACAAGTGTAATATGTGGCACTTTATTTCAGTGTGTTTACAAATCAAAAAGTGCATTCAATGGATGCATGAAATGTCCAAAAGAAGGATGAAATAAGTTGATGTCATGAGATGGACAATGAAGACACAGACCATGTATGTCTTACAAACCTCAAAAAAATGATAAAAACAACAAAAATTGAACCCCCCATAATAAATAATACTGCAAAATATGCCCCCCATAAAGAATTACAAGATTGAGTACAATGTTGTCAATGTGGAAGCCTAAATCGATCGTTTATAACATATTGTGATTTTCAACAAAATTGGCTCTCCGAAACAAAATATGACTTGTAGCAATGGATTTCTAGTATTTTTTTGATCAATTTCAAAAAAAAATTGCTCTTGATTTCAACATCATGGGTAAAAGTTATGCCTTGTCAAAAAAAGTTGAAAACATCAAGCAAAGATGACATTCGTAGGAAAATTATGGAGAAATGCAGAAAGCTAGGAAAAATCACCTACACCATGGTTAAGTTCATTGAACCACCTTTTTGATGACTATAAGAACGCAAAAATATGCCTCCTAGTTTGTAAGATATGGTGAAAAGAAAATGCCCCCTCCTTTGGCACTTAGCAAAGCAATGAACAACCTCTACTTAAATTTTAATGTGATAAGGTCAAGAACACATTGTGTGACCAAGTAAGGATAAAGATTTATTTTCTTGTGAGGGGGTATTGGCCTCCTGCCAAACTGGGTGTCACTCTCCATCTTGGAAAAATGAAAATAGAGTATCAAAAAGGTTCCCCAATCCACATAGCCTAGAGCTGAAACTAATTTGTAGGATACTAGAGACTAAGAGGCTCGGGCCTAAAGAATGGATCTCTGAGTCCACAGAGTAGTCAGGTAGGGCCAAAGGTGGGCCAACTACCAAACATAGGCCAATGTGAACTAGATGGGTCATGGATTTGAAGCACATGATCAAGCCAATAGTGAGTGACCATGCAACAGTGGTGGAGATGGTGCTACCCTTCAATGGAGACCAGATCTAATGGAGATTCTGTGCAACAAAAAAGTTAACTCCACAAACTACAACTATAAATCAATATGTGAAGACCATTGGCTTGGTGAGTTGGAAGATCTATGGATGAACAAAAAGCCATGAATTTTGTAGGATCTTGTGGAAGTGGTGGTCTATGAGAAAGACCGACAATGAAGTCAACTTGCAACATACAAAACATCAAACTCAATTTGTAAAGGCATCTAGAGAGCAAGATGTGACTTTAATCCCATAGCTCCAATGGAAGCCAATGATCAAAACCCGTCCAAAACACAAAGGAGTTATAGGAAGACCAAGGACACTCTAAAACATAATGTCAGACTTGGAGAGAGCCAAACGACCACAAAAATGGTTTGATACACCAATGTGGAGAGGAGGGATCCTAGTGGACAGGGCATGCTAAAGACAAGAATGCAGAACAAGCCAAAACTCATACTAGCGGATCCAAAAAATTGGATCCAAGAACACTAGATGCCAAATGAAATTGGGAATCCAACTAATGATGAGTTCTTGAATGCCAAACAAGAGTAGATATTTTATCCTCAAAATCGTGACTCCGATTGCCTAGGGCTATTGAGTTGGATTTCGGCATGCACACGGACCCTTCCCTCCTTGCCACAAAGTGATCCACCACATGACTCTCACTCTCATGGAAGTATCCAGTCGAGAGGAGGCAAGACACGACAGGGGTCTAGCTCGTTGGAGAGCTAGACTTTGCAGAGAGAGGTTGGTAAGTTATGTGGCCTTTGTTGTTGTGTGCTAAGTTGAATGTTTTATTTGATGGTAGTTGTTGTCGAGATAACCCTATGACCCAAAGGGTCACTAAATTCTCTTCTCCTATTGGGGTTTCTTCTATTCCACCTTTGTGTGGGTAAGTGGTTTATTTCGTTTATGTCCTCTTGTCTTTCAATTTGTTGAATGAGTTCTCGTTGTATTTGGAGTTGCCTTTGTTCTTCTATTAATAAGAGGACAAATGGATCTTGTTGTGGTAAAGTAAATGTCTCCTACTATTGTCGTGGATGTATTTCCTCAATCTTGTTGAGGATAGCCCTTACCCACTCTCCTCTCACTCCCAGGCATATTCGTGAGCCAAGATAGAGGTAAATGTGTAACAACCAACCTTAACTAGACGTAGGGTTTTGACCTAGGGTTTAGTTGACCTAGGGTTTCATTATGTTTTGACTTGTGTTTACCTTGTGATGCGATCAGGGGTATGATTGAATTGTTTTAACCATGGTTTACCTCGTGATGGTATCAAGGTTTTGCAAGTTATCTATGTTTTCTAGGATTTCTATATGCATGCAAAGCTAAATGAAATGCAAACTTGTTTTTGTGTTTTTTTAGTATTTTATGGAAATAAAGATGCTTTTGTATTCTAATAATTGAAATATGAAATGCAAGCTAATATGACTTTCCTAATGTAATTTTAATCTATGTTTTTGGGTTTTTGATTGTTTTGAAACAACTAATATAGGAAGGGAAATTGCTTCTACAAATAGTCTAGGTCTAGGAATTTGAAAACAATTATTCTAACATGCAAGATCTAATCTATCAAGGAAAAAGTAAAGATTTACTATTCCCAAGAGAAATTTTTAATTATCTAATTTTTTTTTAACAAAAAGTAGCAAGCCACTATAATTATATTAATAATAAAAGGTTACAAAAAGCTGGTTCAATAGAGCATACCGACAAGAAAGAGCCAGCAAGAAAACCTCTGGTTGTAGCTTGAAATTTACAATTTCCCTTAACGAGATTACATTTATAGAATGAAGGGGAAATAGAATAATACAAAAAAAGTTACAAACTTTGCCCCCATTAACTCCATAGAGAAGAAAGGATAAAAATATCCCTCAGAACATCAGTTGTGTGAGAACAAAACTTCTGTGGATAACATCTCCACAGAACTATACAAAACTAAATAGGAGAAGCCTTCACCAAAAAATCATAAAACACCGTGAGTAGAAATAAGCAAACAGTCTAGCCAGCAACTGGAACAAAGAAATAGAGGAAACTGAAAGAATGAAGATTTGTGTGACTCCACTACCCTAAAAAATCCTTGATGTTGGCAACATCGTATACTCTTGAAGTAGCGGGAAGACCTCTTAATGACATGATGACACAAAGAAGCAAAAGAAGCTTGTTGAAGCTTTTAGAAAGAGCTCAATGAGAGCTTTAGATGAACACAATCACATTGATTGAAGCTACGTAATGATGCTTGATTGAACAATGAGTAAAATAAAAGGCACCTTCATCCTACACGAGAGCATTAGAATGCTGACTTGGAGAGAAAAAACTGGCAAGAGTTGTGTGCACAATGAATTTGCCTCCCTTTGTGCTTGAGGGAGGGCGGTATTTATAGGTTAGAAGAAGGGGGTTGATTGAGAAGTTAACTCAATTGATTGATGAGTTAACAAGGATTGATTAGGGAGTGAACTAGGTTGATTACCCAGTGAACTCAACTAACTAAGGAGTGATAAATCAATAATAGCTTATCACTAAAGAAGAATTGGAGTTTGAAGGATGCATGAGATTGATTGAGTTGTTAATTTTAGATCAAATTGAGTTAATTATGCATGTGTGGGTGCATGAAATAGTCAACTCCATATTAGACATCAAAAATCATGTGAACTGGAAGAAAAATGGGTGAAAACAGAGCTTTTTTGAGTGAGAATCTCAAGTTTTTCTATAGCTAGAAACATGATAGGGTCACCCCTTTTGTCAGTAGGGTCACCCTTGAGTGACCTTGGGTTGTCCGAGGGGCAACCCTAGGCCACCCAGGGGAGATCCAAGAAAAAAAGGGTTTCTAGAGGAACTGCATAATGGGAGATGGTAGAATAGAGAAAAAAGAGGTGTTTTGCCTCTAGAAACAAGTCAATCATGTGCAGGAATCGAAATCTCCAATTGCACCGCAAGATCTCCTAGGGGAGATCTGGAAATAATAGGGGGAGATTTGGATTGATTGAGTGAAACTAAAAATCAAAAGTTGGAGATGGAAAGGGGGGACCTCTAGAAGGCTTCTAGGGGGCGCATAGGATGAAAAACATAGGGGAAAGGTGAAAACTCACCTACAAGATGCTCTCAAGACTTAGGAATAGGGTCAAAAGCTTAGAAAATGTAAATCGACAAGTGTCATAAAAGTGTCAAAAACGGGGAGAGAGAGAAAACAACAAAGAGCAAACAACACAAGACAAGAAAGAAGACACGTCATCAAGAGGTTTGTTGCTTAGACGACATTATTTCATGCTTAAATGTATGTGACAAGGATTAAAATCATCATAGGGGTCCTCATTGAGGCTGTGCGTGATTTTTGTGCTTACATATTTGCCCCCTCGGGGACGGTAGTCTACATGAAAGGTGGGTATTGTTCCCAAACTAGGCCTTACTTGTTGTCAATTTTCTCGCAATTGTACATGTAATAACTAGTATTAGTCTAACATTTAAATGTATTAAAACGAATAATGAAAACTGAAATGTTAAACTTACCATGGATTGTTTGAGTTCGACTAGTTGTTTGCCTTTATCGATGAGACCTGTAGGAATAAATGCACACAAAATGGCGCACGAAAGAGATTGATGTAGGAGCATCCAAGGTGTATAGGCAATCTTGTGTCACCAAAAAAATATTTAATTTTTAGTTTGGTTTCTCAATAATGTTGGAGCTTTCAGAAAATTATATTTTTATTTGTAAAAAATGTAATTTCCCTTGGGTAAAATTGTAAATGTAATTTGGTGGGATTTGACTTATTTTGTCATAAGTAGGGCTGCCAAGAATATTGGAATTAATGGCGTCTATTATTGTAACTGTCATAGTTGTAAGGAATCTATAAGTTGTCATAAAAACCCAAAATTGATTGGGAAAATGCTAGGTGTCCATGTGAAGGTGGATTGCACAAGATTTAATTTTTATTATTTTCAAATTGTATCCTCCAAGAAGGGTATGGATTTCCAAGAGGTGGGGCTAGAAGCTTTGCATGTTGTTGCATGTTTGGGTTGTTATTATGAAATTGAGTCTCGGGAAAATAGGAATAACTTTCTCGTTTCTTATCAGAATTGAGAAACTTATAATGTTCTGGAAAGATGGGAAGACAGAACACGAAACCCAGAAAGTATTTTAGAAAATACGAAAAATTGAGGGACCAATTACAGGTTGGAAGTGACAGGTTTTTCTTGTGGATTTGTGGAGATTGTTTTAAAAAAACTAGTAGTGGGCTTTGGATGAAGATATTTGCATAGTCAAATGCTACCAGTATGAGTCCAGATTCATGAAGACAAAAATTTGTTGCAAGTGTGGATTATATCTCTCAGAAGCTCATATGCTTTCATATTTTGTAATGTGTTTTCAGATTTTAATGGATTAGTATCTCATTGTTGCCTCAATTGGTAAATTAGTAGCCCCCCTCTGCATCAATTGGTATTAGAGCTCATAAGGTTTGGGCAAAAGAGAGTTTGGTGTTTATGGGTTTTTATTTGTGTAGGTTGAACAAAGAACCTGGTTGCCAAAAGACTAGGTAGAGAAGAAGAAGAGTTCTAGGTGAGGCAAAGAAAAGAGGAAGCAAGGTTAAAGAGACTTACTAGAGGAAATATGGATTTGTTTAGAAGGTACTTGTAGGCCGGGGGTTCAAAAAAAAGGAAGCAAGAAGAAAAGGAGAGGAAGAGGAAAGAGGAAAAGATGAGACAAATAGAGGTTGAGAAAGAGATAAGAGAATTGAGGCAAGCTATGGAAGAGATGGAAAAAGATATGGAAAGAATATTTCAGTAGTTGTAAAGTTGGCACTTATCAGTGAAGAGAAAGGTTACATGGCCCATTAGAAAGATTATTCAAAAAAGAACTAGACAAGCAAGGACAACAGAAATAGAAGAGGTAAAAATGAAATGGTGAGTATACCTATGATTGTTTTGACATCAATCAATGAAGAAGACAAAGTAGACATGGTTGAGGATGAGAAGAAGGTTGTAGTTGGTGCAGATCATGAGGTTGTAGTAGTAGAGAATGAACATGAAGAAGATGGGGCAATAGACAATGGTGATGAAAATGCTGTAGAGAAAGAGGTAATACATAATATGTTTTATTTTTATGATGAGGATGAGAGTAGAATGTATGAAGATGAAAATATTGTAGCAGATAGTGAGCAAATAGATGTTGTAGCAGCAACAAATAGAGGAACAGGTGAAAGAGGTAAAATTGTATTCTTTTGAATTTGTGAAGGATGATTTGCATGTGAGTGTAGAAGAACAATTAATGAATGCAGAAGAGATGGTATAATTGGATGTTGTTAGTGTTGATTTGTATGCAAGGAAAGATTTGTGTGATGTTGCAAAGGATAGTGCAGATGCATGTTGGTGGAGGGGGTCGAGTTATAGTGATTCCATGTTGAGAAAGAGGAGTGCAGAGCCGAGTTGGTGGAGGAGTATGTGAAGTGTTCTAGGTAGATGCTGGAAAAAGAGAAAAAAAAAGAGATAACAATTTCTTGTGCACATATTTGTGAGTATATGATCACAAACTTCTTACCATGGGTGTCTAATGTAGGAGCATCCAAGGTGTATAGGCAATCCTGTGTCACCAAAAAAATATTTACTTTTTAGTTTGGTTTTTCAATAATGTTGGAGCTTTGAAAAAATTATATTTTTATTTGCAACAAATGTAGTTTCCCTTGGTTAAAATTGTAAATGTAATTTGGTGGGATTTGACTTATTTTATCATAAGTAGGGATGCCAAGAATATTGGAATTAATGGCATCTATTATTCTAACCATCATAGTTGTAAGGAATCTGTAAGTTGTCATAACAACCCAAAATTGATTGGGCAAATGGTAGTTGTCTATGTGAATGTGGATTGCACAAGATGTAATTTTTATTATTATCGAATTGTAACCTCCAAGAAGGGTATGCATTTCCAAGAGGTGGGGCCAGAAGTTTTGCATGTTGTTGCATGTTTGGGTTGTTATTATGAAACCCAGTCTCGGTAAAATAGGCATAACTTTCTTGTTTCTTATCAAAATTGAGAAATGTTTAATTTTATGGAAAGATGGGAAGATAGACCACAAAATCTAGAAACTGTTTTAGAAAATATGAAAAATTGAGGGAGCGATGACAAGTTGGAAGTGACAGGTTTTTCTTGTGGATTTGTGGAGATTGTTTAAAAAAAACTAGTAGTGGGATTTGGATGAAGATATACATATTGAGGATTGCCCATTTGTAAGAAGGGGTCTTTGGATGAAGATTTTCGCATAGTCAGATGCTGCCAGTATGAGTCCAGATTGATGAAGACAAAAATTTGTTGCAAGTGTGGATTGTATCTCTCAGAAGCTCATATGCTTCCATATTTTATAATGCATTTTCATATTTGAATGGATTAGTATCTCATTGTTGCCTCAATTGGTAAATTAGTAGCCCCCCTCTGCATCAGAGATGCATAAAAGCAAATAACTAATCTAAAAATGCATAAATGAAACTAAGCTAAGGGCAAACAAAGCAAGTCAAATTGTGAGATAGGAGCAAAACGGAGACAAAATTGATTGTGTGAGTAGTTGTTGGAAAGGTATCATTGAGGAGATCGCAAATATGGCCACCTCTTCTTTAGCCATGGAGAATCAAGTATGTAAATAGTGAAAAACTCTTCTCTAAACCCTAGTTTGAAGTTTGAGAAAAATCTCTTGAAATTGTTTGTTTTTGTTAATTCTTCTTGTTGCATTGTCTCTGTTTCATTGTTTAGAGTAGGATAGGTCTTTCATTTTTTGAAATCTGTTGAGAAATGAAGTTTTTAGAGCAATTTTAATTCAAGGGATCTCCCTCTAGGGTCACCCCTATTGTCAGGTAGATCACCCAAGGAAGATCCTGTCTGACAGCAGGGTCGCCTGGGGGAGATCCTATAGAACAACAAGGTCATCTGGGGGAGATGCTACAGAGCATCTGGGCCACTCGGGGGTGACCCTATTGGGTTGATTTTTCCTAACATTTCATGTTTTCTGACGCTTGTTTCACTCTAATCTAACATGTTTTGGCCACTATATTCACTTGTTTATTACAATTTTGAGGGATTATGCACTTTTTTGTGTAAGTTTTTTCCGCAATTTTATGAATTTTTAGGGATTTTCACGATTTTATGAGATCTAATCTAAAGATTCTTTTCTGATCTTATAGGACATGCGTATCTGATAGAATGCATACCAAGAGCAGGGGTGGCTCTCAGGGATATTCACTTCATTGAGTAATGAGGACCGTGTTATTTTGAGGAGAGAAGGTCTGGCTAGAGTTTGTCATGTACAGGTTATTCACCCTATGTCACGTATATGCTATGATATTCTAACCTATTGGGATGCGGATAGAAACACATTCAGGTTCCCATAGATCTCTGGAGAGTTGATTATCACTCTATTTGATGTCTACTATATACTTGGAGTTCTTGTGAGAGGACATCCTCTAGTCCTTCCATCTAGCGAGTCCTTCAAGGACAAGGCATCCTGGACAGAGTTCATGGGGGTTAGTCACCCTAAGGATTAGATAGGAGTCCAGCTCACTTCCATGCCTTGACTTTGCATCCCATTTTTGAGGAGATTCTTGATCAGTTTGATTGCATCAAGGTTGTCAGGAGATAAGGCCTCAGATCGTTTGAGATGGTGTTGGGCACCCATCATAAATGGTATTGAGGAGGGCACGGTCTATGCTTGGGGATGAAATATTTTGGCCATGGTCTACAGGGACTTCTATCGCATTTCACGACAAGGGGCTCTATCTTTTAGCCACACTTCTTTGGTTATGACATGGATATTTGAGCACATTAGGCCCTATCAGAAGCTTATTCTAATTCTAGATAGAGATTTTCTGAGAGCAGCTAGATGAATTAATGCAGATCACTTCGATGCTTCTTTACCCACTGTCACTACTTTTATAGATGAGGATATGATCTTTGATCCTTATCGTGACATGGAGGGATCCTGGGCTCATGATGGCGAGGTCAGAGAGTACTGTTGTGGAGTATCTAAAATTTTAGACCATAATGGTCTAGTTGAGGCCCATCATGTTGAGCATGTTTCATAACAATTCAATGAGGAGTTGCCCCTAGTGTCCACTTGCTACAGGATTGTTTAGGAGATGGGTAAGATTGGACAGAGGTCAGTTGTTTGGACTCCTTTGACTCTTGGAGCATTCATTAGTAGAGTTCCTGGAGGAGGACAAAGGGGAGGGAGAGGGACTTCTTCCCGATCTCTCATTGTAGCTATAGATTCAGAGTCTACTAACAAGTACTATATTCCTGATGATGATGATTTGTTAGATGAGGGCTTACCCAAGGATGTGCAGGATGAGGGTCTTGATGATACCGATGATGTACATGATCCATCTGACATCCCTGAGGGTCCTCCTATTGTTCCCCAACCTCCTCATTTAGATGAGGTGATGCAACAACTTGACCTTGATTGGTAGCTGGGTGACCCATGTGAGTTTTGTTTGTTTGTTTTTCACACTTTTGTCCTTTCTCTCTTCATGGGGAACTGACATGTCCTTATTTTTTGATTCATTTTTTCAGGTAATGTTAGAGAGTGGAGGGATTTTGTTCATGATATTAATGTTGTCTTGGCTTCTCCCTTCACTTGGCTAACTCGAGACCATCTTTTAGATGATCCTGGTGTGCCCCCTACTACTGGATGACACACTGACATTTTCGCTCATGTCTACCATGGATGCCGGGAGAATGCAAACTTGAAGGCTGAGATTCACACCATTAAGGGTGAGAATCGGGTGCTCTGAGAGATGGCTCGTCTTAGTTTTGGATGATGAGATGCTAGTATGGTGGGGCCTTCACAGTCACATGCTCACAATAGAGCGCTTTTCTCCCATAGGTCTCATGGAGTGATGAATGGTATTCATAGATAGAGGAGCCAAAGTCCTAAGGGTTCTGTTGGAGGGAACCAACCTTGACTTCCTTTCTTGAAAACATGCCCCCTTGCATGGGGAGCCTCTACTACCTTTGAGAGCATTTTGTCCTATCTCTTTGATACTCTTGTATATGTAAACTTCGAATGTATCTATGAAATTTTATCCTTTTATGGTTTTCACCTATCGGATTTGTACTCATCTCTTTTGCATGTTTTAGAGGTTTTGAGAACTTTTTGATTATTTGTTTGACCTTTTCAACTCTTTTAACAATGCAAGTATGATAACAATGACATGTTTTTGTAGTTTTTTTATGGCATATGTATGAGATGTAGTTTACGATATGCTAATGCAAGAAAACAAAAAATGCTGAAATGAACCATTTACTTCTACAGAATGTCATGAGATATGATATTTGACTTTATTGCTTTGACTCTTTTTCTGATTTTGGTATGAATGCAATGTCAAACAAACAATGTGACTGCTCTTTAATACGATTTTCAATCCAGGGGATTACAAGTGTTCCTGATATAAGAGACCTAGTCAAGGCTGTGAGATAGGATTTTAAAACTCAAACGGGGAGCGGGAATGAAAATGGAGCATTTCTAATTTTGGGATTTCCTAAAGGCTAAACACTGATTCTTATCTAGATAAGATAATTTGACAAGCTTTCAACTTAGACAACAAATTTTATAGGTGTTCGCTAGACTTAGATCATAGATGGAAAGCAAGGTAAACTCAAGGTAAAGGATAAAATAGGAAAGAACAAGGGTCCCTAGGTAGAAGATGATCCTAGAGACTACTAGACTCTTGGCTTTTCTTAGCTAGTGCATGTGTGTGCTTTGTACCTTTCATTTTACTTTCTCTATTAGAATGTCACCCTTGATGCTTCAAGCTTAGACTGATCTCCACCCAAAAGTATGGAAACTCAGCAATCTTCTCTCTTTCACTCCTTTTTGTTGTATCTCTCTTTTTTTTTTCTTGCTTTTTCACTTTTTTGTATTTTTCAAAATGCCTCACTTGATTTTGCTCATTTTTTGATTTTTGACTTTTCAAGAAATGAATGCTTTTGGAACTTTTATATGCAATAATTTGATCTCTCACACTCTTATTTTGATCACTCATTTTTTTATTCACTCAAATTTTAGATTGCTTCCTTCAGAGTTTTGATACTCCTAACATTTTTGGCCAGGAAAGATAAGGGGTTGAGCCCCACCTAAAGTTTTTGTAATCTGGTCAGACTTCTCTAATACTAGGGAAGAATTGGGAAGGTCTACTTGCAAGCTTCCTTTGAACACTATAGGTTTGAATATTGACTTTGTTTAGACCTAACATCTTGATTCATTAAGACTGGGATCAGTGTAAAGCTAAGAGCTAGGCTTTGATTAGAATCAATAGGAGTGAAAAGGGAATGATGGCAATTGTGAAAATGGGGAATCTCTAAGTCCTAAAAGGATCACATATATCAAGGAAACATTAGACTCCTTACTGAAAAGAAAATAGTACAAGAGAAAGTCACTGACTGTAATGCAAGATGAATAGAATGATACTGAAATGCAAGAAACAAATTGTTTTTGACATTTTGATTTTTATATTTTTTTTGTTTTTTAGACATAGTATTTCTTGAGGTGAAAGGCATTGACTTTTTTGCCAAATTCCTCTCCCTCCATTGTGCACAAGAGATAGGCACCATTTCTGACATCTTCTTTGACCATGTGAGGACCTTTCTAGACTTCTGAAAAATCCTTTTTTTGGTCTTCTTTTATGATTCTTCGTGCTACCTCTTCTCAGGATGAGTTCTCCTATTTTGTAGGGTTTGTCATTTGATTCTATTGTTACCAACTTGGTGATTTCTCTTGGTAGCATGAGATGAATTAAGTTTCAAAAGGCTTGTTGATGAGAAGGGGTCCAATACAAGACTCCCTCACAATTTAGTAATTCTACTAATAGGTCAAACTGTTCTTGCATGTAGATTTTCACATCTAGTCTCTCTTGGATTCTTTGCAAAAAATGGAACAACTCAAGGGGAGTTTGTGTCTCCCTTTGCTAATTAGGAGGGACAAAGCTTATACTTGTCCTCCCATTTAGTTCTAGTCTTAAATCCATGGCATATCTGATGTAACTCTTTGGCAGTTCAAAAATGGCAGGGTCATCAACACCGACTAACACTCTCATCTTCCATTCTTTGTGAAAAGTACCTTTGCTTTCTTTGTCTTCATTAGGAAGTCTTTCAACCATTTCAATTTGTACTAGAGGTGCTTCCCACTCACTGAGTTTGTTTGATTGAACTGAGGCAGAGGTGGTTGGCTTCTCTTGCGGTTGAGACACCATGACCATCCTAGGTAGCATTCCTATGGCATTAGTTGATTCCTTATCGACAAAATGCGCCTCCTCCATGGGTGTCAATGGTTGATATGAATCCTTTAATGGTGTGAGAGGCTCATAAGATTTTGTTTCTTTTGGTGTCTCGAGGACACATGATTCACTTAATGGTGACAATGGAGTGTAACTTTCTATTATGTCTTCCTCAGCATCTGAGAAAGCATGCGGATCTACATTTCTCAAATCTAACATGGTTGTCTCAAACACCAGACCTTCAATTATGTGTTATTTTTCTCCTATGCAATGGAAGAGTTTGTAGGCCTCTTGGATGTTGATCATGAGTACCTCTAGGGGGAATTGGAGTGTTCCATCCCACTCCATCCATTCCATGATCTCAATTGTCTTTTCTTTGGGAACCATTTCCTTTTGTTTTGGCAATGCCTCATTCTCTAAACTTTTGATCTATGTGGTATTTATGGTCTTTTCCAGGATTTCCATTCGTTTGCATGCATATCAACTGAGGTATAGGATTAGGGATGGTCAATTTGTTGGTAGGGAGTTCATAGTCTATGGAGATACCTATACACTTGTTTGGTATGTTTGATTTCAACATGATGAAAGGTTCTGGATCTCCCTTTGCAACGTATACTTTCCCTAAATGTAAGAATCGAGCTTCCTGAAATAATGTGGATGGCACAACTTTCATCTATGTATCCATGGTCTTCCAAGAATCAAATTATATCTCATGTCTTTGTCTATGACATAGAATGTGGTAGGAATGGTTTTAGGTCCCAAGGTCACTAGAAGGGTAATCTTACCTATGGTGGTAGCCTTTAGATTATCATACCCGCTTAGAGTATCTTGTGAAGTGGTGATATTAGTGTGTCCATAGCCCATCCTCTTTAATAGGGAGAAAGGAACTATGTTAACTACTGTGCCATCATTGATTAAGGTTTGCTTGATGCATGTGTCGTAGATCCATACTTGAAGATACAACACAGGGTCCCCTTTTTTGGTTAATTCTACCTCAGAACGCATCTGTTGTAAGTCAAAGAAGAACCTTAGATCTTTGAGCTCCCAGTTTGGTGGACTGATGTCATAGTCCACATGATTGATTTGCTCACAATATGGTGGTGTAATTTGGTCGAGGTATTTTAGACCTATTGCTTTTAGTAATGTTGAGCGATGTGAAGGGGAGTTCCTGAGCAAGTCAATGAACGAAATGTGAGCATATGTCTTCTTTAAATCTTATATAAGTTCATAAGGTCCGATTGGAGCTGGTATCAATTCCACTACCGAAATGATACCTCCATATGCTTCTATTTGTTCACTTTTATCCCCATGGTCTTCCTCTTCTCCTTCATTATGCATAATCTTGACTAATCCCATCATCCTAGCTTCTCCTTTTTGTCCTAGTTGCGATGGGACTTCAAGGTTACTACCTTGAGCTATTTTGTTTTGGTTTGTTACTTTTGTGTCTTTATGTGTGGGAAATAGGTCCTGATAGATTCTCATGTTTGTGTTTTCTAGAGCTATTAGATCTTGATTTTGTCTTGTATACTTGTTATCCGGTGTGACCTCCTGTGGGTTCAAGAACATCTCTATAAACAAACATTGCTGGTCCTCCGGTAGCCTTGCTATGAATCTATTATATTCTCTACAGGATTATGTACTGTGCCCCCTTGTTCTATGAAAAGAACAAAACTGATTGAACTCGTATGGGGGTCTTTAATATCTTCCATCATTTTCATTCATGTTTCCATTACGGTTCCAATTTTGTTAATTGTCCCTAGGGTAGTACCAATTGTTCCTAGGTCAGTCTATGGAATTTACATTTGGAGAATAGTAATATCTCAATTGTAGTCATCTCTTACTTTCTTAATTGGGGGTTGATCTGTCACCCCATCTATGGTTGCGCTCCTATTGTTTTTAAGGATCTTAATGATAGAGGCATTGTTTCATGTGTCTTCCTTCGTCAACTTTCCATTTGACCCATAGACCTTTCTACCACTATCAATGGCAGATTGGTCAATTCTCAAAGCACTTTCCAATACTTCTTCATAGGATTTGTATGGCAATTTTTGAACGTCTTCTCTCATGTCCTTGTTTAAGGCATGTAAGAAGAGGTCGCATAATTCTCGGTGATCCATGTTCAGGGCACTAGTCAAGGAGTAAAGCACTTGCCTCCATCGAGTGACAAAGTGGGCTATAGATTCGTTTGGCTCCAGTTTCATTGTGAGGAATTCTCTAATCCCTATTTTAATGAGTTTGTTCATGTCAAATGCCATGACAAACTCTCCAATTAGTTGTCTAAATGAGTGAATTGAAGCTTCTGGTAAGTGATAGTACCAATCTAGAGCCATGCCTTCAAGAGTTTTGGAAAGATTTTTGCTACAACCCCATCCCAAGGGAGGAGTTCTCTTATAGCCATGGTGTAGGCTTTAATGTGGGAGTTTGGATCTCCTTCTCCCTTGAACTTCAGGAGATCTGGAAATGACTGAAGTAGTTGCACGTTCCTTATGTTTTGATCTAGAGGTTCTTTCAAATACTCAAGATATGTTTGGAGAAAGGTACTTTGAGATTGCAAGGTTGATAGCAATAACCCTATAGGTGGGTTTTGATAACCCATTGTCAGATTTGTTTGGTTGTTTTGAATAGGAGGGTTCCCATTCAGACATGTATCATTACTGGCATTTTGTAAATAGTAGTTAAGTAGGGAGGAGTTTGAGATGCCCCTTGGTCCTGCTCATGATATTTTTGCCTTCTTTCAGGAGTAGCTTGCTCTGCTTCCAAGATTCTAATCCTTTGCACTAGAGTTACGATTAAATCTGTAGGAGTAGCAGCTCTAGGTGTTTCTTCATTTCTAGGATTTTCTCTTCGAGTATTTTCATGGTGGTATGCTTCTTCTCATGCAACATTTTCTCTTTGTTCTTCTTGCAAGGGAATTCTCAATGCCTCTTGAGCGTATTTTTCTTCTTGCAGATGTTTTTCTAATCGTTTGACTTCCTCATCAAGATGAGTACTTGATGTGCTTGTGGAAGGTTGATTGGGTCGATGTATTTCTGACCTTATCCTTCTAGCTTTATGTGGTAGATTTGGTACGGCCGGATTGTTTTCCCAAGTTGGGTTGTTGAAAGATAGAGAACACCTAGATACTCTTTGATCTGGTTCATAATCTGAATCTTCATAGTCATAGCAATTGGTGATTGGTGCATCTGGATGTGGTGGCACATACCTATCGAAGGAACGAGTTTTTGGTTCTCTTGAGGGAATATTCCCTTGATTTAAGTCAAGTTCCATCATATTCAGGGGTACCATAGACACCACAGAATAAATGGAACGAATGATCGTGAAGATAATAGAAGCTGAAGTAGTTGAAGGGGCTATGAAGAATAGTGTGAAAATGTTTCGAAGCCTTTTCTAAATGTTTTGATGCATTTGAAATGGAAACACAAACTACAAAACCAAAAGATTTTGTAATTCATGTCAGGTTCACCAAAATATGTACACTCAAAATCGTGACTCTAGTTGCCTAGGGCTATCAGGTTAGATTTTGGCACACACATGGACCCTTCTCTCCTTGCCACTAGGTGATCTACCATGTCACTCTCGCTCTCATGGAAGTAGCCAATCAAGAGAAGGCGAGACTCGGTGGGGGTCTGACTTGTTGGAGAGCTGGACTTCACGGAGAGAGGTCGGCAAGTTTTGTGGCCTTTTTTGTTGTGTGCTAAGTTGAATGTTTCGTTTGATGGTAGTTGTTGTAGAGATAACCCTATGACCCAAAGGGTCACTAGTTTCCCTTCTCCTATTGGGGTTTCTTCTATTCCACCTTTGTGTGGGTAAGAGGTTTCTTTTATTAATGTCCTCTTGTCTTTCAATTCATTGAATGAGTTCTTGTTGTATTTGGAGTTACCTTTGTTCTTCTATTAATAAGAGGACAACCGGATCTTGTTGTGGTAAAGTAAATGTCTCATGATATTGTCATGGATTAATTTCCTCAATCTTGTTGAGAATAGCCCTTACCCACTCTCCTCTCACTCCTAGGCACATTCATGAGCCAAGATAGAGGTAAATGTGTAATGACCAACCTTAACTAGAGTTAGGGTTTTGACCTAGGGTTTGGTTATGCTTTGACTTGTGTTTACCTTCTAATGTGATCAGGGGTTTGATTGAATCATTTTAACCATGGTATACCCCATGATGGTATCGAGGGTTTGCAAGTTGTCTATCTTTTCTAGGGTTTCTATACATGCATGTAAAGCTAAATGAAATGCAAACTTATTTTTGTGCTTTTTAGTATTTTATGGAAATAAAGATGTTTTCTCTATTCTAATAATTGAAATATGAAATGCAAGCTAATTTGACTCCCCTAATGCAATTTTAATCTATGTTTTTGGGTTTTTGATTGTTTTGAATCAACTAATCTAGGAAGGGAAATTGCTTCTATAAATAGTCTAGATCTAGGAATTTGAAAACAATTATTCTAACATGCAAGATCTAATCTATCAAGGAAAAAGCAAAGATTTACTATTCCCAAGAGCAATTTTCAATCATCTAATTACTATGAATGGAACAAAGAAATAGAGGAACCTAAAAGAATGAAGATTTGTGTGACTCCACTACCCTCAAAAATCCTTGATGTTGGCAACCTCAAATCCTCTTGAAATAGTGGGAAGACCTCTTGATGACAAGACAACACAAAGAAGCAAAAGAAGCTTGTTGAATCTTGGAAGAGCTCAATGAGAGATTTGGATGAGCACAATTATGTTGATTGAAGCACCGTAATGATGCTTAATTGAACAATGAATACTATTAAAGGCACCTTCATCCTGTGAGAGCATTAGAATGCTGATTTGGAGAGCAAAAACTAAAAAGAGTTGTGTACACAATGAATTTGCCTCCTTTTGTGCTTGAGGGAGGGGGTATTTATAGGTTAGAAGAAGGGGGTTGGGTGTGTGCAAGAAGTTGAGTCCACTTTTTGGCCAAAAAGTGGAAGTGTTTTCGGGGATTTTTAGAATTTGTCACATTTGACCTTAAAATTTGAAGCACTTAGAGATGCAATCTTGAAAAAAGTCCCAAATTATAAATGTAGTACTTGGAGTCTAGTTTCCAAATATGTAATTTATTTGAATACCCAGATGATACAAATTGATCTTCAATAGGCCTTTCTAAAAACCATTATTTAAAAGTCACTTTTTTTAACTATACCATGCACATGTATGTCATCCATATTTTGACCTAAATAATCATATTTTTCTAAATCCTTTTGGGAAAAGATTTGTAATTCACTAAAGCACATTTTCCATATTGTTTTCTAACTTTTTATTGAATATTTTTTTTTTGTTGATTTTTTATTGGCCATATTTGGTGCTTTAAAAAATTGTCGTGTATGTCACTCATAAGATGACCTAAACTTATCATTTTTTAAATTTTTTTTCAAATTGAAAAGAATTGTCTGAAGTATATTTTCATACAATTTGTTTTTCAAAAAATTATTTTAATAAAAAATTATTAAAATACTAAAAAACCCTTATAATTCAAGTTTATGGACCTATTTCATTAGAAATTAATTGAAAAATAGAAAAAATAATCCAATTTTAAAAAAATTTACATATTTGGATTCTACACTATCTCATCTATAATGGGTTTTAATTTTGTCAAAAAATTCCACAAAAAAGGTCTTCAGACATATGCCCAAAGTCACTATTTTGCTATGACATTGACAAGACCTTCAACCTGCAGGTCAAACCAGGTCCAAAGCCTAGGTTCAGGTCCCCAACCCTTTTCCCAAACTGGTTAACAAAGCAAAAACTAGGCCCAAATTTTTAATTTTAAGAAATGAGATCCTGTTTTGTTTTTCCTATTTAATCCCTTTATGAAACGGGATCCCATTTCTAGAAAATAGGATCCTGCTTTTGGCTTAGGACCCTGAAGCAAAACGGGATCCTCGTTTCATAAAAAGTGGGATCCCATTTCTCGATTTCAAGTTTTTGTCTAAGTCTAAAACTTCCACCTGAAGTGGACTCAACTTTGTGCATTTACTCGATTGATTGAGAAGTTAACTCAATTGATTGATGAGTTAACAAGGATTGACTAAGGAGAGAACTGGGTTGATTACCCAATGAACTCAACTAACTAAGGAGTGATAAATCAATAATAGCTTATCACTGAAGAAGAATTGTAGTTGGAAGGATGCATGAGATTGATTGAGTTGTTAAATTCAAATGGAGTTAATTATGCATGTGTGGGTGCATGAAATAGTCAACTCTGTATTAGGCATCAAAAATCATGCGAATTGGAAGAAAAATGAGTGAAAATGAAGCATTTTTGAGTGAGAAACTCATTTTTTTTCACGACTCAAAATGTGACAGTGTCTCCCCTTTGCTAGTAGGGTCGCCACTGGGTGACCCTGGGTCACCCAGGAGAGATCTGGGCAAAAAAGGGTTTCTAGAGGAACTACATGATGGGAGATAGTAGAAGAGAGAAAATGGTTGTGTTCTACCTCTAGAAACATGTCAATCATGTGCAAGAATCCAAATCTCCACTTGCACCTTAGGATCTCCCAAGGGAGATCTAGAAATAATAGGGGGAGATTTGGATTGGTTGAGTGAAACTAAAAACTGAAAGTTGGAGATGGAAAATGGGGACCTCTAGAAGGCTTCTAGGGGGCGTAGAGGATGAAAAACATAGGGGAAAGGTGAAAACTCACCTACAAGATGCTCACAAGGCTTATGAACAAGGTTGAAAGCTCAAAAAATGCAAATTGACAAGTGTCACAAAAGTGTTGAAAAGCGTCGAAAACAAGGAGAGAGAGAAAATGACAAAGAGGAAACAACACAAGACTAGAAAGAAGACATCTCATCAAGAGTTTTTCTGCTTAGAGGACATTATTTCACCCTTACATGTATGTGACAATGATTAAAATCATCATAGGGGTCCTTGTGGAGGCTGTGCATGATTTTTGTGATTATAGATACAAGGGCCACAAATGGAGAGTGCAAGAAGGATTACCTAACACATTTAATAGGGTCGATTGGGCCTGATAATAGGGCTGAAGGTGGCCAAAATTAGATCCATGGACTATTGAGCAAGACCAAAGTTCTAACACTAGAAGAGAACCTCAAATCTGAATATGGAAGGTCCACAAAATGAAATAGGTGAGAGTTCTATAGCAAATCAAATGCCAAACTAGAGTCATGGCATGCATCTAAATGAATAGGGCCACAATCAAAATGAGAGAAATACCATAGAAAAAGTGCTCACCATTGTCTTCTTAAGTGGTGAAAAAACTTGTTTGAAGTGTGCAAGCTGCTCGATCAAGGCCAAAATTAGGTCTTAATTATCGACATCCAATTATGGAAAACTACAGCATGAATGTGGGTGCTTACTATGCATAGATTGAATATAAGATTCAAGAATTATCTAATTTGATCTAGGCTCTCAATGAGAATAGATAGGTGAATCTCCTTGCTCAGCCTTTTAGTATCAACAATGTGCTCAAAGAAATTGAACAACTTAAGGATGTAATCTTCCAAGGGCTAAAGGTGGAGTTTTGCTGGTGTAGAGGGTCACTAAGGCCAAGATTAGTCCAAAGATACTTAAATACAATGCAAAAATTGACCTATAGAGGCTGATTTAATGTTGGGATCCCAAATGATAGAGAGTGCAAAGTAAATGATGTGAGATCTGAGTAGTGAGGAACTTTAAATAAACCCTCAAACCATAGAGAGCCACGAATAGAGTTGGTGAATAGCAGAGAACTTAGAGCTAATCACAAGAATCAAAGAAGATCAACATGAGAGAATAATAATCTATACAAAAGATAATGTGTTGATATAATACAATGAGAATCCTTTGTTATAAAGACCAAGGTAACACATTGGACAACATAGGAGTAGGACAAGTGTCATAATCCTATGACATGTGACAACTAAAAGATAAGATCACATGTGTACTAGAAACATCTAGACTTATCCTAAGTAAACTTAACATGTGAACATGTGTGAATATGACTAACTAACGACTAGTTAGATAATGTGCCTAGTTCACACTATAAAAGGGAAGACTGGATTAAAAAAACCCTTGTTCACACCAACATAAATCATTTAGATTTCATTGTGGAGACTTTTGATATAATTCAGATACAATTTTAAAACATCTACTAAATCTACATTTTGAGGGCCTTTTCAATATTTTTTACATTTAAGTTTTTTAAAGAAAATCTTCAATAGAGATAGTTAGAAAGGATTATATCATGCTTGAACATGTAAAGGTGAGAAGGTTTTATCATATATTATTGAGTTGTGAATAATATGTTAGTGATTTGTAAAACATTTTATTATAGAGTCAAAAATTGCCTACTTTAATGAGTTGCCTCAAGATTTTCTTGATTGTTCCTAGCACCAAAATATAAAAGAATTAGATCTCTCAAGAAAAATAACATTTTTCAAATCTCTTATCCCAAATGGTGGCAACAGAGACAACATGATAGTCCAATTGCTACCATAGTTGCAATAATGTTAAAATGAAGAAAAAATGAGCATTAATTTAATAATAGACAACAATCATAATTTGTTGTAGCTTTTCTATGCATTAAACATGAATCCACCGAAGGGGTGACTCAAAATATCTTAAGGCTCTTAAAAGACTCTCTTGGTCTAGCCTGCAAGGATTGGGAGACTTGGGGAGTGAAATGAGGCATCCACTAACATTCACGAGCCCACCGTGACATGTTGGTACTACTAGTTTGGTTCCATGAGGTGTAGAAGAAAAAATATGGGTATTGGCAACTTTACACTACTATTAGATGAGCCATTTTGCAAGAATGCATTCATTGTCAGCATGGTCAAATGGTTTGGATTTGATAGAAATGAAGATAGGCTATTGTATATAGTCTCAACATAGATACCTATAGGTGTAAATGAGATATTCCTAGGTGCCATAGATACTGACAATCGTTGCATCAAAGTTTGAGAACTTTTTGTTATTAGGGCTCTTAAGAGACTCTCTCTTGATCCATTGTAGCCTAGAAGGATCGGGAGACCTTAGAAATGAAATGAGGCCCCCACTATCATTCACCCACCCACCCTAACATGTCGGTGCTATTGTTTTACACCGATCAAATGTAGAAGAAAAAATATATGTATTGACACCTTTATATTGCTCTCAAATGAGAAATTTTGCAAGAGTGCATTCATTTTCGACACAGTCAAATGGTTTGTATTTTATAGAAACTAAGATAAGATATTGTATTTGGGATTTACTTCCACCTATAGGCATAAATAATTCCTAGGTGCCATGGATTTTGAGAATCATTGCATCAAAGTTTGACATTTTTTTGGTCTTAGGGTTCTTAAGAGACTCTGTCAATCCAATGTAGGCTAGAAGGATTGAGAGACTGGGGAATGAAATGAGGTCTCCATTAGCATTCATCCATCCACCCTGATGTGTTTGTGTTGTCAATTCAATCCCATGAGGCGTAAATGAAAAAATATGGCTATTGACACCTTTACACTACTCTCAAATGAGGCATTTTGCAAGAATGCATTTACTACATTGGTGTGGTCAAATAGTTTGGAGTTGACAAAAATTAAAGGATATTGTTCTAGATAGGCTCAACATCCATTTATAGCCATAAGTAAGAAATTCCTAGGTCGCATTGATTCCAAGAATCACCATGTCAAAGTTTGATAACTTTTTTCTCTTAGGGCTCTTAAGAGACTCTCTCAATCTAATGTAGCACAAAAGGATTGAGAGACCCATGGAATGAAATGAGGCCTCCAATAGTATCCACCCACCCACCCTGGCATGTTGGCACTACCAATTTGGTCCCATGAGGTGCAAATGCAAAAATATGTTTGTTGACACCTTTACACTACTCTCAAATGAGGTATTTCACTAGAATGCATTCATTGTCAGTGTAATCAAATAGTCTAGAATTGACAAAAATTAAGACAGGTTATTATAGATGGGTTTTATATCTAACTGTAAGTATAAACAAGACATTCCTAGATGTCACAAATTTTTAGAATCATTGTGTCAACATTTGACTTCTTTCTCTTAGAGCTCTTAAGAGGCTCTCTCAGTCCAATGTAGCCCAAAAATATGATGAAAATTGGGGAATGAAACAAGGCCTCCACTAACATTTAGCCACCCACACAACATGTTGGAACTATTGGCTAAGTCTAATGAGGTGTGGATTAAAAGATATGGCTATTGACACCTTTACACTACTCTCAAATGAGGCATTTTTCAAGAATGCATTCATTGTCAACATGGTCAAATGGTTTGGAGTTGACAAAAATTGAGGTAGGGCATTGTAGATGAGCTTGACATCTACATCCAGGTATAAATGAAACATTCCTAGGTGCCACAAATTCTAAGAATTGCTATGTCAATGTTTGACAACTTTTTTCTCTTAGGGCTCTTAAGAGACTCTTTGCATCCAATGTAGCCCATAAGGATTAGGAGACCTAGGGAATGAAGTGAGGCCTCCACTAGCATTCGTCCACCCACCTTGATGTGTTGGTGCTATCAGTTCAATCCAATGAGATGCAAATGAAAAAATATGGATATTCTCGCCTTTATTATACTCTTAAATGAGGCATTTTACAAGAATGCATTCATTTTTAGCACAATCAAATGGTTTGGAGTTGACATAAACTAATATAGGCTATTGTATATAGACTTGACATCCACTTCTAGGTGAAATGAAACAAAGTAATGGTGCAATGGATTTCATGAACTGCTACATCAAAGTTTGACACCCTTTTTCTCTTAGGGCTCTTAACAGAATTTCTTAGGGCCACAAATTATCTTGCAGGGGTCTTCATAATCAATGTTGAAACTATTATAGTTAAGTGATAGGGGAGAGTCATGCATGGAAGCATTAGTAACAACATTAAGAACTATCATAATAGTCATAAATTATCTTGCAACTTTTGTAAGTATATCTAAGCCCATCAAGTCCTAAGGTTTGTTCATCTTGCTACTCAACTCTAAGACCACTAGGATTGTTACAAAATATTAAGAATTGATCAACCCTAACTTTAAGATTGTCTCTAGATTGCATTGGCATAATAATAGTCCATCATTAGGGACACAAATGGGCTAGGATAGTCATTACCAAACCAGTGAAACTATGCATGATGCTTGAAACCCTTAGGGTTATTATGTACTCACAAAGATTGACATAGGGTTTCAAGGAATTGTTATGTCCAATGGGATAGTCTAGATGCAAATGAGATAAAATTTACCAAATCAAAATATAATTATTATGAAGAATAAGAGATAATACTACCCTAGGTGAGTGTTAAGATAAGATATACATAGGATGCATAAATATTATCACTATTAATAGGACTGTCAATACTATCATAGAGGACCATCATCAATCATACCCAACTATACATAGTGGACAAGACTATCAATGATCTTTGTGAATCCTAAATTTGTCATAATAGAACCGTAATAGATGAGACAATTCAGACTAGTCTAGAAGGCAATAAAAGTAGTTACCAAACACTATCATGCATAAATTTATTAGTATCCACAAGGATTATACTGTTATGATAGTTAAGGTACAATAGAGAGATGAAAGGATAGCCATATTTTTGACAGATCTCACTCATTTGAAATGCCATTAGAGTTCATAGTAAGGTCATTGGTAAATGTGTTGATGGGGTTTATCTTGATTACCATGCTAGTGATTGCCTTAATGTACATTATGAGCTAAATGTCATCCTTAATCAAAGTGTTTTCATGAATGTTATAGGGTTGAGGATACATTTATTTGGTACAAATCTTGTTACATGGACTACCATGACTAGGTTCTCAAAGCCGCCTAGTAAGATATTACCTTTTTATGAAGAGAGACAATTATAATTGCACCCTACATGATATCATGCTAGTAACAAGATAGACACTACTATAAAATAGGAAGGTCTTCTTAATGGTGTTTGTACAATGCATTATCATTTGATGGACAAATGGTCACATGCTTTTCTAAGACAATCCTATAGCTAACTAGGACTACCATCATGATAATGAAGATTGTTATGTTTTGAGGTATCTAACTACATATGGTCTTTCTACTAGGAAATATGGTTCTAAAATCCCTTGTATCCATTGATTTTTTTGAATAAAATTGATAAAGAGAGGACCAAACTTAGTGGATGTTGTATGATTGTCTTAGAGATGTCTTGAGAAGAATGTTACATGGAAAGATGCCTCTGCTATCCTGTACCCTGAAATATGTTACAAGGAGTATGACTAGTCTAAATAGGTGGATATAGGAATGCTACCCAATTTGGCATGATTTATAGTTTAACTATAGAGATAAAGATTATATGATTCGCAAGATTTTATTTTCTAGAGTTTTATTGTGTGAATCTTGTGAGGAATTAGATACTTTGACCATCTTTGGTTGTATGAGCATGTAATGAAGGTAATAAAATTTGGTAAAGTTGCCCATGGAAACCAAATTTTGCAAATGACTAATTTGAAATATGATGAATATATTTTGATGGTTTATGACTAAAAATGAAGAGTTTGATACTTTGACTATTAAATAGCAAGACAATTTTTGAGATCAAGACTATTTTATTAGTCTAAGAAACATGACAATCCTCTTAAGTGTTGGGTGATTTTACTCTTACATACTATTAAAACTTATGAATGAAATCAAGAGTTTAGTAAATTAGGTCATCAATTTCAGTTCATTCTCAATGTTTTAGCAAGAATATGGTTTTTTCTAATTAACTAGTCTTATGAGACTATTAATTTCTTTGTGTATTTTTAACACAAATAATCAATAGAATAAAATTATTATTCATAACTCACCCATTCTAAAACTAAAATCTATTCACTTATCAATTTGAATCAGTGGTACGATACATAATACTCTCAAATCCAACCATACAAACTCTTTAAGAAAAAAATAAATCTATCATTAATTCTCATGATTCACATCACATAACCTTATGATAACAAGACTTCTAAATAGGGTGCAATATTTTCTTATATAGCTCATATTTTTAAAAAGGATTATACATGCAACATAATCTTCAATGCTCTAAAATGATTACCCATGAATCATCTTATAGTAGATAAAGTGATTATACATTCCACTTTTAAGTGTCAAAGTAGCATTACATGTGCACATGGAATAAATTATATTGTATATCAAGGTGTATATATAAAAATTCAAGATAATGTTATACATATACAAAACTTTGGCATATATGCCAACTCAAAACATTTCTTACAAAATGTGGCATATGCCGTCTCAAAATGTATGTACAATCTACATGCTAAATAGCTACATCAAATCATCAAATCCTAAAGGTCCACTTGACTCTTTGTCTATGGTGAATCCTTAAACAATTGTGGATCCTCAAAAAGTGGCCTCTTGGTGCCATGATGCTTAGTAGTTTATGGATGAGAAGTTGAATACAACAAGTTAAACCACAAATTTGATTCATTAGTTCAATGGTAAAGAAATAATTTAGACTACTAAAAAAACTTATCTACTATAAAAAAAAACATATATACTACCAATGAGGCCTCTAGCATTGATTGACAAGGACTCATCATGGATGAACCAACTAAGAGTTCCTATATGAAAAATGACAAGAATGTAAGAATATATGTACATAATCATAATAAATTTAAAAATAACATCTAAATCACTATAATCAACTAAAAAATATAAAATATCAATTAAAGAGAAATTTAATTCCATTACCTCGACTTGTTGCTAATGTTTAGATAGTCGTTCAACAAATGAGGGTCTTTTTGGATGTTCAAGAGTCCTACTAAAGCATGTTGGGAGAGGTGCCACATCACTCACAATTTGAAAAGACTATAAAAGTTAAAGAACATCAAGACATAAATTAATATATAATTACTAATCAAATATGAAATGCATACACTAAAAAAAAGGTTAGATGTGTAGAAAAAAAATATACCATCAAGTCTAAGCCAGATTGAATGGCAAAAAGAGTACCATGATGAAATTTTGTAAGCTCCTCCTCTACCATCAACTATTATCTCACTTAGATATATTAGTACTAATCTTTGTTTATATTAAATTCAAATGGAATATATCATGAAATAACTTTAAATTTTACCTAAAAGAAAGATTGGCCTTGCTCCTCTTGTGCTCTAGTGCATGACACCTCATCTTGTATTCAAGTCCCCAATGCCTCGGATTGTATTCTAGACTTTGATGCCTTGGCTTGTGTAGTTGAAATATGAGGGACATCATATTATGATGTGTTTAGGGATGGCTCACTAATCTCTCCAAGAGGGCCTAAGCACAATTGATTTTACATAATGTAGTGAGGAAGAACACAAACATGTGTGGAAAAGGAGGGTCTAGTAATATCAGGTGATCCATTATGACCATCAATATCATGTGGTTATGCTAGCTGAAAAGTGTGCATAATCAAATGCTTCAAGTCAAAGAGTATATAGCAGAAAGGCCTTGATGTGTTGCATCTATGACAATGACTAGGTGTTGAATAGGAGGTGAAGGGGTAGGAGGAGGGGGAACAAATGGACCTTTCATATGTCACACTACACTGGGTATTTCTTGAGGCATTCCTCTACCTACTCCTTGGAAATCTATAAAATCAAAATAGTTCACATGGCATCATAATATAAACTCTACATATAGTTTATGGAGGAAGTATAAATGTACATCAAGATTGTTGTTGGGTGGTTTATCAAAACCCATCCACCAATGATCCTAAAAATTATCTTTCATACCCTAATGTGTGCACCACTTGATTGAAAATTTAGGCTTAAGTACACTAATAAGAAATTCATTTTTAGGCTTGAAAAAATGTTCTACCAACATGGTTTATGTAATATCTAATTCTTTGACTTGGTCATATAACAAACTAGTGGAATATTCTATCCTCTTGGTTTCTTACCATTGCTGAAATGAGTTACAATGGCTTGTGAGGGTACAAACATGGTTGATAATTCCCTCTAAGGTGGATTCCATTGAGGCCAATTGAGGGTGGTGATGATAAACTTCTATAATCTTGTTTATTTCCTTAATATTATTGTTAATTTCTTCTTGAATTTTTGGTGGAGGGTTCAGTGGGGAGAGTTTGGGTTTCAAGGTTGCTCATCCGAATTACCTATTATAAATTTAAAACATACACATTTAGGATTTAGAACAACATTTTATTAAACCATATACAATTTAAATTAAACATTTAGAACACAATAAAAATTATTAAATTATATTTGAAATTGAATTCAAAACCAATGCCTTAAGAAAATAAAATTAAAAAACTTGCTTAGAATCAATAAATTTTAAAACCCTAAATGATATTGAACAATTTTGATTTAATTAAAAAAATAAGAAATAAAACTAAAAGACTACCTCTAAATTGTTGAATTCTTGGAGAATGCCAGATTGCCCAAAGTTGATATCTATTCTTAGTCAATAGCTACTATTATTTGATATTCATTTAGCTTGATAAAATGAAATAATGGGTCAAAGTTATATCGACACTATAGAATGGGGGAATCCATAACATGTATCTATTTTAACATAATGGATATCTATTTTTCTTTGGCATTACCAAGTTGAATTCAAACTATTATTTGAGCCCAACAACAAGTCAAATTTACATTTCATGATTTTGGCCCATGATGATCTCACACTCGCCCATTTAGTATTTGTTTCTACCTTCTATGTCATAAAGGATGCCCTAAGAGATTAGTTCATAATGCCATCTTTAGATGACTTTACCATTAATTTTACTAGGGCTCAAAATGAGATAGTGGATATGTGCATGGAAATGTGGGACAAAGGGGGTCGAAAGTGGCCACTTTTTTCTAGAAATCAACAAAAAATGATCTTGTATGAGTAGTTTAAGATAAACACGTTCAAAATTTCAAGATGTGACAAGAATAAGATTATTAGTGCTTAGAATCTAGTTTCCAAACCACTAATTCTTAAAAAGATGACGTAGATTAATAGGGTCACATAGGGGGAGCACACAATGGTCCTATTTTTGTTACAAAAATATAACATAGCATCAAGTGTGCTCCCCCTAAAATGTTGAATTTTTAAAGTATTTCACAAATGAATTCAGTAGAAAGTTAGCTAATATTTCATAGTTTATGCCATATTTTTTTTCTATTTTTTAAGAATATATGATTGCTTACTAGTTTTCAAAGTGGACACATCCTAAAGAATGAAAATTGAGTGTGGTACCCCTTAATTTTGAGAAAAGTAATTTAAAATCAATTTTTTTAAATGTGTATAGAATGGAGTCTATAATATAAAAATGTAATTGGTTTCAAAATAAAAGGTATGGATAAAAAATGACACAAAAAAGATATACATAGGTTTTCAAAAAAAAAATGAAGACACTAGAAAAAGTAATTCAAGACTAGAACCTTTTTGTATTTGAATTGGAGAAAAAAATATATGGTTAGAAAGATAAGAGAGAGCTTGACATCATCATGTCATTTTTTGGGAATAATGTCTTAAAATGTGCTTGACTTTTTCTTGTGTTTTGCATGTTTTATATAAAAAACATATTTGGTCACCTCATATGTAGGTCCAACCCTTTGGGTTAGATTTCCAAGGAAATCCCAACACTAAGGGTTGGAATTTCTAAATCAGAGTAAAATGTGTGTGCATTATAGTGCACACACATTTTGGTGGACATGAGAAAAACATGCAATGGTTAGAAAAAGGGGAAACCCCCTAAATTTGGAACCACATGCTCTATTTTTTGATGTACTTTGTGTATTCTATGACATGTATGCAATCTTACTTTACATTATTTTTAAGAAATTACAATTATTGTTTGAAAAAGATAACTAATTCTTTTCGTCTTGTATTGACATGGAACCTTTTAATTGAATATTTGTATTTGAATTTAATATTGTGAATCATTATTTTGATTATTTTGAGGAAGTTGGATTATTATTTGACAAACTAAATAGTTTTTTGTCTTGCATTGACATAGGACATTTTGATTGCATGTTTTTTGTTTTAATGTGATATTGTCATCATTATTTTGTTATTTTAAAAAATTACATTAGATTGATATAGAATTAATCATCATGCCAAGAATATGAACAAAAAGTAAAACACCAGAAGAGTGTGAATATTAGAATGCAAAGATAAGAGAACATATGAGAGAACATCATGAAAATAAGATATTGAACTTTGAAGTTGAAGATATACCATCTTTCCCAATTGAATTAGATCTCCAGGCATCCATACGAGCCATGGAATAGAATAATTTGGATAAACAAAGCTAATGAATGCAAAAGATTCATGCAATTAATAAATCAAAACTCAAAGTTAAAGGTACATCATATTTTCCATTTGAATTTGATATTGCATTAAATCCTCAAACACCAAATGAATCAATAATAATGAATTAATCAATGATAATGTAATTTCATATTTAAATTTAGATGTCATACCAATTGATCAACCTATTGGAAATACGCAAAATTTACCAAATTATGAAGGTGGACAAAATTTGTGTAAATAAAGTGTTTGCTAACCTACTTGGATACTATGTTAGAAATTAGGATCTTAGGTTACTAATCATCACCACTTAAGTATAAGATAAATGAAATGAAAATTAAAAGATGCATAGATTCAAAACATTACACAAAATATACATAGGAAAAAACTTCTAACTAAAAATCTCCATAAAGCATCATTCTATTATAAAATAGTTATAAAATTGTCTATAAAATTATAGACAAAACCTAGGGATATCACTTCTCCTCACTTCCACATGACCAATAATATCTCTTGTGCATAGTGATAGAATTGATCATAAATCTCCAAAATTGCAATTACCTCTCAATGAGAGAGAAGCTCCTTCAATATAGAAGAAGGGGTGGCAAATATCTAAAAGTGTTTTAGACACACCTATTCAAAAATACCATTTATAAATAATTAATAATCTTATATTTTATTAGATTATTAATTATTAAATGGTATATGATTTATAAAGAATACAATAACCATAAGGTTTTACAACCTTATATTAGAAGAATATATACATGATATAAGGGATGACCCCTAATAACATCATGTTCTAACAATTTCCAACTTGAATTTTAGCATCAAACACCTTAAAGTAACTTGTTTTACTTTCACTTTCAAAGTTGTCCACAAGTGTACTAGCATAATAAGTTGTTGATTCTTTGAGTCTGAGTATTTGTGGATCACCTACCATATCAAATGAACCTTGATACTCATAGTTTTATTTCCTCTTGCTGGGTAAAGTGTGTTCATGAACTTCTTCAATCAATGGAGCAACATCATGTTCATGTCTCTAAAATTCTAAATTTATTGATTCATCATTATTTTTAGCCATAGAATTCATCATTTCCTTGAGAGACATATCCAACCTCATGATGACTTCAAGACACATAATCTCTACATGATCAGTCATGTTATGGAGTCAATTCTTGTCATTTAAACACATTTCTTCAAAAGTGTTTAGAAATCCAAGGATTATCATATTGTGATTCAATTTCTTAATTGCCTTTGGAATATCTAATTTGAAACTCAGCATAATATATCTAATTTGAAACTCAGCATATCTAGTTTGCATGGTTGAGATACAAAATTGATATGTTGATGACTTTCCTTGTTGTAATTTGTTGGGATGTTTTCAATTCTAGCATCAAGCATACTATCATTGACCTATTCATGTATATTCATGCTGTTCTCTTGCTCTATCATAGGTGCATATGCACTGATTATTCAACTTACTTGATCCACCTTCACTTTATTATTTTCAACCATTTGTTCCTTAGTGTCAACTCCATTGATGGGTTTAGTGATCTCACTATTGGAGTTATCACTAGATTCACGTGGATCAACTCTGTCAAATTCATCTAGAATAGTTGGAACAACAACATGATCTTGACAAATGTTCATATTGGTTGTTCAAGAATATCATTAAAAAGTTTTGTTGATCAACTCATTAAGATTGTTGTGTTATCCACTTGTCTTGGCTTTGGATAGGTAATGGGTGGTTTTACATGATTTGGTCATCATGGTTAAATTTAAATCCAAGATCATTTTTGGCTACATGAATTTATTTAGCTGAGGAAATTTTAAAATGCCAAGTCTTGATGATAAGCTAATTTATTTGGTTGAGGCATTAGATTTAGGTGAGGGTAATAGCCTATTAGACATATTTGCATTCAATACATATTAAAATTTGGTTGATATAGTGTTTGCTTCTACTATGGGCTACAAAAGGTTTGATTTTACATTTCCTGTGGTGTATAATCATACCCTAATTGGTCCAACATTAAATCTTTTTGAGAAGTACAGTCCACCATGATTACTCCTAGCATATCCCTTACAATCCTAGAAAATGGAGGATCCAATCACCATATGTAATCATTTAAAAAAGAAATCTAATTTGGCCTATGCATAATATTTACCTTTCCCAAATCTTGATAAAATCATTGATTGAATTGAGCAATTCACTCATTTAACTATCTCCTTATTGCTACAAATTGAATGAAGGATTCTTGTGGATTAACATTCTACCCAAACTATCTGAAGAATGCACTTTTCAATTCAACCCATGAATGTATGGAATTTTGTGAGAGATATACATACCACTAACATGCTACATCTTGAAAATTGTTAACAAATAACTATCAAGAAATACCCTCATGAGTAATCTAATTTTTGATCTTCAAATTGTTACAAATATTAATATGGTCAAAAGTGCTTTGTCCAGCGCTAGGGGAAAATATGGGTAGCCAATTACATGCATTCATAGGGACTTGGTGAAAACCTTTAGGTATACAATTGGAGATCACCATTGAAATGAAATTACACCTTATGTTTTCTCATGTACATTGAGTAAGTTAGTGGAAAAATTTTCCTTTGTAATCAACTTTCAACAAAATAGACACATGTTTTCTTGTGTGTTATTTTATGTTGCTTTTTGTTTTTTAGGTTATATATTTTTTATTTTTAAATTTTAGCAAGGTTGAAGGTAGTTTGATTTATTTAGAGTAGTGTTCCATAACTATGAACTATCCTAATATTTTTCTTTGATTCCCTCCTTCTAACATCATTTCTATTTGATGTGGGTTTTGACACACAAATAGGTTGGAATGACAAAGATTGCCGTTTTTGGAATGTGGCTAGTCTCAAGAGTCTTCATTGATTTCTTTCATGAGGTTTACCAAAATACTTTAGTTGGAGAGCACTTTGGCTATTCCATCCAAGGGGCTACATAAATTATTAAGAGTCATTCACATAGAAAAAAGGTTCTATTTAGTGTAACTTGATCAGTATTAGCTAATGTAAACCATCTATTTCACTTTTGAACATATATTTTATTTTCATTTCAGTTTATTGGACTTCCTACAAGTGATTTTGAACATTAAATTTAGATTAAATTGATTAAAATCCTTAAAAGAACATGTCCTTCAAAATCAAGATTTTGTAGAGTGAAATAAAAAAGGTCATTCATGAAATTTTCATTCCAATTTTCAAGAATTTAGTTATTATTTCTAGGAAATGGGAACATGTTAAAATATGCATGTTTTGCCACATGAAAGTTGAAAAATCATTAAAATTTTCTACCTTTTTGTCAATGAAATTTATCATCAAAAATCTAGATCCAATTCTAATCTAACATCCATGTCAAGAAAAGGCAAAATGGAGGAGGATAAAGAGAAATGAAATAATCCAAACATGGCTTAAATCCTCTCACACATCATTCTATGAATTGACAAATTCAATGTGAAAGCAATCTCCACTTGACCCACTACTCGAAATGAAAATGTGAGATAATGCAATCTTCAAAGGAATACAAAACTATGTGTTTGATTGTTATCCAATTTTAGCACACACAAATATGATCATTTTACCACACAAAACACCTCACCATTAGGAAGGCATTAGTGGTGTAAATACATATTGAATCCATCAAACATTCAATGAATTAAATGTATAAAAATATGAAAAGAAAACAAATCAAGAGATTGAAAGTGCTATAACATGGAAAATAAAAAAATGGAGAAAAAATGGTATATTTTATTCAAAGTTGAGTTTACATGGCTTTCCAACCCTTTACATTGAATTACAAGTGATTATATGTAGGTACATTGGATGTGGAAGGAAAACAGTCATTCCCTCTAAAACTTCAAATAAGATGAAAATACTTATATGTCAAGGGTCACTTTGGATTTTCCTTCACATTTTACTCCTTCATTACATTCTAGTCAAAATGTGACTTGTAGATGCATGTCATACTCATGCACACACTTCCCAATTGTCACACACCTTCTGTAACTATCTTTTCTTATACAAAATAAATTTATCCACTACACACTTGACAACATTAGAATCTAGATTGTCTTCAGATTCAACATCTCTATCTTGGATCAAGTAAGTTAGCCTTGTTTTTACATGAGATGTCATTCCTTTTACAAAAGAGTTTTAACTTCTCCATCAATGAAAGGTTTTCTTCATTTTTTACTTTAACCGGTACCCATTTCTTCCATTACTTTAGCAATTTTCATTTATTATCCATAGTCTTCATTCTCAACAGACAATATTTCCTCATTTATCATGAGCATGTTAGATATATCAATACCCTACAGCCAATGACAACAAAGTATCAAATTCATTTAATAGAAATTAACAATTAACTAAACCAAATGATATTGATCAGACTTGAGTAACTATACTAATTGATGCTTTTGCACATCTTCTTCTGTAGAATAGTTCCCAATTAAAGTATCCACCTTTGGTGACTCAAAGGGTCATAGGACAACCAACTCATTTCTTGTAGTTGGAACATCAACTTCTCTAGGCTCTTTGGTATTGGAATTTAATTCATCCCCATCACAAGGTGTGGTGAATCCTTCTGCTTTCAACGATGAGTGTTTATCCTCATCTTCTTGATTATTTCTCTCAACATTTTTAGACCTTATCAAATATTCTTCTCTTCATATATCATAATTATATCTTATTTCTATTATGGAGTAAAAAGTATCCCTAGGCCTTTTTGCCTCCTAGTTTAGCTCCTAGGTCCTCGTGTTTACACTTTATAAGATTAATACTTATCCCAGAGCAGTTTCACCCCAAACCCATGTCAAATGGGACTTAGGGGCCCACTCTAAATGTTAATCAAGACCAAAAAAGGGCTTTGGGACTTGGGCTCCCACACCCAAGTCCAAGGTAATTTGCAGGATCCAAATTTAAATGTGTTGGCATAGGACCTTTAAAAAGGTTTCCCTCTATTGGCCTTTGCACTTTGAATTACGAAAGTTAGAGGGAATGCATATATAAGTGAGTTTATGTCTTCATTTTATACCTAGATGAATAATGCGAAATTGTGATATTGAGCTAAGGGATTTCAAGGCCTTCATTGTGTTGCAGAGCAGAATTATGTTGTTACTGTGCTTGTTTGTTGTAGCTTTGGCTTCATCAATCCATCTCCTCATGATTTGAAGGATCTTCATCTCCATGAGGGCTTCACCTCTAAGGTGACATCAATTTGTGTTTCAATCATTTCATTTCATCATTGGATTTGGCCTTTGCCCTCCTTAGGCATGCACTCTATCTAACAACAGTGTTGGAAGACTTGAATGTCCTTCCAGGACTTGATTGAGGCAAGATCCTAAACACCACAACTCCCAAACCCATCTCTTTGTGATTGCAGGTTACAGGAGCAGGATTTGGAGAAGTGTAGGTACAGAGAAGCAATTTAGAGGATAAGGATTCGGGATCTAGAAGAAACTTTCTGATATTTTACCCTATTGGACTAGGGTACCCACACCATAGTCATCCCAATAGGTTTGGCCCTAACCTCAAGATCTGGATATGGTCTAACACATATCTCTATTCTAGATCTACAAAAAAAATTCCCCATTAGATGCGACTTCCTACATTGTAGTTTGCAAATTTTTGTTTCCAAAAACTCAACTTCTAGTATGTCTTTGATCATTCTTGAGTATCTTCCTGTACGGTTGCTTGCAACATTTTGTTCGTATGTACCCAATTTCATTATTATTAGGGTCGGAGGCTTATTCGATCTAGGGTTTTACGAATCTCTCAATCTAATCAATCTTTCCATATGATTCCTAAGTACACCAAACTATAGTTGAGTCCTCATTCATCTATAGTGACTTGGCTCAGTTGTTGTCCTTGAGTGTTATTGTGAAAGGAGGGTTTGATTTGATAGATCTTAACACTATCCACCATCCTGCCACTTTTCATACATAACATTTTGGTGAACCCATGTTTTTACTAAACATGCATCTTGCTAAGTGTTGTAATTAGTCCTTTTATTCATTCATATCATATTAATCATCTTGCATTGAAAATTTTTGTATATATTTGAAAAAATTAAAAAAATAAAGCATGTTAGGCTTGCATTAAGGCATAGTTTTTTATATTTTGTATTGCATATGATAAAAAGATTTAATTTTCTAATATTTGCATTAGATCTGATCCTTATTATAGTAATTCATCATTAATTCATATCAAATCTTGCATTTACAGGTTTCATTTGCTGGGTTTTTCTTAAAAAGTTACATTTTTCATATAATCTAGTGATTCTAAAAACTAGGGTTTGTAGTCAAATTTTCATTTCAGATTTTGCTACTCCTTTTCAATATCCATTCAAATCTGATTTTGAGTGGTAGTGTTGCTTCAATTGGCATTCTTGCATTTACAATTTCAAATTTTGCAATTACACAGTGTGTATTTCAACATTAAGGGTTTTAAACTCTCTTCACACTTCTTAGAGCAAACTTTTAATCATTCACATTTTCCTTGTTGTGAAGCACTATTTGCATCATACTCACTTTGTTTGAAGTAAAATTATTGTGTTTTGATCTTCAAAAACCTGATTTCCTCAAACTAGAGTGTGTAACAAGATATCATACTTTCATCATGGATGCTTCTTGTTATTCATCTTTGGAAGCTTTGTTTGCATACATCATAGATATTGATAATTTATCCAAATTAATTAATAAGCATCCTCAAGTATTAAAACAAATAGCATTCATATATGATGTTGATATTTCTATGTGTTTCACATATGAAATCTTTTATTATATATCTGATTTTGATAGTTTCACAACTCTTGTGGGAATATATCCTTCAATATTAGATGATCTCACTAAATTCATATACGATGCATCATTTAGTAGTGATGACTTCAATATGTTATATGAAGCCCTAGATGGCTTTGTCTCTATTGGACATTCCACTAGCACTCCTATTGCTAAAGATCAAGACTGTGCCCTAGATCTAGTCTCTAATACATGTGATGATAACTTAGTTTTACCTTATGATCTGTCTCCCAAAGTTATTCCCACTTATGAGGAAATTTTGGTGCAAGAGGATGAAATTATTGACACATCCCTTACCATCACCGTACCTTCTCTTCATTCCAATGCTCTCCCTTTTAAAGATGAAGCATTAGTGAGTGAAGAACCCTCCATGGATAGATAATGAGCATTCATCTAACAATATTAAAAATCCTATCCCTACTGTAGTGCATGAAGTCTCTATGGATCATTATATAGATCTTCCTCCTTTAGTTGAATATTCAAGTACCTTGGATATTTCTAAGGAAGTGAAGACCCTTGATCTTCCTCCTTTAGTTGAATGTTCAAGTACGTTGGATGTCACTAAGGAAGGGAAGATCCCTAATCTCCTTCCTTTGGTTGACTATCCAAGTCCCTTAGATATCACTAAGGATGTGAAAACCTTGGATACCTCTCTTGTTCTTGCATGTTCTTTGAACATCACTAAATATATAATCATCAACAATTCCCTTAATAACACCTTACCTTCGCTTCATTCCAATGCTCTCCCTTTGAAAGATGAAGCATTGGTGGATGAGGAAAGGTCTCTCACATTAAATCCCTTATGGATGGATGTTGAGATCAATAAAAAAAATTCACCTATTCCACCCACTAAGGGGCTAGTGAATATGTGTACTAATACTAACACAATATCAACAAGTTTGAAAGACTAAATATGATATATCCTATGATGATAGATATGGATTATCTACCAGGAATTATCCCATTGACTCAGGTAAGTATTTCTCCCTCATTTAGCCACACTAGATGTAACCCCTATTCTAGTTGCTCTCAAGGGTGGTCTCCTCCTAGATATATGTTGTTAGCATTATGTTGTGTTTCCTCGTGTTGTGTTAAATGTTGTTTAGGTCTCTTTGAATGACCCTTGATACTCTTGTAAGGTCAAGGATACAAGGAGACCGCCTATGTTGTGACCATTCTTCTATTTGTCTCTCTATTCTTCTATTTTCCTCTCCTCTTTTTATTGTTGTGTTGTGCCTTGGGGGCATTGCGTTGTGAAGGATGTCTTGAGGGCATCCTCCTATGTGGTGTTCCTAAGGAATTTGGTTCTTCTTGTTTACATTCTTTAGTGATTCTACCTAGTTAGTGGATGATGAAAACCAATAAATATTGATAGGGACTATGTGTCCCTTCAGCAAGTAAGCAAAAATGGACCTCGTCCATATATGAAGATGGGGTTGATATATATATCTGACACTTGACTAGTAGAATCACTCCATGTGATGTATCTTTCATAACAAACTTTTGCAATACACTCAATCTACTCTTGTGCACTTTGGATGGTTTTATATCTCACCTTATTGTTACACTCATTTATGAGATATCTACAGTATAGCCCAATGACTATACTTAGTTCTGAACCCACAAGTGTAGCCTTGGTCTTTGATGTTACTGAATATATGATTTATGCATAGATTTCATGATTCAATTTCATTACTATCTTAGAGTAAGATGTTCTAACCTTATCTCATGTTGATTATCTTGGCAAATCATATCGATGTGTTTGTGGGAACATTTGACGATCGTGGCACATGTCACATTTGGGGGCATGGGCTTTGTGAGAGCTCTTATTCCCTTGTGTGTTTTTAGTCTACCTTAATGTGCTTGATACCGGCAAGCAGGATCAACCACTTTAAGGTGGGGGCATATATAATGGTATTTGTCTGATTATTTTGACATTGACAAAGCGTATTTGAAAGCCCTCATCACGAGGCGGGATGGTGTATCTCTTGAGCTAGTGCACATTCTTATTAAAAAACAAGCAAAAATCCCTCATCACAAGGCGAGATTACATATCTCTTAAGCTAGTGCGTATCTTTTTATATAAAGCCCTTCTGCAGAAGGCAGGATGGTGTATCTCTTGAGATAGTGCACATCCTTTCATGCAAAGTCCTCTATGGAGGCCAAGCTAGATCTTGAGTCATCTACCCTTAAGCATGTTTTAGGTGGTTGTGGTAGCGTGGCTCAACCATAAAGTGTGTTTTGGCATGTTTTAGATGGTGGGACTTAGCAATAAGCTCCTTCCCATTGCTCGTGTTTGCTGTGTATAAGATGTATAGTGTGTCTATGGAATACTATGTGGTAATAATGTATTCTGTGTGTCTTTCTTATGTGTTTGTTGTGTCTTCCTCCAAGTGTGGTCTAAAGGCATGTAGCGATGAGCTCCCTCCACATTTGGGTTTTTGTTTGGCATGTCTTCCCCCTAGTGTGGTCTAAAGGCATATAGTGATGAGCTCCATCCACACTTTGGGTTTTGTTTTGCATGTTTTTTGGCAGCCTAAAGGTGCATAGTGATGAGCTCCCTCCGTCCCCTAGTTTAGGATTTGTTTTAGTTGTTAAATCAATGTATTCTCTATGTATTGCGTGACTGCTCTCATGTCTTCTTCGTGTATTGCGTGCTTCCACTATATTCTCCAAGTTTTGCATGCTTCTTACTATCTTCCTTGTGTCTTGTGTGTCTTCCATGTGGTTTCTAGTGCTTACTTGAGATTGGGGGCTAGAAATAGTTCTCCAACCTTTGGGTATGCCTTAGCTCTATGTGCTTGGTGTGTTTGATGTGTTTGATGTGCTTTGACTGTACTTTAATGCATGTATGGAATTGTAAGATCATACATACATTAAAGTGGGGCCTAAATGTTATGGAGTAAAAAGTATCTCTAGGCCTTTTTACCTCCTAGTTTCGCTCCTAGGTCCTTGTGTTTACACTTTACAAGCTTAATACTTATCCTGGAGCAATTTCCCTTAAAACCCATGTCAAATGGGACTTAGGGGCCCACTCTAAATGTTAATCAAGACCAAAAAAGGGCCTTGGGACTTGGGCATCCATGCCCAAGTCTAGGCTAATTTGCTGGGATCCAAATTTAAATGTGTTGGCATAGGACCTTTAAAAAGGTTTCCCTCTATGGGTCTTTGCAATTTGAATTATGAAAGTTAGCAAGAATACATATATAAGTGAGTTCATGTCTTCATTTTATAGCTAGATGAATAATACGAACTTGTGATATTGAGCTAAGGGATTTCAAGGCCTTCATTGTGTTGCGAAGCATAATTGTATTGTTATTGTGTTTGTTTGTTGTAGCTTTAGCTTCATCAATCCATCTTCTCATGATTTGAAGGATCTTCATCTCCATGAAGGATTCACTTCTAAGGTGACATCAATTTATGTTTCAATGATTTCATTTCATCATTAGATTTGGCCTTTGCCCTCCTTCGGCATGCACTCTATCTAACAACGGTGTTGGAAGACTTAAATGTCCTTCCAGAGCTTGACCGAGGCAAGCTCCTAAACACCACAACCCTCAAACCCCTCTCTTTGCGATTGCAGGTTACAGGTGCAAGATTTGGGGAAGGGTAGGTGCAAAGAAGAAATTCAGAGGATAAGGATTCGAGATCTGGAAGAAACTTGCTGATACTTTACTCTACTAGACTAGGGTGCCCGCACCATAGTCCTCTCAATAGGCTTGGCCCTAAACTCAGGATCTAGATATGGTCTAACACATCTCTCTCTACTCCAGATCTACAGAAATTATGCCCCATTAGATGTGGGTGCCCACACTATAGTTTGCAAAATTTTCATTTCTGAAAACTCAACTTTTGGTATATCTCTTATCATCCCTGAGTATCTTCTTGTACAGTTTCCTATAGCATTCTGTTCATCTGTATCTGATTTCATTATAATTAGGGTTTGAGTTTTATTCATTCTAGGGTTCAACAAATCTCGCAATCTAATCAATCTTTCCATATGACTCTTGAGTACACCAACTTGTAGTTGAGTCCTCATTCATCTGTAGTGACTTGGCTCGGTTGTATTCCTTGCGTGTTATTGTGAAAGGAGGGTTTGATTCAAGATAGATCTTAACACTATCCACCATCTTCCCACTTTTCAAACATAACACTTTCCTTTTAGGTATCTTATAGAGGTGACCCTTCCCTGCCAGATCTACAATTCCCTTAATAGATTTAGAAAGATTTAACTTCCCTCAAGAATGATTTGAAACATTTTTCCATTTACACTTATCCTCTAAAATTCCACAGGGATTTGAATTATGTTCCTCTGATTTCATTTTTAAGCTTTCATAAACTTTTACACATACTTCATCTCCTAATTCTGTTTCGTCTATGCATTGCATGGTGAGACAACTTGGTTGCTTTTTGATTGTGAGACTTTTCTTAGTATCAGGGATTGATATCCTTCTATATGCCTTCTCTTGTGGATAATCACCAGGTTCTCATTTATTTGTACTAGTTTCAAGTCAAGTGAACCCTTAGATACATACTTCTTGTCACTCTTTTTGTTAATGGAAGCCATAGGAATCACCTTGCCTCTTCTTGAACCTTCCATAGCATGCACTTGAAATTCTTTTAAGACACCTACAAGTTTGAAACTTTCAGAAACAATTTGAGACAATGTGTATATATGCTCTAATTTTCTTAATTATTCATATACTACTCTGGATAGGATTCAAATACATCCATACTAAGATGTTATGGTTTCGCATTCTTTACCATCAATGCCTTATACATCAATGGCATCATTGATTTCTACCACAATAGTAGATGGTCCAACCAACAATGAAGTTCCAGAATTAACGATTGTAGCACAACCTCACGAGCAATAACATGTTGATTTTCATAACCTTGATTTGTAATAGGAACGTGACTATGTTCACCTTTAAAAGTGCTTTGTGTCAACACCTCCGAATAATATTTCTCTTCCTTCCTTGTCATCAATATTTCGACTCATCCAAAAAGAGAATATGAGATTTTCCACAAGGCCTAAATATTGGTCATACTATACCAAACTGGCACAACATTTTATACGATTTTTTTTTCAAACCAAAGTCCGTTATACCATCAAACTTAAGCAGCTAGGAATGTTAGACCTGGTTCATCTGTAACGGTAGCAATAACCTGGTCTTTGACAAGCATGTTCTCAAATTTGACATGATCTTGGCCCAAAAATCATTGAGACTAGATTTCAAATTTTCTTACCATTCTTCCTGTAGGTACTTGACTTGTCTACAAAATACTTGGAATGAAAATAGCAAGCAACCGAGAATATGCATTTGGAGGAAGGTATCCAGAGATTGGAGAGCTTTTAGTGTCACCACTATGTTTTCAAATATTTGCAATGCAATGTAAGCCGTACGATCCAATTCTCTAGTTTTTTAACAGACTGGTCAGCGGATCAAATAAGGCACCATTCTACTTAAATATCATCCATTTCAATTATCATACTCAATACAATTTTGCACCTCATCCACACAAAAAAATGATAAATATTTATCCTATTTTTATTGGTCCAAATTAACATTTAACTGTTAAAGTGAATGATCTTCAAGAACAATGGCTTAAACTAAAATGTAAATTAGCTTTGCTGAACAAAAGGCAAAGAGCATTTTCTCATGTATGTGCTTGCTTCTGATAGTTATTGCAATTGTCATCCTGGCTGTTGTGATTTGGGCACTAATTAAGTTCTTGTAACTTGGAGAACAACTACACGTGCTTTATTGTCATATGACAAAGTGTGTATATTGTAAGCCAAGGTATGTTGTGTAATTTCCTTGAACCTCGTGTGTATGATAAAGGTTGTTTCTTATCACTCTACTTAAACATCATCCACTTCAATAGTCAAATGTCGATTTTGGCCAGTAAAAATAGGACAAATAATTACCACTTTTTGATATGGATGAGGTGTAAATTTGGACCTCCCTATTTGTCAATGGAAAAACGAAAAAATGAATCAGTTAATAAGATTTCGACAGGATTTCACTGCCGGTACGTTGAAAATGTTTAAGCTCTTCCATGCAATATCCTTGGTGCTTATTAGTCTCCTCCAGATTTTCAAGACCCTCATCTTGTTGTTTCATAATTTGTCATTGCAGTCCAACAAGGCCATTGTTGTCCAGTCCACAGGTTCTATTTATTTCTGAAAGCTATTTATTATCTTGGCCTAGCAAATCATCCCTTTCAGCGAAAGTTGACATTTTCAAAGTACAAGCCATCTATTTTTGTTTCGATCGAAGGTTAACAAGCATATCTTGTTGCCGATTAATGAGCATCGTTTGAAACAAGGCTGGATTCTCTTAATAGTGAATCATCTAGATTGCAATATCAAAAAACATTTGTTAATGAATGTATACAAGATCCTGATATAAATACAGTCGTGTTGGTCCAACGAATTCATTTTGTGTATATCCAGCTATCATGGCATTCCATGAGACCACATTTATTCGACACATTATGTAAAACAGTTCACGCACCTTGTCTGTGATTCCACATTTCTTCAAGGTATTCTCTCAAACAGTTCACATGCCTTGTCTGTGATTCGACATTTCTTCGAGGTATTCTGTTAAACAGTTCACATGCCTTGTCGGTGATTCCACATTTGGATACATAGCTCCCATTTTGGTACCGGATCAGAGCATGTTGTCAAATGTGAACTGTTCAAGCTTAAAATCCATCCATTGCATTTGGTGAAACAGTGTGACTGCTATGTAAGGATGTTGGCGGAGGTTGCGACATTTGGCTTTACATCTACCATTCACAATTGCTCAAGAGTTTATAAGGCATTTACAATGACTTCATTTTGCATATATCCCTCGGTTCAGACGTTTCAACTTCCAGAACAGTGCCGGTGGTTAGGGTTTTAAACCATTTTTGCATTTTGCACTTTGAATGCAATAAATGGTGGGATTCCTAAAGCGAAATCATATGTTAAAAACTTGACCTCTTGAAAGAGAGGTCACAAGTTAAATCCTATAGGGGGTAGGGTATGTATGCCTCATATTTGAAGCACAGTTAGGTGCCTCCTTCATTCTGGTGTATGAGGTAATCCCATATGTTATAAGCCACCTGTAGAGCCAAAAACGGCCGCTTGACATTGTGGACTATAAAAGGATCCATTTCCATATACCAATATAATTTCCATCTACATGAGCTGCCCTACACCCATATAGGGGTAAATCTAGGGAATTGAACCTGCGACCATCATCCATGTTTTTTCCGTATACCAATATAATTTCAATCTAAATGAGCTGCCCTACACCCATATAGGGGTAAATCTAGGGAATTGAACCTGTAACCATCATCCATGTTTTCCAACGGCTTGACTGGTCTACTCGTTAGGGTTAAATGAAAAATGCATTTTTATTCCAAAGTCAAAGCGAAGAGTTGGAGTTTGGCTGAAAAAAAAAAGTTCCATGTGAAGTTTGTCAATTGCAATTTTGTCCCCAAATCCAAATTTCCAACTTTGGAGTAAAATTGCATTTTACAATTGGCAAGTTGAATGCAAAATAAACAAGTGCCACATAGTTACCTCCCTTTGACATGTCATAGCAATAGTATGTGTTTTGTGGTTGGTAGATCAGGTATGGCATATTGTTTTAGAGACAAATAGATTGTTACAAGTTAAATGTATTAAATTTTTAGTAGGTCAATGAAGATTATAGTTGTGAATGATTTAGTAGTAAATAGTTTTGATAAATTGATTAGTTGATATTGAGTTTGAGTAGCATAGTTTAAGTTAAGTTTGTTTGTTGGAATAAATATTTGTTAAATTTTGATGATGAAGTGAGTAGATTGATTATTTGATTTATAAATTGTTGGAAGTATAGTTGATATTAAAACTGAAAACTCATTTAAATATTTGTATATGTTATATTCTTAAAAAATATAAACAATTAAACAATTGGGACTCTTGGTCATATTGTTTAATTTAGACAAATTAATCTGACATTCTTAAGGTTTTTATGCCTTTTGAATGCAATTACACAATTTGTTTCTTCCTTGGAGGCCTCATGGAGAAGGTGACTTAAAGACAATCTAAATAGAAGACTAATATTATATAATCTAATTCTTTTTTAAGTTGTAGAATATGCAATGGTAGGAAAAATATATAAACCAATAATATTAAAATATTTAATAATTAAAAAAACTATTTGACCATTAGATTAGAAAGGGAAAAGAAAAGGAAAAAAGAAGTAATTAAATTATTGATAATTATTTTTTGAAACATTTGTAGTTAAAAAGATTACATGTTTAATTTATAAAAAATAGACATATATTATAGATTGAAAAAATTATAACAATTAATTGGTGCATAAGTAAGTGATTTTGATCACAATAGTACTCCAAAGATAGATATTTGTAGTTATGTAATAATAATAGGTGTTTTGTAGTTGAAATTTGTTCCTTAAATATTTGTTTAATATTGGTGAGGAAATGATTTATTAGTAATTAGTCTTCAAAAATTGATTAGTTGATTTTGAGTTTGATTTAGCATTTGTTTGGTTAGCACACACTACAATGGAGTGAATAGTGAGTGGCTATGAATGAGGGAGAGTAAGGGAGGGGTTGCTCTTATGAATATAGGATTGTTGTTCTTTGAAGCATTTAAAGAGATAAAAGAGAGTTTCATGACATTTGTATGGTTATTTTGTGGGTATATGAACAAATAAATCAATGGTAAAGTTACCAAGCTTAGGGAGGGGTTGGTAGTCATGATGAATAATGATTACCATCTCATCATCATATACAAATTTGACACATTGTTAAATATTTTAAGGGATATTTTGAGTTTGTGTCAACCAAAGGTATCTTGGATGAGCTCTAAATTACGAAGAGGTGGGAGTAAAATGTCATAAAGTAAGTATTTCTTATAACCTAATTTGAATGGGGAGAAAAATGCAACCTATTTTTTTAGTAAAAGTGACATTAAAACATTTAAGTGAAACATCTAAAGTAACATAATATTTAATAGAGATGGTCATTGAAGATTAATTCTTCAATGCACAAATATTGAATAAGAAGTTAGATTTAATGAGAATTGCTTGCATCAATTTAACAACTATACACCCTTCCACATAGAGATGTCAATGGTAGCCATTATTAGGGATCTCATCAAAAGAAAATGTGGTAGGAGGAAGAGGAGAAGAGAAAGGTTGTGCATCAAGAGCACTACAAAAATCACTGAAAGAAAAAGAGGCGTATCCTTAGGGGGAAGAGTATCATAATTGGCAAAAGCCTCAAGAATCAAAGATGGATCAAGAACAACGTAGTCTCTTGAATAGGATCAACATGATTGGATTAATGATGTTGATAGAATGGGTTAGTGTAAATATGTAGATTTTGATTGGGAGAGAAGGACCATGTTTATTTCCATGATAATCATGTTCCTCAACATGAATGATACCCATGCAATTTCCATTTTCATGGTCTTTCAGGCATGGTGTCTATAAAAATGATTACATTCATAGCGACAAGGTAAGGTAATATATACATCAAGAGCATGAATGGGGGGAGTGTAATAAGGTTGGCTGAGAGAAGTTGGTTAATGATAACAAAAGAGGATGGAGAAGGAAAGATAATTTATTGTAAATTTTGGGATTTGAAGGTGATGAAATTAGTGGAGGGAGAAGAGGGATCAACATTTTAACATTAAGCTTAGGATAGGATTTAGAAAATGTGAGAGCATTGGGTTTCTTAAGTGTTGAGTACTAGTGACTCAAATTATAGGTTAAATGGTTCATCGGTTCAGAGGTTCATTGGCATCGCGGTGACATTGGTCTATCGGTGTAAGATCTGAGGTGTCCCTCCAATGGAATGGTCATCGATATGAAGATCTCTGTCAGCCTAGTTTTGATTTGTTACTCCGATCTCTTTGGTCTTACCGATGCTAGTGGCCATCGGCTTGACTTTGTGTATCGGTGGGAGTGATGAGCACTTGGCCGATCTGCGAAGTCTCACCGACCAAGGGCTATCGGGCTGACTTTCACTATCGGCTTGGTCTAGGGAAGATTCTCTGATGGGCATTGGTCTCACTGACGATGGATATAGGGTTAGCGAAGAGTAAGTGATCTAGTCGACGTGAGTCACCCCAATGAAAGATCATTAGAGTGAGTATTGATATCGGCGCAGCTGGAAGGTGTATCCCCGATACTTCATGTTATACCGATGAAGGGTTGGCATCGGTGTGAGAAACAATATCGGCCAATCCTAGGGATGTTGTTTCGATGTCATCTGTCACCCTGATGGAAGTTGGTGAGGCATTGGTGTCAGCATGAGATACTTGGTCGGTCTGAGATTTGGGTGTCTATCCGATGGTTGTCTGTTATTCTGATGAAGGCATGTTGTCTTTGGTATCAGTGGGACGTGGAACCGTCGAAGTGAAAGATGGAATGTTGGCCGATGGTTTGAGTTGTGCCGATGGGGATAGACTGGGGTCGTCGGCGGCAAAAGTGCCGACAATAGTCTTACCGTGTCATCAGACATATAAACTGGAAATCCTCCAATGCCAGATGCATGTGGGACTAAAGGTTCTCACGAATGTGAAACAGTTTGGACAGTTGGATGTCAGCGATGCTGGGCAGTTGGAATGAACGGTCATTTGCATGAGAATAGATTAGATTGCTAAAGCAATTTTTGGAATTAATGGGGTCGGTGTGAGTGTGAGAGAGTTCTTCTCGAGAGAGACCTCTGGTTTTCTTCTTCTGTGAAGTCTTATGTTGTATGCTGTATGCAGCATGTGAATAGCATGTGAAGGGACTGAGAAGAGGATGAAAACAGAGTTCAAATGAAATTGTTCTGGCTGAGAAGATGTAGTTTTGTACTGTGTGCTGTTTGTGGCATGATCATAGTATGAAGAACCAACCAAGTGCTGGAGAACTTTGTGCAGGGTTACTGTCAGTTATTCTTCAGAAGGAACAAGATGTAAATCTTCATGAAAGGCTTATTGCCAGTTTTGTATTGTAACTATTTTTCTGTTGCTGAATAATACAATGGTGATCTAGGCTTTTGGAGTGTGGGGATTTTTACCCGTAAGGGTTTTCCCCACATAAATCTGTGTTCTTGTTCTGTCTTTCATGTTTAATGTCTCTGCTGTTGAAACTAGATATTGTTCGCTTGTGCTTTCCTCTAAGGGTCAATGTAGGAAATGTTCTATGTCTATTTTTACTTTAAAGGCATAGTTGTGTGTGTTTTTTAAGCATTTGGAAAGAATTTAAATTTGTCGAAGACACCACTTATCTTAGAAATACGTTCTAAGATGCCCTCATTTCCTTACAAGTGGTATCAGAGCCTTCTTCTGGGATATGCTTTGTTGCTCACATATGTACATTTGTGTGTTGCATGTGTTTGCATGTAAGAGTTCCTGGTGTATAAGGTCTGGGTATTCCTTCTATGATGATTTCTTAGTGTGACAGGCTTGAGGAAATCTGAAGGAAATGTCTGTTTGTTTGATCCTTGTTTGAGTGAAAGTCTAGCAGTTGATCTTGTGTTTCTGTTTCAGCAGTGCTTGAAGGATGGTGAAGAGACTGGAGCTGGTCTTGATGTGGCCTGAGGCTCTTAATTGACAGTATTTAATCTTGTTGCATGGGGTTTGCTTTGTGGTTGTGTTGCTATAGTAACTTTCATATTGGGTGTCTGTGTGAGAGGCTCTCTGATGATATGAAGGAGTTTGTGTTACTGCTCAGCCATGGAGTATTGTGCTTATGCTGGGTGTTTTGTTCCTGGTATTGGAAGGCATAATTTTTGTTACCCTGATTGCATGCAGGCTTTGGAGTTGATCATTGGATGATTTGAGAGCTTCTGTAATAGCTTGATTCTCTCGGATGCATGTGCATGTTGGTGGTTGAGGGATTGGTCTACAAGTGGGCCTAAAGCTCTTGAACTGCTATTTCCTTAAGTGGATATTTTGCACTTGCATGACTCAAATTCATGTTTTTTGGATTTGAGGGGTTTTATAGTTTTTCCTTAAAAACTATGGTTTTGCATATTCATGATGATCCATTATTCTGGTTTAACTGTTATGGAGTTTTGTTGCAGACTTTTTGGGTTTTCTAGATGTGAAGTGGGTATGGATGTGCATGGGTGTTTTTCAAACACAAGTGGTTTTTGCAGGTTTTACACGGTCAAAAGAAAAACTTGTGGTTTTGTGAAGCTATAGTTAAGCTATTTCTAGACTCTGGCTTTTGGGATGTTGCTGGATGATATAGTTGCAGTTTTGCATGCATGCTCTATGCATGGTGTGAGGAGATGAAATGCTTGCTCTGCATGGGAGTGCTGGTATGTGATTTGTCACTCAGCATTTCTATGGTAATGCTTCTAGTTTCTTGACTATGGTGCTCTGGTTGTGGACATGTTGGGCGAATCAATGAAAAGTAAGTTTTCTGATGCTTGAGTCTTGTTGTCTACATTGTTATTTATTCCTTGAAATCTTAGTTTTGCAATTTCCAGTGTGATAGTGAGTTTGCATGATACATTGGTTGGATCTATGAGTTATGTAGTTTTGTGGGCTGATCACCTATTAAGCTACAGTGAGATGACTCGGATGTGGACTGTCTTTATCCACAAGGTTGTTTCAGTGTTTATGCATATTTGTTAGCTGGCCTTGTCTGTGGTCACTTGTGCATTGGTGTGACTGTTTTGGGATGAGAGGATGGATGTTGTAGAGTATCTGAATAGTTGGTTATGGAGACTTGTAGTAAGTGTATCATGATGTCATGTATAGCTTGAATACATAGGTTTGTGTAAGCTATTGATAGTGATAGTTTAATTCCTTGTTTTGGAGATCTTGGTGTCACTTGGTTTTATAGTCACATGGACATGTTAATGTGTGGACCTGGAAGATTTTTAGATTAGGAGATGTTTGGTCAGGATGCTTGGAAAGCTCTGTTGTTACAGTTCAGTGGGAGCTTTAGCATTGACTGTGTGTTTCATCACTTAGTGGTGAATGATCTTCTTTAGTGTTGCAGATGTTACTAGGAGGAGCTCTTTGATCCTGTTGCTGTAGAAGGGTTCTTTCTCATTTGCAGGAGCACTATTTGAGGATGAGTAACATCTTGGAGTCATGGAGGATTCATGAAATTCTTGGCTAAGGTGTTGGTGGTGCTGGACAGGTGATGTTGGTTTAGAATTTTGGTTTGTTTCATATCATGATTTCTGCTTTTGAATTTTGGTATGATACATTGATCTAGAGACAATGGTTATGTTCACCTAGAGCATGGAATCTCCTAAAGGAGATGGTAAGATCATGATGTCATGATAAGTTCCTAATTCAGATGATTGGAGTTTTGACAGTGGTCTGGTTACTTCTCTATGTTTGGGTACATCTATCATTTGCTTGATTACTTCATAGTGTTGTAGTGATGCAGTTGGAGTTTAGCATGAGGTGATTGTTCAAAGGTACTCATGGATACATGGAGAATAAGGTGAGACTGTATATGCTGTGTTTTCAGAGTTTACAGCTAGAAGTTCGAGGAGTCTTTACCTTGGTTGAATGTGAATTCAACAAAAAGATCTAGAGGAGATTGTTCTTGGAGAAAGTCATTGGGACTTGGGTATCTTGGAAGAACATTCTCTTTCCCCACTCTTGGTCTACTCGACAAGTTTCACTTGAGAGGTATAGCCCATTATTTCTCTCAGGTGTTTTATGCTTTCTTTCATAGATATGGTTTTGGTGGATTCATTGTGAGAAATGAATAGCATGATTATCTCCTTGTGCATTTGAGTTTAGAGATATCATTCATTGATAAGGACTATTAGGAGATGGTTAATGGGCTGATTTCCTGAAATGGGAAATGAATTAGTTTGATCTTCTTTGGTTTGTGAGGCTTACATCCATGTTAGTTGCGTTTGATCTTGGAGATTGAATGTTTGTTTGGATGCTTCTTTGGGGTGTTTTGAAGGAGATCGTACTTGACACAGTTGGCTTTCAGAGGTGTATGTAAAAGGATTGTCTATAGGTATATGATGTACAGTGTCTCTCTTGGTCTCAGTTAGTTTCTCTGATGGTGTGTTTCACATTACATTGTGGAGAACTTGGGAGAACTTTGGACTGGTGGTGAGGAGTTGTTCTTGCAGGATTATTTGCTTACAGTTTTTGCATATCATGGTGGATGTTTCCTTGGTACTACATGATTATTTACATGTTCTATGAAATGCCATTGGTGGATTTTTTGTATACCATGATCTTTTTTAGATCTGCATTACCCATGCAGTGGGAGTTCTTGAAGTGTTTGGTCTTCTTCGACTGGTTTACACTTTGAGCTTGTATTTGCAGTTGATGGGTGTATATGTAGGTGGCATGAGTCTACTGATGTTCATACCTTTAAGGTATCAGTGATTGGATGTTTAAGCACTAGCTGTGTGTGCTATTTTCAGTCATGTGGCTTTTATGTTCAGTTAGATGGGTACAGTTAGCTTACTGATTGTTGTTCTAGCTGATGGTTTATCTTGTTTCTGGAGAATGGTTTCATGGCTGTGTTCTGGAAGCTTTGAAGTTTGTTATGTTGAAGCTTCTATGGAGCTTGTGAGTATAGTGGAGTGAAGGTAGTGTTAACTTTGATTCTATTGACTTGGAGAATTGATGGTTTCCTGTAATTCCTTCGTCAAGTGGGAGAATGTTGAGTACTAGTGACTCAAATTACAGGTCAAATGGTTCATCGGTTCCTTGGTTGATCATCGGTTCAGAGGTTCATTGGCATCGCGGTGACATTGGTCTATCGGTGTAAGATGTGAGGTGTCCCTCCGATGGAATGGTCATCGATATGAAGATCTCTGTCGGCCCAATTTTGATTTGTTACTTCGATCTCTTTGGTCTTACCGATGGTAGTGGCCATCGGCTTGACTTTGTGTATCAGTGGGAGTGATGAGCACTTGGCTGATCTGCGAAGTCTCACTGACCAAGGCCTATCGGGTTGACTTTCACTATTGGCTTGGTCTAGGGAAGATTCTTCAATGGGCATTGGTCTCACCGATGATGGATACAGGGTTAGCGAAGAGTAAGTGATCTAGTCGGCGTGAGTCACCCCGATGAAAGATCATCGGAGTGAGTATTGATATCGGTGCAGCTGGAAGGTGTATCCCCGATACTTCATGTTATACCGATGAAGGGTTGGCATCAGCGTGAGAAACACTATCGGCCAATCCTAGGGATGTTGTTCCGATGTCATCTGTCACCCTAATGGAAGTTGGTGAGGCATTGGCGTCGGCATGAGATACTTGGTCGGTCTGAGATTTGGGTGTCTATCCGATGGTTGTCTGTTATTCCGATGAAGGCATGTTGTCTTTGGTATCGGTGGGACGTGGAACCATCGGAGTGAAAGATGGAATGTTGGCTGATGGTTTGAGTTGTGCCGATGGGGATAGACTGGGGTCGTCGGCGGCAAAAGTGCTGACAATAGTCTTACCATGTCATCAAACATATAAACTGGAAATCCTCCAACACCGGATGCATGTGGGACTAAAGGTTCTAATGAATGCGAAACGGTTTGGACAGTTGGATGTCAGCGATGCTAGGCAGTTGGAATGAACAGTCGTTTGCATGAGAATAGATTAGATTGCTAAAGCAATTTTTGGAATTGATGGGGTCGGTGTGAGTGTGAGAGAGTTCTTCTCAAGAGAGACCTCTGGTTTTCTTCTTCTGTGAAGTCTTATGCTGTATGCTATATGCAGCATGTGAACAGCATGTGAAGGGACTGAGAAGAGGATGAAAACAGAGTTCAAATGAAATTGTTCTGGCTGAGAAGATGTAGTTCTGTACTGTGTGCTGTTTGTGGCATGATCACAGTATGAAGAACCAACCAAGTGCTGGAGAACTTTGTGCAGGGTTACTGTCAGTTATTCTTTAGAAGGAACAAGATGTAAATCTTCATGAAAGGCTTATTGCCAGTTTTGTATTGTAACTATTTTTCTGTTGCTGAATAATACAATGGTGATCTGGGCTTTTGGAGTGTGGGGTTTTTTACCCGTAAGGGTTTTCCCCACGTAAATCTGTGTTCTTGTTCTGTCTTTCATGTTTAATGTCTCTGCTATTGAAACTAGATATTGTTCTCTTGTGCTTTCCTCTAAGGGTCAATGTAGGAAATGTTCTATGTCTGTTTCCGCTTTAAAGGCATAGTTGTGCATGTTTTGAAGCATTTGGAAAGAATTTAAATTTGTCGAAGACACCACTTATCTTAGAAATACGTTCTGAGATGCCCTCATTTCCTTACATTAAGCTATTGGCAAGAATAAGATTATTTTATGAACATATTTTCTCCCAATAAATAGATTACTCCTAGGGTTTTCATTCTTAAAATAGTATCAAATGATTATAATGCTAGGGTTATTGCTCATGTTTTGGAGGCCCAAATTCAAAAGTTAGACATGGAATTGGCTAGCTTTAAACAATTTGTGAGAAAGGAACATATAGCCAAGGAGGTTGTCCCTATCGTTGAGAATCTTAGAGGGTTGTTGCTTGAGGGACAAGAGGGACTAGAAGTCTTGCATGGCCTAGATCACATAGTGCATAAAAACATTATGTCAGCAGCTAGTTGTGCTGAAATCATGACAAATGTGACTTCTCCTAATCAAATAAGGACTCAAGTGTCAGTACCTATACCCTCACTCCCTATTCCTACTTATTCATCTACTATTCTTACCACTACTACACAACCGAGTAATACTACTACCACATGTGTTGGTTAATCTACTGGGAATCATGTTTGCCATTATGGTGTTGTTCCTTATAATTGCATAAATTCCACACCTAGTGTTACTCTGCCTACATTCAAACCACCAATCACATTTCAAAAGGCTACTCATACACCATCACCTAGTCCTTCATTTCAATCCCTACCTAATTCCACTTCCAACGCCATCATAAACCAATTATTGAAAAACATGATCTCCATGCAACAACAATCGGCTAGCATGAATAATAGCCCACCTAAAACTAGTATCACAACACATTATCTCCGTAGCCCTTTGTCCTCTTCTATCCTAAGAACTCCTATGCCTGAGAAGTTTGAGACTCCTCACTTTCAGAAATATAATGGGAAAGGAGACCCTAGCAACCATGTGACATCTTTTACCGCTATGTGTAGTGACTTCTACTTTGAGGATCTGATCTTAGCAAAACTTTTTCCTAGATCACTCAAGGACACAACCTTGGATTTGTTTTGTGTGCTTCCTCCTAATTCTATAACTACCTTTTCACAATTAATTAATAAGTTCGTCGATCACATTCAGGTGAATATTGGACCTCAAGTCTCTTTGATGGACATGGTTCATTGTAAACAAGAAACGATAGAGAAAATAACTGATTTTATGGGGCATTATCAATCCCTCTTTTCATAAATCCAATATTCTATTCTAGATACTGATGTGCAAAAAATCTTCATAGGAAATTTACAACCTCACATCCGTGATAAGATATTGTTAATGCGGTATGATTCATTCACTCACCTTTGCACGACTCTTCATGATTATCGACTTTCAGTTAGTCAGTATGAGCGTAATCCCTCATCAGCTCTAGTTGGTCAATTCGAAGCCTCTAATAATCATTCTTTCAAAAGACAAAACAATAATTTCATCAACATAAACAAAACTTCAGTAGATAACATTATAAAACATGTGGCAGTAGTGTCATCTCCTACTTCTGCACCTTACAATTTAAAACCAAAAACAAGAAACTTCACACCATTATCTGAATCTCTTCATTCTATCATGATACAACTTTTACAAAATAATCTTCTCAAGCTTCCACTCATTAGACCTATCGATCCAAGGAAGATACAATTATCTTCCTTTGATGCAAAGGATTTTTGTCAATTTCACTCCTTTGTTGGCCAGGACACTGAAAGATGTACACGTTTTAAACATGAAGTTCAAGACCTCATTGACTCAAATGTCATCCAAGTTTCTAGTGTGAATGATAAAGGGAATAAATCGGTGGCATCTCCTAATCAAAATATTCAAATATATATATTTATCCTTTGCCACATCATGAATCTAATGTTGTGAATATCTCATGATGAAGATTTTTGCATGGTGGAAGCTCACCATCATGAAGAGCGAGTGGATTTACAACCTGCTATATCTTTTACTCCACATGATGCTACTATCGAAGCTCCTGATGGACCTCTTTATATTACCATTCAAATCAACAATAAACCTATTCAGTGATCTATGATAGATCTTATATGCATGGTGGATGTAGGAACTAAATAGTTTTTCTACATGCATGGTTTACATCAAGATACATATGATGTATTGGAGGTGGCTATTAGAGCACACAATGGGTCTATCCATCCAACTCTTGGTTCTTTAACCCTCAAAGTTAAAGTTGGGTCAAGAGCTTTGGATGTTCATTTTGTTATCATTCCTACATCAGATCTATTTCATGTGAAGCTGGGCTACGCATGGCTCTACTCCATGAAGGCGATCCCCTCTATGTTCCATAAGTTCTTGAAGTTTTCATTTGAGGGATGAGTGCATGTTGTACATCATAGTCAGTATCACCCTATTATCGAAATGGACACTTTTCAAGTTTGACTACTTTTGGCCACAACCTGTAGGAGTCACTTGAGAAAGAGATGATTTATTCTTCTTGTCATATAAAATATTTAAAACAAGGTGGATACCTAAGTTATCACTTAGTAATATTCCCCCTGGTGATGTCCCCAAACCTCTTCAATCTTCTGAGGCTCCAATCATAATTCCTCCTGTACCACAGACAGCGAATGAAGCTAAGCCCAAATCAAAGGTTCTTCCACATCCCCGATCATCTGGTAGATATGCCAAGGTTCCCTCTCTGTCATCCCTTCAAGGACAACAAGGTAACCTTTGTGCATAGAATAGACCTCCCTGCAATCGCAATATAAATTTTGTTCCACCCACCTCTAAGGAGACTCATGGTGATCAATCGATTGTGTGAGTTTTATTTCTTGAGGTTTCTCAACCACTTGAGGATGCTCCTTTACTTCTGCCTACCTTGCAAGTTGAGAAGGAAGAGCATCCCACATTGAGGAACCCTTCCCTTGTAATCTTCCAGCCTTTGGTAGTTCCTCCTATTTCTTCTAATGTTCCTTAAACAAAAGAAGAAAAGGAACCCACATTGGAAGCTACTGTAGTTCCCCTTAAGAACATCACAAATAAATCTAAGTGATATAAGATTGTGCAATAAAGAAAGAAGTGTCGTCATGCTATGGCTCACCTTGCCACAGGAGATGAGAATCTCCCTCCTCACAAGTGTTTATCACCGATGGATGCCAAAGAGACAACAACTACCCTTGTGTCTCCTGCAGAGAAAGAAGAAGCTTCTCATGCCGCTATGGAGCCTATTGTACTACATTTCGATAGTGATTCTGAAGATAATACATGTATGGCTATGGTACCTTATACCTCTCATGCTATAGTTCCTCTTGCATGTTGTCCTCCTTTTCAAAGGGATGAGGAACTAGATTGGGAGGAGGATGACTTGATTTAGGTTGACTTGCACGTGAGGTATCTTTGTTTTCTATGTTATGTGTGTATGTGATTGTGTTTCCCCCATGATGTGCTTCTTGATACTTTACTTGTGTTTATGTGTTTTTATTGTTATTATTATTGTTGCATTGTTAATCTCTCTTTGGATGACCCTTGACACCCTTGTAGGTGCAAGGATATAAAGCGACCGAAATCCATTGTGATATTCTCTCTATGTGTATCATCATTCTTCTATAAGTCGTAATTGGGTTTGTTGTTGTGTCCTTTGGGGATGATGCAAGGCATAGAATGTTTTAGCATTCTCCCTTGTTGACCCAAGGGATGTTTATTTTGGTTTCATGTGATACTTCCTCCTTTGTCTTTATAGTTCTACTAGCTGGCGAATGATGACAATTCCATAGATATACATATATCTATGGTCTTGAGATGTCTCCTATATACAACCATTCCTATACTAACACCAGTTAAGAAGATCCCTTTGTATTATTACTTGGAATAGTTTATTTCCTCTTTTATGTTTTGATTTTATTTGGCACCTCATTGCTATGCTCAGCATCATACCATTACTACACAAGCCATTGTGTATCATGTAGCATCGCCTTGGTTTGCCTTTTGTGGGGGCAACCCCTTGGTGCGATGTAGTTCTTTGGAAACATGTAGCTTATGGGCATGTGCTTCTAGAAAGCTCTCATGCCTATTTTGTGGTTTGGTCTACCTTAAAGAAATTGCTCCCTGATAGGAGTTAGCAATCACTTTAAGGTGGGGGCGTGCATCATGCTATGCTCTCTTTTGGTTACATATTTTCTTGTTGGTAAGAAACTCACCTAGTGATTCGATAGTCCTTACTAGCCTATGATGCTTCCTCTTTGGTGCATGAGCCACCTAGTGCAATGTAGTTAGCTAGCTTGTGCGCTTCATATGACTTGGCATGGTCACCTAGTAACTCGACGGTCCTTAATAGTGTATGATCCATAGTGGCACTTTTCTTCACATGACCCCTAGCTATAGAGAAAACTAGCGTCAGAGTCATGTGTCTTATGTGTTTGTTCTATGTATATTCTTATATGTTTGTTTATGTGTTATGTTTTAACTAATATTTTCACGTGTCTTCATCCTATTTTTATATGTTCTCTATGTATTCATTGTGCCTTAAATGTGTATGCATTGTGTCTTCTTATGTGTATGCTTCATGTTAAGAGTGTATGCATTGTGTATTGTGTGTCTTCTACATGTATTCTTGTGTATGCTTTAGTACTCCACGTATGTGTAAATTAATGTTGAAATGTCTTTCATGTTTTCTCTGTGCTTATGTGTTTGCAACCTTAGGATCCTAAGTTTGGGGGCTACTTGTAGTTCACAACTAGGTGGAATTCTTTGGTCTTCTATGTTTTTATGTTTTGTCCATCCTTTAGTATGATTTTGAACATAGGTTTGTACCCACACTAAAGTGGGGGCTAAATGTTGAGTCATAAAATGTGTACACTAGCATTTTACACTTAGCTTAGCTCCTAGTTGGACCTATTTTAACACCTCTTTGAGATTTAAACAATGAATATCTTGATCTCGACAGTAAACATGGCATAATCAACTTAGGAGTGGACTAAGATCACATTTAAAGACACTTTTCAGAGTTTGTGGGCCAAAGGTCCAGGGTGCCTGAGCGTCCTGGTCCCACTTAGTGGTGTCGGCCCCTAAAGTTGTTTTATTTGTCAAAGGTGAGTGGGAATGCATTTTTAAGTGTGTGTTGTAGTTCATTTTATACCTAACCAGATGAATGTGAAATTGCCCTCATGTGATGTTCTATGCTAAAGGATTCTTCATGTTTGGATTGTCTTCTACTTGTGAATGCTATTAAAGTTGTTTGCAAGCTTTAAAGGAAGTTTGAAGCCCTCTTCATCACTATCATTTGTTGGTGTTAGGTCTTCATCAACTAAGGTTGGATATCTTGTGGTTATTATCTATCATATTATTGTAGATTTGGCCTCTGCTCTCCTAGGGCATGCACTCTTGGATCTTATAATTCATTGTTGTGGAGGTGGCAACACCAACATGGGGTTTGACTGAGCCAACCCTTAAAACAACACAACCTTTTCCCTCTTTTTGTGTGTGCAGGTAAGTAGAATAGGTTTCAGAGGTTAGTTTCTGCGAAGAAGATAGTGCAGACGGATACAAATCTGATAATACTCAAAGTTTTGTCTAACCCTAAAAGACAACCAGGGCGCCCAAGCGCCTCTGTCCTAGGCATTTTTGCTACATTTTCCAAGTTTTGAATTACTTTCTCACCTTTTTTGTACTTGTTGATCTCTAAGGTTCATTTCTTGTAGTCTGTTATAATCTGTTATTCATCATTTTGTGTTTGAATCTTAGTCTTGGCTTGGTTGTTTGGTTTTGGTTGAACTTGGTTGGTCCTATATACAACAAAAGGGTAGAAATCCTATAGTTTAGCTCTCCTCATTGGGTAGAAGCCATGCTCAGTTTGTGCCCTGATGTTTTGTAGAAGAGGGATGGATTAGTTTAATTCTTTAGGCTTGTGATCTCTTTTCTACATAACAATATTGTTCACTCAAATCCAAAAATATGAATTCACTCACAAACTTAGGGGAGTGGACTCAATAGTTGGGCACCCTAACTTCATGCTTCTCAAAATCATACGTGGCAATTTCAAATCACTCCAAAATTTTTATATCAGCTTACTTAGCAAGGTCCCTACTTATAACTAATATTTCAAATCCACATCATCATATATGATGCCACATCAACATGATTTTTGTTAAGGTGTCCAAAATGACTCAAAAATGGGTAGACCAATAGTTATGCATTAAGTCATGTTTTGTTGGTGTGATGATGTGGTGTTACATGATTTTTAGATCTATAGAACACATTTCATTCAATTATAAGTACTTATAGTCAACACTAACAACTTAAAGTCACAACTACTAGTTTTAAAGTTAAAAAAAAATTGAGCCTTAAATCCACAAATACTCTCACAACTATTGGGACCTCTCTCCTACATCCCCACCACACATAAACAAAAGTCCACTAAAAATAAAACCATTGTACATAAATATATTCTTGTGTTGAAATTAGATAAAACGAAGGAGGCAAGCAAATCTGTGCACTATTTGTCAATAGAAAAGCCACCTTGCTATATCATCCGAGCATTATACATGTTTTTGCTCACTCCTTGCAAACTACCACTCGAACAACCCAAGAAAAATTGGTCTACTATAAAATAGAAACAAATATATTGATTCTGAAAAAAATATCCTAAAAAGTAGTTGTTGCTCTCCTTCTCATGAGCAATCTCATCCAAAAGAAATGTTGTTTGAAAAAGCAATGTAAATAGGTAAACAAGGGATACACATAGACACATGTTGCTTTAACTGGCATGGAAAACTTTGAAAAGCCAAGCATAAAATGGAATAAATCTACACCCTGTAGCTATCACACTTTTTATGGCAATTAATGGAAATAAAAATGGATTGGATCCTTTTATAGTCTATGATGTCAAGCAACCTGATTTTGGGTCTACAGGTAGCTTATAACATATGAGTCTACCTCATACTACCAATATGTACGAGGCACCTAACTGTGCTTCTAATATGAGGGCCCAAAATTTTTATTTGCCAACCCATCATGTGCATTTTCCTAGAAATAAATGAGGGGCCCAAAATTTAGGCATTTGTACACTTGAAATACTATAAAATAGGAAAACAATGGCCTTGTCTACACTACTAGAAATTTAATGCTTAGGGGAGAGGGCCCAATAGTGGTGCACCCTAACTTTATGGGTTGATATAGCAACATACGTGTAACATTGATACTAAAAAATTATATCTGCAAGTAGCCAAGATGTAGACAAGTCAATCATTTTGTTTCACCCTTATAGACCCAGAAAAAATGTGTCATCAACATGTTTTTTGTTGAGGTGTCATAATAGACCCCCATTAAAAGTTAGACCAATAGTTGTGCATTAAGTCATGTTTTTTAGTGTGTCAATGTGGCATCATATGATTTGTTGCTTTTTGAATTTAATGGTCATATTTTATTCAACTATTAGGTCCTCTCTTACAACTACTAGTACCATATTTTTACAATATTGGGCTTTCAATGTGTCAATTCTATAACTATTGGTACCAACACCACTATTGGGCCCTCTCCCTTATATTTGAAGAAAGTGAATCCTCCAAATATTTTGCCCATAAGACCTCAAATTTTGAACCAATCAAAATTTGTCCAAAAGCATAGAAGCCAATTAAATTAAGGATAAATATGTTATGAAATATTTTTGGTTAGAAAAATTGCATGTCTAGTTTATAAAAAAATGACATAAACTATAGCTCCAAAAAATTATAAAATTTAATTGGTGCACAAACATAATTAATAATCACTAGTTAAGTGATTTTGATTACAATAGTACTTCCAAAGGTAGGTACTAATAGCATAGTCTGAAGTTCAAATTAGGAAGAGCTTAGGTTTGGAAAGTTTTTGTATACATCCTTAATCTTTCTTCCAAGTCTGAGACACTGTACAATTTAGACTTCCTAAAACATGAAAAAATGAAATATTAAACATTTAATATTTAAACTTTTGATTAAAATTTAAATACTTCAATCAATTTAAAGTTAAATTTTAAATATCTAATTTAAAACTTTTAACATTTAAACTTTAAATTATGTTTTAAAATATTTTAATTAATTTCACATTTAAATTTTAAATATTGAATTCATAAAAATTGGTATTTGAATTTTGATCACGAATTGAAATGTTTCAATTAATTTAAAACATAAATTTCAAATATTGAATTTAAATATTGTAATAATCATTAATTCACAATGGTGGATATTTGTAATCTCATATTGCGATACTAAGTTACAAGGCATAAGACAATCAAAGACGTTGAACATCATTGAGTTAGGATTTTGAAAGATTCAAGATTTCTGTAGCAAAAATTATACTTCACAAAATGATGGAGGAGCATCTAGTGGTGTAAGGGTAATCTTGCATCACCCAAGAAAAAAAAAGATGTGTTTCAAAATTGTTGATGTTCTTTCCATTTCTTTTCAAAATTTGTGGTTCTGGTTCCATAATTGCTTGAATAATAATGTAGAACTTTCAGTTTTTCCAAATTACTAAAAATAGCAACCTGCTATTTTTAGAAAGTTTGCATTTGGGCATAGAATGAAGTGAAAATTTATAGGAAGCTTCACAACTGAAAAATAAGACCTTTGGTGAATGAATCATGCAAAGATCATTTGCGAGTTGAAAGATATTAAAGTTTTTGTTTCCTAAAGAAAGCCTAAAAATTATTCAAACTCAGGTTTGAGGCACTAAATGGTAGGGTCTTAGTGCATAGAGCACTCCACAAGCTTTCTGACACATAAAACAGTTTGTCAATCGGACACCCGGATCAAAAGTTATGGCTCTCGGAAGTTGACCTATTTTGGAGGTAGATGCAAATTTTGAAATTAGGTTGTTGGCCGCCAAAAAGGCTATTAATAACCATTTTTAGGAACCCTGGGTAGTAGTAGAGTTAAGGGGGGAAGTGTAGACTCAAGAATAGGTGGGAAAACAGAAATCCTAGCAGATTTGGGGTCACAGATGGTAGATAATTCTAGAGTCTTGTGAGAGGAAGCTGTAATGTGTTGCAACCTATGGAGGGTTGATTCCTTTGATTGTATTTGAGCTTCTGTAATATAATAAGTTGTCCAAATCAATAAAGAAAATTCTATTTTCTATGTGAAATTTTTTTTGTTGTGTGTTTTATGATTTACCCCCTTCATCAAGTGGTATCAGAGCAAGGGTTCCTGAGTGTGTAGACAGATCACCGACCGTGAGGCAGTTTGCACCAAGACTTGAGGTTGTGGGTTTCTTGCGGAGATCAAGATGCCTCCACAAAGAAATCATATTGGGAGGAATGCTTTTACAGAAGAGGGTTTTAGATCCCTACAAAGACAAATTGATGCATTGCAAGAGGAGCTGCGAAGAGAGTTTGAGCCAAGAACAAGAGAAGAAAGTGAGGATGAAGCAGAAGAGGAGCTATCTGAGGAAGAACAAGAAGCTGTGGGAGATCTTGCAGATGTTAGGTTGTTGAGGGCCATTTCTAAGATTGGAAAGAGGCCCAAGATCAAAGTTTCTGCATATTTTGGAGATTTGAATCTTGACAACTTATTGATTGGATCAATGACATGGAGGAATATTTTGAGTATGAAGATGTGGAAGACCCAGATCGAGTCAAGTTTGCAAAAACAAAATTGAAGGGTCGTGCTGGTATTTGATGGAAGGAGGTCTAGTTAGAGAGGAATAGAAGAGGAAAAGAAAATATCACTAGATGGGATTGGATGGTGGAGAAACTGAAGAAGCAATTCATTCCTGTGGACTATGAGGTGGAGTTGTTGAAGAAGCTGTAGGGACTGAAGCAAGGCAACAAGTCTATTAAGGAGTATACAGAAGAGTTTTATAAGATTACTATCAGAACCGGTCATGCAGTGGCCAACAAGGAGAAGGTAGCCTTTTACATTAATGGGTTGAGGCCAAGTATTCAAGAGGAGCTAAGCCTGGTCAGAATGACCACCATAGAAGATGCATACCAGTTTTCCCTGAAGGTGGAAGAGAAGCTGAATAAAAGATTTGACAGAAAGTAAAGGGGAAGAGGTCAAGGTAGAAGGACTGGTGGAAGACCCTATGGGGGCCGAAATGAAGATTCAAAGAAAAGCGAAGAAGTTGGCACCAGTTGAAATCAAAGAGGAGATAATATCTACCACCCTCATGACCAGAACAATAGTGAGCAAAGAGGAAGAGGAAGAGGTAGCCTGGGCAAGGACCTGGAAGAAGAGGTTTCAGAGGAACCTGTTTCCAATGTGGAGAAGGACATCGAGCATACGAGTGTCCACAACATCAAGGAAGGACAAATAGAAGACTTGAAGGTAAAGCATGAGTTGCACATGTCGATGAAGATGCGTAATCTGAGTGCTCTGAAGATGCTGAAAAGGGAGAAACCCTAGTTATCAGAAGAACTTTGTTGACTGAAGAGAAAGAACCCAATCAAAGGAAGAGTTTATTCTGCACAAGGTGCAAATGTGAAGGTAAGTGTTGTGATATTATTATTGATAGTGGAAGCACTGATAATCTTGTTTCAAATGAGATGGTTGACAAGTTGAAGTTGACAAGAAGAAATCATCTGCATCCATATTGGATTGCATGGTTGTAGAAGGACCATACAGCTTTGGTCAATGAGTAGTGTTTACTGAAGTTCAAGATTAGGAACTACCATGATGAGGTGATGTGTGACATCATACCGATGGATGCATGTCATATGTTATTGGGGAGGTCGTGGCAATATGATAGGAGCACTGTCCATGATGGTCATGCAAACACATACTCCCTAACAAAGGATGGAGTTCGTCATAAGTTGAAGCCCTTCAAGGAGGTGGAAGAAAAGGTATGTAGTACTGCTAGAATTTGCTTGGTAGATGCTAGAAAATTTTTGGAGGCTATGAAGCATGAATGTCATTGCTTTGCATTGATTACTAAGATTAGTCAAGAGAAATGTGAAGATGTACCATCAAAAGTCTCAGAAATGTTGGAAGAATTTTAGGATATTGTCTCTGATAATGTACTAGAAAGTTTACCACCAGTGAGGAAGATAAGTCATCAAATGGATTTGATACTAGGAGCCAGTTTGCCAAATAAGGTAGCCCATAGAATGACTCCAACAGAGAGTGAAGAGTTGAACAAACAAGTTCAGGAGTTGTTGAGGAAGGGATTGATAAGAGAGAGCCTAAGTCCATGTGTGGTACCTGTAGTACTAGCACCAAAGAAATATGGAGAGTGGAGAATGTGTACAAACTCTTGATCCATCAATAAGATCACGATCAAGTACAGGTTTCCATTGCCAAGAATGGATAACATAATGGATTGTTTGAGTGGAGACAAGTACTTCACAAAGATTGACCTGAAGAGTGGGTATCACTAGATCTGAATCAGAGAAGGAGATGAATGGAAGACAGCTTTCAAGACAAAGGAGGGTTTGTATGAGTGGTTAGTCATGCCATTTGGGCTAACCAATGCACCGAGCACATTCATCCAACTCATGAACGAGGTATTGAAAGAATTTTTGGGAAGTTTTGTTATTGTTTATTTAGATGATATTTTGATTTTTAGTAAGACTTGGGATGACCATATGATGCATATTAGAAGAGTTTTTGAGAAGCTGAGGGAGGAGAAGTTGTTGATCAATCTAAAGAAATGTAGTTTTGCAAAGAAGGAGTTAGTATACCTAGGATTTGCTGTCTTAGAGGAAGGTCTTAAGATGGACCTAGAGAAGGTAAGGGCTATCATTGAATGGCCTATGCCAAGGAGTGCTTCCGAGGTAAGATTTTTTCATGGTTTGGCAAGTTTTATAGAAAGTTTATCATGAATTTTAGTAGCATTTGTGCACCCATAACTGAGACAATGAGAGGGGATAGAAAAGAGTTTAAATGGACTAAAGGAGCAGATAAAAGCTTTGATACATTGAAGTAGAAAGTCACAGAGCAACTTGTTTTGGCACTTCCAGATTTCAATAAGGTATTTCAAGTAGATTGTGATGCTAGTGGCAGTGCTATAAGAGTTTTGAGCCAAGAAGGTAAGCCCATTGCCTATTTTAGTGAGAATCTTAATGATGCCAAGAAAAAGTATTATGTTTATGATCAGGAGTTTTATGCAATAGTTCATGCTTTGAAGAAATGGAGACATTATTTGTTGCCAAAGGAGTTTGTTTTATATACTGATCATCGGGCTTTGTAGTATCTTAATAGTTAAGGAAAGTTGAACCAGAGACACTTAAAATGGGTTGAGTTTTTGCAAAGCTATACTTTTGTTTTGAAGCATAGGAGTGGGAAGTCCAACAGAGTTATAGATGCCTTGAGTAGAAGGAAAAATTTGTTGATAGAAATGAAGATAGAGGTTGTTGGGTTCGATGAGCTCAAAAGTTTGTATCCTGAAAATCCAGATTTTGTGGAGGCTTGGAAGTCTTGCTTGGAACCTCTTACTTTGGATACAAAAAAATGGTTGGATTTCGTAATCCAAGATGGCATGTTGTTTAGAGGAAGCCAATTGTGCATTCCAAGCAGTTCCATGAGAGAGAACCTGATTAAGGAGAAGCATAGTGGAGGATTGGCTAGACACTTTGGTCGAGATAAGACCATTGCTATTGTTGGTGAAAATTATTATTGGCTACAGTTATAGCGGGATGTGAGGAAATTTGTGTAGAGTTACAGAGTATGTCAAATGGTGAAAGGAGCAAGTTAGAATATAGGTCTATATCAGCCACTACCCGTATTAGAGAAGCCATGGGATGATATATGTATGGATTTTGTTCTTGGTTTACCAAGGACATAGAGAGGACATGATTCCATTTTTGTGGTGGTGGACAGATTCTGGAAGATGGCACATTTTATTCCTTGCAAGAAGACTAATGATGCCATTCATATTGCAGAGTTATTTTTCAGGGAGGTGGTGAGATTACATGGTCTACCAAAGAGCATAGTTTCAGATTGAGATACCAAGTTTCTTGGTTATTTCTGGAGAACGTTGTGGAAGAAGTTGAAGACAAATTTGAAGTTCAGTTCTGAACACCATCCACAGACTAATGGACATACTGAAGTGGTGAATAGGAGTTTGGGTAACCTGCTATGATGCTTAGTAGGAGATAAGCCTAAGGGATGGGATTTGATTTTACCATAGGCAGAATTTGCTTACAACAATTCTGTCAATAGGAGTATTGGTAAATCACCATTCCAGATTGAATATGGGAATAGTCCAAGAAATGCTTCAGAGTTAAGAAACCTGGACAAAGGAGAAAAGAAAAGTGCCGAGGCTGAAGACTTTGCAGAACACATGAAAAATTTGCATGAAGAGGTGAAAAAGCACATTAATAAGATGAATATTTAGTACAAGGCTAAGGTGGATTAGAAGAGGAGATATAAGGAACTCTGGGTAGGAGATGAAGTCATGGTTCACTTGAGAAAAGAAAGGTTCCCAATTGGAACCTACAATAAGCTAAAAATGAAGAAATTTAGACAATGCAGAATTTTGAAGAAACATGATTCAAGAAATGCATATGAGGTAGAGCTACTGTGTGGGATCAACATTTCCTCTATTTTTAACATTGTTGATTTATCAGAATATCATGAAGATGGAATAGAGGATGGACCAATAGGAGAACAGTGGAGTATTTTGGTATCTACATCAATAGAGGAGATAGAAGAGATCTTGGATAGTCATGTGGAAAGAAGTACTCAGAACAAGCAATATGAAGAATACCTGGTGAAATGGAAAGGAAAGCCTATTGAAGATTCTTCTTGGTTGTCTAAGGCAGAGGTTGACCGTTCAGGTTTTCCTCACACAAACACCTAAGATGTGACAGGGTCACTTCTCAAATTACCCTGGGTGTGTAATGTAGGAGCATCCAGTGGTGTAAGGAAATCTTGCATCACCCAAAAAAAATGATGTGTTTCAAAATTGTTGATGTTCTTTCCATTTCTTTTCAAAATTTGTGGTTCTAGTTCCATAATTGCTTGAATAATGATGTAGAACTTTCAGTTTTTCCAAACTGCTAAAAATAGCAACCTACTATTTTTAGAAAGTTTGTATTTGGGCACGGAATGAAGTGAAAATTTATAGGAATTTTCATAACTGAAAAATAAGACCTTTGGCGAAGGAATCACACAAAGATCATTTGCGAGTTAAAAGAAATTAAAGTTTCCATTTCCCAAAGAATGCCTGAAAATTATTCAAACTCAATTTTGAGGCACTAAACAGCCCCGTATGGGCCTGAAAATGGCTAAAACTGGTAGAGCAAGTTCTTAACACATAGAGCACTCCATGAGCTTTCTAACACATAAAATGGTTTGTCAATTGGACACCTGAATCAAAAGTTATGGCTCCTGGAAGTTGACCTATTTTTGGAGGGAGATGCAAATTTCAAAATTAGGTTGATTTCGCCAAAAAGGCTATTAATAACCTTTTTTGGAACTCTGGGTAGTAGTAGAGTTAAGGGGGGAAGTGTAGAGTCAAGAATAGGTGGAAAAATAGAAACCCTAGCAGATTTGGGGTCACAGATGGTAGATGATTCTAGAGTCTTGTGAGAGGAAGTTGTAATGTGTTGCAACCTATGGAGGGTTGATTCCTCTGATTGTATTTGAACTTCTATAATGTAATAAGTTGTCGAAATCAATAAAGAAAGTTCTATTTTCTGTGTACAATTTCTCTTGTTGTGTGTTTTATGATTTACCCCCTTCATCACAAAATTGATAAGGGAAAGTCCAATTCAATGATATTCCTCTCCCAATTCGGGGATGAAGACCTGTAGACTCCAAATTCTAAGGGATGGCTGTAGGCCCATCAATGTTGATTTTCATTCATTTTTCTTGAATATCTGCCCTTCATATCATGCATTGAAAAGTGGATTTCCTTTAAATCCATGAGCTTACACATTTATGAAGCTTAATTTGAACCATGACACAAATAAGCAGTTTTAGGTTATAGATACACTTGAATTCATGACATTGAATTATAAACTTCAAATATACATGTACATATAAAAAACATATTTTGCATATAATATTGACCATGAATGTGAATGAGATAAACCATTAGGCATTTTAAATTTAGTTTCATGTTCACATTATTGGCTTTCAAATTCTTCACCATACTATTTAAAATATCAAAGTGAATAAAGGAGTGGTGAGATAGGTGAAAACAAAGATCAAACTTGGCAAAATTTGTATAAGTAATGACAAGCCATGTGGAAAAAATACCTGCACTATAATGAGCAAGCTTGATCACATGGACACACTTCCCTTGCAATAGTGTAGCAAACATACCACCAAGTTATGACAAGCACTAATTGGATTCAAAAGGAAATTAACCTATATACCAACAAATGTAACACCATGAAAGAACACCATGATAATAATGCAAGCCACTAAATCAATAGTGTAAAATACAAATCAATGGTCAAAGCAAAGGAGAAATTATTTAGAATATTGATAAAAATCATGAAAAGATGACTTGAAGATGGTTAGAACATTGCTGACTTGACCATCCTTTAAATGGACCAAGATGACCAAAACACTTTTGAAAGTCAAGTATGACTAGGAGTTCCTATAAAGAACTTGATAAATCAATTAAATAAAAAAACACAATTTCATTCGAAATAACCTTAAATGTGACAAGTTATTTGATAAAATACAACCAAGTGGACTCAAAGTTTAAAATGTTATTTAAAATTACAAATACACAAATGCCAAGGTGATTGTACTAGATCACTCCCAACTAGACTAATTGAGAACTTCAATGACTAAACATAATGTAAGTGTCTTGCAAATCCCCCTAGTTTATAGGACCACTAATGCACTTTCCCTTTGTTTTTCAAGTTTTTTTATTTTACTAGGTCCAAGTGTCTTTTTTAATTGTCTTAATCTTTAGTCCTTGGCCCTCTACTTGTTTAATCCTCTGTTCCTAAGAAATATTTTAAAATTGCCTTAAGTTTGCTTTTTATGCTGTCATGCACTAAGTTTGTATTTGGTATCATCTTTTCTTGCATGAGCCCACAAAGCCCCTAGACTATAGCTCCTTTGGACTATCTTCTAGGGATTCTCCCATGTATTTCCTAGCCTCGCCTACTCATGTCTTAATGATTTAGGTAACTGACACTTCCAGTTGTCTTGTTTTGATCTCTATTGTGGTGACTAGCTCATGCACTTGTTTCCTTAATGCATAGTAAATGTTAACCTTCTATCCCATTCTCCTACCCCTATAGCCTTGGGTTCTCTATCATAAAGAAAAAGATGTGGTGGGTCCCACTATGCCAAGTACCTTGAAATTGACCAATCAAAGTGCAACATGTGTCCTCTAGTCTAATCATGGTATGTGTCATTGATCTGACAAAGCACCAACTAGTTATGCTTGCCACATGGAAACTTCTCATTCTTGCTCTCAAGTTCCTTCCCCACACTCTACAAGGAGGGACCCACTTCTTCCTAGAGTACATTGATGCATGATCCAATTATTTGATGACATGTAGCCTCATTATGAATGACAAGTATTATTATGGATCCACAAAATGGTGACAACTATATGAAATGACTAATGGGCCTAGCTTAGCACTAGTGGTAGATGAAGTGCATTAAGTGGCATATGATGTGTCTTTAGAAGCTAATGAAAATCAAATGCTATTTTTTGTGTTGAAAACCAAAATGATCAAGTGGTTAAATACTGAAAGTGTATGATTGTGTGATGTCATTGATCTTGAAAGAGAAAGGGAAATCAACACCCAAGATTAGGAAAGCTCTGAACAAGTTAACCCACCTACTGAGCCTAATGAAAGTTCACATGTTTGCCATTATTTATTGTTCAAATAAAGGGACAATTATAGGTGTAATATACTAGATGTCAATCAAATAAAATTACCCATTCTTGTATGTAATAAATTGTTATGCCCTAAATCTTGTATTGATTTCACATGCCTATAGTTGAAGATAAGGAGTGCTTGCAACTATTCAAGCTGTGAACTGTGTGTCTCCTGCCAAGCCTTGCCATTTAGTTTCTAGTGATTATAATAGTGCATTGAAGTAATGGTGAGTTTAAATTCTTGCATTTCCCTACTTTCTATTTCTAAGTAAAGAATTGTAATCCATTTGCAAGATCTTTTAAGTTTCAGCATTATATGTTCTTACCATTTTTTGAACTACCAATCACATTCCAAAATCATAAGCCCTAGAAAACCAAATTGCTTGAGCAATAAACCATGTCATCCAAGGGAGAACCAGCCCTATACCTAACTAAGATATTTTATTGGGAAATGAAACCATTGAAAAGGGATAATGGCTAAGGAGTCCTTATAGGTCTACATGAAGACAACAAAGTTGAGATTAGGGACCCATTTACTTTTACCGATTAGGGACCATTATTCAAGGACTTTTTTGAAAAGGCTCATGACTGTATTTCTCTCTATAATGTGTGGAGATTTGACTTGGGTAAGGTTATTTTTCCCAATTACTTTGTTGACCTAGACTCAGTTGAATGAACGATAAAAATGTAGAACCCCAAGGATTTTAGTCTATATGGTGCCAATGGTAACAATTTTTTCACTATCGACAATGGCCTATTCCATAAGGTTTTTATTCTAAACCCTAATTCATGTGTTCCCCTATATTTAAAGCCCATGGTCATCGAATATGAGTACAGATGTAGTTTTATAGCAAATTGGTTGCCAAATTTTAGATTTAAGAGTTATGGAGAATGACTAGTGTCTATGGTAGATTCAAAAATTAGATATGATGTCATTTTCTCATTATTCTAGGAGACTTATGATGGAATGTGCCAAGTGATGGGGATATGTGGAAATTCTATGATGTTAAAAGGTGCATTCATGTTCACTTCCCACATACAAATATTATACTAGAATACACAGTATGATTATGCCAACTGTTTGATAAAGCATCTAACTTGGAGGGAGTGGAGAATGTAAAAAGGATAGGGGTAGATAAATCCTTTAGGTGGTACTCTATGATGTGTCATATCTATTTGTATACTTTTGTCAAATGTTGGGATCCTAAATTGGGTATCCAATTATATTTAGATGAATCAGAAATAAGAGCTTGTAAACCTGTGTAGCTCTAGACCCCACACCTAAAAAAATATGATTGCCATGCCCAATTTTACATTTTTGAAGATTATTTTGTAACTTGTATATTGAAGAAGTTGGGTTTTGATGGGCTAAACTTCCCATAGATTTCTTTGAATTTCTAAGGCCCTTCAATGGAAAGGTGGATTTTACAAGGATAGATAATTAGGGAGACAAGTTCTTGCATGAGGAGTATACTATGATAAGGTTTTTTATATCCACTTATATGCCTCAAAACTTCTGTATAAAGTACTCATTATGTTTGCATATATGGAGGCTTTATGGTAGATGAATGGAGAAAACTATGATCACTCCAAGTAGCATAAGAGGAATAGCATTCTTCTTGAATGTTAAGGTTTTAGAATTAACCATCCTAAGCCCTAAGGGATATGAAATATTATCTAACCTAATCTTCCAATTTAGCATGGAGTTGGATATTAAAAGGGATTATGATCCAAAGGGTTTCATCAATGATACTAGGTGGCAAGTTGGATTGCTAGGGTATGAACATAAGTATATTGAGTATAAGGATCTTATTAGGAGATGCATGGATGAGAGGCATAAAACCTAATGGAGAACAAAATGGTTCAAGATCTAAAGAATGTAGAAAGGAAATAGAAAGAGGATGATCCTAATAACTTCAAGGGGTTTTACTAAGAGATTAAGGATCTGATCCAGAGGATACGAATTATGATGGATATTGAGTTTCTTTGTATACTTTTCCAACCTCTAAGAGCATGGCACCCTAACCAAATGAAGCAAAAGAAGCTTAGAAAATTATCAATGCAGAGACTATGAAGTCTAAGGGGAAGGAAGTACAAGTTGAAGAATCCTCTAGATTTCCACAAGAGGAAAAGCCATTAGTTGATCCTCAAAATTCCCTAGTGCCACTTGGATGGACTAATGATATTAAATGATATGAGAACACCTTATGAAGCATTCATCACTGATGATTAGTTCCTTTGGCCTGATGAGTTCAAGAATTTCATTTTAAAATTAAAAACATATGATTTGAATGACCTAAAGGAAAGGAAAGAGTTTGCAAAATCCTTAGGCCATAACACTAATGTAGGAGAATGAGAGTAAATATTCAATGTTATCTATGAACATCACTCTTGAGTAGGTAAGAAAAATTGTTAAAGAGTAAGTGAATTTTTGTTGCTACCTTGTTGGGACATAGAATTAGCATTGGATTTTGATATCTTAAGAATAAATGTAGGAGGTGATGTCTTACAAGATATTAAGCAAGATAGGAGATTTTACTTAGGGTTTGAGTATTACCCTCATGAGAAGACTGATATTATAATCAATTGTGCCTAAGCATGAGAAACCTCTAATGTAGGATGATACTCAAGGACTAATAAGATAATTAATTATCAAAAGGTTACTAGATACTCCTACTCTAGAAGCTACAAGTTTGTTACATCCCCAACTTACAATTAGACTTAATCATTAACTTGGCATGATAATCAGGAGGATTAGTCATAGTTAACTGATTTGATATTGTGGAAATATCTAATTTAACTTTTGATTATGAAGTAATGACTGATGTTAACTAGTTTTGTAAATTAAATGATTTATATTATGGGATATGATAATGATGCACTGATCATGATCTTGTGGTCCTAAGTGTGAACAAGAAAATGTAACGTCCTTCGAAGAAGGAAGGAGAGTATCATCTTGGAGGAAGGGTTAGGCGTTGAGAAAAAAGGTTGATTAGTCATCTGATTATCAGCTTCTATGTCCTTCCAAATCCCTTCGTAAGTTGTCTTAATTCATGTCTCCTTTCTTAGTATTAATGTTCTTTGTAAGTCGTTATATCGTTGGCGCTATCACGACTAGTTATCATGGCTAGACGATGTTCTTGGAACATCATCACAAGTTGAGAGACAATAGTGTTAAGAGATGAGGAGGTATCTCATTATCCTTTTGTATTCAGGGATATTATTTCCTAGCCATTCAACTAAGGATGATAGTAGATTTTAGGGGAGTATTACTCGACCCCGACAATCGACGATCTTGTTGTGAATCATTTTGTGATTTCATTTCTATAGTGATAAACCTTAATATTAAATATGTATTATTTAACCCTTATCTTTAAGTAAGGATGAATATTTAAATCTATTAGAGGGAACCTCTTTATAGGTTGACTTCAATAATGTTGTAATTATTTTACTTATTCTATTATTTGATATTATCAAATAGTAATAATTTGTTGATAGTTGGCCTTGAGGAACAAAGGAGAGCTTTGAGCTCATCCTTCGTAGGTGCATGTTGCCTTGGATGAGCCATATTTTGAGGAAACTAGTTGAGTGGGGTGGTAGTTTTTCACCCAAATCGGCATGCCAGAATCGACTGGATAACAAGTTTTTTTATCATTTTGAAAGTGAGGATTGGGATAGTAAGTTTTCTTGTTGGGGATTTTTGGTGGAAGGGTGGCAAAAGTTTTCTAGAAACACATAAAGGGAAAAAAAGCTCAGAGCAGCTTGAAGTGGATCCAGTCTGGGACTGCATCACATTCGAAAGTCTTGTCTAGGTAAAATGGTGGACAATGTTTCCATTTGCTTTTAGTTTATTAAGCAATAACTGTGTTGAATTTCCATCAGAGCACGTATGGTAATATGTTTCTTTTTCTATAGTTAACACAGAGGCATGAGGCCTGTGAGGCTGTGCCCATTGCTTTTGATATTATCTTCATAGTTGTGTCTCAAGGCTATATGACTGAGCTCATATTGTATTAAAGCATCATTTCTTTTCAGTGGTTCAGAGCCTTAAGGCCAAGCCATATCATGTTAAACTATTTTTTGAGATTAGGCTCAAAGACATTATGGCTGAGCCATCTTACACTATAACCTTTATTGAAACAAGCTCAAGGTTGTATGGCCGAGCAGTGAAACACTATAATCCTTTGGTGAGACTAGGCTCGAGGCTTAATAGCTGAGCTATAATTTATATTATGTTTTTATTGTGACACTAGCTCGAGGCCATAAGGCTAAGCTGTATAGAGTTATACTTTTTTCTGTGACTTAGTTCATGGTCTTAAGACCAAGCTTTAATGCATTTTACACCACACTATAGCCGGTGCTCGAAGCCATTATGCATGAGCATGCTTTCGAAACATATAGTCACCTGACTATGGAGACAGATGTCATTGGTTCCAGATATAGTATTTGCATTTATGACCTGTTAGCACTAATTTTGGTCTGGATCTGAGTGCAGGATGTTGGAGGGTTTTTTCCTTTTTGGGCCCTAAGTTTCCTTGTTCATTGCTGTGATTTTCTCTATCGGTGAAACTTCTTTTTGGGTACTCAGATTTTGCTTGAACCATCGTTTTGAACCATCACGTTGAACCCTTCTAGTTCAAGGTTCAACAGTTCATGGGCTTAGGCTCCATCTTTTCCCGTCAGTGAATTCTTTGTTCATCTATGTTATTGGTGTTGAACTTCTCGATTGAACTTCTCTTTTGAACCATCAGGTTGAACTAGTTCAGGGTTCAATGGTTCAAAGCCTTATGATTTTGGTCTTATCAGCGTAACATTCATCATCGGGTGGACGGTGGAGTGTTGGCCCGACAGTTTGCCTCTGGCCGATGGAAGGTTAGCAGTTTGCAAGGTTGGTTTCGGTGTGACATGTTCTATCGGGCTAACCGTTGGAGTGTCCGCCGATGGGGTAGTGTCAGGCCGATGAGGATTTAGAGTGATCATCGGTGAGAGTTGGTCTATCGGTGAAGGAGCTTTTGGCTAGGCCGATGGTTCTTCTCTGGCCGATGGGGATGTTGTAGGCTTTCAGGAGTTGTTCATTGGCGTGATTGGCTATGTCGGCCAAGGGGTTTTTTGCTTGGCCGACGATATTGGTCTGGCCGATGGTGGTAGGATAGTAACTGCTAACGGGGTGCAAGCTGGCATCGGAGAGACTCATACTATCAGCAGAGATTTGAAGAGTTGGCCCGATGGTGCATCTCTGGCCGATGGAGGGGATTGTAATGTAGCGGTCAGCAGGACAATTGAGGTCGGTAGGAGATTCGTGGGCTTGGCCGATGGTGTTGATCTCGACGATGCGCTTTGGGTGAAGGAGCGTGTGTCGAGCATGGCAAAAGCGCTCGACACCTATTATGCAAGTGACTATGCTTTTAAACTACTAAGGTAGTCTCCTCACCGTGCGTGTGGGACTAATCTCCCTGTATAATTTGAAACTGCGATAGAACATGTTTTGGTGGGAATTTCTTTTTGAGCGCTACGATATTTTTCCTAGCAGCCGCGGGTGGTTGAACCATCAATGGCGACTGTAGCAGGGGCATGGGCGAGTTGTTGAACAGTCATGTACCTAATTTTTGGCATGAGGACTTCCAGATGGTGGCACAGGGCTCGAGGCCACCATTGTCTACTTTCTGTCTCTGCAGCAATAAATTTTGAGTGCCATTCCTTTGAAGGATCTGTATCTAGCAAATTTTTTGTCAAAGCCATGTAATTAATGCTGAGTACGCTTCTTTGGCTGTTATAAGCAGGAAGTGTTACTCATTTTAGGTTGTTGAAAGTTGAACATTTGGCTCTGTAATACAATACAGCTGATTTGGTTGCTCTGTACAACAAAACCTGTGAGTTTATGTATCTCTTGTTATACATTTTTGCATGAATCCACTGATTTCATGGTTAATTTTATATGAGAAATGCTATGTTAGCATGTGTTTTGTTAATTTTGTCTCCAGTATTGCATGTATCTTTCTTCTGAGTCTGGATATTTAAGCAATGTTTGAGACTCTAGAACATAGAATTCCTGTGTTGAATGTCTAATCTCTTAACTTCTGCTCAAGGGGTAGATTAAATTGTTCTCAGATTGAACATTGAGAAGGGTATACTGCAGTAGGGATGCCATAAGTATAGATAGCTTAACACTCTATATTGGGAGATATCTGTAAGGCAGGTATCATATGTGTCGCCCTAAAATCTAGTTTTAGTTGTTCATGCATATCATTCACAGGTGTATGTCTACTGACTCTAGGCCCTGGATAGGCACCGATCTAGCTTTGTCTTTGTGTTACAACCATGTCCAGCTTTGCATCTAAAATTAAAATCAAAACCAAACTCTAAAACAACCATTAGGACATTAGAATTAGTTTTAGGATCCTCAGTCCTCTGTCTACAACTGCAAATAGGCCTAAAGCTAGCCCCTTTGCTCTTATCTTACAGTTTTGGTCTACTTACAGGAGGACTTATCTGCTTTCTTTCAGCATCCCAGCCTTGTATGTATATCCTCATGGATGTTGAGTAGGGAATACCCCCTAGGTTTTGCAGAGCTTGAAGAAGAAGAGGAGATAAAATATAGAGTCTATCTCCTACACTGTTGGCCCCTAGCCCAGAGATACTATTGATCATTGATGGCTACTTTGTAGGGAAATCTAGGAATAAGCATCCAGTCTGGGAAAAAACCAACAGAAATTGGCGACTCCGCTGGGGAATGAAATTTAAGAAAGGGTTATATCTTGTGGCCCATCCGAGTCACCAACAGAAATTGGCGACTCTGCTGGGGATGGTTATTTGAAAATTGTTATTTTTGTCCTCCCTGGTGAAATATCTGTGTGCCCATCTGAGTCACCAACAGAAATTGGCAACTCCGCTGGGGAGTTTGTGAAAGAACCCTGATTTACAAAAGAAAACAGTTCCTAGTAATAGGTGGCAACTCTGAAGTAATCTCCCAACCGGTCAAAGTAAAATTTATATGCAGGGGAGAAGATCCCAACAAAATCCTTTATTTGAAGAGTTACCAGTAACAAGAAGAATGATGTACAGAAGAAAGGGAGCTGTCTCAGTTAGTCATGAGGGTTCCCCCAGAAAAAATGATGATATGCAAGATAACCCTAGGCCATCAGGACAGCATGTGCCTTACTTTTCAAATGCAGAAGCTGATATTCAGGGTGCATATGAGAGGCAACAGGGTGGTAGCGTGAGAATGAGGTCAGAGGCGTTCCAAGAATGCCCATTTCTAGACCCTAGTGAAAGGTTTTAAGAGGCAGAGTCTCTGAGGGATGATGAAGATGAAGATTAGAATATGGTAAAACCATCCTCCTCTAGGCCTAGCAAGGAAGAACTAGCTGATGAAATTAGGAGCTTAAGGGCCGAGTTTGAATATCAGCAGGCAATAACAATCAGAGATGACCTGAGGAAGAAAGTGCAAGCTTTAAGGGCTGCCCAAAATAATTCAATTCCTACCATTGAGAATGCAAATGTGCAGAGACATCAACAGAGAAATGAAGTGCAACATCAGCATAATGATGAGAGACAAAATGTGAATGATGCTAGGATACCACTGAACAATGTAAGAAACTAGAATGCAAACAGAAATATTAATATTAATCAGTTTGACAGATAGCCCATGCAGTTAGATAGATTCAAACAGCTAGTATTTGATGGTATTCCTGGGTATCCTAACCCCATTAACAAGCATCTGAGGCTGCAGGTGCCTAAATTTTCAAGAAATAACACTGTGTCAGGAGAAGATCATCTAAAAGTTTTTCAAAATGTCATGGATAACTTTGAGGTTGAACATGAGGATGTTTTCATGAAGTCATTCATGCAATCTTTAGTAGATGAGGCAAGGGAATGGTATAAGAATCTGCCTGACCGGAGTATTTCATCATGAGATGATTTTAAAAGGATGTTCAAGGAACAGTATGGTGACAAAACTAACCCTATCTTTTTTGTAAATGAGTTTACCAGTATCACTAAAGGGTCAAATGAGAAAGTTGCAGATTTTAATGCAAGATTTACTAAAGTGTTAAACAAATTGCCACATCACATGAGGCCAAATGAACCTATGTGCATAATATTGTATATCAACGCCTTTGATGCAAAAACTGCATATGGATTAAGAGATAAAAGTCCTACTACTATCAGGGATGCTTTCAGAATTGCAGTAAATATTGAGAACAACAAGAAAGCATCAGGCAAGACTAACAGAAGGGATGATGTGAAAATTCTGTAGAATCCAAACAAGCCTCAGAACACTCAAGGTAATACATCTGCCCCTGAAGATAAGATAGACAAATTGGCAAATGTTGTTAAGGACCTAAGCTACAGACTAGCTAGAAGTGAAAAAGGGATAGGTCCTGATAGGCAAGTCTATCAAAGGCAGGAAAAGAGGCCATCATTGCATGATATGCCTTATAATACCAATTGGCATAATGGTAAGCCTATATTCCCACATAACAACACAAATCAGAGGACTCAACATGTCAAAGAAACTCCTGATCCTCTAAAGAAAGCTGTAAATATTGTTGATGATACTCCATGGTGTATAATTTGTCAGATGCCACATTCACAGTCACAGTGTATGATTGCTCAGTCCTTGTGTGATAATACTACATCTTGTAATGAATGCAATGAGCCACATTATGTGCAAGATGATGATGTTAATATGATGTCCACAAACAGTGGATACCTCATTTATGATGCTGATGAGAGTATAGATAATGGAATTCAGGCCTGTCAACATGACTTTTATGATGAAGGTAATGAAGAGAGCTATGTGTATGCTCAGAGCTCGCATAATTTTCTAAGTAACTTACAACGACCTTCTGATGAGGAAATTAGGGCCTTCACAACTGCACCAGTTGCTCAAGTCAAGAGCAACTACAATCTTAGAGGTAAAAATCAAGTAAGCAGCCCACATCAGCCAGAAGGTATTTCTGCAGGTCAGCCAGTGCATGGTCATAAAGGAATTGAACCACAAAAAAGGCAGTGGGGTAATAATAAACAGAATTTTAGACATAGAACAGGTCATGAATCCCAAGGACCAGAAAATAGAATCCCTCAGGCTGAAGATCAAAGTAAAGGTTCCCAACACAAGAATGATGATCAGGGAACTATGAAAGTAAAAGCTAAATCAGTTCAGGATAAAAACAAGATTGTGGAGCAAGCTACAACTGTTATACAAAATTATGCTCCATTTGATATAGCTCAAGTCCTCTCCCAGGTAAAAGTCTCTGTTCCACTTATGGAACTGATGAAGGTTGAAGAGATCAAGAATAGGACAATATCCCTAATTTCAGGGGTGCCTTTTCAAGCTAAACAAAATGTTCAGATCCAGGGTGAGAAGCATGTCATGTGTAATGAAGAAGATGAGGCTCCTGAAGTCTATTTAGGAGTGACTATGACAAAGTGTCCTTCACAAGTGGAACCATTTTATGTATCCCTGGTTATAAATGGAAAAATAATCAGAAATTGTATGCTTGACTCTGGAGCATCTACAAATGTCATGCCTTTAGCCGTCATGCAACAAGATGGATTGAAAATCGACAAGGCATGTGGAAAATGTTACGCTATGGATGCCAGAGAGGTACCAGTTATTGGAATCATGAAGGATGTAGATTTCAAACTGGCAGCATTTCCTAAAAAGAGATATAAAATGAATATAACAGTGGTTGACATCAAGCCACAGTATGGTATGTTGCTGTCAAGAAGATGGGCTGCACTAATTGGTGGAAGTATGCAGCTGGACCTGTCATATGCCATGATTCCAATGAATGGTAGGGATGTTAAGCTAATCAGAGAACAAAGATCATCAGAGATAGTGGAAGACCAAGAAGCAGAGGAACAGATATGCTTTGTAAACACTGACTGTGATAGCTTCAAGGTTGTCTCAGATGATAGAGAAGATAAAAAGAAAAATGTCTACATTAAAGAGCTGGACCAGCAGGGTCTGTGGACCATGTATTTTGATGGAGCTTGGGCAAAAGAAGGCTCTGGAGCTGGAGTTGTTTTCGTGTCTCCAACTGGTAAGCTCCTCAAATTTTCTTTCTTGCTGAGGTTTGTTTGCACAAACAACATTGCAAAATATGAGGCTCTAATCTTAGGCCTAAATATAACTCTCAAACATGGAATCAAAATGCTAAGAGTATTTGAGGATTCTGAGCTAATTGTATCCCAAATTAGAGATAGGTATGCTTCAAAAAACAAAAGATTGAAACAATACAAGCATGCTGTTTGGGATACCATTGAACTATTTGATGCATTTTCAATAGGCTGGGTAGAGAGATCAAAGAATGTTATGGCTGATTTCTTAGCTAATGTTGCAATAAGGCCAGATGACATCACTCTGTTAGATGTTACAAATGTAGAAGTTAAAATCAGGCCTGCAGTACCAGAAAATATATGCAGTTGGCAAGTGTTTAATGATGATAGGGACTTGTTAAAATTTTTGCACTGCATAGATGAATATGAGAATCAAGAAATTGATTTCCAAGCCTTTGTAGAGACTATAGATGGAAAAGAAACTCTTGTGGGAAAGGAGATAATTTAGTTGAAGACTAATAAAATCCCTAGAGGGTTAGTAGCTTTGGAAAGAGCTTTTGATAATAGAGACCAATTGGTCACAAGGTCATCTCCCACAAATAAGGAAGATTTAGAAGAGATAAATTTGGGGACATCTCAGGCCCCCAAGAATGTATACATTGGTAAAGAGCTCAAACCACACATCAGGAGTATGCTGATTGCATTACTGAAAAGGTATAAACATGTTTTTGCTTGGTAATATGAGGACCTAAAAGCCTATAGGGAAGATCTATTCTAGCATGAGATCCCATTGAAGCTTGGAGATAAGCCATTTAGACAAAGGCAAAGACCTATTAATCCTACCTTAGCTCCAAAGATGCAAGAAGAACTCAAAAGGCTTAGGGAAGCTGGAATAATTGTGCCAATCAGACATTCAACTTGGGTGTCTAACCTTGTCCCAGTCAGAAAAAAGAATGGTGATATTAGGCTTTGTGTTGATTTCAGGAACTTGAATGTATCCTCTTTAAAGGATAACTATCAACTGCCTAATATGGAAGCTATGTGGCAGAGAGTGACTGGTTGTGAACTCTTATCCATGATGGATGGATTTTCAGGTTATAATCAGGTGAAGGTAAAGGAATCAGAACAGTACAAGACTGCCTTCACCACTCCATGGGGAACTTATGTATATGTTAGGATGCCATTTGGATTAACAAATGCAGGTGCTACATTTCAAAGAGCAACGGACGTTGCTTTTGCAGGGTTGATTGATTCAATCTTGGCTGTATATCAGGATGACTTGACTGCATATTCAAAGAAGGAAGAGCAGCATTGTTTGCATCTAGAGCAGATTTTCATAAGAGCACTAGAGTATGGTATTTCTTTAAATCCAAAGAAGTGTTCTTTTGGGGTAGTTGAAGGAAAACTCCTAGGGCACATTGTTTCCCAGGATGGAGTCAGGATAGATCCAGAGAGAGTGGCTGCTATTGACAGAATTCAAATGCCAAAAACTGTAAAAGGAGTTCGGTCCTTCTTTGGACAGATAAATTTTGTTAGGAGATTTGTTCCCAACTTTGTAGAAACTACAAGGAACATTTCTAAGATGATGAAGAAGGATGCAACTATCAACTGGGAAAGTGAAGCAATAGAATCATTTCAGAGTATCAAAGAGGCAATCAAGATGGCCCCTGTTCTTAAATCTCCTGATTTTTCTAAGCCATTCCAAGTATTTTCATTTGCTTCCTTTCACACTGTTGCTGCATGTTTGCTACAGAAAAATGAAGATGGTTTTGAATAGCCCATAGCTTTCTTCAGTATGTCCTTGCAGGCTTCTGAGTTGAAGTATGATATTATGGAAAAAAAGGCATATGCACTAGTCAGAGCCATCAAAAGTTTCAGACCATACCTGGTAGGATCACATATAATTGCATATGTACCCCATGCAGTAGTCAAAGACATATTCACTCAACAGGAGGTGACCGGAAGAAGGTGCAGATGGATAAACAAACTGTAAGAGTTCAACATAGACATACAAATTACCAAGTTGGTAAGAGGACAAGGATTAACCAAGACGATGGCACAGTCAAACTTGGAAGCATGCCAAGTTAATGCAGTCCAAAATGAGAGTGTAAATGTATCAAGATCTGAATGGTACAAGGATATTATCTACTACTTGCAAAATCTGAATTGTCCTTCCCATTTCAGTGACAGTCAAAAGAGGACTTTAAAGTTACATGCAATCAGGTATGTTATTGTTCAAGGTGAGCTATACTGGAAAAACCCTGATGGTGTGCTGCTGAGATGTGGCTAACAATGTTTTGATTGATATGCATAAAGGATTGTGTGGTGGACATTATACTACCCAAACAACAGCTCATAAGACTCTCAGAGCAGGATATTGGTGGCCCACTCTCTTTTTAGATGCACAAAGGTTAGTAAGGAAGTGTGACCCTTGCCAAAGATTCTTAGGAAAATTGAGATATGATGGTGCTTTACCCCTCGGAACTGTAACTATGGATGCTCCATTTTAGCAATGGGGAATTGACTTCATAGGGGAAATTGTAGACAAGTCAAGTGGGGGACACAGTTGGATTTTGGTGGCAACTAATTACTTTACCAAATGGATCGAGGCCATTCCAACTAAGAGAGCTACAAGTAAGGTGGTGATGGATTTCCTATTGGAAAATGTTATCATTAGGTTTGGAGTACCATTCAAGATAGTCACTGATAATGCTATGTGTTTCAGATCAGGTGAATTTGTTGATTTTTGCAACAAATATGGGATCAATCTATCATATGCATCACCATACCACCCACAAGGAAATGGTCAAGCAGAATCAAGCAATAAAAGCATCATGAAAATTATCAAGAGGATACTGGACAAGAACAAGAGAGCTTGGGACTCAAAATTAAAGTTAGCAATATGGGCTGACAAAGTGACAGTAAAAAAGGCTATTGGAATGTCACCCTTTGAGCTAGTATATGGTGCATCAGCCAGATTGCCCATAAATAATCTCCTACCAATTTACAGATTCATCCAGGAAAATGATGAGGAGATTGAAGACTCCATGATAGAAAGAGTGAATTAGCTAGTTGCATTGGATGAGAATAGAAGGAAAGCACACCAGATTAACCTCAAGAGACAACAAGATATGAAATATCAGTTTGACAGGAGAGCTACGAAAAGGAAGTTTCAAGTCAATGATCTGGTGCTCATATGGAATGCAAAAGGTCAAGAAAAGGGTAAACATGGTAAATTTAAACCCTTATGGATGGGCCCATATCAGATTTGCAGCATTCATGGGGGGGATTCTTATTTCCTCCAGGCCCTAGATGGTGAATTTCTGGAATTGCCTGTGCATGGCCAATTCCTTAAGTTCTATTTTGCATAGATGACTTGTCGTTGTGCACATTTGTAAAAATATGTATATAGTGTAAATGTTCTGTACAGTTCGTGCTTTTTTGGCTCTTTTTTGCCTGGTCTACCAGGAGATCTAGTTCTCGCTGCAGGTTTTTCACCTGCATGTCCCCATTCGAAGCCAGTGTTAGCACTAATTTTGGTCTGGATCTAAGCGCAGGATGTTGGAGGGTTTTTTCCTTTTTGGGCCCTAAGTTTCCTTGTTCATCGCTGTGATTTTCTCTATCGGCGAAACTTCTTTTTGGGTACTTAGATTTTGCTTGAACCATCATTTTGAACCATCGCATTGAACCCTTTTGGTTCAAGGTTCAACGGTTCATGGGCTTAGGCTCCATCTTTTCCCGTCAGTGAATTCTTTGTTCATCTGTGTTATCGGCGTTGAACTTCTCGGTTGAACCATCGGGTTGAACTGGTTCAGGGTTCAATGGTTCAAAGCCTTATGATTTTGGTCTTATCAGTGTAATGTTCATCATTGGGTGGACGGTGGAGTGTTGGCTTGATGGTTTGCCTCTAGCCGATGGAAGGTTAGCGGTTTGCAAGGTTGGTTTCGGTGTGACATGTTCTATCGGGCTAACCATTGGAGGGTTCGCTGATGGGGTAGTGTTAGGCCGATGAGGATTTGGAGTGATCATCAGTGAGAGTTGGTCTGTCGGTGAAGGAGCTTTTGGCTAGGCTGATGGGGATGTTGGAGGCTTTCAGGAGTTGTTCATCGGCGTGATTGGCTGTGTCGGCCGAGGGGTTTTTTGCTTGGCCGACAATATTGGTCTGGCCGATGGTGGTAGGATGGTAACTACTAACGGGGTGCAAGCTGGTCATCAGAGAGACTCATACTATTGGCGGAGATCTGAAGAGTTGGCCCGATGGTGCATCTCTGGCCGATGGATAGGATTGTAATGTAGCGGTCGGCAAGACAATTGAGGTCGGCAGGAGATTCATGGGCTTGGCCGATGGTGTTGATCTCAGTGATGGGCTTTGGGTGAAGAAGCATGTGTCAAGCATGGCAAAAGTGCTTGACACCTATTATGCAAGTGACTATGCTTTTAAACTACTAAGGTAGTCTCCTCACCGTGCATGTGGGACTAATCTCCCTGTATAATTTGAAACTGTGATAGAATGTGTTTTGGCAGGAATTTCTTTTTGAGCACTGCGATGTTTTTCCTAGCGGCCGTGGGTGATTGAGCCATCAATGGTGACTGTAGCAGGGGCATGGGTGAGTTGTTGAACAGTCATGTACCCAATTTTTGGCATGAGGACTTCCACATGGTGGCACAGGGCTCAAGGCCACCATTGTCTACTTTCTATCTCTGCAGCAATAAGTTTTGAGCACCATTCCTTTGAAGGATCTGTATCTGGTGAATTTTTTGTCAAAACCATGTAATTAATGCTGAGTACGCTTCTTTGGCTATTATAAGCAGGAAGTGTTACTCATTTTAGGTTGTTGAAAGTTGAACATTTGGCTCTGTAATACAATACAGCTGATTTGGTTGCTCTGTACAACAAAACCTGTGAGTTTATGTATCTCTTGTTGTATGTTTTTACATGAATCCACTGATTTCATGGTTAAGTTTATATGAGAAATGCTATGTTAGCATGTGTTTTGTTAATTCTGTCTCCAGTATTGCATGTATCTTTCTTCTGAGTCTGGATATTTAAGCAATGTTTGAGACTCTAGAACATAGAATTCCTGTGTTGAGTGTCTGATCTCTTAACTTCTGCTCAAGGGGTAGATTAAATTGTTCTCAGATTAAACATTGGGAAGGGTATACTGTAGTAGGGATGCCATAAGTATAGATAGCTTAACACTCTGTATTGGGAGATATCTGTAAGGTAGGTATCATATGTGTCCCCCTGAAATCCAGTTTTAGTTGTTCATGCATATCATTCACAGGTGTATGTCTACTGACTCCAGGCCCTGGATAGGCACTGATCTAGCTTTGTCTTTGTGTTACAACCATGTCCAGCTTTGCATCCAAACTTAAAATCAAAACCAAACTCTAATACAACCATTAGGACATTAGAATTAGTTTTAGGATCCTCAGTCCTCTGTCTAAAACTGCAAATAGGCCCAAAGCTAGCCCCTTTGCTCTTATCTTACAGTTTTGGTCTACTTACAGGAGGACTTATCTACTTTTTGTCAGCATCCCAGCCTTGTATGTATATCCTCATGGATGTTGAGTAGGGAATACCCCCCTAGGTTTTGTAGAGCCTGAAGAAGAAGAGGAGATAAAATATAGAGTCTATCTCCTACACTGTTGGCCCCTGGCCCAGAGATCCTATTGATCATTGATGGCTACTTTGTAGGGAAATCTGGGAATAAGTATCCAGTCTAGGAAAAAACCAACATGACCAAAGAGTCTATTGTAATATATTAATTGATCTATGATGCCTTGAACATATCTTGTACTTGATTAGTGATGGTTACTCACTAAAGATTTGTAATTGATTATTGAAATGTAAGCTTTGTTATATCTTGATTAGAATGACTTGCTTAATTGATGAAAAGATTATGTTTCTTTTGGTTAGAAAATTTGATTAACTCAATCATCATGTTAACTAATCGCTTGATTAAGATGCATGTTTATGTTAAATCTTGAGCATTATGGATAGTGATGTTACAAACTCTAATTATGCATACTTCCCAATGCAATGGGGAAGTTACAAAAAAGTTCCAAAGTGATTATGATGCTCTGTTGTAGGAGATTATCAAGTTGAACAATGAATTGAAAGAAGAAAAGACAAAATCAAATAACTATCTACAAAAAATTGATCATTAAATATAGCCATATTTTCCCCTCTAGAAAATGTTACTTATAAGGGGATCTATCCCAAGGTGATAATTAAGCCTTACAAGAGAAAATTGTAACTTTGTATGAGGATAAGATGAAATTGACTCTTAGAGGTAAGTAGGACATAGAGGATATTATCAAAAGGATTCTTAGGAAAGAGTTGTAAATATGGTAAGAATGATAGATGAATTTTAGTAATGCCATGGTAATTTGAGAATACTAATGAGCAAGTGGAAGACATAACTTCAAAGTAATTGGAGTTGAATATGAAGTGGATTCCCAAGGTCATAGTGATGAAAATTATTTATAGAAATGGCCAATATAATCTTGATAGTCCTAGTCAAATTGTTACATTCTTTGAGACCACATACCTTTTGAGTGATGTATCAAACTTCCTTAGTTGAAAACTTTGTTAAAGGAAAAGGAAAAATAATTTAAATGTTTAATTAATCTTGTCTTTCTAGATGTAGTTAATCCTACAAGCCAATCAAAAGAAATCAAGTCTAGAAGAGTGAATTTTAAAATTTAATTCCCTTATGGTTAAGCCCCATCCTTTAGGGTGACAAGATTGACCCCTTACTGGTCAACTACTAGGTGGAAAAAGCTACTTTTCTTGAAATAAGAATGGATAGCTTTATCAAAGGGGTAAAGATACTATTGGATGCCAAGTACACTATAAATGTTAATAAAATCAAAAGTATTTTGGAAACAGTGTGGCCATCTAATGAAGAGTTTAAGGATTGGATAGAAAGAGTTTTAAAGGAGTAGTAATTGAGTATTTTTTCCTATCATTCTTTTATTTTTTGCATCCATGCATTCTAGAGAATGCCAAGACATCCATTTTAAGAAATCAAGGATTGAGTGGGATTTTCATTCTAGAAAAAAAACTTAGGATTGTTGGACTAACTTGAGAAAGTCATGAAAATAGAAGACACGGGAGAATAATATTGTGATAAATATGACTTAAGGCTCTTTGTAGACCCCCTCTTCCATAACTATGAAAAATACACTGAGACTCCATACTTGCAAAAGAAAACTAAACCTATGCACATATGTGATGTTGTCCCTAAAAAGGGCATTGTTGCATCTTATTGTTCCTCTATTTTGTAGGTACATAATATGAAATTGAGCTAAGGAAATTAAAATAAATATATCTCATTGATTCCTCTCGCATGTCATTCAAGGGAATTCTCTATCATGTACTATCTCATCACATTGTAAAAGCAATCCCACATGTGCACTCTTGTAAGCACAAACATTTAACAACTTCATACTATAACTAGAAGCTGACGAGTGTCAATCATCTATTTGAGATGAACATTATATTCTTCTATAAATGAGAATTTATTTTCATTTTACAAGGGACATTTGGCATGGAATTTGTGTATTACATGGTGTAGAACTTTCAGAAGAAATAAAGGGCTCCAACGAGAATTTATAATATTTAAATATTGTCATTTTCTCATGTAATATTTGTTTATGAAAATCAATACAATTATGTTCTTTGTCTAAATTTTAGAATTGTCTCCTATTGCTCTAGCTATAATTTTGTGAGATTTAAATATTTGGATGAACATTTTCTATATTTTTTGTCAAAGGTTATGTTAGTTGATTATTCTTGGAAATACTATAAAAATAATACTGAATGTTCTATTTGATGTGATGTCTTTCATACTTAACAAAAAAATTATCTTCTAGTGTAAAGGATTACTGAGTAGAATTATAAATTTAGATGAAGAATCAATTGATGACCTGGACATCGCATGATGGTGTTGATTATCCTGAGTTACATGAACTGTTAAAGTCACATGGGATTTTTGTTGCTTTGTGAATTTTATTCTTTACCCTATACCCAAAGCATGAAGCCACTGATTTCTCATTCTTTCCATAATTTCCATAGTTTCTCAAACTCTTCTCTACTTCATGATAATTTAAAATAATATATGTATGATCATAATTTACATAGTATTGTAGAATATTTACACTAAAGTATAGAATCATCTTTGAATTTGTTCATGTGCCTTTTCTTCCTTATGAATCCTAATCACCCCTCTTAATGGGCTAACCATTCTAGTATAGTGATAAAATTATTGGGTCCAGTCTTGTGTCGTTAAAGCTTAATCTAAAAGAATTTTTTTAGGGAAATGTGTTTATCTTTGAGTTACTTGTGTATTCACTTGAAAAAATAAAGTTGGTATTAGATATTTAAGAGGAGATTGTAGGGAATACCCCTTAAGTCTAGTAGAACTCAAAGAATGAGGAAACAACTCCTTCTCATGTGTTTGTCTTTTTCACCTCTAGTGTAAATGAAAATCATCTGTCATTTCTATTGTTGTAAAGTTTGACAATCCTTAGATCTTGCCAATATGAACCCTATGTAAACTAGGTCATGGTATAAAATAAGAGAAAAAGACAACAGAAATGGCATAGTTTTGGGGGAATAAAAAAGTGTCTTTAAGGGTAAAATCATCTGGTCTTATGAGTAAATGATTTGTTGGATATTGTGTGAGATCCTATTGAAATGTTGTCTTCATGAGAAACATGTATTCAATTGATAATACATTATTCATTCAGGATTCAAAATATCTCTTCCCTTTAAAGAATGTTGTGGGGTATTTTGCACATTGATAATAACTTACCACTTGAAAGTAGGTGGTGACTCTGCAAAAGAACCAAAGAAATTAGTGTCAATATGGGAGGAAGAATGTTTATGATTAGAAATAATCCTAATGTGACCTTAGTTCCAAAGCTCAGGATAAGAAGAAATATTAGAAGGAGAGAAAATAATTTAGGTATGACTCAAAATCCTCCTAGAAATGATCTTGAAATTGATACAATGATAGAGCACATCATCTATTAGATGATGGTTATTGTTTCAATGGATCAATCATAAATAATTAAAATCCTAGCCCTCATTTCTAAAGGTTGGTTAGAGAGATATTTATAGAATAAAATGCTAGAAATGATAGGGATTGTAGACCTTGGCATCACCCTATACCAAATTCCCCAAGGGACCAATCAAGGCTATTTACTCCTACTCATATAACTAGTCCTAGAGCACAAAAGCCTATGATACAGAGAGATAATATAGTATTATATGGGGAAGGGTTACATGAAACCAAATTTGAGTATGAATATGCACAAGTAGATGTAGAAATGGATGAATATAATACCCCTAAAGATGAAATTGAGAAACAATTAGCCAATCTACAAAAAAATCTAATCTAACTTCACAATGCTAGAAGAGATAGAACCCATACCATACATCATAATCCTTAACAAAGGGATGAGACAAGAAAGAAGGAATGTGGTAGATTGGAAGAGAATCCTTAGAGGTCCTATGGGAAATTCATGAGCATTATTCTCATTTAAGGCACACATTAGCCTTGGATAGGTACATGCAGTTAGACTTTGATGAAATCCCTAGATACCCTAACCTAGTGCCAAATGAAGTAATGGGTAACTTACCACAATTTCAAGGAAATAACATAATATTAGGAAAGGACCACCTGAGATCATTCATTAAGCTTATTAATGATTACGAAATAGTAGATGAGGATGTGATGAGGAAGTTGTTCATGCAATATCTTAATGATGTGGCTAGGGAATGGTATAAAAGACTCCCTAAAAAAGCATTATCACTTTGGATAATTTCTAGGCCATCTTTAATGAACAATATGGCAATATAATTGACCCCTAGTTCACAATTACTGAATTCATGAACATAGCCAAAGCATTAAATGAGACCATCTTAGAATTCAACACAAGATTCATGAGATTAACAGCCAAGATCCCTAAGAGAATGAGATGTAATAAGTCTATGTGTTTGGTTATATATTACAATCCCTTTGATTCCAAAATGGGTTACCTCTTAAGGGATAAAAAGTCTCTCACCTTGAGAGAAGATTATATGGTAGAAATAAATATTAAGAGCAACAAGAAATCTTTTAGCAAAGTACCTAGGAGGGGGAAATAAAATTTTCTCATTAGGATAAAGCTCCACATGGAAAATAATGTGTTAGAAGATAAACTAGATAAATTCATGCATGCCTTGAAGTAATTGAGTTATAAAGTATCTAGAAATGAGAAGGTTTTTTGTTCTAATAGACTATAACATCAAAATTTGCATACCCTTGCAATTTCATGCTACATTTTGCACTCACTTTGGTGTCCACTCACCTAGTATGTTTTTAGGTTCACTTTGGCCTTACCTTAGCCTTTAATCATAACCACACATATGCTTTTGTGTTATGTTTGACCTTTTGTGTTCATTTTTGTTAAATTCTATTTTAGTGCATTATTTTTCTCATCATCCTATGTTGTTTCATGTGACCAGGAGCTAGAGTCACCTAGATGCTAGCACTTAGCACAAACATCTATGTGTTGTTCTGGAATCCCACACCTATGTGGTGCCAAGTGACCATTTTTGGGTGTTAGTGGCCACATTTAGTGATGATTCAAGATTCTCATAACACCTTTGTGCCTCCCAAAATGACCTTCTTTGACCCTCTTTTTCATTTTTTCCTCCAATGCAATTTTGAGTCCATTATTCATTTCCAAGAAAATTGGTGAAGATTATTGAAGATTTTCTATCATCTCCAACATATTATTCTATTTTCTTGAGGATCCTTTGTAGATGTATTATTGCATACATGTTCATGTGAGGTCTTTGAGTGTTTTATGACTTCCTTTGTTGAGTATTGTGAGACCATTGCTTGTTGGGTTATTATACTTTAGTTGGGTAGTTTGAACCTTCATTAAATAGGTGATTTAGTTTCATATTACTCTCTTTTATTTACTTGTTGTAGTGTAACCCATTTTACTTGTTGAATTGTGTGGTTACCTCATTTTTTCCCTTTATCTATCCAAGGTTATTGCACTAGTTTGCTCACTTGTGTTTTGAGTAGATTAGTTTTGCTTTCATAAATATATTGTCACTACTATTATTCAATTCTACTTTCACTTATAAAGTAGCATCACACATTCTTTTCAATATTTTTCATCTTGGCTACCCATGGAGGTTGAAAGACTGAAACAAGGGTTTGACCTGAAGGCAAGCTCCCAAGAAGCTCCAATCATTTTCTCTTTTCTTTGCATGATTGAAGATTTTAGTGAGAAGATCCATTCCTAGTTGTTGGTTTTGTGATCTTTCACTCAACCCTTCTATTTTTTCATTGTTCATTTTGTCCATTTCAAGTTTATTGTACATATTTCTTCAATTTTATTTATTTCTTATCACCTAGAGATTACTGGTTTGGTATCCTGGTTGTAGTTGTGTTGTGCAAGTGATATGAAGTTGAATAGAGTTGAAAATTTTTACTTTTCATGCTTCTCATACTATAGCATGATGTGTAGATGTCCCTGTAAGTATCCCTAGTAGAGGGCTCCATCTTCTAATACTAGGTTTCTCTATTTCTTTCCTTTTCTATTTTGTACTTGAAATTTCTAAATTATATTCATAGCATTTCATTGATTCTTCTTAATCATTAAAGCAATTAGTTTAGTTTAGTTTCTTTCCTTTAGCACAAAAGGGTCTATTAATGTTAGTCTTTCTAAACATTTAGATATAAAAAACCAGAATAGGATCCTAGTGGAGTTGTAGTGAAAAGTTCCCTTGATTAATACATTAAATAGTCAAGGTGTAATTTTTCCTCCCCTACATTTTGGTTCAAACCCAATATGTCTTAACATCTATATTTTCTTCATTTTTGTTATTCACTCTACATTTCAATGAACTTGATGCTTCTTAAACACTTAAGCATTTTCTAAACATTTAAAAACAAAAACTTCTTCATTACATTTCACTATGTGTTGTGAGGCTGAAACTTTGTTTATGAGCTTCACAACCCAACCATCTCATTCAGACTATATTGTTCATAGAAGTTTTTGGAAAATCTCTATAATGGATAATTCTAGTTCTCCTACCACTCTAATTAGGTTAGCACTAGAGTTTACAAACTTATCTTATGATCCTACTATCACAACTCTTCATTCCCTATCTTCTTTCATGACTATTTTAGAGACTAGTTATCATGATGCCAAGGTAGCTTTCCACCACGAGGCAACATTAGATAGTGTCCCACCAGAACATATCCATGAGTTAGACTATCATTTGGTTTACATCTAGGATCATCTGTGTTATGATGACTTATTTTGGGCAGCTATTCCTTTGGTCAATGCTCTTTACTCAATGTTAACTAATCACCCTAATGGTCTTGATTTCCTTCATGGTATTGCCCATATCATGCATAAAAATGTACCACCATTGGTGATCTACCATTTGGGACCTCAAGACTCTCATTCCAAAATTACAAATAGTAAAATTTATGTTCCTATGGATACTTCATGCACAAAAACTTTCACATCCTCAAACATGGTGATAAGCACTACACAACAAGGGAGCACGGGTGCTAGCTAGTGCAGTCATGGATGGAGGGTCCAAAGAATAGACTGTCCAACAATGCAGCTAGATTAAACACAATGGAAATAACACAATAACATAATTCAATGGAATATTTATATGCTCAATATATCAGATGATTACAATGCTTATATGCTGGCAACATGCAGGATACAATCATGGGCTCATAGGCCTACTTTATGGGGTACAACATACATGAAAAATATGGCATTGAAGTGCCTCCAAAAAAGAACTATCTATTAGTTGTTTTAAATTCCCAACTTGATCTCAAAGAACAAATCTATAGAATAGCCATTTTCTAATAATGGATTTACCTTGAGGGATTGGCCAACAAACAAGAAATGGTTTTCAATCCTTTTTCTCTACACTTTAGGCTTTGTAAAACCAAGGATGGTGATCCTAACAGCATTTAACTTATGGGTTTATTGCTATTTCTCTCAAAATATTGTTTTAAATAGATATGTTCTTCCTAAAACACTTAAAGAATTAATGATATAGTGAAATAATGGGCTAGATTCTCAAGATTTAACATAATTCTTTACAGAAGAACATGTGGGTAAAGTAATTCCTATAACCTATAACTGAAATGGAAAATTCTTTTGATAGTTAATAGGAATGATCAAGGAGTTGCACAAAGTAACACTTCTATAGGATCAGTGCCTAATTTCTGGGTCATAGAGTTAAAATAGATATAAATGAAAAAATTACTGTAATCAGTATTCACTCAGCTCATTGTGATGATACAATAATGCATTACACTATTATATTTCACCAGTTTCAAGATTAAATCTACTTAGTTATCCTTGTAAACTAACACAACATTTAATATTCCCTTAGAGCAATTATTTTACTACTTGAGTAAATACCATAAGATGAATATGCATACACAGGAAAGATTGTGATGATGAATAAATTGATCCTTAACCAAATTGTATTCATAAATGTAGTAAAGAATACATGAGCAAGAGATAGTATAATCTGAAACTTAACAATATTCTGTATAATGAACTAATACCAATATACAAAGGACTTTACAAATATATCAAACTATGAACTCAAAACAACACCTAAATTGGGAAAACTAATTCTATTTCTATGTACCATTGTACAAAGCTTCTCTAAGATTAGATTGATCCCCATACCTCAAACTGTGTCTAGAGAGTATGTCCTAGAACCAATGAATTTAGCAAGCCTTGAGTTCCCTTTTATAAGACCAAGGGAACAACAAGCTTTAGGCTTAGATGACATATGTCATATTTTCATTTTATAGTCAACTACAGTAGTGGAATGCAAATGTAACCATTTTTTACTAACAAGAGATGCCTTTGTAACAAAATATCTCCTCCAGCAGGTTGAGATAACCATTTTGATTTTGTATGCTTCCTCACTCTAGTGGGGGTTTAGGCTATGATGCTGATGGGTGGCAATTTGTTAGATGTCATTAGAGCTCAAGAACCGTTCACCATCTAATTGTTCAAATAAATGAACATCCTCTGCTCTATCCCTCCAACCACATGCACAAGAGTGAGAATACCTGCAAGGACCAATATCATAAGAAAACCCCATAAACTGGAGTCCCTCTCATTATGCCTAGTCCCAGGCACATGTATGTGACTCCTCATTTTTGTTAGTCAGATTTCCAACAGTCTCAACCAAAAAAAACTTGAGGAAGCCACACACAACAGGATCAAACTCTGCCATTTTTCCAGCTAGGGGAGTAGTTGCAACAACCACAAATCTCCTTTCTACCTCCACATATTTCACTCGGATGAGAAACACTCCCACAACTAGAGTTGTTTCTATGTTAGGAAAAGTAGATGTGAGGGAGGGGCAGAGAGCAATGATGCCTCTCTACCTGAGATCCTAACCAAGAGACTAGAAGAAATAAGGAACTACTAGAGTACAGAAGTAGGGACTCTAAGCACTCATTCAGATGAAAAAATAGGAAGGGAAAAGCTCATAGAAGATCAATTGATGCTACTAAACCCCCTAAATTTTTCCAATACCACCTATACCTTACAATAAAACATCTCTAAAGTCCCATATCTTATAAGAACATACCATTATCCATGAGAACAAAGAAGAAAATCCTAAGGCACAAGGTAATAGTAAAAGCATACTAAAAATGTAAATCCCCATATTGTCTGCATGGAGAGAAGTACATGAAACTTCACCAAAGGAACCTATTTATAGAAAATTTTCATGAGCTCACATACTATAAAAAATTTCTTAATCAAGTAACTCCCATCATTTCCACAACACACTGATCACAAATGAAAATCCTGTAATGATTTAACCAATCTCGCCAAAAAAGGGAAAAGGATAGAAATCTGCCATCACATTTATGTCGCACAACTCGAAACAACTAAAACATTAATTCCTGCAACATTAATTCCTGCAATGAAGTTATTAAATGAGTTCCCTTAGTTTCAGTATTAAATTCCATTTTAAGCTACATATCTATTGAAATTTGTCATGAAGCAAGTGAAAGATCACTTCTGGTATGAGCATAGATCCCCAAGGGTCGATCTTGCATCATTCTAATCCTTTCGTTTGTTAATTCCCCTACAGTGGTAGCAATGGAGACCAAGAACACGCTTGAGAAACTAATTTAGCACTAGTTTATCTCTCATCATGCACCACCACATCATTTCTCAGATTTGAATATGAGTCATTGATCACTATGGTAGATGGTTTTAATCAATGATGCTAATGTAGTCAATAAGGTAAAGAAAACCTATCATCCATGCCAAACGATCCCAGGCCAATGATAGCACACCCCTTAGACCGCCACCTGAGACATGACTCCAAGAAGAAATTTCAAATAGTGCCAGCAAGGCAGCTTTCCACACCTCCATAGTGATAAGATCTGGTAGGAGATGGAGTTCTACGAAATGGTAGAAACCATTAGATTTTGCCATGTAATATAGAGTGAATCCTCTAAAATACCCCATGGTCCACAACGAACCTACCACATAGCATGGATCGGCAAACACCAATTCATCAACTATGAAGGTAGATATGCAATACCTTCTCACATTTCTGCAAAAGTCGTGAGGGCCCACTGTTGAGGATCAGTGGAATAGCAGAAAACATAAGAACCTGCCACTTGCCTGTCAGGGACCCACCCTTTACTATTGATGAAGCCCAATATGATGAAAATGCCACATGGCACTCTTCCATTGTTCAGTGGATGTCTTTTTCTTTACTATTTTAATTCCTGTAGGATGGCAGAAAACATATAATAGCATGCCACTTGTTAATTGATAACAAATGGGACCTAACTTTGCATATAACTTTTAAAGCAACCTTCATCTACTAGGGAGAAAGGGGGAGGCCATGATACTCATCAAGGGGTTAATTTTTAAAACCTTGACATATTGAGAATTTCTTGATACGGGCCACAAGCGGTGAACAAAAGGTAAGGGGTCAGTCAACAATGTAACCTAAGGCATTAACCCAACAACTTAAAGTACGTGATGTAGGTGATAAGTGGTCAACATGAAAATATAACAAAAGTAAATTCACTGCTTGCATTGAACAACACTATGGTTTAGGGTTTAAGGGAACTATTCATTGTTTTAACAAGTAAACCCTAGGTCAGAGATCCTTAAGTTAAGAACAAAATTAGGAAAAATACTAGAACCAGGGAAAATTTTACATGGTTCTACCAGTGGCTCTAGTTGGGGACGTATATTCAACTTGAACAGAGCGTCATTACAGAAAACTCTAGAGAAGCATACCACAGAATAGAGAAAAAACAATATTTAATAACCACATGATAGCCCCAGGCTATCATGAAAGGAAGAAAAAAATCTACCCCTATCAAACATCTTGTTTTCTAATGACTTCATTAAGCCATATCTAAAACCTTTAACAAAATCCATCTTGTTTCCAACATGGATGTTTAGATATCTCATAGGACATTTAAGTCCATTATCTTCAAAGTACCTTATGTTCCTTTGATCACTATAATCAAATGATGACTGAAATATATTTTCATTAAGCATGGGGTCAACATATGGCTCCATCATATCTAGCCACCTGAAATAATTATCATGATTTATTTGCTAGTCTTCTTTAAGCTCATCAGATAGATTTGAGAAATGAAAATATTCATATTCTACTAGATAAACTATATTGGGAGCACATTCTTTTTTTACTGAATCAATATCAAACCTAAAACACTCATACCCAGCCTCTTCTTGAATCTTTTTAACATGAAGCTCTAATATCTTGAGATCATATTTTAGCATTGTGTCTGATAAATCAATCTGATCAAAAGTAAAGGATTGAAATGTGCTAATAAAACAAACATTTGAATTTTGTTCTATCAATAAAGAGCTCTTGTCTTCAGACATCCTTTCATACTAAGCTAATCTTGGCTCATGCCCCTTTAATTTTGACAGATCATCACCTTTATATGACAAAAGATCCTTAGCCCTGATTGTGTACTTACTAGTTTCTAAGGATCCCTTCTCAAATTCTTCCTATTGTGTATCTTCTGGATTCTCTGCAAAGATTGGGTTATCTCTGTACCAATAAGGTTCAACATTTCTTACTTCTGGTGAAGATGGGGGCTCATCATATAATGGGTTGTATCTTATATTCATTGTTTCCATATATTTTTTAATTTTACTATCCTGATGGGTCACATCATTATCAGACTCAGAGTTACCATAATCCTGAGAAGAACACTCAAACAAATGATCATCATTTTTTGTGTTGCTGGTAACAAATGATTCAACTTCATATTCAAGCTCATAACTAGATGACTCATTAGACAATGAAATCTCATTATCTAAAAGCAGATATACCCCCTTATCAATAGGATAATCCACCTTTGATTTCAGCAAGCATTCATGAGACTAATAATTCTTTTCATCACTTATATAACTGTTAAAATTAATAGATTCATCTATTGCAAGGGTCTGATCTGATTCTTTACCTATTATTTATCTACATTCCGCATATGTCTGAATACTATCTATTTCATGAGATACCTTATTAGATTGGGAACTTGGGCACCTCCATCCCTCCTGACTAGGGGGCTCAAAATAAGTAATGGTTTTATATAGGCTTTGATTTCCATTACATTTGTCATAAGCAACACTTCCCCCTTCATTACTCAAATATTTAGCCTCTTTTCTTAACTGATCAAATGAGGGTTTATTTGAAAAATCCTAGTCTTTACCTTTATGTCAAATGATAATATTATTGGACTCATTTCTCACAACAGAGTTAATGGTTGTGAATTCACACTCTCTTATCTTCATATGTCTTAGATTATTCTCAATATCAATAGCCATAGAATATGCTTGTCTCATAGTAGTGGGACCTCTATCTCTCAGAAGATAGTTATCTTCATTAAATGCACCTAGATATACAACCAAACACAGAACATCATTTGGTCTAGTATTTTGAGGGATGTCCCTTATTATTTTGGCAAATCTTAGGTTAAAAGTTGGAACTAATTCTTCTTCATCCTTTTCAGCATGAATAAGCTTATTAATTAATAGGCTAACATTGACCCTTTAACCAAACTGTTCCATAAAAGCTACTTTTAGACCTTGCCATGAAGAAATGTAATGAGTGGGTAAATATGTAAACCAATTTCTAGCATCTTCTTTCAGGGACTGAATAAATAATTTTATGACCACATCCTCAAAATCTAACTCATAGTCTCCCATTACGTCACAAAAATCTTGTAAATGGCTGCTAGCTAACTTGGACTTGTCATTACTAAACTTTGGTATTTGATCTATGTTTTTAGGTGGGATGTGGTTTGGAAAACTACAAATATTACTAAAATTTATAGCTCTATACCTTTCCATGACAAAACCCCTCTTATCACACAAATGTGGATGTATAGTACACATTTTTTATAATAGGATCCTTACAGGGATACATATATTTATAACACAATTTTCCTATGCACATGGAAACTTTCCTTTATCAATTTTACATTTACTATAATTTTGAAAATTCCTTTAAGCTTTGTAAAATACCTGGGAAATTGTTACTACTGATGTAAATTCTTTCTTGACTAGAAACTCAAGAATGCTGAAATATCCTTCATATTTTCACCACGTTCTTTCTTCACAGAGCTGCCACCTCTTCTCATATAGGATTGAACTTTAAAAGCATAAAACTCTTTAAAGCCTACTTTCATTCCGGGTCTTCCCCAACAACAAATCCACACAAAACATCTTTAAACATACAAGTTTCACACACAGTATGCTTCTTCTTTGATCAACCGACAAGGAGAATAGTAGAGTCACCACCCTTTACAGGGAATAATAACAATTTAATCTATGGCTCAAGATAAGACACAATATTGGTTCCTAGTAAAGTTCCCCAGCAGAGTTGCCAATTTGTTGGTTGTTTTAAATTCCCAACCTGATCTCAAAGAACAAATCTATAGAATAGCCATTTTCTAATAATGGATTTGCCTTGAGGGATTTGCCAACAAATAGGAAATGGGTTCTCAATCTTTTTCCTCTGCACTTTAGGCTCTACAAAATGGAGGAGGGTGCTCCTAACAACATTTAACTTATGGGTTTCTTGCTATTTCTCTCAAAACACTATTTTAAACAGATATGTTCTTCCTAAAACACTTTAAGAATTAATGATATAGTGAAATAATGGGCTAGATTCTCAAGCTTTGACATAATTCTTTGCAGAAGAACATGTGGGTAAACTAATGCCTATAACCTATACCTAAAATGAAAAATTCTTTTGATAGTCAATAAGAATGATCAGGGAGTTTCACAAAGTAACACTTCTACAGGATCAGTGCCTAATTTCTAGGTAACAAAGTCAAAATAGATATAAATGAAAACATTATTATAATCAGTATTCACTCAGGTCATTGTGACGACACAATAATGCATTACACTATTATATTTCACTAGTTTCAAGATTACCTCTACTTAGTTATCCTTGTAAACTAACACAACATTCAATATTCCCTTAGAGCAATTATTTTACTACTTAAGTAAATGCCATAAGATGAATATGCATACACAGGAAAGACTGTGATGATGAATAAATTGATCCTTAACCAAATTGTATTCATAAATATAGTAGAGTATACATGAGTAGTAGACAGTATAATCAGAAACTTAACAATATTTTTAATAATGAACTAATACCGGTATACAAAGGACTTTGCAAATATATCAAACTATGAACTTAAAACAACACCTAAATTGGGAAAACTAATTCTATTTCTTTGTACCATTGTACAAAGCTTCTTCAAGATCAGATTGATCCCCATACTTCAGACTATGTTTGGAGAGTATATCCTAGAACCAATGAATTTAACAATCCCTTAATTCCATTTTATAAGACCAAGGGAGCAACAAGATTTAGGCTTAGATGATAGATGTCATATTTTCATTTGACAGCCAACTATAGTAGTGGAATGCAAATGTAACCAGTTTTGACTGACAAGAAATTCCTTTGTAACAAAATATCTCCTCTAGCAGGCTGAGATAACCATTTTGATTTTGTATGCTTCCTCACTCTAGCGAGGGTTCAGGTTGTGATGCTAATGGGTGGTAGTTTGTCAGATGCCATTAGATCTCAGACACCCTTCACCATCTAATTGTTCAAATAAATGAACATCCTCTACTTTGCCTCTCCAACCACGTCCACAAGAGTGAGAATACCTACAAGGACCACTATTAGAAGAAAACCCCATAAACTAGAGTCCCTCTCATTATGCCCAGTCCCAAGCATAGGTATGTGACTCCTCATTTCTGTTAGTGAGATTTCCAATAGATTCAACTAGACAAAAACTACAGGAAGCCACACACAGTAGGATCAAACTGTGCCATTTTCTAGCTAGGGGAGCAGTAGCAACAACCACAAATCTCCTTTCTACCTCCACATGTTTCACCTAGATGGGCAACACTCCCACAGCTAGAGTTGTTTCTCTATTATGAAAATTAGATGTGAGGGAGGCACAGAGATAGCAATGACGCCTCTCTACCTTAGATCCCTACCCAGAGACTAGTAGAATTAAGGAACTACTAAAGTACAGAAGCAGGGACTCTAAGCCCTCATCTGAATGAAAAAATAGGAAGGAGAAAAGCTCATAGGAGATCAATGGATGCTACTAAACCCCCTGAATTTGTCCAATACCACCTATACCCTGGAATAAAACATATCTAAAGTCTTGTATCTTATAAGAACATACCATTAGCCACGAGAACATAGAAGAAAATCCTAAGGCATAGGGTAACAGGAAAATCATACTAAAAATGTAAATCCCAAAATTGTCTACATGGATAGAAGTACATGAAACTTCACCAAAGGAACCTATTTATAGCAAATTTACATGAGCTCACATACTCTAAAAAATTCCTTAATAAAGTAACTCATGTCATTTCCATGACACACTGATCATAGATGAAAAACTTGTAATGATTTAACCAATCTTGCCAGAAAAGGGAAAAGGATAGCAATCTGTCATCACATTTATGTCGCACAACTCAGAACAATTGAAACATTAATTCCTGCAATGAAGTTATCAAATCAGTTCCCTTGGTTTCAATATTAAATTCCATTTTAAGCCACATATCTATCAAAATTTGTCATGAAGCAAGTGAAAGATCACTTCTGGTATGAGCACAGATCCCCAAGGGTTGATCTTGGATCATACTAACCCTTCAATTTGTTAATTCCCTTGTAGTGGCGGTGATGGAGACCAAGCACACACTTGAGATACTAATTCAACACTAGTTTATCCCTCATCATGTGCCACCATGTCATTTCTCAGATTTGAATATGAGTCATCGAGCACTATGGTAGATGGTTTGAATCAATGGTGCCAATGCAGTCAACAAGGGAAAGAAAACCTATCATCTATGCCAAATGAACATGGGCCAATGATAGCATGCCCCCTAGACTAGCACCTAAGCCACAACTTCAAGAAGAAATTTCAAATAGTGCTAGCAAGGCGGCTTTCTGCAGTGATAATATCTAACAGGAGATGGAGTTCTATGAAATGGTGAAAAGCATTAGATTTTTCCACGTAACATGGAGTGAATCATGTAAAATACCCCATGGTCCACAAGGAACCTGCCACGTAGCATGGATCGGTGATTACCAGTTTAGTAACTATGAAGGCAAATACTTGGCACCTTCCTGCATTTTCGTAAAAATCGTGACAACCCACCATTGAGGATCAATAGAACAACATAAAAACATAAGAACCTGCCATCTGTCTGACAGGGACCCACCCTTTACTATTGATGAAGCCTGATGTGATGGAAATGCCACGTGGTGCTCGTCCACTATTCCGCAGATATCTTTTTCTTTAATATTTTAATTCCCATGGAATGGCAGAAAACATATAACAATATGCCACTTGTTAATTGATAACAAATGGGACCTGACTTTGCATATAATTTTTAAAACAACCTCCATCTACTAGGGAGAAAGGGGGGGCATGATACTCATCAAGGGATCAATTTTTGAAACCTTGACACATTGAGAATTTCTTGATATGGGTGACAAGTAGTTAACAAAAGGTAAGGGGTCGGTCAACAATGTAACCTTAGGCATTAACCTAGCAACTTAAAGTACTTGACGTAGGCAATAAGTAGTTGACATGAAAATATAACAAAAATAACTTCACCGCTTGCATTGAACAACACTTGGGTTTAGGGTTTAAGGGAACTATTCAGTGTTTTAACAAGTAAACCCTTTGTCATAGATCCTTAAGTTAAGGACAAAATTAGGCAAAATACTAGAACCAAGGAAAATTTTACCTGGTTCTACCACTATCTATCTATTCTATGATCATATATGAATCACTAAACTACCTACTTCCTAGTGCATCTAAGAAGTGCTTATATATCCTTCTCCAGCTCCAAGAATCCTCTGTGTCAGCCTTGAGAGATCTCAAACTCCAATGAATGATGAAACATATAGGAAATGTGTAGGTCATCCTAAAACTCTTGGTAATTCTCTACAAATGAATGGAACTTGATTCAGTTCTCAAAAGGCCTATTTGGTCCCAAATTGCCTTATGTGATGTTCCATTTGGCTCCTCAAGTCGCCGGATCACTCCGCAAACCTTGTTTACTCATGTTGACTAATGAATGCTCTGTGTAGAGAATGTTGATGATCTTCTGATAGCGATAACTTTCCACAAACAAGTCTATATCTCATGAAATCTGAATATAATGTAGATGACATGGCATAGAAGATAATTCCTACTCTATGAGCTCTGAAATGAAGATATAGTCGAATGTGGTAAAAAATGTTGAAACTACAAATAACTGAACTGCAACTGAAATGCAAGAAAAGAAAAGAAAGCAAACATTTTTGATTGATACAAGATTGCTCTTAAACCTAGGATTCTCCTGCATTAGACACCTGGGGTTGTTGAAAAAGTGAGTCTCTCACTTTGCTGGGGCTAGAGAAAAACTAAGGTGGTCTACCTAAGCCTAAGAAATCCATGATGAATCTTCTTCCAGTCCTCCTTTCCACTTAACCAAATACTCCTTGTACTACTTTCCTCTGGTGCTATGCCCAACTCTGCTATCCAAAATCTGCTCTATCTTCTCTGGTTGTTGTGGTAACTGGTCCTTCAATCCATCTTCTAGGTTGTCACTTGATTCTTCCTCATGATACTGATATAGATCTACAATGTTGAATATAAGTGATATACCAAATGTCTATGGTAGCTCCACTTCATATGCATTTCCTAAATCAAACATCTTTAGAATTTTACATGGTCCAAATTTCCTCATTTTCATCTTTTTGTATGTCCCCATTAGAAATCTCTCCTTTCTTAGATATACCATAACTTCATCTCCAACAGAATATTCCTTATGTTTTGTTTTCTCATCTGCTTGTTCCTTATACTTGATGTTCATCTCTTTCAAATGTTTCCTGACTTGATTGTGTATTGTCTCCATATATTTTGAAAATTCTTCTACTTCTACACTCCTTTTGTAATCCATAATGATGTCTCTTAGCTCTACTACTCCTCTAGGTTGTACTCCTATCACAACCTCAAATGGCATCTTCCCTATATTGGGAAAATGTGTCTCAACCTTACAATTATATAAGGTTTATTGTTGATAGGATATATATATATTTCCTAGTTAAACTGATAGGTGTAATATACAATGGGAGCATGGGTTGGAGTGGGATGCATGTTAACATTTTTTTTTAACAAAAACTATTAAATGGACAACATACATTAAATTAATGATATATTCTAAATCTAGACCATTTATTGTTAGGTTTTAGATCTGTTGGTAGATATTTTGTTGGTCTATCTTGCCCTAGAAGTTAACCCTATTTTATGAGGGTGTTGTATTATGACTACGGTATCATGATGTATTCTGAGAGTCTTATAGTGGTCATGTTGTCTCTGGATTTTTGGTGGTGATACTCTTGTGAGAAGCTTTCTCTGCAAGTATATTGTAATCTTTGTGATTTCTAAATAATATATTGGGTGGCTTTTGGTGTGTGGGGTTTTTCTCTTGAAAGGGATTTCCTAACGTAAATCATTGTCTTGTGCTATGCATGATATCTATGTTTATTTATGTTTAAGTTTACGTAACTATTAAATACCTATAATGTTTTGCATTATCCTCCTCTCAAGATTAGTGTAGGAAGTTGTTCTACTACCTTAGCTTTCTTACAAGTGGTATTAAAGCCTAATCACCTAATTTGGTTTCAATTGTGGTTGTTGGGTTTTTTGAACTAATCTAGATTTGAGTGGGAGCTTGTGCAGAAGACACTTTGTGATCTTGTTGTGGGAATTTTTAGATGGCAAGTTCATTAGGGAGAATAGAGGTGGATAATTTTTTGGAAATAATTTCAAAATGTGGAAGCTAAAGATGGAGGATCTGTTGATAGATTGATATCTTTGGGATGCTGTTGATTAGAAGGTTTCACATCCTACAGATCCTACTTTGGCTGCTCAATATGATATTATGGACCATAAATCCAAGAGTCTAATTAGATTGTGTTTGGTAGACTTCATTTTAATCAATATCCATGAAGAGACCTCTACACAGAAACTATGGAAGAAGCTTGGTGAGATGTATCAAGCCAAATCTTTAGTGAACAAGATTTTCTTGAGGAAGAAATTGTATTCCTTGAGAATGCAAGAGGGTGGATGAATTACAAACCACCTGGAAGCATTTGATATGCTGGTGGCTTAATTGGCATCAGTTGGTGTCAAAATGGATGAGGAAGAGAAATGTCAGATATTTCTTTTTCTTTGCTTGATTTGTGGGATTCTCTTGTTATGGCTATTGGGAGTACTTATGTTATATTGAAGACTAAAGATGTGGTGGGTTCTTTGCTTTCTAAAGAGATGAGGAGGAAGGTATTCATCAGTGCTAAGGAGGCCCTAAATGTTCATGGAAGACCTAAGGAAAAAGACAACAAGAATGAGAAGCATGATAAATCCAAGTCCAAGGGGAGATCCAAATCTCCTAAAAAGTCAAAAGTTGTTTGCTAGAACTACGGTAAGCCTGGACATACTCATAAGGAATGCAAAGAAGAGATTTGATTTTGATTATGAGTCTAAGAAGGAAGATGGTGATGCATTCATTGCAGCTTTGGCAACTTGTGTAGGTAATGATGCATGGTTAATTGACTCAGGTACATCTTTCCATATGACCTTTAACAGAGATTGATTTTCTGAATATGAAGAATTTGATGGAGGTAAGGTGTACTTGGGTGATGATTCTTATTTAAATATTATTGGTTGTGGCAAAGTTAGAATCAGGTTTCCTAATGACAGAATAAAAATGATTAATGGTGTGTTGCATATCCATGGATTAGCATGAAATTTGTTATATGTGAGAAAACTAATAGATGCAAGTGTGCAAGTAGTATTTCCTGATTCAAGATGCAAGATGGTTAGAGGTGCTATGGTGATTGTTAGAGGTGTTAGATATGACACATTATATAATCTAGATGCATGCATTGTTGAGTGCAATAGTACTTCTGTGAAAAGAAAGTCTGTGGAAGAGGTGAGGGTTTCATCTTCAGTAGATGGTCATGGATTTTGGGTACCCAAGGGTGCTCTTTCTTCTGAATTAGAGTTGCCGGCAAATAAAACTATGTTATGGCACTAGAGACTTGGTCACATTGGAGGAAAAGGTCTAAGGACCTTAAAAAATAAAAACCTTGTTGAAGGGTGGTCTGACTGTAATCTTGAGTTTGATTTCTATGAGAATTGCATTTATGGAAAACAAAACCATGTTCAGTTTTACTTGAGTTCTCATAAATATTGTGGTGTATTGGATCTTACTCATTCTGATGTGTTTGGTCCTGTAGATGTTCCTTCAATTCAAAAATCCACATATTATGTTTCATTTATTGATGACTGTAGTAGAAGGACATGGGTATATTTTCTAAAGAGTAAATTGAAAGTTTTCAGTCGATTTAAAGAATTTAAAGCAATGGTTGAGTTGTAGAATGGAAATAAAATAAAATGTTTGAGGACTGATAATGGCGGTGAATCTTGCTCTAATGATTTTGATAGACTTTGTAAAGATTGTGGTATTCATAGATAAAGGACAATTCTATATTCTCCACAATAGAATGGAGTTGCATAAAGAATGAACATGATACTGATGGAGAAGGCTAGGAGTATGTTGAGTGGTGCTAGTCTAGAACAAAGGTTTTTGGTTGAAGCTATTGCCACTGCATGTTACCTAATTAACAAATCTCCTACATTAGCTCTTGTTGATAAAATGCCTATAGAGGCATGGTCTGGTCACAAGCCTTCATTAAGACATCTTAGAGTTTTTGGTTGTGAGGCATATGCACATGTGCCAAAGGAGAAGTGAACAAAGTTAGAGAACAAGGCTGTGAAATGTATCTTCATTAGACATAGTTATGGTGCGAAAGGATACACGGTTTGGGATCTTGTTGCATAGAAAGTAATATATAGTAGAAGTGTTATTTTTAGAGAAACTAAGCCTTCTTTTGTTACATTGCAGCCATAACAAGGTAAACATGAAGATGTGATTCAATTTCCTTCTACACCTGAGAAAGTTGAATCGAGGCCCATGGATAGACAAGAAGTTGAGGAGAGCTCATCTAGATCTGAATCTTCAGAAGAGGAGGAAGAACCTCCAACTGAGCTTGTTCATAGGTCTACAAGGCATAGACAACCACCTAAAAGGTATTCACCTGATAATTGCAGATGTATTTTTTCTTTGAATACTAACATGAATGAACCCAGATCTGTAGAAGAGGCATTAGGCATGAATGATGCAAAATCTTGGAAGATTGATATGGATGAAGAAATGACATCTTTGAAAAAGAATGATACATGGGATCTTGTATAATTTCCTAAAGGATGAAAACCTGTTGGTTGCAAATGGGTGTTCAAGAAAAAGATTGGTTCGGATGGAGGTATTGAGAACAAAGCAAGGTTAGTTGCAAAAGGTTACTCTCAAGTTGAGGGTGTTGATTATGGTGAGATATTTTCTCCTGTTGCAAAAATGACATCCATTAGATTTTTGCTTTCTATTGTTGCTGCTTATGATTTAGAGGTTGAGCAAATGGATGTGAAAATTTCTTTCCTTCATGGTGAGTTGGAGGAGGATATTTATATGACATAGCCAGAGCACTATGTTGTGAAAGGTAAAGGTAATTTGGTTTGCAAATTGAAGAAATCTTTGTATGGCCTAAAACAAAGTCCTAGGATGTGGTACCAAAAATTTGATACATATGTGTTGAGTTTGGGATTTGAGCATTCTAAATCAGGTCATTGTGTTTATTATAAAACTGATGGTGATTGTTTCCTATTTATTGCATTATATGTTGATGATATGTTATTTATTGGTAAAGGGAAAGGTATGGTTTCAGAGCTGAAATCTCAACTTGCTACTAAATTTGGAATGAAAGACCTTGGTGTAGCTAGACACATTCTTGGGATGGAAATTAGAAGAGATAGGGTGAATAGAGAGCTATGGCTTGGCCAAAGTAAGTATGTTAATTCACTTTTACAGAGGTTTAACATGTAGGACTATAGCCCATTATGTGTTCCCTTTTTAGTTGGAATAAAGTTATCTATTTCAGATTATCCAACATCTCCATTAGAGATGGAAGAGATGAGAAGAGTGCCTTACCAGAGTGTAGTTGGAAGTTTGATGTATGTTATGGTTTGTACTAGACCAAACATTGCCCAAGTAGTGGGAGTTCTTTCCAAATATATGTCTAATCCTAGTAGAGTTCATTAGAATGCAGTTAAAAGAGTCTTCAAATATTTGTGTGGTACCTCAAAGTATTCCTTATGTTCTCATAGTAATTTGACTAAAGATGATATTTCCCTTGATATTCATGATTATGTGGATTCAGACTGGGTAGGTGATATTGATAGTAGATGATCCACCAATGCTTATGTGTTTACTTTATTTGGTGGTGCAATTAGTTGGATGACTAAGCATCAGGCTGTGGTTGCTTTGTCAACTACTAAAGTTGAGTATATGGAAGCTACTCATGCTTGCAAAGAAGCCATTTGGCTTAAGAGACTATGTTAAGATATTGGAATAAAATAAGGTGCAGTGATAATTTATTGTGACAGTCAGAGTGCGATCTATCTAGCTAAGAACCCATCATTTCATGCCAGGACCAAGCACATTGATGTACAATATCATTTTGTTAGAGATATGGTTGAAGAATAGTAGGGTGAAGTTGGTTAAGGTAGAAACTTTGATGAATGTTACCGATTCTTTAACCAAGCCTGTGAGCACAGAAAAATTCAAATGGTGTTTAGGGACTATGGGCATTTTGGCCCTTAGCAATTAAGAGACAATATTTAATCTCTACCATTTCTCTTGCAAGGTGTTCAACAAGTGGGAGATTTGTTGGTAAAATGTGTCTCAAACTTTCAATTATATAAGGTTTATTGTTGATATGATATGATATATATATATATATATATATATATATTTCCTAGTTACATTGATAGGTGTAATATACAATGGGAGCATGGGGTGGAGTGGGATGTGTGTTAACATTTTTTTGTTAACAAAAACTATTAAATGGCTGACATACATTAAATTAATGATATATTGTAAATCTAGATTATTCATTATTAGGTTTTAGATCTGATGGTAGATATTTTGTTGGCCTATCTTGCCCTAGAAGGTAACCCTATTTTATGAGGGTGTTGTATTATGGCTATAGTATCATGATGTATTCTAAGAGTCTAATAACAGTCATGTTGTCTTTGGATTTTTGGTGGTGATACTCTTGTAAGAAGCTTTCTTTACAAGTATATTGTAGTCTTTGTGATTTCTGAATAATATATTGGGTGGCTTGGAGTGTGGGGTGTTTCTCCCGAAAGGGTTTCCCCCACGTAAATCACTATGTTGTGGTATGCATGATATCTATGTTTATTTTTATTTAATTTTCTATAACTAGTAAAGACCTATAAAGGTTTGCATTATCCTCCTCTCAAGATTAGTGTAAGAATTTATTCCACTACCTAAGCTTCCTTACACCATGTACTTCTATTCATTGAATTATTGTATGCAAACTCTTCTTGCGGTAGAATTAGATCCTATATTCCTGCTTTATCTCCTACTAAACATCTCAACAAGTTACCCAAACCCCTATTTACTACTTTAGTTTGTCCATTTGTATGTGGGTGAAATGTTGAACTGAACTTTAGGTCTGTCTCCATCTTCTTCCACAATGTCCTCCAAAAATATCCAATGAATCTTGTATCCCTGTTTGAAACTATACTCTTAGGTAATCCATGCAATCTAACAATCTCCTTGAAAAATAGGTCAGCAACATGTACAACATCATTTGTCTTCTTACAAGGAATGAAATGTGCCATCTTTGAAAATCTACCCACTACTACAAATATAGAATCATATCCCCTCTGTGTTCTTGGAAAACCTCATATGAAATCCGTACTTATATCTTCCCAAGGTGTCTTCGATATTGTCAAAGATTTGTACAATCTAGTATTCTGACTACTTCCTTTTGCAACTTGACAAATTCTATAACTCGAAACAAATTTCCTTACATCCTTATATATCTAAGGCCAAAAATAATGTTTACTTACCAGAGCCACTATCTGATCAATACCAAAATGTCCTGCCAATCCACCACTATGCTTCTCCTTGATCAAATTATCTCTCATTGAACTCCTAGGTATACATAACTAGTTTCCTTTGAATAACATATGCTCTTGAATGAAATAATCCAATCACTTATTTCTATCTGTCACAAAAGGCTCCTTACATGCTTTCCATGCTGCTACAAAATCAAGATCCTCCTCATACATATTCTTAAGTTCTTCAAATCCCAGTAATTCTACCCTCATCTCTGTCAACAAATTCCTTCTTTTGCTCAATGCATTTGCAACTTTGTTTGACTTCCCACTCCTGTGCTTCAATACAAATGTGTAACTCTACATGAGATCTACCCATGTCATATGTCTCTGATTGAACTTACCCTAACTATTCAAATACTGCAAAGCTTGATGATTAGTGTACAACACAAATTATTCTGGTAACAAGTAATGTCTCCACTTCTTTAGGGCTTGAGTTATGGCATAGAACTCCTGATCATAAACTAAATGCTAACACAGGTTGCTATGTCACCTTCTGCTTTAATAATTCAAAACTCTTTTGTGCTCTTGATGTCCACTTAAAATTCTTCATGTCACCTCTCATTGTCTTTGTCATTGGTGTCCATACAGTACTAAAATTTGTGATGAACTTCCGGTAGAAACTTTCTAATCCATGAAATGATCTTACCTCTCCAATATTTAAAGGTGTTGTCCATTCAATAATTGCTCTGACCTTCTCAGGTTCCATCTTCAATCCTTCTACAGAAATCACAAATCCCAAGTATACCAATTCTTCCTCCATGAAACTACATTTCTTGATGTTTATCAACAAATTCTCTTCTCTCAACCTCTACAACACTTGTCTAATATTCCACAAATGTTTCTCCTTTGTCTTACTAAAAATCAAAATATCATCCAAGTACACAATAACAAACTTACCCAAGAATTTCTTCAAAACCTCATTCATCAATCTCATGAAAGTATTTGGTGCATTAGTTAATCCAAAAGGTATGACTAACCACTCATACAAATCCCTCATTTTTCTTGAATGCAATTTTCCACTCATCTCCTTGTTTGATCCTAATTTGATGGTATCCACTCTTCAAGTCTATCTTTGTGAAATATTTCACTCCACTCAAGTCCATGATGTCATCCATCCTTGGCAATTGAAATCTTTACTTAATGGTGATCTTATTGATTTCTCTTGAGTCTATACGCATCCTCCATTCTCCATCTTTCTTCGGTGCTAGTACTGTAGGTACTGCTCATGGGCTTAAACTATCTCTAATCAAACCTTTCCTTAACAGCTCCTGTATTTGTCTATTCAGCTCCACATTTTCTACTGGTGTCATCTAGTGTCTTACTTTGTTAAGAAAACTAGCTCTAATTATAAGGTCCATATGATGATTGATACTCTGAATCGATGTCAATCCTTCATGTACATTCTCTGAAATGATATCTTGGTATTCTATCAATAATTTAGTTATTTCCTCTAGTGGTGGTTCTTCTTATTTTGTAGTAGTAGTTTCTGCACTTAGGGTTCCACACTTCTTTGGAATCAAAGCAAAACACATATTCTCATGTCTCAATCCATCCAAAAATTTTCTTCCATCCACTAAACAGATTCTAGCATTGCCTCATACTTCACTTTTTGGTTCATCTTCCAAAGGTATCAGGATATGTTTCTTCCCATTAGATGTTATAGTATAAGTATTCTTCCTTCCATCATGTATTACCTTTCTATCATACTACCATGGTCTTCCCAACAATATATGACATACATCCATTGGTATAATATTACGCAATATGTCATCAACATATGATCCTACATGAAATTTCACTAGACATTGTTCACTTACTACTACCTTGTGCTCATCTTGAATCCATGCTATCTTATAGGGGTTTAGATGTTTCAACCTCTCCAAATTTAGGTTCGTCACCATCTCTTCTAAAACTAGGTTGTCTATACTACCATTTTCAATGATAACTTTACAACATTTACCTCTTGATTTACATCTTGTCCAGAACAAACTTTTCCTTTGTGGTGGTTCCTCAGTTGTTTCTTATTGAAATAAAGCTCTCCTCATCACTAATGACTCTCATTTCTCTAGCTTCCCCACTAAATTAGGTCATCCAACCGGTTCTTCCTCCACATAAGTTGCCAGTGCACTATTCTCTATCCTTTTGCTAGTACTCCCTTGATGACATTCAAATGCTCTGTACCCTTTGCCTCCACACTTGAAACAATTTCTCTTGAATGATTTCTTGTCAAATCCTATTTCATCTCTCTGGTATCCTTCATTGTGGTAATAATTATGACTTCCTCTGTTGTTGTGGTAGAAATTTTTGTCATCTCTCTGGTATGAATTGTTGTCTCTTTTTTCCTTCCAGTATTGGCTACTTTCCTTATTTTTCTCTACATAAGGTCTTTATCCTCTGGAATGTATTCTACCTCTTTGAAATTTTCCTCCTCTACCTCTCTTTCTTTGCTTGTCTCTTATCCATCTTATCTTCAACTTTCAGTGCAAATTGATATACTTCTACTATTGTCATCCTTACCAATATTAGTATTATCACCCAGTTTTGCACCCTTGCATACAGCCGTGAAGCCTCTGCAAACTGGAGTAACATGGGACTGATCTCTAAGTGTGGGACATTGCTAAGTGAGATCAGACCTCTAGAGAAGGCCGACTTCCTTGTCTAGTTATCACCTAAAACTACTGAATTTTGAGGGGAAAAAGGGAGAGGGAATGCTTGTAATGGAAATGAAATAAAAGCTTGAAAACAAGGGTGATGCACCACATAGATTTAAATAAATTTCCACAACACTGAGAAGATGCACAATGTAATCAAATACAGCAAGTAGGTATACACAGGTTAGATGACTCTAGCAGAGGTAAGAAGCAATATGATTGAGAGGAATAAAACATTCATAGACAAACCATATGTAGATTCACACAGAACTAGAAAAATTAGTGAAGAGGTAAAAATAACTTGCATATATTCAATGGAAAGGCATGGTTATAGCATATGAAAACCCTGTTTGGAAACAGAAAAGCCTTAATGCCAAAAAATTTCCAACCTTATTTACAACATTTGAATGCATACTTATAGCATTCCAAAATTCCTAAGTCGGTTACAAAAATTCACTCAAAAACCTGTCATAGAAAAAGATCTCCATCACTGACTGTCCAACTACATCAGTTATGGCATCAAAAACTAGAACTAGGCGGGTATGAGATATTTTGGAGTCTTGAATGCAAGCAGCTTACTCATCGATCTGCAGTAGAAAAGATGAAAATATCTGGAAGAGGAAGGTGGGAAGATATTTCTGACCATCAATGCGAGCTACATCATCTTTGTGCAGTAATGAATGCCCCAAAAATATCTTTATCTGCTGAAAGTCATCACTAAAACGTCCAGTCGCCCAAAATATACAACTCTAGATCTGAATTTAAAAAAGTAACCAAACCCCTGAAAAACCTTGCCAAATGAAAGAGGGGACCAAAATATGCAACTTTGCCTCTTGGAGCATGCCAAAATTTGCCAAAATGGAGGAGATACAGGTGGTCAAACCTTTGGTCAACTGCCTGTATATATCACTTTTGCATCTCTATGTATATCGCTACATCTTGGCGCCTAAATCGGCATTCAAAAACTCATCCTGCAACTCCTTCTGCACATACATGGCACTTTGCATATCGGGCCCTATATGTCCCTTTGTATTTCAAAAATTGCATAGACATACAATTTCCCCTGTATGTACAGGCCCCACCATTTGTCTCTCCTCTTCTGAATATGCAAATATACAAGCCACGGACTTGAAATTGATCTTTAGCTACTTTTCATTGTCCTGTCGAGTCCGACTTGTATCACTTTTCCTTGTACATTTCTTCTTGTATATCAAATATACAAAATATCTATACATACAAACCAGACCTGAACCCTGAATGTGCTAGAATTGATTTTCGATTGAAATCTGCCTTGTATATATCATTGCATCTCCACTTGTATATCACAATATACAAGCACCACATACATACAAGTCAGATCCCAAATGACCTTTAAGTATATTTGATTACTTGTCGGGTCCGGCTTGCATCTCCTCTCTTTGTATTTTTTTTTATCGCAATGCATATACAAGCATACAATCACATATACAAAGCACTGCGGACATGAAAAAACATTGGCTGCATTTGAAACTGCCCTGAAATCTGCCTTGCATCTTCCGCTTGTATATCGCGATATACAAACCTAGAATATTCCTGGGAATCTGCGAAAGATTCCCAAAATGTATATGCATTTCCCTGGCCCGATATACATTCAAAAAAAATGCATATATAATTTAATTTTTTCATTATTTCCTAAGGCCGATGGAGATTTTCAAGCCCGCCAAATGCATATTTGAATTGTATGTTTGACCAAACTTTGACCATGGATAACTTCTTCATTTGGCCGAATTTCAGGGTACTGTAAAAAGCAAACCTACCTATTTTTTCAAGCTCTTTCCAATGGTAAGGTTTTTTTAGGCAATTTGGCACTTTCCATTTTTAGGCAACATTTTCCAAAGGCTTTTCAAGGAAAATACCAGGTTGACTATTTGGCTCTGGTCAAAGGAAAAAAGGGTCAACACTTAGTTCTTCTTGAATGTTCATCCTCAGTCCATTTAGGTATCGCACCACTTTCTCCTTGCTCACTTCACTATGTCTAGTACTAATGATCATCTTATGAAATTCTTTAGTGTACTCCACATATTTCTCCTTTTGCCTTAGGTTTTGCAATCTTTTCAACAATTCCAACTCATAATCAACAAGTATGAACTAATTTTTCAACTTTGTCACCATCATGTAGCATTATGTGATTTTCTCTCTTTCTCTCATATTTCTTTCCAATTGAACTTATTTCCACCAAATAGAAACATGTCCTTTCAACTTAGTTTTTGCAAATCTTACTCTCTCTGGATCTTCGATTTCCTCGTATTTAAAGTAATCCTCTAGGTCATTTATCCAATCAATAAATTCCTTAGGATTTAGATTTCTAGTATAGATTACTACTTCCATTATAGGTCTCTTAACCATCTTAGAAATAGCCTTCAACATATTTACTTGATCTGATTCTTCTTCTTCTAGAGTTTCTTCATTTTGGTTAGCTAATTGAAATTCTTCATCATCACTTTCCTCCTCGTGTCTAGGGTTTAGCCCTCTTCTTCTATCTTCTTCTACAATATCTAATCTAACTTTCATTGTCCTCATCATCTCTATCATTTCTTCCATTCTTCTAGTAAAATTGGCTTTAACAGGCATCCTCCTTGGTGGTATCTCTTCCTAGGGTCTGGTGCAACTGCCTCAACTCAGTGATCTAACTACTAGGTAGCAACTGCCTCACAATCGGTGCTCTAGTGACAAACACAATTAGACTGCCTCAGGTTGGTGATCTGTTCACCACACTATCTTTTAGAATGCCTTCACTCCCAAGAGATTTGTAAACTTCACTCTAATACCACTTGGTGCAGTCATGGATGGAGGGTCTAGAGAATGGATTGTCTAACCATGCAACTAGAGTAAACACGTCAGAAACAACACAATAACATAATGCAATAGAAGATTTATATGATATATATATTAGATGTTTACAATGCTTATATTCCAAAAACATGCGAGCTACAATCATGGGCTCACAAGCCTTCTTTCCAAGTTACAACATACATGAAAAATATGGCATTGAAGTGCCTCCAAAAAAGAACTATCTATCTATTCTATGATCAGATATGAATCACTCAACTACCTACTTCCTAGTGCATCTAAGAAGTACTTATATATCCTTCTCCAGCTCCAAGAATCCTCCATGTCAACCTTGAGACATCTCAAACTCCAATGAATGATGAAACATATAGGAAACGTGTACGTCGGCCTACAACTCTTGGTAATGTTTTGCAAATGAATGGAACTTGATGCAGTTCTCAATGAAGGCCTATTTGGTCCCAAATTATCTTATGTAATGTTCCATTTGGCTTTACAAGTCACGGGATCGCTCCACAAACCTTGTTTACTCATGCTGACTGATGAATGCTCTATCCAGAGAATGCTGACGATCTTCTAATAGTGATAACTTTTCACAAACAAGTCCAAATCTCATGAAATCTGAATATAATGTAGATGATATGGTATAAAAGCTAATTCTTGCTCTGTGAGATCTAAAATGAAGGTGTGGTAGAATGCGGTAGAAAATATTGAAATACAAATGATTGAACTGCAATAGAAATTGCAAGAAAAGAAAAGAAAGAAAATATGTTTGGTTGATGCAAGATTTCTCTTCAACCTAGGATGCTCATGCATCACTAGCTCATCTAGCTTTGGTGTGAATCCCATAAATCAATATGGGTTTATTTCACCTTCACATCCCTTATAGTTTACTTTTCCTACTGGTGCACTCGAAGCCTCTAAGCCACTATCCCTTCCCCTTTCTTCTACTCCTATTCTTGCACCTATCCATACTACTGACCCTATCATTAACCAATTTCTCTAGAACGTTGATTCCTTACAACAAGAACTTGCTTTTCTATCCACCTCATCTACATATCCACTTATTCCTTCCTATTGTAGACACGGTAAATTATCACTTTCCATCATTGCTACTCCTTTCCCTCAGGACTTTGAGGCAAAAATAGTTCAAAAAGTATTATATGATCCCTAGACACATGTATCTACCTTCACTCCCTTGTGCACTGACTTTATCTTCCAAGATGCATTGTTGGCAAAGTTATTTCTGTGGTCATTAAAAGACAACATGTGTGATTATTTTTTCTCTCTTCCTGATCATTCAATTTATTCTTTCGAGTGGATGGTTAATCTATTATTGAAAAACTTCGAGGCCAACATTAGGCCATAGGTCACCTTCACTAACCTCCATTATCATTAGGGAGTGAACATGAAGGTTATTGATTTCATCTATAGGGATCAGGCACTCTTCTCACAAATACCTTATGCCCTTCCAAATTGAAATGTGCAATTGGTTTTCATTGAAAACCTACAACCCTTGATCAAAGATAAGATTTGGTGATGAAGTATCAATATTTTTCACACTTATGTACAACACTTCATGATTACCAATAGTTAGTTAGCCAGTTCAAGGTGTCCACCTCATCGGCTCCTATTGGGAAGTTTAGAGCTTCTTCTTCATTTAATAATTAAAAAAAGAATAAAATTTTCTTAAAAAATAATGCTTCAATTATGATCAATAATGCAATGGTTGCAACACCTTCACAAGCTTCTCTATCACTCTCTACTCTAAAAACACAAAACAATCATTAATTCACTCATATCATGGAGTCTCTTTATTCAATCTTGTAGTAGCTTCTCACAACAATTTAGTGCAATTGCTGCCCATTCGTCCTCTTGACACTTGCAAACCCTTGGCTGCTTGCTATGACTTAAAGGCCCTTTGCTAGTTTCACCATGTTCTAGGGCATGACATGAAGAGATGTATACATCTTAAACATATTGTTTAGGACTACATTGATAAAACATTCATCCAAGTAGTTGGTGTTAATGAAAAATAAAATAAGTCTATTGCTCCACCCAATCAAAACCTATAGATCTATACAAATCCCATGCCATGACATTCCTTTAATTTTGTTAAGATTTCATCATCACTTATGGTGATAGATAAAACCACTAATGTTTCCTCTTCCTCCTTTACCAAAATGGTAGGAATGGTGGATGTTTGCCCTTACCCTATTTGAGAGTGTCTTGTTCCTGAGCCTATCATTTCTTTCTCCCCCTTTGATGTCCCTATGAATGAATTTGAAGGTCCTCTATACATTGTCATCAAGGTTAATGGAAAACCTATTGAACACACCAAGATACTGAGATGGGGGGGTGAATCAATATCTAAACAATTTTCAACTTTAACAACTTCAACTTATCTGGAGCAGATTAAAACTTAAGAATCACTGTATTAACATGAACATGAAAGATCAACACAATGCAAATCAACACATAACACTAGATATATGTGGAAAACCCTAGAAGGGAAAAACCACGGTGATAATTAACTCACAATATATGAAGCTCATATAATAACTTTGTTTTAAAGCCACTACCCAATGAAGCTACTACTCCCTAAAAACTTTGATTTAGGGTCACTCCCAAGGAAGATACTACTCCTTGAAGACTTTTTTTAGGGTCACTCTCAAGGAAGCTACTACTCCCTGAATTGAGAACACACTTACAAAAGATTACAGTATGACAATGCTTCTATAGTCTAAAAAATGACATTGAAACTCACACCTGTAATGATTACAATTTTGCCTCTTCACACCTTCTTCTGATGATCAGATTGGTTAGGCACACTCTACACTTGGTCACTATCACAAATATGTCTTCAAGATGAATTAGGATAGCATCTACAACTTCTTCCTTTTCTCCTTCAGTCACACATCAAAATGCATTCATTATGTTCCTTATCTTGCATGCGAGCCCTAATAATCACTTTGCAATCACATCTTGCCTAACTCACTTTATTTTATAATTTATACATGCTATTACATTGATTAAATTGCTTGTTGGCTAGAGACAATATGAAAAATACATTTACAAGTCAACCAAACAATATACAACATGAAACATGTAGAGGATAGGTCCTAAATAAAATCACATGTTACACCAACAGAAGACCCATTCCTTGCAGACACTAACACTTGCTTAACCAAGTTCAAAACATCCTTCACAGCTTCAAACACCAAGAAATTACATCAAAACACTCCACTCATTTGGAAATAGGAACAACCTTAAGAAAAACATATGAAAATTTGAAGCATAATGGCAATAACAACTTGAAAACCTTGTGCGGTACTGGAAAAAAGAAATATCTTCATGAAACTCTTCCAAATGAGTCTACATGACTCATACATCATCTCCAAACACTCCTTTACCTCCGCACATCAAAGTATTGTGCCACACATCTTCAACCATGAACTTTGGGAACAATAAGTCATCCGTAACACATTGCAACATGTTGTCATATGAAAAAATGAGTTGCGGACCACCAAGAAACTTGAAACTATAAGGAAGCATGTAATACACATTCATAAACATGTCCTCAAAACTACAAGGGAAACCATTTACTTCCAAAAGAATGTGGAGCATTCCAACAGGTCTTCAACACTAGCTCACTCTACCAAAACACATGTATGTACTCTATCATGCATAAATTTCTCCGTGGAAGGACAAATGATCTAAAACTTTGTAATTGTCACCTTCTCTACACCCTAAATATAGTTCCAAAACTGCATGGCCATATCTACAATTGTGGAGGAATGCAGAGCATTCCATTGTCCTACACAAAACACCTTCATAGAAACAACACTATCTTCAAACTGTCAACAACAAAACACTCTTTTGGTGATCCAATCATCATGAAACTTGGAACACACATGCTTCAGGACATCAACAACACATCTAATCATCTTAGTACTTCTAATTCCCATATTAATAATACTTCATCCTCAACTCTGCACTGATCAGGGCATGACATCCAACGATGAACTTTAGTAATCCATGACATCCCACCATGAACTATATCTTCTTTGTTGGATGGGGCATGGCATCCAACCATGAACTATGTCTTCTTTGTACATGACATCCAACCATGAACACCATCACACCACCATGATAGTGTTGATGTCAATGAAAACCCTAGGAACCATATGTGTAACAATCTCCCCCTGTGGTATTGATGGAAACACATACCTGCACATTTCTCCCCCTTTGACATCAAGGACAAAGGAAAACCACTATTTGTTCATCACCAACCACATACTTGCACATTTTTCTTAGAGCATAACTTCTTGCAACAACCAAACTTCCCCTATCATCAGCAACCGCTACTTTTTCCCCCTGAGATGTAGCCACCATCAATCTAGGAATAGGATATAACATGAACTCCCCTTAGACAAATGCACCACTATGCATCTAGCAAGAAGAAGGAGGGGCAATTACCCCTAACCTCTACCAGAGATCCTCAAAAGTATCCTTTGAAAGAGCCTTTGTGAAAATATATGCCATCTGATCCTTTGTTGGAACATATTCCAAATTCACTTCCTTATCTATAGCCTTCTCTCTCAAAAAGTGATACCTGATTGCTATATGATTGGTTCTAGAATGCATCAATGGATTCTTGGAAATATTTATAGCACTTGTATTGTTACACAAAATAGGAATAGGCTCATCATACAATACCTTGATATCCTTTAGGGTTTGCTTCATCCACAACACTTGTGTACAAAAAGATGTTGTTGCAATGTACTCTACCTTTGCAGTAGATAAAGACACTAAATCTTACTTCTTGCTCTGCCATGAAACCAATCTACTTCCTAAGAAGAAATCACCTCCACTTGTACTTCTTCTATCATCAATAAAACCTACCCAATCAACATCAGTTTAGGCATTTAAATCAAAGTCATTACCTCTTGGATACCATAATCTATAATACTAAGTTCATTTCAAGAATCTGAATATCCTTTTCACTACCTTCTCATGTGTTTTCTTGGGATTGGCTTGATGTCTGGCAACCACACATACTACATGCATAATATCAAGTCTAGAGGCAGTTAGGTAGAACAATCCTCCAATCATAGATCTATAGATAGTCTGATCCATCTCCAGAGACTCATCATCATTTCTCAAGTGACATCTAGTGACCATGGGAGTACTCACTAGTTTTGAATCATCCATACCAAACTTCTTCAACAACTCTTTGACATACTTAGCTTGAGAAATAAAGATACCACCATCTAGCTGAGTAATTAAAGTCCAAGGAAGAAATATATTTCACCAATCATAGACATCTCAAACTCCTTTTGCATCTCCTCTCTAAACATCTTACACATATCATCATCTCCACCAAAGATGATGTCATCAACATATATTACAACTATCAAGATCATGTCTCCTTCTTCCTTGATATAAAGATTGCTATCTGTAGTAACTTTCTTGAAGTCTTGCTAAAGTAAGTATTTGTCTAACCTAGCATACCAAGCCCTAGGTGCTTTCTTGAGACCATACAAAGCCTTTTTGAGTCTACATACCATGTCTGGATCTTGTGATATCTGGAAACCATCTAGTTTCTCAATATAAACCTCTTCCTCTAAATCACCATTCAGAAATGCTAACTTAACATCCATATGATATACCTTGAAGTTCTTATGGGCTACAAAAGCAAGGAACATCCTAATTGCCTCCATCCTAGCTACCGACAAAAAAGTGTCCTCAAAATCAATACCTTCCACTTGTGTGTATCATTTGCATACCAATCTTGCTTTATTCCTTACAACTTCACCTTCTTCATTCAGCTTGTTCTAGGACACCCAATTTGTTCCTATAACTTTCTTATGTTGGTAACATGGTTAAGAGATACTACTAATATGATTGTGATATGGTGTTGTCATTGATGGAAATAGTAAGATATGACTAGGAACAGGTCTGAGAAGAATGACCTAGTCAAACTGACTAAGTGTTGGCAACTTACTGAGTTAGTGACAGAGATTTGGATGGTATTCCTCCATAGATACAAATTCTGGTATATGGTTCTAGTATATTACAAATGGTTTTTTGATGATGCTATATTCCAAGTTTCATGCCTGAGCAATCTCTAGAAGCTACACCTTGAATTTCTTAAGTTTGGGTTAACAAAGTTCAGTCATGAATAGTGCAGAATACCTGAGTATTTTTGTCCGCATTTCTCTGCTATTTATTGTTTTGATTTGTGGTTTGGAGGTGTTGTAAACACATGTTAGGAGTATCCAATTCCATATTTTGGGAGTCTGAGCTTTACCAAATGATCAAATACAAGTGTCTAAGTATCAGCATTCAAGTTGACCATATTTCACAGTGACAGAGACAGTAGTTTAGAGATACGCATTTCGCTGCATAAGAATATTTCATCTTGTAGTTCTAAAGGTATGATTTGTGGTGTGTAAAGAGTGTTTGATATGATTTTGGAAGCATCTGGTGGTCCGTAGTAAAATTTGTTGTCTAACAGAGGAAGTAAATCAGTGGTATTAGCCGACATAACAGTATGATGTGTGTGTGGAAAGTTGTGGTGTTTGGAACTTAATCCTAAGTGGTGAAACAATTAAGGCCGACATGTGTAAAGATGTTTCAAATATTGTTTGTGTCCACCATATATTAGGGAGAATAAATTTAGCCAATAGAACACATAATACATGACTACACAGTACACTTTATTAGGCCAACCTAATATGAAGATTTTGTTTGTTGTGGATATATATGTGGGATTGTATTCAGTGTTTGAAGATAGTTGTGTGAATGTGAATGGATGTAGAATGTGAATAGCTGAGTAGGCGATAAAAAGCAAAAGAAGAGAGATCTTGTCTAATGTAAAGGGAGAGTAGTGAAACAGAGCAGTCAAGATGAAAAGTTTTGAGATAGTATTTTGAGCATACATTGAAGCTGCATTCATGCATGTGTACATGCAATCTAAGCAGTGTTGGCAAGAGACACATTGTAGCTTCATGATTGTTGTCATTGATGGCAACAAAGTTCATCCCACACATCTGCAGGACATGTTGTGCCTATACCAAAAGTCAGATTGAAGAGTGTTATGGTCTGGTAAGCAAGAACAGAGCATGTGGCAAGGTCCAATAGTCAAGTCTGGATCTCTCAGAGGAAGTATCTTAGTAAAGTGCAAACTTGGGGAAGTCAAGAGGTATACCTTGACTAATACATTCCAGAGATTGAGCCTTCGGTGATGAAAGAGTGAAAATATATGAGCACCTAAGTGTTGGGCTCCTGTTTGGCAGAGTTGGTAGAGGAAGAACTGACCGACAGAGCATCAGATCTTAATCCAGATGAGCTATTGTTTGTGATCAAGTTTCTTAAGGTATCATTCATGATTGGCTGACATGATTGATGACTTCTATAAGCATCTCTTTGATACACATCACTTGATAAGAAAGGATTCAGCCAACAGACCAAGAGTTTGGGAAAATAGTAAGTATTTTGGATGCCGACTAGAAAGTGGATGAAATCCTTGGTGCGGATATATATGCCAGATTGATCTTGATATGAAGGTGTGTTGTGTGTTGTGGTGTACGAAGAAAAGCAAAAGAGCAGTAAGGCAGGTCCAGTATGTGACAGGATAGCAGCACCAAAGAAGAGAAAGAATGAAGTGCAACAGATCAGTGTATTGAACCTAACCAGAACTGAACCTCAGCATATGTGGATGCTTCTCATTAGTTCAAGTATCTAGTTTCCTTGTATAAACTATTGTAGGCAGTGAGCCTCTTGTGAGCAGTGTGCTTGGGTAGTGAGCCCTAATTGGCAAGTGCCATTTTGTACTATCTTATTCTTCTAATAGAGAATACAATCTTGGGTTGATCACCCCGTGGTTTTTTCCCTTAATAGGGTTTTCCATGTCAAAATCATTGTGTCATGTGTATTGATGTTATTTCCATTTCATGGTTATGTTTGCTTATATGATTTAATGATGCATTAATTGTTAAGGAAGATCAGAAAGTAGAAGTAATTAAGATAACTGATTCACCCCCCGCTCTCAGTTATCAACAACTGGTATCAGAGTTAAGTTCCTGCAAACAGAGCCTAACAACTTGAGGAAGATCTAGGAATTCAAATGGATGTGTATGGTATGAGGGAACAACTTTAGTCTGCCCTAGATGATCTTGAACAATCCAACTCTAAAGTCAATGAACTGAAGGAAAGACTCAAACAGGCTGATGATTTCATAAATGAACTAAAAGGGAAACTAAGTATCTCTATGAAAAAGAGAAAGGATCTACTTCAGTAATTGGCAAGTCAAGGTGAAGACAATAATACAAATGAAGATCTGAAGGAGAAAACCAAGTTATGTGAAAAGTTATCAAAAGAAGTCATTATGGTAAGACATGAAATGGAATCAGGAGTTATTAAATTTACCCAAGAAATTGAAGAGAAAAGGAAAACTGAAGATGATCTAAGACAATCTCTCACAGAGAAATTAGAAGACTGCCACAAAATGGATAGAATAATCAGACATCTTGAATCTGATCTTGAAGAAGCTAGGGATAATGAAGAACAACTTGAGAATCATATTGACACTCTTAAAAAGGATCTTCAAACAACAAATGAATACAAAGAGAAATTCAAAATAAGCTCTACCCAACTTGAAGTTCTTCTTCAAAGCCAAAAGAGGGTAGATGACAAGCAAGGCTTGGGGTATGAGAAAGGTGAAAGCTCCGGATCCGGTCAAAAGAACTCCAGATCACAAAATCCAAGAAACAGGCCTAGAAGACCTCTGGTAAGGCAACCCAATGCTCAAAGATATCCATCCTGCAATGGATACTACCACAACTGCAATAATTTTGGTCATAAAAAAAATCAGTGCAGAAGAAGAATGAACCAAACTAATTCATCCTTCTCTGGACAGTGTTTCAATTGCAAAAGGTATGGTCACAAATCTCATGAGTGTAGAAATATGCAAACAAACAATTCATTCAATAGAAGATGCTTTGCATGCAATAGAATGGGACATATGGCTAATCAGTGTAGATCAAGAGGATATCAGTCAAATATTCAAAGAAATGTTGTCTGCTACAATTACAATAGATCCATTCATATTGCCAAATTCTGCAGAAGTAAGAATCAGAACAATAAGGATCCAGTACATCATAATCAAAACCAAGACAAAGGAAAAGGGAAAATGAATGCAGATGAAATTCAAAGGGAGATGAACAAGATTTGGGTAAAGAGGAGTACAGAAAATGTTGAGGATGGATCCGCACCAGAATCTGGTGCTGATATTCCTTCCAAAAACTAAATAGATGAGCTCTGACTTAGGGGGAGTAACAAAAGAAAAAAAATTTCCCCCAGCCAGTCATTAGGTGCCCAAAATTGGCACATAAAAGGTTGCAAATTAAAGGATTCTCAGAGAAACATATAAAGAAGGTTTGGTAAAGATATGAAAGATCTGCAAGAAGGTTTGAAGAGTCTAATCTTCCAAGATAGATCCATTTTTACAGTCATCCTGTAATAAGCAGGTCTTTGCAGTTAGATCCAGTTTGATTCAAAATTGAGGAATCTTGATCTGCAGATAGATTAAATGATTGAGGAAAGAAAGATAGATTGTCAATAATCACCAAGTATAATTTGAAGCATATCTCAGTGATCCAGAAAAAGATCTTTCTTAGAACAAGGAGAACAAGGCAACCAGAATGACTTGAGTTGCACATTTATTGCAATGTGAAATTAGGGTTTGCTCAGTGATAAAAGGGTTTGTTTACTCTTCATTTGCACATTTACATTAGTGAAATAGACAAGAAGAGCTCTGCAAACAAGCTTGCCTCATCTCTCTCAAGGATCATTCGCAAAATTCAAATCAATTGGTGATCTCTTCGGCTCATTCCGTGAACCCTAAAAGGTGTAAGAGGTATTTTTGTTCTTTCTCTAAATCTTTAAAGATGACTACTCTGAATGTTGTGAAGATTTCTAATAGGCCATGCCCTAAATTTAAGAAACATGCCTACAAATCTCTAGAAGCGGATCCTTTAGGTGCATTTTCCAGCATTCTGCATGTGGTTTTGCATGTTGAAGACGTTAGGGCATACATTCATGCGAACATTGAAGAGTTTGGAGAATCCAAGCTGTCAGATATCTATCACAATCAGTTAATAGATGACTCTTTTGATCTCAAACCTCAATATAAGGCTATCTGAGACAAACATTTTGCACAGTGCATTCATTTCCCCTATTTTCTGGAAGATGAATGGGTCTGGTATATTTTGAGCAGAATGCATGACAACTTCATGTGGTTGAATAAGCCATTTAAGATCACTAAGGATGCCATTAGGGTAGTAACCAGATTACACTCAAACGATGGGATGCCTACTCTCAAATCTATCAAAAACCAAATTGTAAGTGAGGCTACCGGATCAAAATTTAATAAAAGAGCAATGACAATTAAGGATATCAGAGATCTAGATATCAATTTTGCATCAATGATAATTGGATATAAGATATATCACTCCAACAGGGAGAATTCAGTATCTGGAACTATTGTATATACTGCTTATGAAATGTTGAGGAAGAATGCATACTATGATCTTTGTGAGCTCCTTCTAAACCAACTTTTAGAGAATCTGCAGAAGATAAAGAAGGATAAGAAGAATTCTTTCAAATATGGTGGTTTGATACTCTGCCTATTCTTTTACTACATGAATGAGCTACCCAGATCTAATGGATGGGTATGGCAAAATAACAGACTGATTGTAATTCAAATCAGAGATTACTTGCATGGGCTTGGTGATGCCAAGGCACAAAACACAACGCTATGGGGCTACTTCAAAAACTTCCAATGCATGATGCAAGCTAGAGAAAGAATCCCCCAATCTCTAGTTGAGAAGTACAAAGATACAGTGTGCTTTATGGTAGAAACTAATCAGTGCCTAATGGAGGCTGTGGAGTCAAGAACAGTTTGGATCATGCCAATGGGGTATGAAGTGGATGAGAAAATTGTAGAGCTGCATGTTCAACACATGCTAAGTCAGCCCAAGGATCCCAAGGCAGAAAGGTTTGGAACCTTTGAAGAATTGAGTATAAAGATTCATGTGGAACTAAGACAACTGGAGATGAAGAGAAAAGTGAGAAAAGAAGTAGATAATGTTGCCAAAAGGTATGGCATCTCAAAAGAGGCACTTGATGCACATAGAGAAAAGATGGAAAGGATGGAAAAAGAAAATGAAGAGGCAAAAAAAGAAAGTGCTCTAGTAGAAGCCCCCTCCCAGACCAGATCCTCTAAGAGCTCTGCATCTGCCACTGCTAAGAGCTCAAAGGTATCAAAACTGGAAGCAAAATCATCTGGTAAATGAGAGAAGAGAACTAAGACAAAGGCCACAAGATCTTATGCCAGTCAAAAGGATGATGAAGAGGTCAAGAAAATGAAGAAGAAGAAGAAAACATCTGGTGAACCCTCTACTGGTCAAGACAAGGAAGAGAAGGCAGAGGAATTTGTTGAAAATCCCACTCTTTGCATTAATGATATCATCAAATTAGTTACTGTGGATGGGAACCTAAAACCAATGACTGAGTTCTATGATGAGTATAATGAAGCTGACCAAAAGATCCTGCAAGAAGCTATAGTCAGGTATCTGAATATCTACAATAAGGCTTTTATTGAAATCATATCACTCATTCCCAAAAGCCTAGAGAAGGAATTAGAAATAAGGAAGAATAATGCTAAGGAAAAGGATCTTGAGATCTGGGAATAGATAGCTATTCAGCTACATCCTTCAATCACTCTGAAGAAAATGAATATGATCTTCAAAGATTGCAAGGATGAGTTCCAGAGCAAAGCTAGAATGAATCAACTTATGCTCAGAGAAACTGACAAAGTAGCAAAAGAGAAAGAAGAGATCCTTTGGAATGCATACAAAAGATTCAACATTCCCATTATAGAGGACGTAAGTGATGAACCTTCTAATGTTGAAGGGCAAAGTGCATCAAAGAAAGATCCTACTAAAAAGACTATAAAAGAAACAAAGGAGATAGGTGAGGAGAAGTCCAAGGACCACGATTCCTCTATTCCGGAAGAAGAAGTCCAAGAAGAAGAAAATATCTTTCATCCAGATTCCCTAGCAGTCTCCAGATCTAAAGAAGAAGAAAGATTAGAGGAAAAAGAAGAAGTGGAAGAAAGAGTAGAAGAGAAGATCAATCAAGAAGCAGAGGAGAAAGAAAAAGAAGATGACAATAGTAAGGCTACAGAAGGAGAGAAAACTCCAACAGAGAAGGCCACAGATGATAGTAGTAAGGTTGCAGAAGGGAAGAAAATTCTGTCTTCAGCAAGAGACACAGCAGAAGCAGTAAAAGATTTCTTAACCAAATAAATAATGGAATTTGATGAACCAGAACTTCTTCAAAGACCATTCAATTTTGACTCCCTCTCCCTGGTTCAAACCATGAAGCTAGCATCCTCTACTTCAGCAAAGGCAAAAGAAAAACTTTTGAAATCTCACATAGAAGATTGTGAGCTAATTGAGATTGCATCCAGTGCATTAGAGAAAATCATGCCATCCTTTCAAAAGGATTCTTCAGCCTCCACATCCGGTAACTTAAAAACTCTTGTCAATTCAATTAGCACACATTTTGATTCTTTGGAGAAGTCAGCTGAAGAAAAGGTCCGGAAGGAGTTTTTGGGAAAAAGATTCTTCGAAGTGTAGGGTCTAATAAAAAATGATAGGAGAGTTATGGATATTGGAATAAAGAGCTTAGAAAATGCTCTCAAAGATGGCGGAGATATCTATAAATTTTGTTTATCCTGGCCTAAAGTGACCAAGGATATTGAGAAGAAAGTAAAAGAGCAAGAGGACAAACTGCTAAGTTTGTCTCAAATTTTTGATCCTCTCTCCTCTTCCATAGTAAATCAAGAGTGTCAGACTATTGCAGTCACAAATGCAATAAAGAAACTTGAGAAGGAAAGGAAGAACATAATAAGCTAGATGGGTGAACTTAGAGGGATCATTATCCTTAAGTTAGAGGCTATGCATGAAGCTCTAACTGATGCTCAAACCATAGCCCAGACCAATGATCCGACAGATCTTAAGAGGGAAGAAGCTTTTGCATTCCTGTTGAGTGGTCACATCTTAATTTTGGACAGGATGAAGAGGAGTTGGGCAACACAAGTATTTTAGTTGAAAACCACTTTTGCAGATATAGTTAAGTATATGTAAGTAAAACATGTATATATGTTTTTACGGCCAAGTATAGATTTGTTTTTGGGAAATTTTGGTTTGTGGACCCTACCCTTTGCCATTGATGTCAAAGGGGGAGTGAGGAATAGTGAAAAATATGGAATCCAGCTAAGGGGGAGCTCTAGTAAAGTGTACATTAGAACAGAGTAGCAGCGAAGGGGGAGTGTAGTATGACACTTGGTCATTTTTCACTAAGTGTTGCCATCAATGCCAAAGGGGGAGATTGTTGGCAAGAGACACATTGTAGCTTCATGATTGTTGTCATTGATGGCAACAAAGTTCATCCCACACATCCACAGGACATGGTGTGCCTATACTGGAAGTTAGATTGAAGAGTGTTATGGTCTGGTAAGCAAGAACAGAGCATGTGGCAAGGTCTGACAGTCAGGTCTGGATCTCTCAGAGGAAGTATCTTAGTAAAGTGCAAACTTGGGGAAGTCAAGAGGTGTACCTTGACTGATACATTCCAGAGATTAAGCCTTTGGTGATGAAAGAGTGAAAAGATATGAGCACCTAAGTGTTGGGCTCCTGTTTGGCAGAGTTGACAGAGGGAGAACTGACCGACAGAGCATCAGATCTTAATTTAGATGAGCTATTGTTTGTGATCAAGTTTCTTAAGGTATCATTCATGATTGGCCAACATGATTGATGACTTCTATAAGCATCTCTTTGATACACATCACTTGATAAGCAAGGATTCAGCCGACAGACTAAGAGTTTGGGAAAATAGTAAGTATTCTAGATGCCAACTAGAAAGTGGATGAAATCCTTGGTGCAGATATATATGACAGATTGATCTCGGTATGAAGGTGTGTTGTGTGTTGTGGTGTGTGAAGAAAAGTAGAAGAGCAGTAAGGCAGGTCTGGTATGTTACAGGACAACAGCACCAAAGAAGAGAAATAATGAAGTGCAATAGATCAGTGTATTGAACCTAACCGGAACTGAACCTCAGCATATGTGGATGCTTCTCATCAGTTCAAGTATCTAGTTTCCTTGTATAAACTATTGTAGGAAGTGAGCCTCTTGTGAGAAGTGTGCTCGGGCAGTGAGCCCTAATTGGCAAGTGCCATTTTGTACTATCTTATTCTTCTAACAGAGAATACAATCTTGGGTTAATCACCTCATGGTTTTTTCCCTTAACAGGGTTTTCCACGTCAAAATCATTGTGTCATGTGTATTGATGTTATTTCCATTTCATGGTTATGTTTGCTTATATGATTTAATGCTACATTAATTGTTAAGGAAGATCAGAAAGTAGAAGTAATTAGGATAACTAATTCACCCCCCCTCTTAGCTATCAACAAGCAGTTCATTTTGGCAATGAGTCATCTCCTTCTTTCTTTCTTTCTTTCTCTATGGAGTGAGCATTCTTGTAGTGAGGACTTATTTTTGGGTAGTGAGCCCTGTGTAGTGAGCCCTAGGTAGTAATCCCTAAGGGAATGAGCCTCTAATGTAATTCGGTATTGTTCTTACATAATATATTGTGAGTGAACACTCACTGTGGTTTTTCCTAGTTTTGGATTTTCCACATAAAAATCCCTATGTTCATGTGTTATGGATTGTGGTTGTCACTTCTATGCTTAATCTATTTAATTATTGCATGTAGTAAATATATTGTTAGATTAACAAGTAAAAGATTTAATAAGATATTGATTCACCCCCCCTCTCAGTATCTCGGGTATTCAACAATTGGTATTAGAGCCTAGTTCCTTGGAAGAAGTCTAACAGCTTGAGGAAGATCTTGGAAGTGAACACTGTTAGACTTAGGGCATACAACTAAGAGGGGGGGTGAATCAGTTGTGTGAAACTTTCTCATTTTAAACACTTGAATCTTCTCTAGGGATTAGCATAATATTAATCATCAACCATAATGCATTCAAATCAAAAGCAGAAACATATAAACACATATGACACCAAGATTTTGACGTGGAAAACCCGATTAAGGGAAACAACCACGGGGTGATTAACCCAAGAATGTATTCTCTGTTAGAAGAATAGAAAGAACAAAATGGCACATGCCAATTAGGGCTCACTGCCCAAGCACACTGCTCACAAGAGGTTCACTACCTACAAGAGACTATCTACAAAGGAATAAGTATCACCTTTATGAAATAGAGAATAACATCTTCAGCATGCTTGAATCAGTTCCATTTAAGCCCAATACTTCTACTCTATCTTCTGCACTTCTCTCTGCTACCACACACTCATCCCCATAGGACACCCTTCAAAATGACTTCACAATCCCTTATTTATACAAGGCATCGACTTAGGGACAATTATCTAAGTCGGCAAACACCTACAAGAACATCTGCAAGACGTGGAATACATCCGGTCAGCCAGTCTCAAGAAGAACACCAATATCTATGGTTATTCTTCAAATTTGAACTCTAACTTCAATGCGGACCACCAACATTAACTGGACATGCCCCAATGATCATCATAACCTTCCCTAAATCACCAAAAACATCTGCACTTCATCATCCTACTGGAATTCTTCTTTCCTTCATCCGAGGCTACAAGAACACAGTCTGTCATCACTGTCACAAATGAATAGGCTCTTCTAAACCTTCAACCCACAAACCAATCTAGTTGATACTTCACAGGAACATCCTCAACACTCCCTCAGATCCACAGAACGGGACAATGAAATATCGGATCTCACCGGACCTATCTGTGGCACTCTGTCACCTCTGAACACCTGTCAGAACCGGTTCTACTTGAGCAACCCTAACTTCTTCAGATCCTCATGTGGACCTCTGAAATCTTGACTGGAGCATCTTAAGACTTATATCTACAAACCCTTTAAACCGCATCCTCTGATCCTCAACCTATTGAGAACTTTTACCTTCTTGTCGTCACTATTCTTCACTGTTCCTGATTGAGACTTATTTTCTCAATATCCTCAGCACACAGCTCATCTAATCCTTCTCATTAATGCAACATGAGTATGTTGACATCAATGACAACACCAGTTAGGCCCATACTTGTAACAATCTCCCCCTTTGTCATTGATGGCAACATATGATGTGAAAAACCATCAAGACAAGAACTTCTCCTTGCTGTTACAACTCCCCCTAACAACAACAACTATTCATATGTCTTCTCTCCCCCTTTGACATCAATAGAAAAGGGCTCATACTTGTAACTTCACTACTTCATAACATACCAGCTGCTCCCCCCTGAGTAGCAGCTCCCTTATCATCAATCCAGATCACAAGATATGACTGTGATATACACCAGATTGATGCACATTAGTGAATCCTAGTTCATCACCGGAGGGGCAATAACCCCTAACTTCTCCCTGAGATACTCAAAAGAGTCCTTGGGAAGAGGTTTAGTAAAAATATCTGCAAGCTAATCCTTGGAGGGCACATACTCCAATCTGACTTCACCCTTGTTCACTTGCTCTCTCAAAAAGTGAAACTTGATAGATATATGCTTAGTCTTAGAATGCAACACTGGATTCTTAGAAATATTTATTGCACTTGAATTATCACAGAAAAATTGTGATAGGCTCCTCATATTCTACTTGAATATCTCTTAGCATCTGCTTCATCCACAAAACTTGAGTGCAACTACCTACTGCTGCAATGTATTCTACTTTAGTTGTAGACAGGGATATTGCCTCTTGTTTCTTGCTTAGCCAAGAAACCAACCTTTTTCCCAAAAAGAAAGCTCCTCCACTTGTACTCTTCCTATCATCCACATCTCCTGCCCAATCTGCATCTATATATGCATGAAGAGAAAAATTATGATCTCTAAGATACCACAGACCATACTCAACTGTTCCTTTTAAGTACCTAAAAATTCTTTTGATTTCCATGACATGAGATTCTTTGGGATCATCCTGGAATCTTGCCACAAGACCAATAGTCTGCATTATATCTAGTCTAGTTTGAGTGAGATATAATAATCCTCCAATCATTGATCTGTACTTTGTCTGATCTATCTTAGGAGAGTCATCATCTTTGCTCAACTTACATCCAGTTGCCATGGGAGTGTTCATTGACTTTGAATCTTCCATTCCACATTTCGTCAACAATTCTTTTACATATTTGGTCTGAGAGATAAAGATTCCTTTCTTTGTCTGAGTAATTTGCAGACCCAAGAAGAAATTCATTTCACTGAGCATTGACATTTCAAACTCACTTTTCATTTGATTTACAAAGGTTTTACACATACTGTCTCTTCCTCCAAAGATGATATCATCAACAAATACTTCAATAGTCAAGATGTTTTCATGATCAATTTTGAAATCTAGGTTACTATCAGTAGTACCTTTGTTGAAACCAGTCTTTCATACCATGCTCTTGGGGCTTGCTTTAAACCATACAGTGCCTTCTTTAATTTGCAGACCATATCACCATGCTCAGATAACTGAAATCCATCTGGTTGTTCAATGTACACTTCTTCTTCTAAGTCACCATTCAGGAAAGTAGATTTGACATCCATCTAATATGCCTTGAAATCCTTGAAGGTAGCAAATGCAAGAAATAGTCTGACTACTTCAATTCTTGCCACCGGAGCAAAGGTTTCTTCAAAATCAATTCCTTCTATTTGAGCGTAGCCTTTGCAGACCAATCTGGCTTTATTTCTGATTACTTCACCAACTTCATTTAGTTTGTTCTGGAAGACCCATTTGGTTCCAATCACATTCTTGTTTCTAGGTCTGGAAACAAAATCCCAAGTGTGATTTTTCTCAATTTGCATTAACTCTTCCTCCATTGCTTTGGTCCAATTTTCATCATTGCAGGCTTCATTTATTGTCTTAGGTTCAATCTTTGAAATCAGACAATATTCATCTGAGTTTTGAGCAATTTTCCTTCCAGTTTGCACACCTTTTCTTTTGTCACCTATGATCCGATCTTCAGAGTGGTTTAGTCTTACATACCTTGGAACTTTGGGAGTTTCTTGCACTTCTGCTTCTTGATCAGGCTCATTTAGACCTATCTCTTCTTCCTGATTTACCGGATCTATCTGAATCTGACTTTCAAGAGAGGATTGAGCTCTTTGAACCAAAACACCATTCTGATCATCTTCATCATACTCATAGAACCTTGAGGGTTTATCTATTCCCTCATCAACCTTCACATTTGTACTTTCTATCATCTTTCTTAGTCTCTTGTTATAACACCGGTATGCTTTGCTTTGAGTAGAGTAACCCAAGAATATTCCTTCATCACTTCTTTCATCAAACTTGCCTAAATCGTCATCTCTTTTGATGTAACACTTGCTACCAAAGACTCTGAAATATCTTATAGTAGGAGTAATGCCAAACCAGAGTTCATAAGGGGTCTTACCGGTATTGCTTCTGATTTGAACTAGATTAAGAGTATAGACTGCAGTGCTGACAACTTCTCTCCAATAGATCTGAGGAACATTTGCTTCCATCATCATAGTCCTAGATGCTTCCTGGATGGTCTGGTTCTTTCTCTCCACTACTCCATTCTGCTGTGGAGTCCTTAGAGCAGACAACTATCTTTTAATTCCATGTTTCTCATAGAATTCTATGAACTCACCGGATGTGAACTCTCCACCTCTATCAGACCTCAGACATTTCAACTTTGTTCCTGTTTCATTCTCTACCATAGCCTTGATTATTTTGAATTTCTCAAGAGCTTCTAATTTCTCCTTTAGAAAGGTTACCCACATCATCTGGGAATAGTCATCTATTAGCAGCATGAAGTATCTATCACCTTGAATACTTCTAGTTCTTGCCAGACCACAAAGATCAGTGTGAACTAAGTCCAATAGTCCGTTAGAAGATAGTTCCTTGCTTTTGAATGTGACTCTGCTCATCTTACCCAACTGACATTCCTTGCACAAGCTATTAGTAGGTTTCACCAATTATGGAAGATCTCTTACAGCCTGAGTATTGCTTATCTTGATGATATTATCAAAATTCACATGACACATCCTTCTATGCCATAACCAACTCTGATCAACTTGAACAAATAAGCAGCTTTTACCAGTACCAACCAAGTGGATGATATTACCTTTAGTTTAAGTACCAGATGCAATCTCTGTTCTGGATCTTTCAAAGATTTTGCATTTTCCATCCTTGAATCGGAGATCATAGCCTTTGTCCACCAACTTTCTAACACTAAGAAGATTGTGCTTCAAACCTTCAACATATAGTACATTACCAGTTTTGTTTCTTCCATTAAAAGAAATAGTTCCTCTTCCTTTGATTCTACCAGAAGAATTATCACCAAACTTCACCACTCCTCCTTCATACCTTTCCAAATCTATGAACTTATTCTTGTCACATGTCATGTGGTGAGAGCAACCACTATCAATGACCCAATCATTCTTTTCTTCAACTTGGGCAGCCAGAGCTCTTTCTACAACTTTATGATTGATAGATACAGAGGATATTGGTTCTTCTTCCTTGATGGCAATAAACACCCTTTCACTTCCGGATTTGTTTCCTGTCTCTGATTCATCATCTATTACTCCTTTATTATCATCTTCTTCATGAACATAGTAACAATTCTTTTGGAACCTTGATCTGTTAGGATTTGGCTTTGAAAATCTTTCCAGACATTTTGAGGCAAAATGACCAATCTTATTGTAGTTAAAACACTTAAAAGGCAATTTTCCTTCATACTTACCAGATCCTCTTGGTAGTCTCTTTGCAATGAGGGCTTCAAGTTGAGCAGTTTCTACTTCTTCTTCTTCCAGGTCTTTTCTTGCTTTTTCATACCATGACAATTTCCTTGATGAGTTCTCTCCCAGATAAAATCCTTGTTTACCTTTCACAGAGGCACTGGCTTTGAATGCAGATTCAGTTTTGGGGGGATCATCTCCAAATTTGGTCATTTCAAAAGCAGCCAGTTTGCCAGCCAATTGGTCTCTTGTGACAGTTGTATGGGCTCTGAATTCATCAATGGCAGCAACCTTGATTTTGTAAGAGGCAGGAAGGGATCTGAGAATCTTACCAACAATCTCATTTTCATCCAAGACTCCACCAGAATTTCTAATTCCACAAACCAGCTCATTCACTCTTGGCATAAAAGTGGTAATATTTTCATCATCTCTCATCTTCAGTTTTTCAAATTTCCCTTTTAGACTCCATAACATTGCACATTTAACATACTCATCTCCTTCATGTAGAAGTTCTAGTTTAATCCAGATCTCATAGGTAGTTGGTAGGTCAATAACATTTGAGAGCTCTGAGTCAGTTAATGTGCTTAGAAGAGCCTCTTTGGTTTGTAGATTGTTTTTAGCATCTGTGATTTCATTTAGGGTTGTCAGACCACCCTGTGCAGGTACATACACTTTTGTGACCATGGACCAATATGCCTTTCCCATACATTACAAGTGACATTTCATGCGACCTTTCCAAAGAGAAAAGTTGGTTCCATCAAACTTCAGACTATCCTTCTTGTATGATGACATCCTGGATCTCCTCAAGTGGTTAAGCTCCTTTTAGAGGAACTTAGCTCTGATACCAATTGTTAGACTTAGGGCATACAACTGAGAGGGGGGGTGAATCAGTTGTGTGAAACTTTCTCATTTTAAACACTTGAATCTTCTCTAGTGATTAGCATAATATTAATCATCAACCATAATGCATTCAAATCAAAAGCAGAAACATATCAACACATATGACACCAAGATTCTGATGTGGAAAACCCAGTTAAGGGAAACAACCACGGGGTGATTAACCCAAGAATGTATTCTCTGTTAGAAGAATAGAAAGAACAAAATGGCATATGCCAATTAGGGCTCACTACCCGAGCACACTGCTCACAAGAGGCTCACTGCCTACAAGAGACACACTATCTACAAAGGAATAAGTATCACCTTTATGAACTGGAGAATAGCATCTTTAGCATGCTTGAATCAGTTCCATTTAAGCCTAATACTTCTGCTCGGTCTTCCGCACTTCTCTCTACTACCACACACTCATCCCCACAAGACACCCTTCAAAATGACTTCACAATCCCTTATTTATACAAGGCATTGACTTAGGAACAATTATCTAAGTTGCCAAACACCTACAAGAACATCTGCAAGACATGTAATACATCTGGTTGGCCAGTCTCAAGAAGAACACTAATATCCATGGTTATTCTTCAAATGCAAACTCTAACTTCAATGCGGACCACCAACATAACTGGACATGCTCCAACGATCATCATAACCTTCCCTGAATCACCAAAAACATCTGTACTTCATCATCCTACTGGAATTCTTCTTTCCTTCATCTGAGGCTACAACAACACAGTCTATCATCACTATCAAAAATGAAAAGGCTCTTATGGACCTTCAACCCATGAACCAATCTAGTTGATACTTCATAGGAATGTCCTCAACATTCCCTCAGATTCGCAGAATGAGACAATGAAATACCGGATCTCACTGGACCTATCTGTGGCACTCTATCACCTCTAAACACTTGCTAGGACCGGTTCTACTTGAGTGACCCTAACTTCTTCAGATCCTCATATAGACCTCTGAAATCTTGACTGGAGCATCTCAAGACTTATATCTACAAACCCTTTAAATCGTATCCTCTGATCCTCAATCTATTGAGGACTTTTACCTTCTTGTCATCAATGTTTTTCATTGTTCCTGATTGAGACTTATTTTCTCAATATCCTCAGCACACAGCTCATCTAATCCTTCTCATTAATGCAACATGAGTATGTTGACATCAATGACAACACTAGTTAGGCCCATACTTGTAACAAACACATGGCAAGTAAAAAATGTCATACTCCTCTTGAATAAATTGATGTAACTGAGACTAAAGAAGAGTGCACACTTGTTAATGGAGAAGAATTTAAACTTGCACTAGAAGACATTGAAAAAGTTGAATTGGAAAACAGGGATTTAAAAGATAATGTCAAGGAAATAGATGAGTGTATCAAGAAATTAAGGGAGCAAGTCAAGAGACTCAAAGAAAAATACAAGGATGTTAGTGAACAATTGATATCTGTAGAAGACAACTTGAGAAATCTAAAAGTGGAAGTTGTAAAAAAGGCAAAAGCAGAAGAAGACCTAAATCAGTTGGTGAAAAGAAAAATTGAAGACTGCACAAAGCTTGAAAAGGAAGTTGGGAACCTGAAATCTGATTTGGAAAAGACAAAAAGTTATGAAGAAAATTTTAAGATAAGCTCTGCAAAACTTGATGAGATGATTGCAAGCCAGAGGAGTCCTAATGAAAAAGAAGGTTTGGGATTTGAGAAAGGTGAAAGCTCCAAAACTGGTCAAGAAAAGAATGCTGAAATCAACAAGGACAAAGGCAAACAAATCTAGAATCAAAGGAATAGACCTAGAAGACCACCGGTAAGGAAACCAAATGCTTAGATGTACCCTTCTTTCAATGGTTATTGTAATACATGCAAAAAAATTGGTCATAAGGCTACTCAGTGTAGGAGTAGAGTGAATCAAAATGGTCCATCATTCTCCAGTTAGTGTTTCACTTGCAACAAACTAGGTCACAAAGCTAATGAATGCCGAAGTCAGATAAGGAATAGTTACAACAATATAAGGAATGTTCAAACCTTCAAAGGTGACTTCTTTAATTGCAAGAGGTTTGGTCAAAGAGCCAATGAATGCAGAAATCAAATAAGGAACAACTATAACAATGGAAGGAATGCTCAATCTTTCAATGGGAATTGTTTTGCGTGTAATAAATTTGGGCACAAGGCATACCAATGCAAGTCAAGAATAAATGGGAGAAACAATAATCAAAGAAATGTTGTATGCTTCAACTGCAACAAGCTTGGACATAGTGGAAGGTTCTGCAGAAGTAAAAACATGAAGAGCGATAATCAAGAAAACTTGAAGAAACCATAGAAAAAGGTTGATCCGGTAGAAATCAAGAAGGAGATGAACTAGATGTGGGTTAAAAAGGAAGTACAAGAGTTCAAGGATGGGTCTGCACCAGTCACTGGTGTAGATACTTCCTCTGAGAAGTAAATTAAGAGCTCTAGCTTAGGGGGAGCTTCAGTGAAAACTCTAAAACCCCCAGCTAGAAAAGTGGTGCTAATATCCAGCACAAGGATATGAGTTATAAGGTTGAATGATAGATCTTATGAAGAAGATTCTGACAGAAAGTGATCTAATGTGGTAAATTGCGGAGTAATCTAGATTGAGTGTGCTTGACAATGAAGTGTTTGATAGATTTTTGGAAGTTGGCATTTATTGCGATTAAGTTTTGGTGAATAAATGATAAAATTCTCGCATTCAAAGAAATAATCACTTTGTATCCAAGTTTACAAGTATCTAAGAAGATCTAAAGTGAGACCCTAATCAATTCCAGCAATTCAAAGCGATTCAAAGTGAAGAAACCCTAATTCAAGGAAAAGAGGTATTTACAGTTGAAACTCTCTATGAAATTGTTTGAATTATTGCTGAAAAATGTTGGTCCCATGAGTAATAGAGATCACAGAAAGGCCCAATCCAAAATTTAAGAAACATCCTTTCAAATCAACTGAAGTTGACCCTAATTGTGCATTTCTGGAAGTGTTGTATGACATAATGAATGAGGAAGACATTAGGGCATACATTCATGTTGCCCTAGAAGAACATGATGATAACGAACTTGTGGATCTGTACCTAAAACATTTGAGTGGTGATGGATTTTAATTGAAGGAAGTTCATATAAGGCATTGGTGGAGAAGAAATTCATACAATATCTAGACTTTTTGACATTTGCTAAGGATGCATGGGTCCAGTATGTGCTTAGCAGGATTCATGATGAGTTTTTGTGGCTTGAAACACCCTTCATGATCACAAAGGAAGCAATAAGGGCTATAATTGGATTGAACTCCACCAAAACTATACCCATGCTAAAGACTATAAAAATAGCACTATAATAGAGGCTACTGGTGCTCAATTTGACAAATGGGCATTGACAGTAAACTCCATTGAAGACCATACAATGAAATTTGCATCAATGGTGGTCAGGTATAAAGTGTACTTCACCAACTAGGAGAACTCTGTCTCCGGTACCTCCATCTACACTACATATGAGATGGTCAAGAAGAACATTGACTATGACCTCTATGAGTTGCTCTGACAACAGTTGATGGAAAACATGAAGAAGACCAAAGATTCTAAATATCCTTTTAAATATGGTATGTTGATTATTTGCCTATTCCTCTATTTTTTGAAAGAACTACCTGGAATGAAGAATTTGGTTTGGTTTGATAGCAAACCTATTGCAATAAAAATTAGGAATCATTTAAACAACATAGGTAGTCATAATGCACAAAATGTAGCCCTATGGGGCTACTTCAAAAACTTTGAAAAGGCCATGCAATCTAGGGCAAGGATACCCAGATCAATAGTGGAAAAATACAAAGATGATATATGTTTTATTGTGAATAAAGATTAGTGTATGATGGTAGCAGTAGAGCTAAGGACAATATGGGTCCCTCCTTTGGGGTATGACGTAACTGAGGATGTGTTGATTGGCTCAGCTGAGCTCATGTTGAGCAAGCCCAAGGACAAAAGTGATGAAAGATTTGGAACATATGAGGCAATTTTAGTCAAGGTACATGTTGAATTGAGGAAGCCTGGATCTATAAAGAAGAATAGGAAAATGGTAGAGGAATATGCCCAAGAGCAAGGGGTTTACTAAAGAACAAATTGTAGAAGCAAGAGAAAGGTCAGAAGCAGAAAAGGCTCCTAAAAAAAGGAGCAAGATGAATCAGAAAAGGCTCCAAAAGAGTCTGAGAAAGAATCAGAAGAGCTTGCAATACCAAAGAGAAGAACAAGAGGCTCAACCTCTGCTAAAATAGCATCTAAGTCATCCGGTCATACTCCTTTAGTGAATGTGGAAGCACCTGCAAAGAAATCCACTGACAAAGGGCATAAAAGAAAGAAAACTAAGGGCAAAAGGATGTATGTTAGTGTTGGATTTGATGAAGAGGAGATTGAAACATATGAAGAAGTAGAGATAATAAAGGCTAAGGCTGGTGAAGTCTCATGGAGTAAATAGGAGAATCCCTCCAGTAAGGGCAAAAGCAAGAAGAATACAAAGAAATCAGAGCCCAAAGAAGCAAAGGACACAATAACATTAGAAGATACCTTAAATGCTATGGAAGCTCATGGTAACCTAAAGCCAATAGTAGAATTATATGATGAGTATAATGGCACAAACAAAGGCATCATTGAGACTATAGTGATCAGATTTTTGGACATGTACAGCAAAGCTCTCATTGACGTGATTACTGATCTACTAGATAGCCTGGGCAACATTATGTCTACTAGAAAGGGAGCATCAATGGACAAAGACAGAGTTAAGATAACATGCATTAATAAGGTTGTGTCCAGATATAACTATTGAAGAGAAAACCAAGGTCACTAAGGTGCTTGGAGAAAAGTTTAAGACAAAGAAGAGAACCAAAACTCTGATGTCCAGAGACATAGAGAAATTGGTAAAGGAAATAGAGGAAATAACTCTTGATGTCTTTAGAGAATTCAACATCCCAACAATTCATGATAAGAAAGGACCAAAAGTTGGTGATGATACTTCTCTTCCAGAAATCAACAGAAAATAGGGCTTGGATCAAATGGAGACAATTCCTCCCAAAAGCTCAGGAAGAGATGAAGAAATGAAAGAGAAAGAAGAGGATAATGCTTTAGTGAATGTTGAAGCCCCTCCATAGCAGAATGTAACTGTTGATCAGGGAAATCAGGGTTATATAGAAGAATAGACTAATGAACAAGCTAAGGTTAGTCCTCCTCTGAAGCATAAAACTAATGAGCAAGAATCCATGGATCAAGATCCTCCAGAGAAGACTGAAGAAGAAATGTCTCATGACATGGTAAGAGACATCGCTGCAACTACACAAGATCCAGTTGATTTAGTGAGAGAATTCCTAGAGGTAGTATGTGTTGGCAAGAGACACTACTTAGAACTATTAGGTGTTGTCATTGATGGAAACTAAGATTATTCCACTCATCTGTAGTGAAGTATCTAATCATACCAGAAGTTAGAATGATAATCTATCTAAGTCTAGGAACCTGAAACAGAGCACATAGCAGAGTCTGGTATTTTGGTCAGCGGATCTCTCCAGATAATCATTATGTGTTGTAGATCTGAAGGAATATAGAGGGACACTAGGACAATCTAAATCCAAGTTTTTAGCTCTCGGTGATAATGGGATCAAAAGTTATGAGCATATGAATACCAGGTCCTATTATGATAGAATAGTTCAGTGAAGAACAGGAAGACTTATGTTAATCTTTGTGTCGACCCAATAGAACTATTTTGATGAACTGTGTATGAGATAGAATGTTATTGGCCAACATGCATGATGATCTACATGTGTTATTTTTGGTACGCATCAATATTGGTGTATGGATCTAGCAGACAGAGTAGAGCATTCTTAAATGGTTCTAAGTGTTGTTGTTGTTGCCGACTGGCAAATGATTGTAATTCAAGATAAGGATGTATATATATAGCTAATGATTATGGATATATTGGTGATATTGATATCGAAGAAGGTGTATGTGTGAAAAGAGAAAATCCAAAGAGTGAATGAAGATAGATTAGTAAAGAAGAGCAGAGCAAAGCTGAAATGTGTAAGATCAGTTTTGTACTTAACTGAAACTAAAATTCATGCATAGGTAGATGCTATTAATTAGTTCAAATCTTTGTTGTTCTCTTGTAATATTTTCTTAGGTAGTGAGCCTCCATTTGAGCAGTGAGCTCTGGGCAGTGAGCCCAAATGCATGTGCATTCTCACTTGTAAAATGCTTTTAACAGAGTATTAATTTTGTGGGTTAACCCCACCGTGGTTTTTCCCTTAACCGGGTTTCCACATCAAAATCTTGGTGTCAAGTGTGCTATTTATGTTTCTGCTTATGTGATACTAAAATATTTATTTCATTAATTTGTTTATAAGTTGATTAAAGAATGAAAAAGGTTAAATAAGTAACAATTGATTCACCCCCCCCTCTCAGTTGTCCGGACCTAATCCAATAATTGGTGTCAGAGAAAGGTTCCTTAGAGAAGCCTAATAGCTTAAGGAAAAGATCTTGGAAAAAGATTCAAATGAGTTCATTAAGAGATGTTTAGTCAGCCCTAGAAGAGCTTGCTCAATCTAGAACAAAAATTAGTAATCTGAGAGGTGAACTTAAAGATGTTGATGACACCATTGAAATGTTAAAAGATAAATTAATGAAATCTCTGCAAAATAAAAAAGAGCTACTTCTATAGCTATCCAGTTTACCTGAAGAAAATGGCTTGAATGAAGCTTTGAAAGAAAAAAACAAACGAATGTGAGAAGCTCTCAAAAGAAGTCATTGTTCTAAAAATTGAAATGGAATCTAGGGTGATGAGGCAAACCAAAGAAAGTGAAGATAGAAATAAAATTGAAGAAGATCTGAAACAAAAACTTAAACAATGATCTAAAGAATGTTGCAAATTGGATGGAATAGCTCTCCATCTAGAGTCTAATCTATAAGAAAGTAGAGATAATGAAAGAGAACTTGAAAGGCAAATAGTCATTCTCAGACATGACCTAGATATTTCAAATGAATACAAGGAGAAATGCAAGATAATTTCATCAAAACTTGAAGCACTACTTAAAGGACAAAAAAGGGTCGATGACAAGCATGGTCTTGGATATGAGAAAGGTGAAAGCTCTGGATCCAGACAAAGAAACTTTCAACCTAAGAATGGCAGAAACAGATCTAGAAAACCTCCAGTAAGAGCCAAATGCTCAAAGATATCCATCATTCAATGGAAATTATTTCAACTGCAACAAATTTGGTCATAGAGCTACTCAATGTAAAAATAGAGTAAATCAAAATGGTCCATCCTTCTCCGGTCAATGCTTCAAGTGTAACAGGTATGGTCATAGATCAAATGAATACAAAAGTATGACAATGAATAATCCCAATAATAGAAGAATTAGCAATTCTTTCAATGGTTACTTCTTTGTTTGCAATGGGTTTGGACATATGGCTAATCAGTACAGATCAAGAGAAAATTAGAAAAGAAATGTATGCTTTAACTGTAATAAATTTGGTCATATTGCAAGATTTTGCAAAAGTAAAGACAATGGAAGAAGAGGTCCAGTAAACAGAAAACTAGATAAACAAAGACAAGACAAAGGCAAAGAAAAAATTGATATGAATGAAACTTAGGATGAATCAAATAAGATATGGATCAGGAAAACCATTATGAATGATAGTAATGGATCTGCACTGTAATCCGGTGCTGATAATTCCTCCAGGAATTAAGTTAAAAATCTTGGCTCAGGGGGAACAACATTACAAATCGAATTCCCCTAGCTAGTAAGTGCCTAGATCTAGCATAGTAAGAAAAGAGATCTTGGATTGTTTCAGACCATGTGGAAGGATTTTTGAAAGAAAAGAGATGGATATAGCAAATTGTAGAGCAATACATGAAAGACTACTCAAAAAATAGAGCAATCAGATGCGCTAGGGCAGGGCATTTATTACAAAGGCAAATTAGGTGATGTGAAGCTTAAAAGGGTCATTCACTCCTCATTTCAAACACTTTGCATCAAAAGAAATCAAGAAGAAAGAAGTGGACAAGCTTAGAGCTGAGAATTCTCAAGAGTTGGAAGCAAGAAAATGATTTCCAAGCAAAAACCCTAATCTACGTAGCAAGGTATTTTCTATTTTCTATGAAATTTTTTGAGTTCTCAATTTTTCCAAATGGCTACACCTCTAGTGGTAGATGTTACTAAAAGGCCTCATCCCAAGTTCAAAAAGCATCCATTCAAATCTAAAGAAGTTGAGCCGCTAGGTGCATTTTCTAGAGTACCGTACAGGGTTTTACATGTTGAAGATATTAGGGCTTACATTCACTACAATATAGAGGAATTTGGAAATCTAAAACTATTGGATATATTTGAAAACCTCTTGAAGAATGACAATCACCAATTAAAACTAGGATATAAAACACTAGAGAACAAACACTTCATACAATTTATTGAATTTCCATCTTTTGATGAAAGCGAATGGGTTAGGTATGTACTGAGTCAGATACATGGTGAGTTTATGTGGTTATTGAAGCTATTCAAGATCACAAAAGATGTAATCTAAATTGTGACTGGATTGAATGCAACTAATGGGCAACCCATGCTTAAGGCTGTGAAAAATCAAACAATAACTAATGCAACCAGAGCAAAATTTGATAGAAGAGCTATGACTATCAATGACATCACTGATCCGGATGTCAAGTTGGCTTCGATGGTAGTTGGGTATAAGATTTGCCACTCCAGTAGGGAGAACTTAGTTACTGAAACAACTATTTATGCCACATATCAGATGATCAAGGAGAATGTGGACTATGACTTGTGCGAGCTACTACAAAGCCAACTAATAGAAAACCTAAACAAAATAAAAAAGGACAAGAAAAATTCATTCAAGTATGGTTCCTTAGTGATATGTATATTCTTATACTTCATGAATGAAGTGCCAGGAGTTTCAGGTATACAATGGACATCAGACAGGCCAGTGGCATGGAAAATTAGGGATCATCTACATAGTCTTGGTGATACCTAGACACAAAAGACTACTTTTTGGGGTTACTTCAAAAACTTCCAGTACTTGATGCATGTAAGGGAAAGAATCCCTAGTTTAGTTGTTGAAAAGTATGAAAAAGAAATCTGTTTTATGGTAGACACAGATCAATGTTTGATGGAAGCTGTAGAATCAAGGATAGTGTGGATAATGTCAATGGGCTATGAAGTGGATGAGGAAATTCTGGACATGTATGCTGAATATCTCCCGAGCAAACCTAAAGACACTTCTGTTGCAAGGTTTGAAACATACAAGGAACTAAGATTAAAGTTGCATGTGGAACTTAGATAGCTGGAAACAAAAAGAAAGGTACACAAGCAAGTAGAGATGTATGCAGAAAGCATTAGGATTACAAAAGAAGCAGTGAAAGAAAATAGACAAAGGATTGAAAAGATAAAGAAGAGCACTAAGTAGGCAAAAAGTGAGCTTGTAGTCCCCCAGAAGCCCCAAGGAAGACAAGGAGTTCTACAACTCCTGCTGAGCCTCTCAAGTCCACTTCCACTAAGAAGCTGGAAGCCACTCCATCTGGTGAAAGACAGAAAAGAAAGAAAACCAAGGGAACAAGAACCCACAAGAGCACACAAGATGATGAAGAGACAAAAAAAGATGAAGAAGTGAAAGAAATAAGATCAAAGAAAGTCAAAACTTCAAAGACTTTTGAAGATCAACCGTCTAGAAGCATGAGGGCCAATAAAAAGCAAGTATCCAATAAGGTTACCATGACTATTGATGAAACTGTAAAAATAGTCACTGTTCATGGAAATTTAAAACCTATCAAAGTTTACTATGATAACCTTGATCAAGCAAATAAGAAAATTTTAGAAGATGCCATTATCATATATCTTAATAAATTCAATAGAGCCTTGTTGGAAATCTTATAAGAAATTCCTAAAAGTCTGAGGAAAGTAATGGAAATGAGGAAAGAAGTAGCCAAGGAAAAAGATATAGAATTCAGAGAGTATGTTCTCTCTTCTTTGTGCCCTGTAATGACCAGACAAGAAGCAAATAAAATCCTTGAAGAAGTCAAAGATAAATTTAGAAGCAAAGTCCGGATGAACAAGCTAATGCTTGGTGAGACTAAAGAAATTGAAAAGGAAATAGAGGAAATTCTAAGAAAGGCTTTAGACAAAAATAAATACTACATTGTTTCTGAAAAATAAGTTGAAGAAGACAATCCTTTTGCTCTAGAACAAAAATCTCTAGAAGAAGACACTGACAAGAGAATCAATGACCAAAGGATTACTCTAGACTCTCCAGAACTTGATTCATCAAATCTAAATATTGGAGAAGTTCAGGAAGAGGAACAAGTAAATTAGGAAGACAGAAATGATAGATAGAATAATTGATGCAGTGATAACTCCTCCACCTGATCACTCTGGGAAGGAAAAGAATATTGCTACCACTCAGAGCCCTCTAGATCAAGTAAAAAGTGGTGAGCAAGCAGAAATGAGTCCCTCAAAAGAGAACACGGAGAAGAGTAATACAGAGAAAGAGGAGGAAAAAGGAAAGAAAGACAAAGCAAAAGAAGATGGTGCAAATGTTGAAGCACCTAAAGCAGATGTAGAAAAATCTGATGATCAAAAAGATGGTTCAGAAAATGTAACAAGAGACACTACAGATGTAGTAAAAGGCCCTCTTGAAAAGGAAGTGATTGAGCTTGATGAGCCTGAACTACTCCAAGGACTAACCAATCTAGATGCACTCTCTCCATTTCAATTGATGAAAATAGCATCTTTCACCCAAGTAAAAGCTAGAGAAAAGATGATAAAATTCCACTTAGAGGACAATGAGCTACTAGGGCTAGCAACCAAATTTTTAGAGAAATTAATGCCAACTTATCAAAGGAATCAAAATGATTCCCTCTCCAGCCATTTGAAAAATCTTGTAAGTTCAGTAAACTCACATTTTGAGTCTTTTAAAAAGTCTACAGAGGCAAAGGTTCAGAAAGAATTCTTGAATAAGAAATTCAGTCAAGTTAAAAATATGATAAGAAGTGATAGATTGATACTAGGCATTAGCATAAAGAGCATTCTGAATGCTCTATGTGATGGAGGAGATATATATAAGTTTTTCCTATCATGGACTAAAGTCAATAAGGATGTTGAAAAGAAGATAAAGGAACAAGAACAGAAAATATCAGTTCTATCTCAAAATTTTGATCCTCTAAATACCTCTCCTATAAACTAGGAATGACAGGTCATTAGCTTGACAAATGAAATAAAGGGACTTGAAAAAGACAAAATCATTACTATGAAGAGGATGTGTGAACTCTGGGGATTGATTGCCCCCAAGTTGGAAGCCATGCATAATGCCTTATCTGAAGCCCAGGATGCACTTCAGACAAGTGATCCTTTGGATCTGGCAAAGGCAGAAGCATATGCATTTCTTCTAAGTGGGTACATCTCACTCTTAGATGGAATGAAGAATACTTGGGCCTCTAAACTTGTGCAATTAAAAACCATTTTTGTAGACATACTCAAGTTCATGTAAGTAGAATTTGATGATTTATTGTACATATGCGGTAGTATTAACAGAACTTTTTTTTGAGAATTCTAGCTTGCAGATCCCACCCTTTGCCATTGATGTCAAAGGGGGAGTGAAGGACAGTGAAAAATAAGGTATTCAGCATAGGGGGAGCACCAGATTAAGTGAAGAGCACAAATGTACAGACTAAGGGGGAGTCGCTCTAAGACACTTAGTCATTTTTTCACTAAGTGTTTCCATCAATGCCAAAGGGGGAGATTGTTGGTAAGAGACACTACTTAGAATTGTTAGGTGTTGTCATTGATGGCAACTAAGATTGTTCCACTCATCTGCAGTGTAGTCTCTGATCATACCAAAAGTTAGAATGATAATCTATCTAAGTCTGGGAACCTGAAATAGAGCATATAGCAGAGTCTAGTATTTTGGTCAATAGATCTCTCCAGATAATCATTATGTGTTGTGGATCTGAAGGAGTATAAAGAGACACCAGGACAATCTAAATCCAAGTTTTTAGCTTCCGGTGATAATGGGATCAAAAGTTATCAGCATCTAAATACCAGGTCCTATTATGACAAAACAATTCAGTGAAGAACAGGCAGACTTATGTTAATATTTGTGCAGACCCAATAGAAGTGTTTTGATGAATAGTGTATGAGATAGAATGTTATTGGATGACATGCATGATGATCTACATGTGTTTTTTTTAGTACACATCAATATTGGTGTATGGATCTAGCCGACAGAGCAGAGCATTCTTAAATGGTTAAGTGTTGTTGTTGGCAACTGGCAAATGATTGCAATTCAAGATAAGGATGTATATATATAGCTGATGATTGTGGATATATTGGTGATATTGATAGCGAAGAAGGTGTATGTGTGAAAAGAGCAAATCCAAAGAGCGAATGAAGGTAAATTAGTAAAGAAGAGCAGAGCAAAGATAAAATGTGTAAGATCAGTTTTTGTACTTAACTGGAACTAAAATTCATGCATAGGCAAATGCTATTAATCAGTTCAAATATTTTTTGTTCTCTTGTAATATTTTCTTAGGTAGTGAGCCTCCATTTGAGAAGTGAGCTCTAGGTAGTGAGCCCGAATGCATGTGTATTCTCACTTGTAAAATACTTTAACAGAGTATTAATTTTGTGAGTTAACACCCACCATGGTTTTTCCCTTAACTGGGTTTCCACATCAAAACCTTGGTGTCAAGTGTGCTATTTATGTTTTTTCTTATGTGATGCTGAAATATTTATTTCACTAATTTGTTTATAAGTTGGTTAAAGAAGGAAAAAGGTTAATTAAGTAACAATTGATTCACCCCCCCCTCTTAGTTGTCCGGACCTAATACAATAGCATGAAGCTCAAATTTTGGATACACATGAGTTACTGCAAGGACCAATTTACTTAGCTTCCATTTCCCCTCTACAGAAATTTAAATTAGGGACAATTTTCCAAGCTAAGGCTCAAGAAGAGAAGTCTTATATTCAGGATAGTGAGCTTATTGGTGAGGCATCTGGTGTTTTAGAAAAGTTGATGCTTGGATGGAAGAAGGACACATCTTTAGCCCCCACTAAACAACTCAAAAAGATAATTAGCTCTATAAGTACACATTTTGAGTCCTTTGAAAAGACTGCAAAAAAGAAAGTAAGGGTAGAGATTGATGCTAAAAGGTTAGTAGAGTTAAATAATAAAGCTTCTCAAGATAAAGTCTTATTAGATAAAAGTATAGAGTATGCACAAACAACAATTAAGGAAGCTATTGAAATATACCAACATTGTCTCGCTTGGCCAGATAAAACAAAGGACATAAAGGAGAAAATAAATGGGCTGGAAGATAAGATCATGAGGATATCTAGGAGTTATGGTCTGGTAAAAGATACCATTGGAACTCAACAAGCTAAAGTAGAAATGGTTCACTCTACTATTCATAAACTACAAACTCAAAGAGAGGTTATCAAACATAGAATGGGCCAGCTTAGGGAAATAGTGAGCTTCAAAATTGCATCAATAGCCAGACTAGTAGTTGCTATAGAGCAAACAAAGAAAATCACTGAAGTCCCTGCTACTCTAAAGAAGGCAGAAGATATGGTATCCTAGATCAATGGACACATCTTAGTTTTGAGTGATGTAAAAATTTAGTGGGATCAAGATGTATCTCAGCTGAGGCAACTTTATTCTTACATTCTCCCAGCAAAACTAAAAGACTTTTTGTTCTTAAATTCACTTGTAAATATGCAGATATTAGAAAAATAGTTTTGAAGTTTTGGCAACTTGTATATACATGTGCATCATATACCTTTGCCATTGATGTCAAAGGGGGAGAAGAAGAACCAGTGAAAAAGAGCTAAATATATAAGGGGGAGTAGGAGTAGAAAAATAGGGTGTACATAGTAAGGGGGAGAAGTATGAACATTTTTCACTAAGTGTTTCCATCAATGCCAAAAGGGGAGATTTTTGGCAACATGGTCAAGAGATACTACTGATATGACTATGATATGGTGTTGTCATTGATGGCAATAGTAAGATATGATTGGGAACAGGTCCGGGAAGAATGATGTAGTCAAAGTGACTAAGTGTTGGCAACTTATTGAGTTAGCAATAGAGAGTTGGTTGGTATTCCTCCACAGATACAGATTCTAGTATGTGGTTCTGGTATGTTTCACATGTTTGTTTGATGATGCTATATTCCAAGTTTCATGCACTAGCAATCTCCAAAAGCTACACCTTGAATTACTTAAGTCCAAGTTAACAAAGTGCAGTCATGAACAGTGCAGAATACCTAAGTATTTTGGTCCGCATTTCTCTTCTATTAATTTTTTCAATTTGTGGTTTGGAGGCATTGTAAACACATGTTAGGAGTATCCAATTCTAGATTTAGGGAGTCTGAGCTTTACCAGATGATCGTCTACAAGTGTCTAAGCATCGACATTCAGGTTGATAGTATTTCACAGTGACAGAGACAGTAGTTCAAAGATCTGCATTTTGTTGCATAAGAATATTTCATCTTGCGGTTCTAAAGGTATGATCTGTTGTGTATAAAGAGTTTTTGATATGATGTTGGAAGCATCTAGTGGTCCACAGTAAAAGTTGTTGTCTGATAGAGGAAGTAAATCAGTGGTATAAGCTGACATAATAGTATGATGTGTGTGTAGAAAGTTGTGGTGTTTGGAACTTAATCCTAAGTGGTGAAACAATTAATGTTGACATGTGTAAATGTGTTTCAAATATTGTTTGGGTCTTCTATAGATTTTGGAGAATGAATTTGGCTGATAGAGCACATAATGCATGACTACACGGTATAATTTATTAGGCCGACCTAATATGAAGATTTTGTTTGTTGTGGATATATATATCGGATTGAATTCGGTAGATAGTTGTATGAATATGAATGCATGTAGAATGTGAACAGTAGAGTAGGTGATAAAAAGTAGAAGAGAGATCTTGTCTAATGTAAAGGTAGAGCAGTGAAACAAAGCAATCAAGATGAAAAGTTTTGAGACAGTATTTTGAGCATACATTGAAGCTGCATTCATGCATGTGTAGATGTAATCTAAGCAGTTCATTTTGGTAGTGAGCTATCTCCTTCTTTCTTTCTTTCTCTAGGCAGTGAGCCTTCTTGCAGTGAGCATTTCTTTTTGTGCAATGAGCCCTAGGTAGTGAACCCTAAGGAAGTGAGCCTCTAAAGTAATTCGGTATTGTTCTTACATAATATATTATGAGCTAACACTCACTGTGGTTTTTCCTAGTTTTGGGGTTTCCCCATAAAAATCCTTGTGTTCATGTGTGTTGTTGTCACTTTTGTGCTTAATCTGTTTAATTATTGCATGCAATAAATATATTGTTAGATTAACAAGTAAAAGATTTAATAAGATACTGATTCACCCCCCTCTCAGTATCTCAGGTGTTCAACATCTTATTTGTTGGTCTGGGAACTAATTCCCATGTCTGATTCTTCTCAATTTGATCCAATTCTTCTTCTATGGATTTTATCCATCCATCATCTTTGCTAGCATTAGCAAAGGTTTTGGGTTCTACTTTTGATAACAAACACAAGTTTACTTGCTCGTGTGTCTTAGCAAGCCTTCTCCTTGTCTGCACACCTTCCTCCTTATCTCCAATGATCTGATCTGCTGAGTGGTTCTTTTGAACATACTTTCCTGGAGTCTTAAGCATTTGCTCTAGTTCTTGTTTCTTTTCTTCTTTCACTTCTTCTTCATATTCAATGCATGGAAAGATCTTAGATTTGGAGTCCTCTGATTCTTGTGAGATCTGATATAGGTCTTCATCTACCTTAACATTTGTGCTTTCAATCATCTTTCCCAACCTCTTGTTGTAGCATCTATAAGCCTTGCTTCTTGCTGATTAACCAAGAAAGATTCCTTCATAACTTCTTGAATCAAACTTTCCTAGGTCTTCTTCATCTCTTTTGATGTAGCATTTGCTACCAAAAATCTTGAAGTATTTGACAGTGGGAGGTCTTCCATACCACAGCTCATAAGGGGTCTTAGTGATGTTGAGCCTCAGTTGCACTTTATTAATTAGATAGACAACAATGTGAACAACTTCCTTCTAGTACATATCAGGTAGGTCTGCATCTTTCATCATTGCCCTAGACATCTCTTGCACAATCCTATTCTTCCTTTCCACTACCCCATTTTGTTGAGGGGTCTTCAGAGCTGACAAATGTCTCCTAATACCATGATCTTCACAAAATATTTCAAATTCAATTGAAGTGAACTCACCTCCTCTATCAGACCTTAAGCATTTTATCTTAGCATCTACTTCAATCCCAAACCATAGCTTTGAACACCTTGAATTTATCAAGAGCATCTGATTTTTCTCTTAAAAATGTAACCCAAGTCATTCTAGAATAATCTTTAATAAGCCACATAAAGTACCTCTCACCTTATTGACTTTTTACTCTTGTAGGGCCACATAGATCAGTGTGAATTAGCTCCAATGGCTTTGAAGAAGAATATTCCTTTCTTTTGAAACTTGTCTATGTCTGCTTTCCCATTTGACATTCCCTGCATATTGTATGTGTGGGTTTGATTTTCTTAGGCATGTCTCTCACTGTATGAGTAGAACTGATCTTTACCATATTATCAAAATTGTTGTATCCCATTCTCTTGTCCCATAGCCAACACTCACCTGATTTATCCAGCAAGCATGTTCTTCCATTTATCTCCTTCAGATGATAGATATCACCATATGTCTTGACACCTTCTGCAACTAGTTTTCTAGACCCTACCTTCCTGATTTCACAACCTTTAGCATGAAAGGTGAGATTATAGCCCTTGTTGCACATCTGACTGACATTGAGAAGATTGTGTTTTAGCCCTTTGACATAGAGGCATCCTTAGTCCTATTTTTCCCATCAATAGTTATGGCACCTTTTCCACAGATTTGTGCTAACTCTTCACTACCAAAATTGACAACACCACCATTCCACTTCTCAAGGATGATAAACTTCTCCTTGTCAACATTCATATGATTTGAGCAACCATTTTTAATTACCCAAGCCTTGGCTTCTTCTTTTGCATGAAAAGTGGTCCATACAACCATTGATCTGTCAGTGTTTTGATTTGTTTGCAAGGCATCGGTCTTCTCACATTTTCAAACATCATCTTTTTTGTCACCAACACTCAAGGCCATGAAAAGTGTTTCATCATTTGAATGATCATGATCGTAATCTTATGAAGAGTAATTGTTCTCTATGGAATATATACTTCTTCTAAACTTGTCTCTCTTGTTACTACCCCTTGATTCCTTAAAAGGACATTTAGAAGCAATGTGACCAACCTTTCCACAATTGAAACATTTGAAGGGTAACTTACCTCTATATTTCCCAGTGCCTTTCTTTAGTCTTCTCACAATATTTTCTTCATCTTCATCAACATCTTCTTCCTTTTTCTTCACATTGGCTTTGAAAGAAGCTTCTTTCTTTACAGCATCATTGCCAAACTCTCTCATTTCAAAGGAAGTAAGGGAACCAAATAGTTTGTCTATAGTGTATGTATCTAAGTTTGCATTCTCCTTAATAGCAAATACCTCATGACTGTAAGATTTGGGAAGAGATCTCAACACCTTCTTCACAATTTCATCCTCTTCCACTTTGCCACCAAGACCTGTGATGCCACTGACCACTTCATTCACCCAGAGCATATATCCAACAATATCTTTATCCTCTAACATTTTTAGGGTCTCAAATTTGCTCTTGAAGATTTGCATCTTTGCTTGCTTTACTTTCTTATCTCCTTCGTAAATGGTTTCAAGTTTGACCCAAACATCTTTAGTAGAACTTCAACTCATTACTATTCAAAGTTCTGAATCAGCTAACCCACTCATGCTAGTAAAATTTGCCTAATCATTGTTATCATATTCCTTAACTTCATCTGGATCTGTAGGAATAGCAGCAGGAACTTTGTAGCTAGTCTTGACAGATTGCCAAACATCACATCCTAGAGAATTGATATAGCCTTCCATCCTTTTCTTCCAAAAATCATAATTTGTTCCATCAAACCTAGGTATCTTACTGGATCCATTATGTGCCATCCCAGACCTTCCTTAAGTGGTTAAGCTTCCTTTAGAGAAACTTGGCTCTAATACCAATTGTTGAACACATGAAGATACTGAGAGGGGGGTGAATCAGTATCTAAACAATATTCAACTTTAACAATTTCAACTTATTCGGAGAAGACTAAAACTTAAGCATCACAATATTAACATGAACATGACATATCAACACATAACACCAGATATACATTGAAAAATCTAGAAGGGAAAAAACCACGGTGAGGATTAACTCACAATATATGAAGCTCAAATAATAAATTTGTTTTAGGTCTACAACTTAAGGAAGCTACTACTCCCTAAAAACTTTGATTCAAGGTCACTCCCAAGCAAGCTACTACTCCTTGAAGACATTGTTTTAGGGTTGCTCCCAAGGAAGCTACTACTTCCTAAATTGAGAACACACTTACAAAAGATTATAGTATGACAATCCTTCTACTGTCTGAAAATTGACATTGAAACTCACACCTTTGATGATTACAATTCTACATCTTCACACCTTCTTCTAATGATCAGATTGGTTAGGCACACTCTAAACTTGGTCACTATCACAAATATGTCTTCAAGATGAATCAAGACAACATCTACAACTTCCACCTTATCTCCTTTAGTCAGACATCAAAATGCATTCATTCTATTTCTTATCTTTTATGCAAGCCCTATCAATCACTTTGCAATCACACCTTGCCTAACTCACTTTGGTTTACAATTTATACATGATATTACATTGATTGCATTGCTTGTCGGCCAGAGACAATATGAAAAATACATTTACAATTCGGCCAAACAATATACAACATGAAATGTGTAGAAGATAGGTCCTAAATAAAACCACACGTTACACTAGTAGAAGACCCATGCCTTGCAGATACTAACACTTGCTTAACTAGGTCCAAAACATCCTTCATAGCTTTAAACACAAAGGAACTACATCCACAGACTCTACTCATTTGTAAATAGGACAGCCTTAAGCAAAATATATGAAAACTTGAAGCATAATGGCCACAACTTGAAAACCTTGTGCAATACTAGAAACAAGAAAGATCTTCATGAAACCCTTCTAGATGAGTCCACATGAATCATACAATATCTCCAAACACTCCTTTACCTCCGCACATCAAATAATTGTGTCACACATCTTCAACCATGAACTTTGGGAACAATAAGTCATCCGAAACATACTGCAACATGTCATTTGAAAAACAAAGCTGCGAACCACCAAGAAACTTGAAACTACAAGGAAGCATGTAATACACATCCATAAAACATGTCTTCAAAACTACAAGGGAAACCATTCACTTTTGGAGGAATGCAAAGCATTCCAATAGGTCTTCAACACCAGCTCACTCTGCCAAAACACATGTCGATACTCTATCATGCATAACTTTCTCAGTAGAAGGACAAATGATCTAAAAAAATTTAATATTCACCTTCTCCACACCTTGAATATAGTTCCATAACCACAAGGCCATATCTACAACTGTGGATGAATGTGGAGAATTTCATTTTCTTACATAGAACACCTTCACAGAAATAACACTGTCTTCAAATTGTCAACAACAAAACATTCTTTCAGTGATCCAATCATCATGAAACTTGGAACAAATATGCTTCAGGCCATCAACAACACATCTGATCATCTTATTTCTTCTAATTCCCATATTAATATTACTTCATGCTCAACTCTGCACTGATTAGAGCATGACATCCAACCATGAACTATATCTTCTTTGCACATGACATCCAACCATGGACACCATCACACCACCATGATAGTGTTGACATCAATGACAACCAAGTGGCAGTGTTGACATCAATAACAACCTTAGGAACCATATGTGTAACAAAACCCATAAAGATTATTTTAATTAACCCTATTTGCATGGTAAATGACATTACAAAGGAATTTCTATACATACATGAACTATATAAGGATGTGTACGATAAATTGAAGGTTTATATATAGTCACATGATGGGATTTCTCATCCTACCATGGGTTTACACACCCTTTTTGTCTAGGTTTGACCCAAGACACTAGATGTTCCTTTTTTGATTATCCCTACCTCTAAGAATTTTCATCTGAAGTTAGTCCATCCATGGCTCACTTCTATGAAGTGGTTCCATCCATAGTTGACAAGTGTCTAAAGTTTCCCCATGATGATGTAGTGCACATAATCTACCACAACAGATTTTAGCCTCTCACCATGCACATTAACTTTTCTTTAGACTACTTTTGGCTAGTCTCGATAGATCCTCTCTGACCACGTAATGATGTTTTATTCTTTTTGTACCAAAATTTTCAATCCACTTGGATTGCATACTTTTCTGCTAGCCCTTCCTTTTCATCTCCTATGGCTATTTCTCCCTTGGTCTCCTTGCCTTTGGAGGCTACTTCTATTCCTTCTACTACCCCATATGTAGTTAAAAAAAGTATCTTGTACAGTGTGCACGTCCCTGTTCTCGTGCCCTTGGTTTGTACTCAAAGATCCCACCTCCAATCTCATACTTGAGGCCTAGAGATCAGAAACTAGTACAACCTTGTGTGTTGCATGCTCCTATGATTTCTCAACATTCAATGGTTGCATCCTTTCCTCCTACCTCTTTAGTAGTGTACTCCTTAAAACATGGGTTAGGCACAAGAATAGATAAGTCAACTTTGATACATCACATTTACCCTCTCCTTTCCTTGGGCAACCTCCAAGCTACTCCCGCTCTTGTGGTAGAAGCTAGTCGAGTGGAGGCCAGACCCAGGGTGGTTCTGCTCTCTAGGAGTAGGATGTCATGGAGAGAAGTTGGTTGGTCCTGGGGCCTATTGTGGTGGAGATAATAATATGACCTGAAGGGTCACTAGTTGTTAATCTCTTATTTGGGTTTCTTATGTTCCAATATCTAGATGGATGTTGGTTATAGTTGTTGATGAGCCTAATATGTTGTAATCTTTCTTTGATGGCTTGAACACATTGTTGTATTTGTTCTCTTTGTTAAATTAACCTAAGCATGTGTTCTTGTTCTTCTTGTGTTTTTTGCACTAGTTGTGGCCTTGGATGTATTTCTTCAATCTCCTTAAGGATAGCTCTAACCCACTCACCTCCAATTCTAGGGTACATTTGTATGCTTGGATAGAGAGAGTTGATTTGAGTTGACTGAGGCTTGACTTTCAATTTAGTGATGTTATCTAAGGATTTGTATGAGTCCACTTGACTTCTTGACCTCATGATGAAATTGAGGAGTTTGTAAATGCTTGTTTTGTTAAATCCTACCTTGTAATCGAATCGAGGGTTTGAATTTTTCTAGTTTCTAAGTTTTGTATTTTTAGGGTTTTCAATATGTATGCAACTAGTATGTTTTCAATTGAATGCCAAAATTAGCTAATTAACTAGGAATTTAAAAGATGAATGCAAATTAATATGAGATTATCTAATGCAATTTATGCTATATTTTTGTGTTTTCAAATGACAATTTTTGAACTAATCTAAGAATTGAAAATGCAAAATATGAAAATCTAGAGTTGTAATTTAACTACTCAAAGCTAATCTAATTACTTTTAAAATAAATCTATCAAGGAAATTGCAACACAATATTACTATTCCCAAGAGCAAGGATGATTTAATTAACTAATAAAGCATGAAAACCCTAGATTGTTGTCTATGCATGAGTCTTCACACTACCCTTAGGAATCCTTATTTCAGCAATCTCTTCCTCCTTTTGGTGGCAATTGGCAAGAGAGAAAATTAATGAGCTTGACAAAACTATGAATTGGGAGATTTTATGAAAGCTTTGAAGCATTTGGCTTAGAAATTCACGAGCATAACAACATTGTATGAAGCCTTTGAATGCTTGGGAAACAAATACTAAAGGAAAAGGCACCTACATCTAGCGAAGAGTATGAGAATGCTAATTGAAGATCAAAAAGAAATCTTGAAGAATGATTACAACGACAGATTTGTCTCCTATGAGAAATCTTTAAAAATTTACAACAATGAAAACTAGTGAAATGAAAGCTTTGAAGCTTTGAAAAACTAAAGAAAGAAATGAAGAAAGAGGCTCAAAGGCCTATGAAGAAGCTTGAAATATCTTGTGAAGATGAGAAGAACATTCTCTAACTTGAGAAATAATGAAGAGGTGAGGGGTATTTATAGCTTGGAAGGGAACATAAGAGGGGGAAATTGATTGAGAAGTTAGATTAATCAATTGAAGAGTTAACAAGATTGATTGAGGAGTCAACTAGATTGATTAGGGAGTGAACATGCCTTGATAGCATTTCATAAGAGAAGAAATGGAGTTAGCATAAGATTGATGGGGAGATAAGAAGAATTGATTTGTGAGTTAGAATTGAGTGATTAGGAGTCTTGAATTTGTTACATCCCTAACTCATGATTTAGCTTAATCTAACATTTATATTGTAAATAGAATGATTAATCCTACTTTGATGTGGTTAATAGTATAATTAATTTTAGAATGATTTGATGTTTGTGGAAAATATCAAGTAGAATCATTGATTACAAAGACATCGATTAATGATTATATAAGACATGAGATTATATGTTGCTAAGACTATTTTATCATAATGGTTTATAAATTAAATGATGATACACTGATCATGATTATATGGTTGTGAGTGTAACCAGGAAAATAATCTTCCTTCGAGGGTGGAAGGAGAGTATCACTAGGGAAGAAGGAACTAGATGTTTGGAATAGATCAGAATGTCATCTAAGTATCGAATTGATTATTCCTGAATCAAGTAAGTCAAGGTGAGTATAAGTTTTTTATCCTTGCAAGTCAATTTTGATTCGACTAAGGTTAGTAAAATTGTGTTAGGGTCTCTCGACATTATTTACGTCAAATTGACTAAGTAATGTTATTAGAACATTCTCGTAGTCGATAGTAAGCTTGTGTGATGTCAATTTTTCCTATGTTTACGTAACTTTTCTTTATTAAACATTGTGTTTATCATTTAAATATCTTATCTAAGTTTAGTATAGTGAATCTGGGGAGTAAGACTTGACCCCATAATTGCATGAATAAGTTACCACCTTTACAATGATAACATAGCTAGGTAATACCCTAGATTATTTGATATCCTTATAGTATCATTTATTTATAAATTATAGTATGTGAGACATGTCCATGTCTTTAAGTGGTTGACCACTTTGTGGTGTAAGATTTCATATTATGTCAGCAACTATATCACTATCCATGATGAGTGGAGGGAGTGGTAATGGTGGTAGAGCTTACCACAAGCTTGAATAATTGTCTTAACTCCCAAATGGAAAGTAATTTCTAGTTATCTTGGAGTCTTTACCCACGGGTGACAAGATGCCCACCAGAGAAAAACCCACACCCCACTTCAAAGGTGGCAGATTTTGTGGGGTAGTGGGAGTTTAACATGTAAAGTATAGAACCTTTTCAAGGGGATTATGCATTGTGGTTGTCATCAGTTATCTATCTGGGAAGAGAGAGCTTGGAAGGGAAAGCTATAGAGTAGCTCTGCATTGTTTGTGAGCCCGCGAAGGAAAGAGAACAACAAATCTTGACTGGACATAACTTAGTTTCAAACCATTTCCTGAGGTAAGACTATTAATACAATCATATTTTCTTTGTAGAATGCAGAGCATTCGTATGATAATATATGATAAATACAGTGATCATAGGCCAACCATGTATTCCCTTTTGATGATGATAATATGTGTATAACCACATTGCACCCTTTGAGGCTGAAGAGTTAAAAAGACTGTGATTTAGTCTATCTAAAGAACTATATTCTTTGGTTATTACATTGAGGCCAAAAGGACAAATATCTATGAGTACTTTTGTAACAGTCTCAAGTTCTCAAAGTAGATAATGCTGAGAACAAGTAACATTTTGTTTATAAGCACTATGTTATGATTGCATTCTTGGTGGGCCATATGCCATAACCACAAATTATTACCTTTGAGTAGGCCATGAACCTTGCAATACCAAAACCTAATCCTATCATTAGGTTGATAGCTAGTGCCTCAAGGAAAGGTAACATCGTTTAGAAGAAGGTCAATGGCCATACATTTGAGCAATGAGATATTCTTCTCAACCTTGCCTTTAACAGTATTTAAAATACAAGACAGTCGAGGAACTTATAGGGAAAAAGCTACACCTTATGTTTATGAAAGTTAATACTATTCCTTCGGATGTAAGCCATTTGTGATTTAGAAAGAGTAGCACGACTTGTCTTGCCATGGTTTAAAACTTGATTATTATTTATAAACCTTGCTTAAGGCTGCATTGAGTGCATGTCAGCTTTTGCATATCAATGAGTAAACCCTGATTCATTATTACTATATTTTCCATGAATGAAAGAATTAAAAACGAGTGTGATAACTTTCTTGTAGGGTATGTATTAATATGTTTCTTTTGTTATGGCAAAGCTTCGTGGATGAAGCTAAGGGTTTCAAGAACCCATTTAAATTGTTTTGATAAATGGTGGACCTAATATTGACAACTATTGGCCTACATTGGCAAGTTGTATATGTTGGTGATTGTTTTAACACAGTCATAACAATAGTTAAAATTCACATAAAATGAACCTAACTGACTTGAAAGATATGAAGGAATTGGTTAAGATTCGCTTAATCCCAAGTTTAATATGGTCAGGTCTTGACCTGTTGGGCAAATTCAGTAGGTTGATGTGAAGCTGTAATGTTCAAGGGGCCTTACATGATTTAGGATTTCTTAATGGTTTATTGGGCTCAAACTATGCAAAAGATCATAAAAAAAAGCATGTTGTTCATTCTTTTTCATAAAAATGTTACTATGTTGCAAAGCTTTTAATGATTTTCTTGAATTATTGCAGCTTTCTTCTCTTCAGTATTATGAAAACTGTCTACTTTTAACTCTGTTGTTTATGCTTTTTAGTTATGAGACACATTTCCTTCAAATTTTTGCATTTTAAGCTAAGTATTTTAGATGGGTTGGGAAAAGTTAGATAGATCTACACAAAACTTCATTCAATCTAATAAAAGGATCTAATTGTTCTGTTATGCACTTTGTAAATCATACAATAACTTGATCAAATCCACAGACAAAAACCTTAGATGTAAGTTCTGAGCATTTTCACAAACATACATTTAAGATTGCAAGCTCTAAGAGAAAATGTTTCAAACACAATGAAGGGCAAGAAAACACTCAGAAGATAGATGCAGAATTCCAGATTCAATTGTATTAGAAACAGACAGTCATATAAGATTTACAATGTCTGAATGACTCTTAGCTTCATTGATCAAATTACAGAAAACTTACAAGCTTTACAGATACAGCAAGGAGACAAGATGTTCCACATGCTCCTTGTTGCAAACATAGGCGACCTCCTTCTATTTCTAAAACTAAAAGGTCCCTCTTTTCTAAATGCTATGCTAAGTGCTAAAAATTCTTGCGGCTACAAATCCCTATGTAGACCCTGTGTAAAGTTTTACAATGTAAAGAGGCATAATATATAGACTTGATTATCCTCAATACAGCTCAAAACCCTAGTTTAAACCCTAGTTCAAACCTCCAGTTATAACATCAACAGTGGAGAACAAGTTTCGTAAAATATCTCTGAGTAGCAACATTAAATCTGGGCACAATATGCCCTTCTGGAAACCCTAGCAACTCAAAATAACTCATGTTGTCTATTGTAATAATGCTTCCCATCTACATTTTGTCTTCATCATTGAAGGCCTTTGACTTCTCACACCATCCTTATCTTCCTTCGCTGCCTCTGAGATTTGATCTCCTCCTCCGTGATGTCATCGCCATCAAGTTCCAGCTCCTCAGATATCTGCAACCCCTGCAAAATGGTCAAAAATGGATTAAAAAACCATATCAAGTTGCTCATTTAATTTATTACTTTGTCAGAAAGTAGATAGGCACAAGTTGCAACAATAACTAACGCCCATAAGCCTTCTTATTTTAGTCGGTCAACTCTACGTATACCTCCCTGTTCATACCGCGTTCTGCTAAATTTCCATCTGCAAAACCTTACAAATCAGGCGGGCTCAAAATTTTTTTGCCGATCTCATTTCTTACGCTGATATTGGATCCTAAAACAATGAAAATCACGTCCAAAAATGCATATACTGCGTTAGAAAAAAATGGTCAAGTTAACCATTGTTGACCAAAAAATATGCAATCGGGCTTCAAAAATGCCTCAAAAACCTATCGCTTAGCTTCCCGCCATTTTCTTGTTCAAATATTTGTATATGGCGAGTGCATGTCCCTCTTGTATATCGGGCTTGTATATTTTAATGTACAAGCACCAAAATATGCAAGAAGTTTTCTATTTTTAATTTTCATTTCAAATCCGGCTTGCTCATTTTACCCTACACATTGGCTTGTATATCACCTACATACAAGCATGTACATACAAAGAATATTTCGTGCCTATCCCCTTGTATGTTCCGCCATGTATACTTATCGGAAAGTATATCTCAATATACATACAAGGATTAAACTTCCTTTCATAACTTTTGAGTTCCAGCCAATGTATACTTCGATTCATATTTTGCTTGTATTTTTGGATATACATTCGAGTATACATACAAGTGTTTAACTTGATTTTAATCTTTTTTGGATTCCACATTGTATGTTATCGACATGTATGTTTCGAAACATACAATGCAAATCACCGTATATACAATGATTATATCCCATTTGATAGCCCTTTTCAAATCCATGGTTTGCATGTGGACAATGTATAAAATGCAATGTATGCTACGAAATATACATTGCACGAAACATACAAGCATTTAACTTTAATTTATAACTTTTGAGTTCCATTGCTTCTATATAATGCAATGTATGTCAGATACATACAAGCTAGGATTATACAATGATTTAACCAATTTTAATACTCCTTTCGGGTTTGCAGATGTACAAGTGCAATGTAAGTCGCAATGTATGTATAAATATACAAGCCTGAAATGTACAATGATTTAACATTGTTTAAAAAACCCTTTCAAGTCTACGCGATGTATATTTCCAATGCATATCACCGAAATATACAAGCCCACAAAATATACAAGGACTTAACCTTGTTTAACAATCACTTCGGGTCTACGGCTTGCATGTGGACAATGTATGTCCTCGATATATAAAGCATGAAAAATACAACAACTAAACCAACCTTCATAAACCTTTCAGTTCCGCCACTTGCACATGGGCTTTGTATATCAGCTTTGCATGTTTAAACATACAACATAAAGTGCATTCAACAGATTTAAACAACTATTCATTTCAACTCTTAACTGCTTCGGGTCCACCTTGTATATACAAATATAACATTAGCAAATGCCTACAAGGCAAACAATGTCTATAAACCTGATGTGTATACAAAACCCCTTTGTATGTAAATCTAATGGCCCATGGGACTTTGCATAAAAATGACTTTGCATATACAAATGACTTTGTATATGGAAAGCGATATACAAAGGGCATTGTACATGCAACATACAAACCCGAATGTACATTTTACCAAAATGATCATAACTTGAAAAATATGGCAAATTTTAAGATGGTTTAAAAAGCAACCCTAGCTCATTTTTCACAAGGAATCCAACCATATCATGCCCTGGTACTAAAAATGCATTTTTTCTCTAGTTTTAACAAATTTTGCAATTTTAACCCTCTTTTCCCTTTTACCACCAAGCAAAACAACACACACACAAGCAAAAGCAATAGCCACAGTAGGGGTCCTCATTTTTTTAAGGAGTAAAATGGGGTGTGTTGTGAACATCACAACAACTAGAAACCAAACAAAACAATTAAATTCAAAGTATTTAAGAAAACTAAATGAAATAAATCCATAACTTCCAACTATCTTTCCTGCAAATTATTATTCAACTTGAGACCTAAGGTATTTAATAAGGGTGCATGAATTTTCACTTTCAGTTTAAGTGTGTGCACGTGATTAATTATCCTCATCTTGAAGATCAGTTAAACAAACTAGTGACTGATATTAGCCTACGTAGTTGAGGATATTCCCTCATAGCTAACTGGATAGAGCCTTGCTGCCAGCGAGCTTCTATAGCCCCGGCAAGGTTATCATTACAATTCTCTTAAGTAGAGCCCCATTGCCAGCGAGCGTCTATAGCCCCGGTAGAGTTACTTAGATGGCTTAATCTAGATTTTTAGTATAATCTTCTTTATTTATTTATTTATTTTTTATTTTTTTTTATTGATATTTGATAGAAATATTTCATAAGATGATGCAATTGTAACTTCATGATGCAAGGAATGAGCACTTGCTAGAATTAAGCTGAGAATTGTAATGGTAGCAAGGGTGACCTCATATTTTTCACCTAATATCTACACTGGTAGGTTCAACAAACCCAAGGATTTTAGGTGTGTCATTGTGAGAAACTTCCCTTGAATTCTCAATCCACTATTATTGAATACAAAATTTAACAAGTAAAACAATTTTCTACATTCATGACAGTCACAACAAGTTATGCATAAATTGCAAATGATTAACTTGGATATTCTGAATTTTATACTGTTTTCAATGGTTGTTAGCTTGCTTCTTAATACTCTAAAGGAAAACCAAGATCCCTGTTGAGGAGACAACAACAAACCAACAACAGACTGTACAAATAGGCCGTACAAACAACAAAATGGGAACAAAAACAACAAAATAGAAAGAAACAAAAACAAAACTGTACAAACAACTAACCTACAACAACAAACAACAGAAAGAAAGACAAGCAAACAAACAACAAAAACAAAAAAAAATAGAAAAAGCTACTCTACTAAGCTATATACAAGCCTCTACAAGGCAAACAAAACCCAGAAAAAGACCCAAAGACACCTGTATTTGCATACTTCCTCAGATTGTACAAGAGCATTAGGGCACTAGTTATGGTTCTCAACTTAGCAAATTCATCTTTGAATTCTAAAAAAAATCTTGTGTTCTAAATTCATTGTGTTTATCAGAATAACTCTCAATTATCAGCAATTGAGGTAGCTCATCATGTTCATGATTAATCCATATACATGTCCTATCTCTTGAATTTCCATAATCAAAATAGTATTCAACATCATTCACTGAGGAAAGGAAAGAGACAACCTGATGTATTTTTGGCTCTATTGGACATGCTTGTTTATTGACAGCTGGTCCTTCCTTTAACTTTGCACTTTCATTGCTTAGCTCCATGTCTGGTCTTTCTTCAAATTGAAAGATGAATGACTCTAGATGTATCATTTCTTCATCTTTGCCTAGCCTTGTTCCTTCATTCTGGATGTTCAGTTTAGCCTCAAATTCAGCAAACCTCTCAATGTTCTCATCAGTTCCTTGCACATCAGCACTTAAGTGAGTATATTCATCATCATAACCTAATATACAGAAATTAATCATTTCTAGATCACTTGACTATAAAGGTGGAACAACCTCTTTTGATTGATAGGAATACTCCCCTATTTCACTTTCAAAATAATGCTAGGGTGATGCCTAATTATGTACAGCAATAGCATGATCCCCTGTATCCTTCATTTTCAAAAAGTGTTCATCAAATAACTCACATTTTCTATTCAGTAGCGAGCCTAATTCCACTGATCTGCAACAATCTTGAACTTGATCATTTAATTTAAATAAGTCAGCCATGAAACTAGGATTTACTTTCTTTTCTATGACTTCATTAATTGCTATAATAGGAATCTCACTAGTTTTAGTGCACTTCAATTCTTCCATCTGTCCACATTTCTCTTTACCATAAAATGACTTAAGGAAAGATGTTTTACTACCCTTTCCTATGACTCCATTATTTGTTGATACAGAAAATTTTTTTGCCAAATCATTTTCATTAAAACTTTTCAAGTCAGACCCAGAGATTTCCTTTGGACAAGTATTCCTTAGTAATTCCATATTTTTATCAAATACATCAAGACCAACTTCACTTTTCTCTCTCTTTTCATTAAATCCCCTTTGCTTATTATCTAGAAAATGAACATGACTTGTGATTTCCTCCCTGTATTTTTTAGGATATTTATACCTTTCACTAACTTTAATCACACTTGGACCTTGACAACAAAGTAGATTATTTTTCTTACCATCACCTGATTCCAAACAAAAGACTCTACTATCCTTTATTTCTAGCATTGGTTCCATCTTTGTATTCTCTGAACAAATAATGACTGTTGATACTGCATCCTCTTGCTGCTCCATAATCTCCTCATTTTCCTACCAATTTTCAGCCTTATACACATCTGAGAGAGAGATTAGTCCTTTTAAAGCCAAATCTAACCTAGTAAGAAAAGTTAAACAATTAATTTCACCATGCTTTGTGGACTTATGTATCATACACCTTCCAAATAAACCATAGTTAGATAAATTTTTAGGATAAAGTTGTCTATTCAAAGCTTCCTGAAATGAAGGAATGCTAACTTGAAAATTGTCCCCATATGAGTCCATTGAAAATGGGACCTTATTTTGAACCTTTTAGGTTTTTGAAATTTCATGAGATCTAACATATCTTAGAATAAAGCATTAAAACTCAGAAAATCAACCTTAAATCCTATCAGGCCCTCCTTCTAGTGCCAGAAAACTGTTGGTGATTGTTTTAACATAGTCATAACAATAGTTAAAATTCACATAAAATGAACCTAACTGACTTGAAAGATATGAAGGAATCGGTTAAGATTCGCTTAATCCCAAGTTTAATATGGTCAGGTCTTGACCTGTTGGGAAAATTCAGTAGGTTGATGTGAAGCTGTAATGTTCAAGGGGCCTTACGTGATTTAGGATTTCTTAATGGTTTACTGGGCTCAAACTATGCAAAAGATCATAAAAAAAAGCATGTTGTTCATTCTTTTGCATAAAAATGTTATTGTGTTGCAAAGCTTTTAATGATTTTCTTGAATTATTGCAACTTTCTTCTCTTCAGTATTATGAAAACTGTCTACTTTTAACTCTGTTGTTTATACTTTTCAAATATGAGACACATTTCCTTCAAATTTCTGCATTTTAAGCGGAGTATTTCAGATGGGTGGGAAAAGTTAGAAAGATCTACACTAAACTTCATTCAATCTAATAAAAGGATCTAATTGTTCTGTTATGCACTTTGTAAATCATACAGTAACTTGATCAAATCCACAGACAAATACCTTAGATGTAAGTTCTGAGCATTTTCACAAACATACATTTAAGATTGTAAGCTCTAAGAGAAATGTTTCAAACACAATGAAGGGCAAGAAAACACTCAGAAGATAGATGCAGAATTCCAGATTCAATTGTATTAGAAACAGACAGTCATATAAGATTTACAATGTCTGAATGACTCTTAGCTTCATTGATCAAATTACAAAAAACTTACAAGCTTTACAGATATAGCAAGGAGGCAGGATGTTACACAAGCTCCTTGTTGCAGACACAGGCAAGCTCCTTCTATTTCTAAAACTAAAAGGTCCCTCTTTTCTAAATGCTATGCTAAGTGCTAAAAAATCTTGCTGCTACAAATCCCTATGTAGCCCCTGTGTAAAGTTTTACAATGTAAAGAGGCACAATATATAGACTTGATTGTCCTTAATACAACTCAAAACCCTAGTTTAAACCCTGGTTCAAACCTCCAGTTACAGCATCAATGGTGGAGAACAAGTCTCCCAAAATATCTTTGAGCAGCAACATTAAATCTAGGTGTAATATGCCCTTCTGGAAACCCTAGCAACTCAAAATAACTCCTGTTGTCTGCTGTAACAATGCTTCCCATCTGCATTTTGTCTTCATCATTGAATGCCTTTGACTTCTTGCACCATCCTTATCTTCCTTCGCTGCCTTTGAGATCTGATCTCCTCCTCCGTGATGTCATCGTCATCAAGTTCCAACTCCTCAGATATTTGTAACCCCTACAAAATGGTCAAAAATGGATTAAAAAACCATATCAAGTTGCTCATTTAATTTATTACCTGGTTAGAAAGTAGATAGGCACAAGTTGCAACAATAACTGACACCCATAAGCCTTCTTATTTTAGTCGGTCAACTCTATGTATACCTCCCTGTTCATACCATGTTCTGCTAAATTTCCATCGGCAAAACCTTCCAAATCAGGCAAGCTCAAAATTTTTCTGCCGATCTCATTTCTTACACCGATATCAGGTCCTGAAACAGTGAAAATTGCGTCCAAAAATGCATATAAAGCGTTAGAAAAAAATGGTCGGGTCAACCATCGTTGACCAAAAAATATGCAATTGGGCTTCAAAAATGCCTCAACAACCTATCGCTTCGCTTTCCCACCATTTTCTTGCTCAAATCTTTGTATATGTTGAGTGCATGTCCCTCTTGTATATCGTGCTTGTATATTTTAATGTACAAGCACCAAAATATGCAAGAAATTTTCTATTTTTAATTTCCATTTCAAATCCGGCTTGCTCATTTTACCCTGCACATCGGCTTGTATATCACCTACATACAAGCATGTACATACAAAGAATATTCTGTGCCTATCCCCTTTAGATTTCGCCCTTGTATGTTCCACCATGTATACTTATTGGAAAGTATATCTTGTATACGCCTAAAAATGACGCGAATCATCCTAAATAAATATTCTAAATATTTATTCCATTCTTCTATTAATTAAATAAATATTCTAAATTTATTTAATCGATACACTATTCCATAATTAAATAAATTCAATTTATTTAATTAAAATTCTTCTAAATGTCCTACACAATTAAATAATCATAAATTATTTAATTAATCCAAATTCCTCTATCCTAAGTTCTAAATTCAAAAATCCACCTCACCTTTACACCTCACCTTTTCCACCTCACCTTGTCCACATCATCAGGTTGCACATGTAATTAAATATATTTAATATTTAATTACCTATTTTTCTCTCACCCACATGGCCTATTTCTTCTCCAATCAGAGGTCAGTTAACCAATCAATCAAATCTATTAACTAACCTGTCAGTTGAGTCAAATCCTCAATCAATCCAGTCAGTTCCACAATCCACTCTTCTAACTGATCAGTCAATTCTGTTAACAGACCAGTCAATGGAGTTAACTCTCCAATCAGTTTTGTCACATCCCCCCTTTCATGATGGAGCTGGGACACTTGTCGCATTTCCACTGGTTGCACATTCCTCAACCATCCTCAACCGTTGATCTTCATATCTCCTCTCAACCATTGATTTCCTATTCTTCCAAGTCTATAAATGAAGCTTCATCCCTTCATTCTATTCATCCAGGCTTTTGACATCGTTACTCTGCAGAAATATCACCAGCGCGCCTTTGGCACCCACTTGTCATCTACAAGCTTGAGATCACCATTGTTGCATTGGAGCTCACCTTCATTGCAGATCACACCATAGCCATTCACCATCGACTTCCTCAAACAGCTTTAAAAGATTGCACTCTCTGAGGGCTCATCTCATCTGTGAAAGGATGATTCGTGATAGGCGAACAACAGAAGTTTTGAAACGGAAGAGGTTTGCTGTGTTTGTTCATTGCTTTGTTTACTTGAATCTTCTTTGTTTCACTATTCTGTTGATGTTTGGGTCATCTATTATTTATTTGATTGATCACAATTAAATAATCATAAATTATTTAATTAATCCAAATTCCTCTATCCTAAGTTCTAAATTCAAAAATCCACCTCACCTTTTCCACCTCACCTTGTCCACATCATCAAGTTGCACATGTAATTAAATATATTTAATATTTAATTACCTATTTTTCTCTCACCCACATGGCCTATTTCTTCTCAAATCAGAAGTTAGTTAACTAATCATTCAAATCTGTTAACTAATTAGTCATTTGAGTTCACTGGTCAATCTATTCTGTTGACTCCTCAATCAACCCAGTTCACTGGTCAATCAATTCAGTCAATCCCATAATCCACTCTTCTAACTGATCAATCAAGTCTGTTAACTGTCCAGTCAATGGAGTTAACTCTCCAATCAATTTTGTCACATCCCCTCTTTCATGATGGAGCTGGGACACTTGTCACATTTTTACTGGTTGCACATTCCTCAACCATTCTCAGCCGTCGATCTTCACATCTCCTCTCAACCGTTCATTCCCATTCTTCCAAGTCTATAAATGAAGCTTCATCCCTCCATTCTAATCATCTAGGCTTTTGACATCGTTACTCTGTAGAAATATCACCGGCGTGCCTTTGGCACCCATTTGTCATCTACAAGCTTGAGATCACCATTGTTGCATTGGAGCTCACCTTCATTGCAGATCACACCATAGCCGTTCACCATCGACTTCCTCAAATAGCTTTAAAAGATTGCACTCTCTGAGGGCTCATCTCATCTGCGAAAGGATGATTCGTGATAGGCGAACAACAGAAGTTTTGAAACAGAAGAGGTTTGCTGTGTTTGTTCATTGCTTTGTTTACTTGAATCTTCTTTGTTTCACTATTCTGTTGATGTTTGGGTCATCTATTATTCATTTGATTGATCACCATTTTACCCTCACATTTTTGGCACCCACCGTGGGGCCGTTGCCCCTTTATTTCACCATTTTTGAGCTTTTTTGAAGGCAGGTTCCGTACAGGTCACGCAGAGTCACGCACAGGTTCTTTCGACGCATCTGTTTATTTCCACGGCGCATATAAAGACTGTTCCAGCGCATTTATTCTTTTTGCGCATCTGTGTATTTCTACGGCGCTTTTGCGCACTGTTATGGCGCATAGGTTATAACTGCGCATCTGTTGACTGTTACAGCGCTTCTGAAGACTGTTGCTGCGCATCCATTAAAACTGTGCATATATTCATTTTAACTGCGCATACGTTCAATCTTGTAGCGCATTCGTTAGTGCTGCGCTTCTGTTGATCATTTCTGCGCATCTGATCATTGAAGCTGCGCATTTGTAACAGACTCAAGTTTTAATACTTTTCTAGAAGATTTTGCTAACATTAACCCCTTTGCAGGTGTTTGCTGGAGCGGTTTTGCAGGGTAGGCTCGAGTTCAGTTACATGTAGTTGCATCTAATTAGGTCACCTTTCATTTTCTGGGAAAGAGTAAAATGGTTGTTCATTACAAATCTTCATCTAGTCCTAATTAGGGAGGAAGTAACTGGTTTATTTCACGCTTGCATTACAAACACCTTCAAAGTTATTGCTATTTGAGATTTAAAATTGAACTCATCACTGATCTTGAAGGTAAAATGAACTATTGCTATATCGTGAAACCTGAATTTCAAAGTTAACAATCTCGTGCTTCGCAGTTTTAAAATTGAACTCATCACTGATCTTGCAGTTAAAATGAACCATTGCTATATCGTGAGACCTGAATTTCAAAGTTAACAATCTCGTGCAACGTGGATTTAAAATTGAACTCACTACTGCTTTCTGGGATTTAAAACTGAACCACTGCAATATTGCTGAAATCACTTCAAAGTTCTGTTTGAGTAGATTAGCCCATTTAGTTTTTATCTTTTAACTAGGGTGGATTAATCAATGTATTCTGTGCTTGCGAATGACAATAGGCTTATGCTTTCCCCTCTTCTGGGTGATCAGAGTGCCAGACTTGTCATTCTATTTGTTTAACCTTTAGGAGGGGCCTGCCCTTGGATGCATGCTTGTCCAAGCGGGAACGACCCTGAGTGGTAACAGGCTAACGCCAAGCTCTACCGAGCCACTTAAAATAAATTGTGCTTGAGGTGAAAACCTCCTGCAACGAGTGCTGTTATGTTACACCGACGGCCAACCTCCCCCAAAACCCTCTCAGGCGTAACCCTTTGAGGCTAGGAGACTCCATAACGGAGAGTAGCACCGCCGCACGTGTAACCACTTGAACGGTTGCCCGAATTAAATACCTCTTGTTTTAGTGGCCCAAATCCCTTATAATCCATTTCTCGCCTAGGATTTTGTGCTTGCTTTTGTCCAAAATAGAGTCGAAAAACTACAAAAACAATGGAAAACTACAAAATACTCTTTGTGCTTGCTGTGTTTTCTTGCTAAATCAATTCATAATATCAGATCAAGAAGACCTTTTTCCAGCCAAAGAATACCAAAAACAGAGAAAAATCCAAAAAAATTTTTTTGCAAAAAATACCAGAACTGCGCATATACACTTTTCTGCTGCGCATACACAGCGACTTGCTGCGCTTTTGCACCGACTGGCTGCACATACATACCTTTTCGCTACGCATATACACTTTTTGGCTGCGCTTTTACAGCGACTTGCTGCGCTTATACACCGACTTGCTATGCATATACTTTTCTGCTGCGCATTTACACACTGTTACTGCGCATACGTGCTTCACCAGAACCGCGCTTTTACAGCGACTTACGGTGCATTTACCCATTCTTGCTGCACATCTGTTTCTGCGCATGTGTGACAGTGAACATCTGCCCTATTTTTGAGAAATTTTCATCAACTGTTCAAAGTACCCATTTCAGCCTAGTTTCATTTTCCGAGGTCGGAATCAACCTTGCAGTCAATTTTCATCCATTTCACCCAATTCTCTCTCTTTCGTCGGTCATCCCAGTCACCTTCTGTCCTAGTCACTCTTGCCCCAACGTCATTCTATCCCATACCGATTCGACATGGGTCCTTCTTTGTTTCATTAGTGAATTCACGTAAGCCTAGTAGGTCACAGTACCTTTTGCTAGTAGTCTTGTTGAATGACTAAGCCCTACGCAGTAAGACTGGTATCAACTACCCTTGCTAGTGGCTAGAGTCTTGTGTCAACCGTCTTGCCTGAAGTCATTGAGCGAGAGAACCCTTTGTCCAAATCTTGTCCTAGATACCCCATTCATTACAGTCTTAGTCGGCACCTTGCCAAAATTTCTAATCCTAGTCCACTTCATCCCACCCCACCTTGCATGGTTCTTACTCGATCCCAGTACAACAAGCTAATTGAAATGGCCGACTCATCCGATCACATCGCCCCACCACACGATGATGATGAAGAAATTTCTCGTGAAGAATTAGTGGCACACATGCAAGATAGCAAATTCCAACGCCTAGTGGAGAAAGTGCTCCTTGAGGACCCCACCAAATATTTCCATCATCTTGCTAGTCTCGGAATCAAACTCCCCGCAGACTTTGACATTAGCTCCATCATGGAAAATGCAGACAATGAACATGAGAGAGGCACAAATGACATGGTCCCCCATGCCAATGAGAGAGGAAAACAACCCATAGCTCAAAATGTTCCTATGGCTGATGTGAGACAACAAATTGAGAGTCTAAAGGTAGAAATCTCCAACCTTAAGATCGGCACAAGTTCCAAGAACTACTCCTTGGAAGATATAGCACCATACCCCTTTGACAGAAGTTTGGTCATGAAACCATTCCCCTATCAGTTCGGAATTCCGAAATTTGACAAATACAAAGGGAAGGGGGAACCTAGAGATCATATCAGGGAATTCACTGCAGCATGTCTAGAAGTAGCTCACAACGAGACCTACTTAATGAGACTGTTCCCAAGATCTTTAGGAGGTCAAGCTATGGAGTGGTTCTCGCGTCTCCCACCAGGAATCAAAACTTTTGATGAACTTGTCAATAAATTCATAACGCACTTCTCTTACAACATAGAACACGAGGTATCTATGCTAGACCTATGCAACACCAAACAAAAGGGTGGTGAGTCTTTCGCCACCTTCTTACAACGACGGAGACAGCTAGCTAGCAAGTGTTCTTACGACATGCCTGAGAAACAACTATTGGAAATGTTTGTCCACAATTTGAATCCCGATCTTAGCTATCAGATTCAGATACAATGCCCTACCTCATTCGCCAAAGTCATTGAAATGGGGCTATTCATTGAGAAAGCTATGATCGCTAAAGGAACTCTCAAGCTCTACAAGGACACACCTCCTTCCAATTACACAACTGACAAGTCAAAGTTTTGGACCAAGAACAAGAATGTGGTCAACGATGGAGTAGTGGATGCCAAGGCGGCAGCCCCTAAACAACAACCCATATTCACTCTTAAGGAAGAAGCAAATAACGGTGCACTCAACAAGCCACCCCCTCGGGAACCTAGACCTTGGTTCAATTCAAATCCAAGGAGGAAATTCACACCGTTAGGAGAATCTCAAGAATCGGCCCTCAGAAAGTTGTTGGCTAACAATGAAATTTCTCTACTGCCAACAAGTGACTATGAGCCTATAGTCAAACCTCCCTATTGGAAGGACACAGATTATTGTGAGTATCATCGAGGAAGGGGGCACACAACCAATAATTGCATCTATCTTAAGAATGTCATATAGGATATACTGGATCAAAATCAGGGAGGAACACAACAGCATACCTCCAATGAATCTCATGTGGCCTACCAGGATCCTCTTCTAAATCACAACAGGCCATATAACAACAATCACAACAGCGGTCACAACAACAACAATGGTCACAACCACAACAATGGTCACAACGGCAACAACTCCAATGGCAATCCCAATAACGACAACAATCGCAACCGGCCAAATCAGAACAACGGGTCGAGTAATGCTAACTATGCAAGCGTTCCATTTGAGTACACCATTAACTGCATTTCAGAACATCTTCCGCAAGTCAATGTCATCTCCCCCAACCAACAACCAGGACCTAACAGAACTGGTTGTAGTATAATTACCCGCAGTGGTAAAGTCATGATCAATACCACCCCTCCAAGGTCGTCGCCATCTCCGTCTAACTCCCGTCCATACAATGTCATCGACCAGTTACAGAAAACCTCGGCTCACATTTCTATATTGGAGCTCTTGCGTCTATCTCCTTCTCATAAGGAGATTCTCGAGAAAGCCTTAGTGGAAACTACTATCCCCACTAACCTGGCCCAAGAGAAGTTTCAAACCATGGTTGGCAATCTGACATCCTCCCCTTCCATCTCATTTACTGAGCAAGATGACCTTTCCGTATCTCAACCCCACAACACTCCCCTACACATTGTCGCATTCGTACACAAGCACCGCATCAAGAGGGTTCTCATTGATGGGGGTGCCGGTTTGAATATTTGCACTTTGAAGCTAGTCCTTGCATTGGGGTTCTCTGAACAGGCAGTTGATCCACGGAGGAAGATTACCATAAAGGCCTATGACAAGGAAGAGAGAACCACAAAAGGCACGGTTGTCCTACCTATTCAAGTTGGACCGGTAATCAAAGATGTGGTGTGCCAAGTCCTTGATCGAGAGCTTGCTTATAATATCTTACTAGGGAGACCATGGATCCATGCCATGAAGGCTGTCCCCTCAACCTACCATCAGTGCATTAAATTCCCGCATAACGGCAAGCAGGTTACCATTCAAGGCGACCCTGATCCCTACCAACACTGCAATTCTTTCCAAGCAAAACCTGAATGTGTCATACCCAACAATCGAGCCCACATTTCCCCTACCCCGCAACAGGACCATTCCGCCGAAGCCTCCTCCTCACGGCCTAAACCAATGAAAATCACCATAAAAGAAAATGGCGTGGGGGAATACCAGATTGAGCACAGCCTTAACCTTGCAAGAATGCCCTTGTCTCCTCGCTCCTTTGGCCAGCCCAAGCATCAACCCAGGCATTTTCCAAAGCCCTCTGCTCCTCCTATAACTCCCGCAAACCCCTTTGTAAAATGGGGGACCTTATCCGATGAATCAGAGGAGCGAGATCTCTTGCAATGGCTTTATGCCGAAGAAGAAAACACACCCCAAGATTCACCCAGACTCCCTACAGAACTCTATGGACGAGGTGAGACCATCTTGCACAGGATGGGATATGAAGGACAAGGCCCTATCGGCCTCAGAAAAGAAGGGATCATCGAACCTATACAACCTTCTTCCTCCTCTTCGGCTAGAAACACCACTGGCTTGGGATACAAAGGCAAGGGTAAAGCCAAGGAAAATGCCTGTCTTGTGGAGACAATCCAAACACTCCAAGTGGACAGTGACACAGATTCAGATGATTCCAATGAGTATGAGTGGGACAAGCTAACGGAGCACTCCTACGACGACAAAGAGGTTGACACCATCCAAACTCTTAGCCCTTACCATGAGAGACAAACGCAACGGGACAGACCACTGGAGTCTGATTTGCCCCTCCCTGAGAGTATGGCTTTCGAGGAAAGTTTCGATTCCATTGCGATAAACAACTTGGAGGAAAGTACCCTCCAGAACACTACCCCCACCTATGCTCCTAGTATTTCCATCCACACTATCAATGAATCAGGTCTTTCATCCGACTCCCTTCCCCTCTTGCACCCTGAGCTTATTGACTGGGATCTGCAAGGAACCCCCCAATTAGATATGTTCCAGAACGATGATGCCTACATTGACTATATGGGACTTAGAGATCACTTACCAAAAGGGGATCATAAAGCCAGTTTCGCTATCGAACTTAATACTGTAGCTTACTTCGGGGAGGGTGCCAAGCCTTCTAGTCGCAAAAATATAAAGATCAAAAAGGGATCTGACGGTGAAAACTGCTGTGCGGCAGTGTCAGATCATAAAACAGTAAAAAGAAAAGACGTATCTGAAGGTGAAAACCCAATTGTGGCACCTGACGATGGAATGCTTGACACCCTCCCAAGTGATATGTATCAAGAAAGGTCACAGATCGTGGTGGAGCCAACAGAGCCAGTGAACATTGGAACCGAAGAGCAGCCTAAGATTATCCACTTTGCAAAATCTCTCACGCCGCTTGAGAAAACCAGGTTTGTACCATTCTTTAAAAAGAAGAGAGGCAGCTTTGCTTGGTCATATGCCGACATGCCAGGTTTGGACCCAAACCTGATCCTACATCACTTGCCATTAGATCCAGGGGTGAAGCCCGTAAAGCAAAAACTGAGATAGATGCATCCTCATATAGCCCTTCTGGTCAAGGAAGAACTCAAGAAATTGCTAGATGTGGGGTTCATCAGAGCCATAGACTATCCTGAATGGATATCAAACATTGTGCCAGTATCTAAACTGGATGGCCGAGTTCGACTATGCAATGATTTTTGAGACTTAAACAAGGCGTGCCGCAAAGATGACTTTCCGTTGCCAAACATAGACATCATAGTCGACCTTACAGCAGGACATACAATGTTATCACTCATGGACGGATTCTCCGGGTATAACCAAATCAAAATAGCACCTGAGGATCAACACAAAACAGCTTTCACTTGTCCATGGGGTACCTTTTGCTGGAATGTCATGCCATTTGGGCTGAAAAATGCAGGTGCTACATATCAGCGGGCCATGACAACTATATTTCATGACATGATGCATGTGACTATGGAAGACTATGTTGACAATATCTTGGCAAAATCACTCACCAGGGACTCACACCTGGACACATTAGAAAAAGTCTTCCAACGTTTGGATCAATTCCAAGTAAAACTGAACCCGAAGAAATGTGTGTTTGGGGTCACATCAGGCAAGCTGCTAGGCTTCATCGTGTCAGCAAACGGCATAGAGGTAGACCCGGCCAAGGTCAAAGCAATCATGGACATGCCTCCGCCCAAAACTCTAACACAGTTGAGATCCTTACAGGGCAAGCTACAGGCCATCCGCAGGTTCATCTCACAGCTGGCAGACAAGTGCCATCCTTTCAGCCATCTCCTACATAAGAACGTTCCATTTAAATGGGATGAGAAGTGCGAAGAGGCATTCAACAAGCTCAAGGAGTACCTCATGAATCCTCCTATACTCATGCCTCCGATCCAAGGAAAACCTTTGATTCTCTACATATCTGCTACACCTACTGCTCTTGGGGCTCTCCTAGTGCAGCAAGACTATGAGAACAAGGAAAGAGCTGTGTACTACATCAGTCGAACCTTAGTGGGCTACGAGTTGCAGTACTCATAGGTGGAACGTTCATGCCTTGCGTTGGTTTTTGCCTCACAAAAACTCTGACACTACATGTTGGCACATCCTGTCAAACTCATTGCCAAGATCGACCCACTAAAATATCTTCTCAGCAAAGCAGTTCTCACAGGTCGACTAGCCAAATGGGTTATGCTTCTTAGCGAATATGATATAGAGTATGTGGACAGAAAAGCCATCAAGGGGCAAATCATCGCTAACCAACTAGCTGAGGCACCGTTACAGGACACTTCACCAATGCAGTTTGAGTTCCCTGATGAGTCTTTATTCACTTTGTCAACATCTCCTTGGAAACTCTACTTCGATGGGTCTTACACCAACCATGGATCGGGGGCAGGTATCTTTTTTATCACTGCCCAAGGCGACACAATTCCAAAGTCCTACAGGTTGTTATTTCCATGCACTAACAATATAGCGGAGTATGAGGCTTTGGTAATTGGTCTCAAGATGGCCACTGAGTGGAAAATCCAAGCACTATGTGTCTACGGTGATTCTCAGCTTGTCATAAACCAGGTCAACGACGAGTATCAAACCAAAGATGAGAAGCTCATCCCATACAAATGGATGGTCGACGACCTCAAAGCACATTTTGGGACCATCTCGTTTGAGCAAATACCCAGGATAGAGAACAAAGTAGCCGATGCAATGGCAACCATAGCCTCTCTTCTTGAGATACCTGAACATGAGTCACGATATGAGTTCTTAGTAGAAACAATTCGACAACCGGCTTATGATCTCCTCGAAACCCATTCCATTTGCCACCTAGTAGGATCTGATTCGCCTTGGTACGGTAAGACCTACACTTACCTCAAGGACAATATCCTTCCTTTGGACCTCTCTTCCAACCAAAAACGAACTTTCATCCGACAAGCCTCCCGTTACACCATTATCGCCAATACCCTTTACCGACGTGGTCTGGATGGTACTTTACTCCGTTGTCTAGAACAAGAAGAATCTGTAACTACTTTGTGAGACGTGCACGAAGGGATCTACGGAACACACTCCAGCGGTCCTTCCTTAGCTAAGAAACTCATGCGTTTGGGTTATTACTGGCCCAATATGGAAATAGATTCATATCAGTTCGTCAAAAAGTGCAAATAGTGCCAGATACATGGGAACCTGATTCATGCACCTGCTCAGGAGTTGAGACCTCTAACGATACCCTGGCCCTTTTGCCAGTGGGGACTTGACCTCGTGGGAAAGATTCATCCGCCTTCTTCCAAAGGCCATAAATTCATCATAACCGCCATTGAGTACTTTACAAAGTGGATTGAAGCCGTTCCCCTATCAAATGTCACAGGAAAGCAAATTTCCTCTTTCATTCTGAATTACATTATCTGCCGATATGGCATCCCTTCATCCATCATAACGGATAACGGGAGACCCTTCAAAAATCAGGATGTCCAGGAACTTTGTGAGCGTTTTAAAATCCAACATCGTTTCTCCACTCCATACTATCCCCAAGGTAACGGCCAAGCTGAGGCATCGAACAAAACCATTCTGAAAATCCTAAAGAAGACTGTCAATGAAGCTGGTCGCGATTGGCACGTCCAACTCAATCCCACTCTGTGGGCCTATAGAACCAGCATACGCACTCCCACAGGTACTACACCCTACGCCCTTGTCTATGGTTCCGAAGCCATCCTTCCCATTGAGGTCGAACTCCCATCCCTTCGGGTGTCGTTGAAAGGTCTCATATCAGACGAAGAGTACAGAGTCTCCAGACTACAAGAGCTAGAACTGCTAGAGGAAAGGTACCAAAAGGCTTTTGACCATCTCAAAGCCTATCAACAGATGATGTCAAGAAGCTACAACCACAAGGTTAGACCAAGATGCTTCAAGGTTGGGGACCTCATCCTAAAAGAGAACCCTCGCAATCAGCAGGACAGAGAAAAGAAAGGTAAGTTCAAGCCTAACTGGCTTGGACCCTATGTAATTGTAGCGGCTTACGGTCGGGGGCATATCAGTTGGCCACATCAAAAGGTGAGTTGTTTGATGACCCAATCAACAGCATGCACCTTCACCGGTTCTATACTTAAGAGAACCCCAATGCAAGGGGGCACAATAAAGTCAAAAATCAAAAAAAAAAAAAAAAAGTTACAAAGAGAACATACAAAAAAAAAAAAAATCAGAAAAAAATAGAAAGCATACCAAAAAAATCATCCTTTGGTGAAAACTTGACAAACAGGTGCCTTGGATAGGTATCATGAGGAAAACCTGGCAATCAGGGGTCATGTTACTTTCTATCTTCTCGTGCAAATAAAAGCAAGTGATGAAAACCTGGTAAACAGGCGTTACTTGTGACAAACCGCATTCTCCATCTTTGGGAATCCAATCACCTTGAGCCCATTCTCCCTCTATTTTCCCCATTCGACCCATATCCATCCCACAATAAACAATTGACAGTTACCTATCGTGGCTTGATACTCACCTTGTGGCCTTGTCAACCAAAGTTTTGTCCCATACCGTCTCCTCAATGTAAGCCTAGTGTAGTGTCTCTCGTCCATGTCTATGGTCCGAATCTGTGAACTACGTCGCCTCTGTGCCGTCACCTAGGCAAGGCCATTATTCTAATGCGCCCCGAGGCTTCCATCTCTCCCAAGGTCCCATTCGTCTCCCTTTCTTGTCTTCATTCTTGTCGTCTTTCTTCTAGTCCATCCATGGTCCATTAGGGTTTCCCTCGAACTACGTTGCCTCTGCGTCGTCACGTAGGCAAGGCCATTTAGCAATGAGCCCCTGAGGCACTGGGTCAGTCCCTTAGGGTCCATCTTCTCAATAAGGATTGTGCAACCTTCTCATCAAGCAAGCAAATGCAAGCAAAAAAAAAAAACCCGCGCTTCAAGCAGAAATCTTGACTATGAGCATCTTAACCTATCCAATGCAAAGCAAATACCCAAGGTCTTCTAAATGATTTTATGCAAATTAAGGCAAGAAATAAACACATATCAACGCAAATATGCTTTGTAGATTGGAGCCTAGGGTTAAGTTACAGAGTCTTGATTTTTGCTATCATACCTTCCTATGCTACTCAAGGATGCCAAAAGCTAGAGATGCTATGATGGGGGCATGATTACTTTCTTTGTTTGTTGTTTGTGGATTAAACTTTAGTAATGTGAAGCCTTGTCTAAAGGACATGATCGGCAAAAGATCATCGAGGACATCAAAGGTATAACACGAATGGGGGCAATCCTTGTTTGTTGAAATGCAAGAAGTACTCAGGTCATCTAGATTCAATTTTGACTAGATGCTTGTATTAACTTGCTAAATCACAATCCATGTAAGCGGTACTCAGGTCATCTCGGTTCAATTATACCTCGATGCTTGTATTCACTTACAACATTTCAGAAAAGTACCAAAAACAAAATGCCCAATGATGAAATAAAGCACTCCAATAGCAAAGCATCCATCCTATATCCATTTATACATCCATACCATACCCCATGCAATAAAGATCCAACAATGCAGAGTATCAATACAAATAAAAGCTTGTGAATCTTTCTATCGAGTCTTTCTTCTATCAATCAGATTTCTATCTATCATCATATCTTTCATCCTTGTCCAGTCAATCTGAGCAATAATCTAAATGCAAGGTCCATCCTTAATCCATACCAATCAAGTCAAGTCAATCTTGCACAAATGATCCACTCACAATCAGTGGTCTTGATCCTTGTCTGGTCGTAAACCAACTCGATCAGTTAATCAATCAATTGTCTTATACAGGATGTTGCATTGTCGAAATCAGACCAATACACGCGTCTTACACGACATGCTTCATTTCCTGAAACTAGACACTATCCTTCATGTTGCTCTAGGGATCTATCATTCCCCGCCATAACAACACGCCTATCGTGTTGGTCTAGGGATATATTGTTCCCCGCCATGACAACACTGTTGTATATCATTATCAGTATATCATTGGTTTACCGGTTGACAGGGGCAATACCTTGTTTGTTCTTGTGTCATTTGTGCATACTTGCTTGCTTGCGTGTGTGTCATCATTCCATCTTGCATCGCGTATCATTTGACACTTTCTTCACCCATTTTCTTCAAACTCAACCTTCTTCATCATGAGATTGTCCGTCTCACGCCTTCTGCTTTCTTCTCGTCCAATCTCCCGAGGGGGCATCCTATCGTTAAACTTGTACCAAGGGCAAACTGGGGCATATATCACTGTCAGGCTATTTATTCTTTGAAGCAACGCTGTAAACTGCATTGCATCAAAGAGGGGCAAAATGTATATGCCTAAAAATGACACGAATCATCCTAAATAAATATTCTAAATATTTATTCCATTCTTCTATTAATTAAATAAATATTCAAAATTTATTTAATCGATTCACTATTCCATAATTAAATAAATTCAATTTATTTAATTAAAATTCTTCTAAATGTCCTACACAATTAAATAATCATAAATTATTTAATTAATCCAAATTCCTCTATCCTAAGTTCTAAATTCAAAAATCCACCTCACCTTTTCCACCTCACCTTGTCCACATCATCAAGTTGCACATGTAATTAAATATATTTAATATTTAATTACCTATTTTTCTCTCACCCACATGGCCTATTTCTTCTCAAATCAGAAGTTAGTTAACTAATCAATCAAATCTGTTAACTAATTAGTCATTTGAGTTCACTGGTCAATCTATTCTGTTGACTCCTCAATCAACCCAGTTCACTGGTCAATCAATTCAGTCAATCCCATAATCCACTCTTCTAACTGATCAATCAAGTCTGTTAACTGTCCAGTCAATGGAGTTAACTCTCCAATCAATTTTGTCACATCCCCTCTTTCATGATGGAGCTGGGACACTTGTCACATTTCTACTGGTTGCACATTCCTCAACCATTCTCAGCCGTCGATCTTCACATCTCCTCTCAACCGTTCATTCCCATTCTTCCAAGTCTATAAATGAAGCTTCATCCTTCCATTCTAATCATCTAGGCTTTTGACATCGTTACTCTGTAGAAATATCACCAGCGCGCCTTTGGCACCCACTTGTCATCTACAAGCTTGAGATCACCATTGTTGCATTGGAGCTCACCTTCATTGCAGATCACACCATAGCCGTTCACCATCGACTTCCTCAAACAGCTTTAAAAGATTGCACTCTCTGAGGGCTCATCTCATCTGCGAAAGGACGATTCGTGATAGGCGAACAACAGAAGTTTCAAAACAGAAGAGGTTTGCTGTGTTTGTTCATTGCTTTGTTTACTTGAATCTTCTTTGTTTCACTATTCTGTTGATGTTTGGGTCATCTATTATTCATTTGATTGATCACCATTTTACCCTCACATATCTCAATATACATACAAGGATTAAACTTCCTTTCATAACTTTTGAGTTTCGGCCAATGTATACTTCGATGCATATTGTGCTTGTATCTTTGGATATACATTCAAGTATACATACAAGCGTTTAACATGATTTTAATCTTTTTTGGATTCCGCATTGTATGTTATCGACATGTATGTTTCGAAACATACAATGCAAAGCACCGTATATACAACAATTATATCCCATTTGATAGCCCTTTTCGAATCCGCGGTTTGCATGTGGACAATGTATAAAATGCAATGTATGCTACGAAATATACATTGCATGAAACATACAAGCATTTAACTTTAATTTATAACTTTTGAGTTCCATTGCTTGTATATAATGCAATGTATGTCAGATACATACAAGCCGGGATTATACAACGATTTAACCAATTTTAATACTCCTTTCGGGTCCACAGAATGTACAAGTGCAATGTAAGTCACAATGTATGTATAAATATACAAGCCCGAAATGTACAATGATTTAACATTGTTTAAAAAACCTTTTCAAGTCCACGCAATGTATATTTGCAATGCATATCACCAAAATATACAAGCCCACAAAATATACAAGGACTTAACCTTGTTTAACAATCACTTCGGGTCCATGGCTTGCATGTGGACAATTTATGTCCTTGATATACAAAGCATGAAAAATACAATCACTAAACCAACCTTCATTAACCTTTCAGTTCCGCCACTTGCACATGGGCTTTGTATATCGGCTTTGTATATTTAATTATACAACATAAAGTGCATTCAATGGATTTAAACAACTATTCATTTCAACTCTTAACTGCTTCAGGTCCACCTGCTAATGCATACAAGGCAAACAATGTCTATAAACCTGATGTGTATACAAAACCCCTTTCTATGTAAACCCGATGGCCCATGTGAATATACATAAAAATGACTTTGCATATACAAACTACTTTGTATATGGAAAGTGATATACAAAGGGCATTGTACATGCAACATACAAACCCGAAGGTACATTTTACCAAAATGATCATAACTTGCAAAATATGGTGAATTTTAAGATGGTTCAAAAAGCAATCCTAGCTTATTTTTCACAAGGAATCCAACCATATCATGCCCTGGTACTAAAAATTCATTTTTTTCTCTAGTTTTAACAAAGTTTGCAATTTTAACCCTCTTTTCCCTTTTACCACCAAGCAAAACAACACACACACAAGCAAAAGCAATAGCCACAGCAGGGGTCCTCATTTTGCTAAGGAGTAAAATGGGGTGTGTTGTGAACATCACAACAGTATAGTCGATATGGAATCGATAAAAGCCTTGAACACAAGTAACCATACAAAAACATAGACCGAGAGTGGTCTTTTGAAATTGGAAACTATGAGCATGCAATTGAAGGTAAAGAAAAATGGGAATAGGGTGACATGGAGTCACAGGTTACCTATATCACAGAAAACAAAATAATCAATAGATGTACTCCTGGAAAGCAGAGTCAAAAGTCCAAGGAAAATGGATTGAGGGTGAAATAAACCCAAATTTTCTACTATGACCTAGGAGGGTCGAAATTGAACATTGTAGGATGAGATAGCTTCTATGTTGAGTCAAGGTGTGTGAACATTCAACTATGTTCATTGCAAAATGTCATGTATATAAATCTTTGGTCAAAGTAAATCATCCATCTCTGCATGGATTAGTCAGTTCACTGTGCTCTAGATGGCACAATGCTTCTAGTAGTGTCATACTTAGAGTGGATCTATAGTTGTATGACCATGAAGTATTGTGAAGGGCACAACACCAGATACTCACATGGCAAACCAGTCAGCTCCTTATATCTATTTCCTTCGTGAAGGGTAGGGCGACTTCTAGGTAGGAAGTTGTGCGGGGGACTACCGGTCTATGGTTAGAGGAAAATCTCTTGGGTGATGCTCTCCTTTCCAAGAAGACTAGCCAAGGCTTAAGAAGATAGTTGTTAAAGTTCTAGATACAGTACATTATCTTAGATGACTTGATAGTCATCATTATGTATAATTTATCATTGATGCTATGAGCAGAACATTGTAAATATATAGTGAATGTAAATCACTAATATGATATCTTTGGCATGATTGTAAATTTTTAGTTTTGATGTGTCTAGAAAAGATATGCATATCAATTTTGATTATCATATTGATTATTGTTTGTTTCACTTTGATTATGCTAATCATGATTTTAGACTTAATGATGATTAAATTGGTTAATTTTGGATTAACAAGAGTGGCTTGTTACATATGGTATTAGAGCTACCGGGTTCAATACATGGACCTATGAGCTCACTTCATGACATTTTTTCTCTCTCTCTCCAACATTAACGGTTGCTAATGTTTGGATGTTCTTATGCCAAAATGGTAAGAATAAGAATGACAGCCAGAAAGAAGGTAAAATAGATGTTACCCTAAGGCTTTGAGGGAACGAGCCTCAAGAATGAAATGCATTGAACAAACTAGTTGCCTAGTAGGCACATGGTTGGATGATGATGAAACTTTCACTGATGTTGTTAAATGCATCAAGTAGGAGATGAGGAAAGTAGTTAGGATTACTACTCCTATTTCTAAAAATGAATCAGTGAAACTTGCTACACCTAAAGAGCCAATCTTGTGGATGAGTACCTGCAAGTACGTCCACTTCCTAAAACTTATTTGATAAATCCCAAGAATGAGAAATGAACTTGGGTAGATATCCTAATCAGATAATGACTTGCAGTAGCAAGATGTAAACAAAAAAAATTGTAACTATGGATGGATTATATGTAATCCATGGAAAACTATAATGCATTTTGAAAATTTGGAAAATATTTCCTTTCTTGTTAAAGATTACTTGAATGAGAATTAATTTACATTTATGAATGTATTCAATGGTGTGAAAAACTAATTGAATGATCAATCTACAAACTTAAGGAGAAGTAGATTGCAACATGGTTCAGCCAAGGACTAATATGGGAGATAGACAGGAAGAAGGGCAACCTTTAGGCCATTCTGAATCTAAACTTGACTAGATCCTTGTTATGCTCCAAGAGATGAGAGAGAGAATTGCAACTCTCAAGAAAGAGGTCAAGGGTTAGCATGGACCTAGGTGAGAAGCATATTACGGGGGTGATGATGAGGCACATCATGAGGACACCACCCAAAGTGAATGTGGAGAGAATAAATTTGAGGCCAAACATGAAGAGGATAGAAGAAGCCACTTGGCTTTTGGAATTATCTTGAGAAATGAAAAAGGTTATGCCTCCCAAGTTTGATGGGTCTGTAAGTGGAGATGCCATGGAGGCATGGCTTACGAAGATGGAAAAATATGTTGAAATAAGAAATTATACTGAAATCACCAAAGTGGTATGGGGAGCATACCAGTTAGAATGTGAAGCATCCACATGGTGGATGAATAAGAAAATGGAGTTAGGCTTAAGGTCTACGAGTTTAACCTGGGACAGGTTTGTGGAACTCTTCAAGCAAAGATGGTTGCCTTAGCTGTATTATGACCAAAAGCTTATAGATTTTTAGAATCTGAAACAAGGTGATTTAACTATGAATGAATATTAGGAAAAGTTCACTTGCCTACTCAAGTATGTCCTACAATATCAACAAGATGAAAGGTTTTACATCTGAAAGTTTATTATGGGATTGAACGCCCAGATTGGGGGAGAAGTTGATGTACATGGTCCCACCTCAATGGACCAGGTTTATGAAAAAGCTATTAAACATGAACAAAAATTGAAAGCTATGTCTACTTACATGGAAAGGAATCAAAAAAGGTATAACTGGTCTCAAACCTCCCAATCCTTTAAGAAAAAGGGTAAAAAGCAGGACTTTTCAGAGAAAAATGATACAGGGTGCAAGAATAAGCAAAATGAATCTAGGGTGGGAAAAGAAGGGCAATAATAACTCCAAGAAAAATAGAGATAATTCTGGGAAACCTCATGAAAGTCAAGGGCCCATGGGAGGATGTTATACATGTTGTAGAGATCATTATGCCAACCAATGCCCTAAGAAGACCCAAGGAACTCAACCGTGAGGGAATTCGTTACCCTCTTAGCATGTCACATTCTAACAATGCATACATGCAGCCTTGGATAATAGGCAACCTAAATATCAAATCTCTCCCATTCAATCTATAGGTATTTTATCTGGTTTCCCAATTTTAGTTTTGATAGTTACTGGTGCTACAAAATGTTTTGTTTCCCCAAAAATTTTAAATAAATTTTTTAGAAAAACTAGATACATGGCAAACACTTGGTTAGTTGAATATGCAAATTAGACCAAAGCTCAGGTAGAGCAATGCTTGTTTGAGGCTAAGGTTGAACTTCCAAGTTTCTCCACTAAGGTGAAAATTTACTTAGCCCCATTAGGCTCATATGATGTTATCCTTGGGATAAACTAGTTATGGAGACACCAGGCTAAGGTGGACTATTATGCCAAAACAATAGAATGTTTAGATGACCTAGAGAAGAAAGTCCTTCTACAAGGAAACCCTAGTGAGGTCAAACTAAGACAAATTTCTTCCCTACAAATGAAAAGAGCTCAAAGAAAAGGATGCAAACATTTTTCTATCAAAATGGAGAAACTAAATAGTTTTGAGGAAACTAATTTTTAAGATGATTTAATGTTTTATGAATCTTAGAGACTCAAAGGAGTTGAGAAGAGGGAGTCCATAGATCAGAAGAGATCAGATATGGATAGGTACCCTTTTCTTAGATATTTTGAGGATGTGTTTCTAGATGAATTACCAAGATTACCTCCTAAAAGAGCTTTTGACTTCTCTATAGATATAATTCCAGGATCAGAACCTATATCTAAACCTCCATATAGAATGACCACAACTGAGTTAATGGAGCTAAAGGCTCAATTACGGGAATTGCTAGATAAAGGACTAATAAGGCCCAGTGTGTCACCCTGGGGAGCACCAGTAATATTTGTGAAAAAGAAAGATGGTACATTGTGGTTATGCATAGATTACTGTATGTTAAATAAAGAAACAATAAAGACCAGATACCCATTGCCCCGCATTGATGATCTTTTTGATCAAATGAGAGGAACAATTGTGTTTTCTAAGATCGGTCTTCAATCTAGGTACTGTTGATTGTAGTTAAAGGATGATGATATCCACAAAACAACCTTCAAAACAAGGTATGGGCATTACAAGTTCACTGTTCTGCCCTTTGGATTAACAAACACACCTGCAACATTTATGAACTTAATGAACAATATGTTTAGAGACTGCTTGGACAAGTTCATCCTAGTTTTTCTTAATGACATCCTAATCTACTCTAAGAATGAGGAAGAACACCTTTAGCATTTAAGGATTGTTTTCAAAGGTTGAGAGAGCATAAACTATATGGTAAGCTCTCCGAGTGTACTTTCCTTCAAAAGGAAGTGCAATATTTTGGCCATATAATTTTAGCTAAGGGAATAGTTGTGGACCCAACCAAGATTAAATCCATATTGGAATGGTTGGCACCAAGGAATATACATGAGGTCCAAAGTTTCATGGGCCTAGTAGGATGTTGCAGGAAATTTGTGAAAAACTTTTCAAAAATTGCTTATCGTATTACTTCTTTGCAGAGAAAAGGAAAGAGGTTTGAGTAGTCAGACAAGTGCCATGAGGCATTTGACCAATTGAAGGAAAGGTTGACTTCAGCATCTATCTTGAAAGTACTTGACCCAAAAGGTCATTTTTTAGTCATTATTGATGCCTCAAGGGAAGGCTTAGGTGGTGTACTAGTCCACGATGGACAAGTCATTGCATATGAATTTAGGAAACTGAAAACTTATGAACAAAACTATGCCCCTCATGATTTGGAATTAGCAGTAGTAATACATGCTCTACAAATGTGGAGGAATTACTTGCTTGGAAAACCTTTTGAACTAAAAACGGACCACCAAGGGCTTAAATATCTATTTACTCAACCACATTTAAATGCTTGTCAAAGAAGGTGGTTAGAGTTAATCTTAGATTATGATTTTGAGATTAAATATATTCAAGGCAAGGAAAATCAAGTGGCAAATGCCTTAAGTAGGAGAAGACATATCTCCTTAATGATCTCCATACATTCTAATTTTAAAGAATCAGGGATTACAAAAGTCTAAAGGAGATGAGTTTTACGAGCAGGTAAAACATGCCCTTTTGGAGAATCCCAAAATTTGAAATATGATGAATTTTATCT